>OZ010750.1:58087584-59293584 GCA_963932245.1 Tachinus rufipes
AAGATCTATGTTGCCTTGATAATGTTGTAGAGATTTGCGTATCCAATGGTGATTTTTTTACGGATTTATTAGATGAATGAAAAAGAAAAAGTTTTTTTTAACATAATAAAAAAGCACTGCTTTAGAAAGTTGCAGTACTTGGTAAGTTTGTATGATTGTTTATGTTAAGAAACAGTTTTGTTTTTTTTTATAGATATTGAGAGGCCAATTGACAGTACTACTTTCTAATCTATTGGAAAAATCTTTTTACCCATCAACGGGCCAACTCTATGCTCAACAACCGGACTATAACGATAACATTATATGGAAAGACTGTAGAAACTAAAGTTACCAAGAAAGTGTACTTTTACCCTTATTGTAGTGCCTTGTCATAGACAAATTACTACAGATACTCAACGACATGAGCGTTTTTGTTTTAAGTTACTCCGATTATTATCAATCAATCATGAACCTAAGCAAACTGGCAATTGCTCTGTTTACAGACGACAAAACACCAAAAACCTAAGAAAAATCTAAAAAAGTGTAAAGTTCAGTTGCCAATGACAAAGGAAATGCAAATACCAATATATTACATAAAAAAAAATCTAATAATAAGGTAAAACTGTATGAAAAGTTATTGCGTAAAAAAAACATACCACAGCAAAATAAATAAACAAACAAAAAATGTCTGAAAACAGTCAGGAAAACTATATAGTACACAAAAAATAAAATCATAGACCAAAATGGCACCGGGGTTAGAATTTATAAGGACAAAGACCAAACGAAGCAAATTTTGCTACCCCTGGGCAAATATGTCTTGGTTTTACAGGCAAACTGCTATTGACTGGTGCGCTATGAACATAATCAAAACGGTACTATACCCTAACAGATTGATATCCATTATGTTAAATAGTAAAATGGCATTGCAATTGCCAGTATGTATTGTAATGAGTACAATTTATTTGGATAAGAAAAAAAACTTTAGTAGATCCCGTGTACTGCTTTGATGGTTTGTGCACGTTAAAGAATCCAATAATTTAGATTGGAATTCCTGAATTTAGGACAAAACTCTCAGATGTGGTCTGAAAATTTGGCGTCGGTGATTTACGTTGGCAGCGGAAATAAACCGACGTTAAATAATTGAGTTGAAAAAAAAAATTGCCAGTAATAAAATCAAAATTAGTTATAGCTTGCATAAACAGTCTTAAAGCAGGGACTTCAATCTACCGAGTTTGATTGGTCTAGATACTAAAGAATCAGGAGACAAAAGAAAACTTTATGACAAACCAACTTTCCAAAGAAAAAGCAATAAAAACATTTCTTGAACCATAACTTGGTTTTAGAGTCCCATACGATTGCCACACTCAAAAACATTCCTAACAGTACCATTGCATAATTTTAAAAACCGGTAACATAAATGAATCTAATCAGACTGCAAAGGTTCTTAGGGTTAATAACCGTACACTGTGGTCTTAACAAGCACGTACATAGAATGGGAATAGAAATGGATCCCCTATGCCGCGGGTGTATGAATTAATCAAAGTAGAACTAAAAATAATTTAAATTGGCAACCAATTCTGGACTTTATCAAAGAAACGGAACTAACAACGTAGTAAGATATCTGCAATGTACAACAGATTCAGCAGAACCGCAATGCAAAAGACGCCAAGCAAACCACTTTGTAAAAAAGAGAAAGAATGGTTTGGTTTATAGTTAGTAAAAACTTGACACTACTGGACAGTATGAGCTTAAAACTTTTTTGTTTCCTACGCAAAACAATATGATTGTTTAAGATCAAAACTTTAAATTTGAAATGCCGGTTCAATGTGTTATGCAAAATATGTCATTTTACGGTCTAAGAATTTTGATTGTCAAATAAACCAAACGGATCAAAGTAACAACAATGCAAAACAAATTTGGATTTTATAGTGAATAAACAGCAATAATTTTTCCTTGATTTTGAATCACAGTTCAGAAATTACTTTTATTTTTTCAGTTTCTTGTTAGACACAAAAGGTTACGTCTGGCTTTTATTGATGTTGAACTTTAATCCAAAGAAAAATATTCCTGCAGATATTTTTAGAGCCTTAGTTTTATCTGTGAACAAAAAATACTTTGTTAGCAAACGCAGCAGCACTAAATAACGACTTTCTAATTTTAAAACCTCATCTTTCTTTTTCTCAATCACCACGTTGCGTAACAATAGCAACAACTTTGCTTTGGCTCTCAAAAGTTAATTGTATTTTCAAGCAAGTTTGCGAAAGAAGTTAAATTGTTTGTCATTTGATATTGAATCAAACCGTGATCAAACCTCTTTAAGATTACTTCACTACGATAATCTCAGGATTTTTAATTGCATGCGCTTTACAGCTATTTCACATTGTCCTAGAGCCTAGAAGTTTTAAATCTTGATAAAAAGCAAAAAATCAAACTTTGGACTGCTAGCTTTCTAAGCTAACGAGTTATTACTGAACTATCTTACAGTTTGTTTTTACATTATAAAATTTTAAAAAAACGCGTAAAAAAATATTGTGATCTTCACCAAAAAGATAAAATATAATTTAAAAAACTTATTTCAAAAAGGATAAAATTAATGTAGAACACGTTGTACCATTTTTTAAGTTTTATTGTTAAGGAGTAAAGGCTGAGTCTTTAAATTGACTGTTCAAAAATGTTTTACTTTTTTTTGGTTAGTTTGTAATAGGACCAAGCTTTTTGCTATAGTGTTACACAATTAGAAAGATAAACAGATGACATATTTTAAACCATCAAAATGCTGTTTATTTTAATTGTTTTTGCAATTGATCCACATTTACAAATGTTCACTAAAAATTGCGACAAGAAAGTTTAGATAAAACTGCTGGCGACTTCTATTGCAGATAAACCTAAAGTTTTAATTGATTTTTAAATTTTGTGAAATTTGAACTCAAGATGTTTGGCATAACAGTTGAATTTTGGATTCTGGATTTAAAGTTAGAAGTTAAACCAAAGTTTATTGCACGTAGTCCTCATTAGGCTTTTTGTATCTTCTCCAGTGGTGATTTTACTTTCTTGTCTTGGCATTCAACCACTCTGTCTTGGCGTTTGGTGCAATCATTAACTCCTTTGCCTGTCTGCAGCCCAAATTGTCATTATAAGACCCTTACAGTGCGTTGCGTGTTTATATTTTTAGTAGGTTATTGTAGCTTTTGAGTGTTACAGTGGTTCATAGTTTAAACTCGTTTGCCTCAATGTTACTTACTATGTTAGAATGTTTTTTACCCCGAGCAACTTTTTGGTTTTCTCAGGTTAGTAAAGTAACGGCACGGCAACATTCAAAAATTAACTTTTATGTAATTTTATGCTTGATTTTACTCTACTATCTGGTAGAATTTGAACATTTTTACCAGATATTTTGCGGTTTACTGTTTTCATAACCCCAAAGGTTATCCTTATGGTATTTCTTATGCCCGTACTAATAGTCAGAGAGATTGATCCTGGATTCACGAATCTGAGATTTATTTTGCTATTTGTTGATTGGCTCTAAGCCAATTCACGGATATTGTGACGGCAACTTTAGTTGCATTTGGCTAATGTATTCCTCGCTTAATTATCGGATCGAGTTGAAAACTATGCAACCATCAATACTCAAATAATCTTGGGTGATCCCAAGATTGTTTGAATCTATGATTATATTGACGGTTGCACAGTTTTCAACTCATTCCGCGCTGTCACAATATCCGTGAATTAGCTTAGAGCCAATCAACGACTATCAAAATGAATCTTGGATTCATGAATCCAGGATTTAATCTCTGACTATTAGTACGGACATTAGTGTTAAAGATGTTTTGAGGCTCTTGTCTTGTGAGAAGACTCCCGCTGCAGGACTTTTACTGGTTTTACATTCTCTCTTTTTGTTTATATGTGCACACGTTGTATGTTCTTTGAAACACAAAGAAAGGTGACATATTAACTGTTTTCGCTCCTGTTCTTTCAGGAGAGTACAGTGCTTGCTAGCCCTCCATGAAGTGTGCCAAAGTCCAACTGCATTCAGATGAAAAGCTGCTATTGCTGCTATCTCCGTAACGTGTATGTATAAGAACGGCATACACAACATTGACTACGTAACTGCAGTTGGTGTTGTCTGCATGCCACCTGTTATACTCATGCATGCCATTTATTGCAAACTAGTTTCCCTGCAGTCGTTTTCTATAAAAGCTATACTTTGAGCTACCATATTAGTGGCTCGTATTTGAACAAAGGACTTATGATATCTGCGTACAGTCATAGTTCTATCTTTGACAGTCCTCGTGTTTTTTCCACAGCTTATCTGTACTGATAACAGTCACATGTATAGACTTCTGCGTCACGCTACTCTTGCATGCAAGAATTTATTAAATGTGGTTGGTGATAATTTACAACAAGGTTCATTGATATAAAATGTTAAATTTTTAAGAGCAAAATCAACGCATGGCTTTTTCCAATCTTTATTTGCTCAAAAGTATGAAGAAATTTTTTTACTCGCAAACAATTTAATTTTTTTTTCTATGTCGTACAATTGATGCAGCTAACTGCTATACTTTATTTTAAATTTGTTAATGTTTTAAATATAATAAAAACGCATTTATGTTGTGCTACCTTGCACATACATCATAGCGCACTAATAAATTGTATCTATCATTCTTGTATCATTTAATATTATCTATCATCGGCTTACTTTGGTAGAAATATAATATGTACATGCATCATAGATTGAACTAGACAGTTTGTGGCATATTTTTTATATTTCTGATTACATGAATCCATTAATACACCAGCGTAGAATTAATATACGGGATACAACTAATTGTTATAACAGTAGCAATTACCACAACATTACATATTACGTCAATATTATCAATTCAGATATTCAGCGCTTAGAATCATGCGTTCAATGTAGTGAAAACATTTTAGGTAAATTTTCAAGTAAAAAAATGAATTCAGTTATTATATTATATTATTTTTTTATTGTTGCATAAAACCTCTCAGCAGTTAAAACAATAATTATACTCAGAATGCAATGACGTTAATGCAAGTAAAAAAACTTGAATAAATTTGTCCTAGAACTTTTATAAAAAAACTACAGAAGCATGTGTATTATACCGGTCAACAGCCGTAAAAAAATATTAAAACATTGCTCTGAAACATTCCTAGAAATTTACGCTCGTATATGTATAACATATAAAAAAATTCTTAAATTATTCTGCTTGCTTCACTCTGCATTGCAAGTAATAGCAAACAAATTTTGAAATAACTTATTTTAAAAAAATATATAACTTAATTAGGTTTTACTGTCTTTTTTGTAATTTCAAACAGAGTTGTATAAAATTCTATTTGCGTATGACAAATAGTAAATGAATAGAAAACTATTTTTAAATTGAATAAATTTAAAAATGCAAAGTTTATTTCCGCAACTACTGAACAAAGCAAGTGGCTCGCTCGCAAATAAAACAACAGTTGAACTACTAACCCTAGTTAAATATTGTAAGTAAAGCAAGAAATTTTTTATAAGAGTTGAAAATTGCTAACATAATCCTTCCTAATCTAACAAAAGACAGTTGAATGTAGAAAAAATATATAAATAAAACTTATTAATAAATTCATACACATTAAAAAAAATACATTATTAAAACAATTTGAATTTATATTTTAAACTGATTCAAACCACTGATAAAATAGATAAAATGTTTAATATAATGAGAAAATGGAGCATTGTAGATAATATTTGCAATAGTAGGGTCAATATTTGCATGATTTTGGTACAATTTTTAAGGCTTCAAGATTTTGTTATAATAATAATGTTATAATTATCATTATTCGTTGTTGCTATGCAGCATTTAATAAGATTTTACTTTAATGATTAGCCCATGAACGGTTGGCACTATTGAAATCATCGATATTCGAGTATCGTCGTATGCAAGCACGTTTAATTGTTAAAACTCCATTTGTCTGTTTGTGTACTGACATACTTTGACGTACATTATTTGTGATTTTCTTGAATTGGGCATTATGATCTGGTAACTTTTTTTTGCTTGCTTAGAATATATGATTGCCAATATAAAAATCACATTTTGATATACGAACGTTCAAAAAATATAAAAACAGACAAATGTGATTTAAAAATTGACTAATAAACAATGCAATTTACTTTTCAACAAATCACCTTGTATAAAAATTAATATTTTTTGGTTGATTTATAAATTTAATAATTTTTTTTTGTCTGAAGTATTTTTTATTATAAAACTGGCGTATAATTTTGTTTGTATCTAACATTTTTCTGTATACAAGATTAAATAAAATAATTTATATCAACCCTAATTGTTTTTATTTATTTGCTGCTTGCCGCCCTTGTTTACTTGGGCGGACAAAATGCTGCGTGCTGCCATTGATACTTAATATACTATTGGTGTACCTTGCCTACCCGCCCAAGTATTTGTAATCAAGATATTGGATGTTTCTTTTACTTTTTATGTTGTTACAGCTATGAGGTTTGACAGAATGAATGTCAATTGCCAAAAGTTCATTTTTTTGTATGACAAATAATTGGGCAAGTCAATTTATGATTGCGGATAAGTAATTTATCTTAATTTTTGTAGTTACACTTGAAAGTATAATTTAATTTTTTGCGCGCCAAAAAAACATATTTCTACACCACTGGCATGAAATGCAAATTATCAGAATCTTTAATTGCTATATTTGGTACAACACTGTTTTCAAACAAAACCCTTATATCAAAAATCCGTGCTGCACTAGTGCTGTAAAACTGTGAAATTTCTGGAGCGCATTTTCAGTTTTTTTATTAAACAAATTTTGCGTCTGAAACTCTAGAAAAACGTTTGGCATTTTAAAAGTATAGTTTCTTCTTTATTGTTTCACTGACACGCAATAGGTTTTTGTAATTAAAAATTGAATAAAAATACAATTTGAGGTTATGTGTGTGTGCGCAAAAGAAGCAAGTGTGCTGTGTGTTAAAATATTTAAAAAAATTAAATAAAAAAGTAAAAACATTTATAAAATTTTATTATTAAAATTATAAAACAATATTTTTTCATCTTAAAACAAAAAATTGTTTGAGATTAAGTGCGGTATCTTACGTGACCAGTTTAACCAGTGGCACACTCTTAACAAGTACCTTTAATTGCCACTGTGATACGCTACTGTTTTAAAACAAAAATTTAAACAAAAAAATTGTGCTGGACTGGCTTTGAAGAATTGTAAATTGTAAGATCTACAGACCAAACTTTCAGTTTTGATTAAACAAATTCTCAAAAGTCTCAACTCGTTTGGCATTTTTGAAAATACACAGTTTTTTACTTTGAAGGAAAAAATATCAAAGTTTCTTTGAGAAGTTTCAGAAAAAACAGACAGATTAATCAGTGGCGCGCTCACAAAAAGTACCTTTAATTGTCACTGTTTTAAAACAAAATCCCAATTCAAAAATTTGTGCTGGATTGATGTTGTAGAGTTGTAGAATCTTTGCAGCAAAATTTTAGTTTTTTAATTAAACAAATTTTTTGTATCAAACTCTGACATAGTTAGAAAAACGCAATTTAAAAAAAAAATTATTTGACTTCACTAAAAATATCAAAGTTGTCTTGAGTGATCCCACAAAGAAAAAAACTTTGGGTTTAGTTGGAGTAGAAAGTCGGTTGACAAAACAAAAAATTAGAAAATTATTAAAATTTAAATTTAAAAAAATAATAATTAAATTCAACAAATGACAATTGTAAAACCTATGTTTTGTCTTTAACAGGTACAGTTAGTAGTTGTTTTTGAAATTAAATGCTGCAATAATTTCTCAGCTAGAGAATAAAGACTTTGAAATTCTTTTTGAAAACCAGGAGTAGCTGCGGCCCTTGTGTCAAAAATGATAAACTAATGACAAAAAATAAAATAAAACACATTTTTTAATTTACAAGCAACTTATTTAATGAATTTTAGAATAATTTTAACAATGTCGTAAAATGATTGTAAAAAAATAAAATTAAAGCTGCAAAGAATTTTGCCGTTAAAAAAATAACTCATGCCACTGGTAAAAACTTTCAACATTAGAAAGATTTTTTTGGTCAAAATGTAAAAATATTACAGTATTTGCTGCAAACGGTGCGTGTTTAGTGAAAATTGACTGTGTTGTAAAACAGTTACAGCTATTGACTTTTATTTTAAACACATTGAAATCTCATTTTGGATTATGGTTATATCTTCAGAACTAAATCAACAACTTAAAATATTTAACCGCTATTTATTTTGAAATAAATTGTCTACGTTCTGTAAAATTTTTATAAAAATATATTATGTCAGTTTTAGAAATCTGGTGCTTTGAGTTAAATTTTATTGAAATTTAATATTTTTTTAAATAATTTCCATAAAGATGTGGTGGGTGTGTGACTAAAATACATATTTCATTGATCCCCTAGTACCCATATAGTATATGCACACGGCCTACGTTTTTTTTACTCTTTACAAACTGTCACTGGTTTATTTGTAACGTTAATGGTCACTGTTTTAAAACAAAAGCCTAAATTAAAAATTTGTGTTATGTTATGAGATCTCCGGATCAAATTTTTAAACTTTTTGGTTAAACAAATTTTACGTTATAAATTTACTCCGGAAACCGTTTCAAAAATACCAAAGTTGTCTACAAAGGTCCCACAAAAAAACTTCGGTCCTAGTTTGAATAAAAAGTAATTTTTTTGTCAACAAAACCAAAAATAGAAATTAGAATTTTATCAAAATTAAAATTTAAAAAAAATCAAATCCAATAAATGGAAACCGTAAAACTTTTGTTTAGATTTCAAAATAAAAAAAATCCGTGCTAGATTGGTGTTGTAGAATGTGGGATCTCCAAAGCAATTTTTAAGTTTTTTTGGTTAAACAAAATTAACGTTTTAAGGAATTTACTGAGTAGTTTTGAAACAATAAAATAACCAATTTGCACAATATTTTAAAGATATTGCAAAAAAATCAAACTGTACAATTTTTATTGGACAACTAGGAATGATCATTATGCGTTTTACTGTTAAAAATTAACTCCTACGCCACTGACCTAAAATTTGCGCATTAGAAAAATCTATCTTTCAATATTTGAAAATATTACGGTATTTGTTGCGAATGGTGTGTGTTTTGATTAGATGGTAAAAAAGTTACAACAGCTAATCTTATTTTAGAAAGATAGTTATATCTTTGAAACAATCGACAATTCCTATTATTTTTAAAATTAAAATCAGTCAATAATAAAATAAATTTTAGAAATCTTGTGCTATTTGGTCTAAACAAACACAAGTATTAGAAAATTTTACTAACATCAACTTTTATTTAAAAGTAAGCACAGTGTTTTACGAGCCCAAGTACCTTTAATTGTTACTGTTTTAAAACAAAAATCTAAACCAAAAATCTGTGTTAAATTGGTGAAGTTTTATGATTAAACAAATTTTGCGTTCAAACTCTAATGTAAGGTATTTTGATACCCTCAGAAAAGAAAATGATTTTCTTTGAATTCTGAACATTTAGTTATATTGCGCGATCTCCTTACGTCAAAAATACCACTCACGTCAAAAATACCATATATGTTTTTAAATGTTGTACAAAAACAATGGTTAAAATAAAAAAATTTGTCAACAAAATGCAAATAAAAATTTATTTCTAAAATTAAAAGTTAAAATAATTAGAAGTAGCTGGCTTATGTCCAAAACAATGAGTTAATAAAAAAAGTAAGAAACACACTTTTTTATTTACTTATTTACTTTGAGAAAAAAATGTAACCTATTTACACAATGTTGTAAAACTATTGTAAAAAATTAAATTGTAAAATTTGCCGTTACAAAACATTAATGCTTTTAAAACCTTAAATTTATATCTTTGAAACAAAATTGACAACCTAAAATATTCAACTGCCTACCATTTGTAAAAAAATATAAAAATATAAGGATTGCAAAAATAAAAAATAAATCTACTTTTTAGAAACTGTCACTGGTCTGTTTGTACAGATATTAAAAATTTTGACTAAAACCAACGTAAAAGTAAATCTTATGTTTGAGATTAAGCACAGTGTCGTACGTGCACAAGTTAAGTGGCGTTGTATAATTTTATAATTTTTTAAACCAATTTTCAGTTTTTTTGTTGTAAACAAACTACTTTAAAAGAAAAAACCTATGTGACGTCACTAAAATATTTTGATACATCAAAAAAAAATTTTTTTTGTTTAAATTTAAATTTTGTTGCTTGTGCAACTTCCTCCTGTCAAAAATACTAAAGTTGTCTTGAGATGTCTCATAAAAAATAACTCAGGCCTTAGATAGAGTGAGTAGAATGCTATTTTTTTGTCAAAAGAATCACAATTCAATACTGAAATTTTATCAAAAATAAAATTTCAAAACTAATTTCAAATTTTTATGAAAAGTAAATTGATTTTTAAAATTAAGAGTTAAAATAATAAAAAAAAAAGGTTGAAACCAGAAAGTTGCAGCAAAAATTTTAAAAGAAACGTATAAATATCAAAAATATTTAAAGTGATAAAGAATCACAAGAATTTTTCAAAATGTCAAAAATAATGTTTTAAAAAGTCCAAAACATTTTAATACTATCAAAATATATTAAATAATCAAAAATAATTTGTGTGCATGTAAGTTCTAAAAGTTCTAAAACTGTACTGAATGGTGCTAAAACTACTTAATATAAGATATCTTTAAGAAAAACAAACTAACCAAAAAAAATGTACTAAAAAGTTCAAAAATGTTTTAGAAAGACCAAAGATATTAAAAAAAATTCAAAATTTATTAAAAAAGTTTCTAGAATCTTAAAATGTTCTAAGTTCTATGTTGCTCAATAAAGTTTAGAGTTGCCGAAGAATGTTCAAGGTTGTCCAAAATAAGTTAGATTTTTTTAAACGGTTAATAATTATTTTAAAGTTTGTCCAATGATGTTCCAGAAAGTGAAAAATGTTTTAAAAAGTCTTAAAATGTATTAATCAATTACTCGTAGTAGTTATCTTAGAAGTAGAATAAAAAAATACATAAAATTCAAATTAGCACAATTTTTTTTAATGGCGCTAAAGTTTTTTATTTAACAACAAAACTTATAATAATTCTCTGCACTTGTCTGATAATTTTTTTTTTTTAATAATCTTACGACATTGTGGAGTTTTCCTCTAAATCGGTTAATAAATAAGTTCTTTTGAAATTAAAAAGTATGAATTGTTAGATTTTTTTTATTAATTCATAATTTTTGTCTCACACCGGTTAAACAATTTTAGATTTTTTGAAACAATTTTGTACAACTTTCTAGGTTCTCTTGTGCAAGTTAGATTTTTTTGGATTTCCTGGAAACTTAATGAATTTTTTAATATTTTTAATTAATTATTATATATATAACATCTATATTATACAAGAAATATTACAAACAAATAGAGAAACAGAAAATAGTGTTACAGTAAAAAAAAAATAATTCTTGTAAAACAGGCTATCGACCTTAGTCTTTCCGCCATAGACATACATTTTATAAATGATGACCTAATAATAAAAAAAAAAATACAATTAATAATTATTAAGATGCTTTTTTGAACTTTTTAAAACAATTTTGTACACTTTTTTATTTTGTACTTTATGATAACTTTGACTAGTCTCAATTAATTATTAGGACATTTTAGATTTTTATAAAACGTTTTTGGACGTTACAAAACAATTGTACTTAAGATTTTATTTTTTTCTAAGTTAAAACTGTTTGAGACATTTTGGAAACTTTTTGAGTTTTGTGGTCACTTCAAATATTTCTGAATATCTATTATTAAAACGTTTTGAAATATTTTTTTTATTTTTTAAATTATTTTTGGGCAATCTATCTTACAGAATTTAGAATAAGAATTTTTTGTGGACATCTTGATTTATTTTTTATTTTTTTAGTTTATTTCAAATATTATGATTAATTTTCTTTGTGATATTTTGGACTTTGTAAGACATTTTTGGACTTTTTCTTGTATAAAGTGTATCAAAAGCTAAAAATAGAGCAACATAAAAGAGCAAAAAAGACTGAAGGCTGCTAAAAACAGAAGGTTGCTAAAGTATTTTGGCACTCAATATTTTGTTGCTTGCCCCAAAATAAAAAAAAAAAACATTGTTTTTAAAAAATTAAAGGTTATTATAATCTAACAGATTTTAAGGTATGGCGTTAAAAATAAAACAATTATGTATTCTTCCCATTTATACCATCATTTATTTATTTCACCTAATATGTTTCTAATTATACTTTGTCCTTTTCCATTTCTTTAAAGTATTTTGGACACACTCCATTCTTCTATAACTGTTCCTAAAATTCTACCACATTCTTGAATGTTCTATTGTGTTCTCCGCTTCTCCGCATAACTTAACTATTTTGCGTTCTACATTATACATATTTTTTCCCCCATTTTTTGTTTTCACACCTAAATTTTGCAATGTTTATTTTATTATTTGCAAAAATGTTTAGATTAAGAAGATACTGCGGAAGCCTGTACAATAAAACATCCTTGTACCTCGTATTATTATATTATTTCTGATATTCTTTTTTGTCCATTATGCTCATTTATTATATCTGTAATTTCCTGTAGAATACTTTGCCCTCTACTTCTTATGTTTTCACACCATTTTTCAGATATTCCCAGACTAGGCACCATTTTCGTTCACTTGTCCATTTATTTTTTTAAAGTAGGTATTATATAACATTTTTGGACTTACTTTGTAAACAATTTGGTGCAACTTTTAACATTTTTTGGCGCAAGATATAATATTTTTGAGCATTTCGCAGTTTTTTTGTTTTTCTAGATTATTGCATATTATATGCATATTTTTGGTTAATTATTATTAAGCTATTTTAGTCTTTTAAAAACTATTTTTAGATCTTTTAAAACAATATTGTACAATTTAGAGCTTAAACTTTTTTGGGACTTTTTTTGTAGTTAGCCTAGAATATTTTCAGATAACTAAAATATTCTGAAACAAGTTTGTATATTTTTGGGTATCAGTTTTTGATCAACTTACAATATGTTTAGACTAATTTAAATATTTTTTTATAAGGATACAATAAAATAAATGATGTCTAAACATATTTTTATAAATTTTCAACAATTTTACAAACTTGGATATTTTTTGAGAATCTAAATAATTTTGGACTGAATTGTCACTTTCTAAAGTTTACCAAAAATTTTCCTAAAACCCATAACGTTTTTGGGCTATAATTATAAACTTTTTAAAGCGTTTTGAACGTTTTAAACACTTTTAGAATGTCAATACAATAATATTTTTGTTTTTCCAAAACATTTTTAGATCTTTCAAAACATTTTAGAACATTTTTTAGGTATCTTTGAGTTTCTTATATTTGATTTGTTTTGGCACTCACTTAGGACAGTTTTAGAACTATTGGAGCCATGCATACAAACAAAATTATGTACTTGTTTTTGCGCAATTTGGAATACACATTATTTTGTGTGCTAAGCTGCGGGTGTGGGACCTATATGGTATATATATATAGTCAAACCGTACCCTCATATAGTATGCAAGCGGCCGACACTTATATAATTAAATTTACTCTAAATTTATATAATATTTACTTAATATTTTGAAAGGTTTATTACATTATAAATTTATTAACACAACATTCAAGTGTAATAAAGAAGATCGCAAAAAAAATGTTTTATTGTATTAACTTTTTTTACTAAAATTAATGACGTTTTTTAAGTTTTAAACAATTTGGTTTGTTGCGCGACTTTTAATTGCCAAAACTGTCTTGAGAAGTACTATAAAAAAATAACTTTTGCCAGTGGTGGAGCTAGGATTTTCGAGACCTACCAAAAAATTATTAAAAAGGGCCCCTAGAAAACGGTTCTGAAAAAAAAGTACAATTCTTGTCATTTAATATTCTTTATTTTGTAAATTCTGGAGGCCCCAGGTTTTGAAATAAACGTTCTATGCTTGTGGGATCTTTCCTTTCGCATTGCAGACCTTTGCTTACAGCCCCTGACTTTTGCCCAGATTAGAGTAGAAAAACAAAATGGTAAATTACCAACAAAAAAAACACAAATAAAAATTGAAAACAAACAAAATTTTTATCAAACAATTGTTACACGTTTTGCCGTTAAACAAATTAACTCCTACGCCACTGGCTAAAAATATGCACATTTGAAAGTTTTTTCCAGTCAATGTGTGAAAATATCTGTTGCAAAATAATTGTTTTATAACATTTATTCAATATTTTGAAAATGATTTTTTGATTAAAACATTAAAAGCCGGTTCTACTCTTAACTGCATAAACTATTTTTTAATAAAAAATAGCCAATGACACATCTTCTTAACTTATAGAAAGCTTTTTCAAGCGGTGTCATTGATCATTTTTTTACTCTTGAGAGGCACTCTCCTAAATTTATTCGTAAGTAGAGCGGCGCTTTTACACATGGGAATTAAAAAAGAAATTAATTAAATTTTTTTGGTCTATTGTTTGGCCAAAGACGGGCCACGGGCCGATTAGGGTCACGCTTCCTTGGATATCTTGGCCACGTGCTATACTTTGAGAAATACTAGGCTAATTCATTATTAATTATTATTAATTATAATAATCTTATCGAATAATTTTAATTACTCGTATGTTTAAATATTTTTAAGTAAAATATAAGAAAATGTTTCAAATAATTGTAATATATTTCTAGATAAAATGACAACACTAAAAAAATAATTATAGTTGCTCAATCGGCATCATTTAATATTAATTTTAATGCATAATTTCTCACTCTAAATTAAGTGGATAATTTTTGAAAACTAATTTGTGTTGAAATATCTGAAAAGGAGATGATTTTCTGGTAGTAAATTAAAAAAAAAACTGATGAATATTTGCATTTGACTTTTTCAGTACAGCAAGCGACGGAATTATTAAAGGAATATTTAATCTCTGAATAATTTTTACAGTCAAGGAGGATTTGCGTTGATTGCATCAGCGAAATTAAACGCCGCTCCACTTAACATAATTTATAATGAATCTGCGCTATTTATGCGATCCTTTTAATTTTGGTGTGTGAAGCAAGTCGTGCGCTTTCAACTATTGTGAAATATGTCTTTAAAGTTAGCCGTGTTTCCTGATAGTGGCGACTGAAAAGAAATCAATGGCTGGCCTTCTTTATACCTTTCGTTGTGGGTGACATATTGAGAAAAATAATTCTACACCATAAAGAGCAAAACCAGGATCGAATTTCGAAGTCGAATCAAGGTTTTTAATAACGACTTTCCATGAAGCGTCCTTAGAATTGAATAATTATTTCAATTCCTAAAACCCGTTAACGAGAATTTCTTACTACTGAATCGCGTTGGAGATGCAATAATAGGACATATCTTGGAACTCATTAAACTAGTAAATAGGTTTTATAAAAACACTGGCTATAATTTGATTTGGATTCGATTAACGCGTCGTTTTCTTTGTATTGATTGAAATTACGAGATTTTCAGGAAACAATGAAAGGATTTACTTTAGCTTTGAGACAAGTTAAAGCAATGGTTTTAGTAGTGAACCATCCCAAAATAGAATAATAATTTCCAATTTTGTCCCGTTTACGTTTTCAAGGCAAGGGCTGGCTCCCTTCAGTTGAATTGCTTTCGGGGCGCAATAATGCGACATATCTGGAAATTAACTTGAGCCAGAAATATAATTAAACAAGCAAACACGTTTTATAAGTTTCTCCCCCTTTTCATTCCCATCGACAATTTACTATATCCACAATCTAATATCTTATCCAAATCCGTCGACGCACAAACAAATCTGCCGTAATTATTTTATATTAAGTGATTTCGGGAAGCCGCGAGCAACGCAAAGTGTCCTTTTGATATTAAACGGCCTGTTTCACTGGTGTATGAAGATAAATCTGGTGTGGAAAAAGGGTAATTTATAAGATTGGCCCATTCCGGCTATATTTTATTTTTTTAGCTACCCTACAAAACTGATGACTGTGCATTTTCAAAGCACAGTTAACTATTTCCATTAATTTTTATTTTCGTAAAAATCAGTACTAAATTTAAATAGTTTATAATTAAATCATTGCACTAAAATAAAAATAACAAATTAACAATTAAACTTTATTCTTTATAAATTAAAATAACAGAATTTGTGTAGTTATATTGCTTAACTTTTATACAGCCGCACAGATTTGCGATGCATGTTGCGTATGTCTGCACAGATTTCAACTATTGTTGCTTATTTTAGCTCTATTCATTGATAGGTGCCTTGGGTGTAGAATATAGTATCTTTTATTCTGTTTGTCGTAAAACTTTGTAAATTGCGTCCCCCTTGTGAAAGGGGGTTTAAAAGAATACTTCCACTAGCCTCTTTGCTGGTCGTAAAAAGCGACCCATACGCAAGAAGATAACCTTGTTAAAAACCCCATAGGTCGTCTTGGATAGTTTAATTTTTTTGTGATTTCACCTGTAACATTTTTTTTATTTGATTTTGTAAAGCTCGCTTACGTGTTTGCTAAACAAGATGACCCAAAAAACAGGAAAAAAAAAATTATTAATTAGCTAGTTAATTTCAACATTGGCTTGCAAAATTTTTTATGTGGTAATGAATGAATAGCTTATACTATACTAGGGTATAAATATTGACAATATTTGCTGCGTTTGCAGAAGCCTATTATTGAATTAAGTAAGACATATATAGTTGAATTAACCTTAGCAAACTACACCAATGCATTGGTTAGTAGATAAAATTAGCAATTAAACTAATAATTTAGTCAAAATGTTTTGCTTGTGTATAACATAAGAACTCATTTTCAAAAAAAAAATGCATAAAAGCCTGATTGTTAATTGCTCTGAAAAAACTGAGTAACTACATCCGTTGGCTAGGCTCAGACTCTATTACAAAAGCCCGAGCTTAATATATTCCTACATGATTTTGATTTTTTATCAATTTTTTGTAAAATTTTGTCAATCTGTATGTCTGGTATAATTGATTGTAGTAATTCGTCCATAAACTTATCCGCTATTTTTTTAATTAGAATCCAGGATAATAGATTCCTCATCTTCTTATACATATAATTATTTTGGTCTTCATGTGAAACTGTAATTTATATTGTACTATACTCAAAACCAAGTCTTTGGGTAACATTTCAAACTGTTTCAGATTCTGTTGATTAACCTTGGCAAACGCTTGCATCTTTTACCCTCCTTTCTAGCAACTTCTTTATATATTAACTTTTGGTTATTTCTTAGCGACAATTTTAATGATTAAATACTGGTCTTCTTTTTCACAGGCTTTTTTACATTATCCAAAGTTATGTTTAGAAAATTATCACCTTTACACTATGTTTTGATTTCTTTCTATAAATAATTTTATGGTTATTAGTTTTACTAACAACAGTTAACGGCAATGATTCATAACCGGACTTCATATCGGCCAGACTCAACTTCTTCGTAAGATCGCAAGCATTATTGAAAGTATCACCACCCATTGTCGTCTTACTAGTGTCAGATTGGTTGGCCTGGACCACCAACATAAAATTCTATTCTAAAATAGATTTGTAACCACTTTGAAACATAGTCTAACTTTTTTATTTTTTTGGTAAAACTTTTGAGCCGTGTTTCACATAACGTTTTGATCTCCACAAGCAAAACTGGTTTCTTTGAAATATTTATCCTTTTGCGTTTGCATTTAAGTGACAATGTTTTCCTTTTGGTTTCCAATTATTTGGCTGCTAAAACTTGCTTGTGTCTTTGGATCATTACATTATTTTCCGGGCGGTACTTGATCTTAGCGTTGCGCCGTTGAGGTTACCGCTGTAGTAACTTGTTTTGTTTCTTGAAGTTGGCGGTCCCGGTTAGAAAGTAGTCCGTCAAGCACCGCAGAGTTTTTTCCTGGTAAATTGTGGGACATAGTCATTTTAGGTATTTATTATATCGACAAAAGACCTGCAGTTTCAGGGTTTTAATCGTGACGTCACTAGATGCGTAACTATCTATATCTATAATAATTAGTACAAAACGGTTTCCGTTTCCGGTGGCTATTGGGATAAAATCTTAAGACGACGGTGTTTCGGACGGCAACGGTTTTTATTATTGCGCATGTGAGGCATCTCCATGTGTAGACTTTGACGTTTTAAAAGACTTTCGGACAGTGGTAACTACGCAAAATTGTGCAAACTGTTTTGCCTTGACCCTGGGTGGTCGGCGGCGTCGTTGTTGTAATGTTAAGGCATTACTTTTTGCTGCATGTCTATTGGTACCGTGAGTTGGTCTCAACTCGCGTGTTTCTGCAATACTGTTTGCCATCTTCTTTAAGTTTCTAGCATTGGTTTTGGGCTACTTCTTCTGCTAGCCATTCTTGCAATTGTTTTGCAATGTTGCGGGTTTGTTAATTGGCTTTGATTGACGGTTGGTGCTAAAGTCTCAACTTTCAAGAGTTAAACAGTAACTATTTTGCCGGATTTGCAACATTAGGACAGCTAGTGGTATATGCCGTTTTTGGTGTCACGAGATCATAAATTTTTCTTCTTGTTCTTAGTCTGTAGCATTAGTTTTGGGTTTGTTTGAAAGTCTCAAGTTCTAAAAGTTAAGCGGTAACCAATCTACCGGGTTGGTAAAGTCATGACAGCTGGTGGTATAGGCTTTGAAGATTCCCGGTTAGTGGTAGTTACGCAAAATAGCTGGAATTAGTTTGTCTTGCCTTGGGTGGTCAACGGCATTGTTGTTTTGATGTTTGCAAATAATTTGTTCCTGCATGTTTGATGATACTGTTAATTGATCCCAACCCGCGTTGGTGCAACACAGTTTGCTTTCAACTTTTATTCTGTAGAGTAGCCATTCTTGCAAGTGCTTTACAATATTGCGGGTTTGTGGGCATGTCAGTTGGTTTAGATTGACGGCTGGTGCCAAAGTCTCAACTCTCGACGATTAAGCGGCATCTACTTTGAATTTGCAACAATATGACAGCTTGTGGTATAGTCCGTTTTTGTGGGACAAGGTCATTAACTTCTTTTCCAATTTTTTCTTTGCCGGAGTTTTGAAATAGAGCATCGGCTTTCCGCTTCTGAAGCATGTTTTACGTATTGGCGTAACTCATAAATTTGGCCCTAGCGTATTTTGTGTTAGTTAGTTATACCAACGTTTTATTATCTTTTTTCTGAAAAAATTATTGTTTTCATGCCAATCTTACAAGCGTCCGTTTGTAACACCAAGCAGAGTCTAGGTCTTAGCGGGCAGACCAGCAAATTTTTAAAAATCGGTGATGTGAGTTGTAACTTTAGCAAAGTTATGGACGTGTTTGGTCAGCTAAGGGTAATCGCAAATTAGCTGTAGGTGGTGTTCAAGCGGCTGATTTTTCTGCACAATTGGTTGCAACTCAACCAATACTCCTGAGGTTTTATAGTATAGGAATAAGAACAAACCACAATGCCAAAGCATTTTTAAAGCCTAAAGGCATAATCTTAAAATGATAAGATCTTTTTGGGTGCAAAAGTATCTGCCAACACCCAGTGGTTGAGTCCAATTTGGAAAAGATGACGGCGACCTATAAAGTTTCTAAAATTTTGGGAAATGTAACTGTTTTATTCTAACTGGTTTTATTTAGGTCTTGATAGTCCACGTAAAAACGCTGCTTGGCGCCTTTTTTTCAATAATAACCACGGGTGCGCAGTAGTTGCTGTTGGATGGCTCAATAATGCCTTTCAAGCGGATTAGAATAAAGTTGATTATTAGTTTAATGCAATGAGTCACTACGTTAGTAATTGGCAAAGCTACTTTTTCTACAAACAAGCTGGCAAATTATTAGACAAATTTTCAGAAATTGGGACGATTGGGCAAGACGTGCGATGGTTTGTCTACCAGAAGTGGAATGTGGTGGTGTGATTAGTGTTGCTTTCGGTACATTAGTTTTTGGTCTGGTAATGGTTGTTAATCTTAATAGTGGTGGTTGTTGGGTTTAGCTTGGCGGACAACATAATCTATCACCAGGCAAAGAAAACCGGGTAAAACTGTGGCTGGCTTTACTATTGACTAGGGCAAATCAAGTTTTTTCTTAATATTAAATAGCATTCTTGGCAGGTGTTTGAGATTGCCAACTCTACCTATGCAAACAATGATTAATTCTGATGTTTTGGTTACGCGTTGTTGATACTTGTTTTCCGGCTGTGTTGCAGATTTAAGAGTTTGCGCTTAGTTTTAAAGCGCGCAAACTTGACCTTGATGTTGGTAGCTATGTTGTAGATTATTAAAGTTCAGCACACCGGTTATCCGTTGGATTTGTTAATCTACCAGGTTTATTAGTTAGTTGGTCATGGCGGCTTCCGACGCGTTAGTTGTAAAACGCTTGTCTTTGGGGTTGTATCGCTTGGTCTATAGTTATTCACTTAAGTCAATGATAAGGTCCGGTTCTGCAAACTTTCTTATTATAGCGTGTGTACAATGTGACAACGAACTGGTTCTAATACATTAATTAGAACTGTTCCTTTGCTGTAGCACAGTAGTCTAGGCATCATGCATTAATGGTCGTGGGTTTGAACCCTACAACAAAAACCATCTCAAATGTTTATACGCTTTTTCTTACGACTTTCTTTCAATTCTTTTTTGGTCCGGAGTAGATTATTATATATCTTTTTAGTAGTTTGGAATCCACTCAAAACTGTAGGTTCTCCTGTAATGTAAGTTGCCAGCATTACGGGCAAAAAAATGTTGCCGCGAGCAGTAGCATGACTACGGCTAAAACGTCCCTTTGCCAGTTCTGTGAAAGTCTGGTCTAAAACGTTTCTAGATTTGAGATGGTGCTACAGTCGCCTTGCAATTCCATGATAAGTTATCAATCATATTTTGTGCAAAAACAGAAACTTTGTTATCAAATTTACTTTTATCGCTTAGTGAAGCTTTAGTTTAAGCAGAGTTGTTAGTTGTTTAAGATCCGTAATATAAAAATAAGCAACAAGAAATGTAATTAAAGTTTTTCTTTGATTTCTACTGTTGATTTTTTGATTGATGCCAACTAAGAACAAGTTTTTTTTTTGTTAAAACTAGGTCAGCCAACAACCAAAGTGGTAGTTTGGAAATGCTTTGTTTCCGTCAAGCCAAGATTTGCGATTTTTTTTTCTGTCAAAAGATTTTTGATCGTGATTACTTTTGCCACGTCACGTCTAGGTGTGTGAGTATTTTAATAAAACTTGTTTTTTTGTTTTTTTTTTTGGCAGTATTACTTCCGGTTTAGCCAGACTGTTACTTCCGCTGATAGTCCTAACCAAGTTTATGTTTTATAGATTTTGCTGTTATCTTCTGCAAAAATGATTCCAAAAAGTAGTTTGGAGTTGACTATAGGTACATCTTAAACTTAACTGCTTGCTAAATGTTTGCTAACTGACTTGGTAACTGACGGTTTTTTTTTAATTAGCCAGGATATATCTGCTTAGTTGTTGCAGTGTTTTTTGCTAATTTAAAAGGGTTCTTTGTAACTCCTAAAACGCGCCAGGAATCTGTTGGCACGTTTTTGCAAAAAACTCTTAAATTGTCTGGTTAGAAGTTTGATTGCTACTTCAGTTTAAAGGTGAAATTGCTGGCAAAGCTTTAAAGTTTCCAATTTTTTAACAGCTTGTAACAGTGTCTTTTAGTCCATCTTTATCTCTACTTTATGTTTGTTTTTGTAGTCGTTTTTTTAATCTATAAAAAGAGTTTTTTTTTATATAGTTTGTCCAGCAACTTTGCACTGCGATCTATTGGTCCTATTGTGTACCTCTTGTTGTTCTTTCTTTAGTAGTTTTGTTTTTTAGAGAAAGTATATAAATATTTGAAAAGAATTGTCTTGAGTTCTTCTCTAGTTAGTTTATGATTTGTAAAAAAAGACTCTGCATAGCAGATGAAGTAAAGTTTCTTTATCTTCCAGACATTCGCGGCATAGAAAATTCTTTTTGATTAATAGTATTCTGTAAACTTTAGCAGTTTTGTTTGGATTATTTGCATTACCATAGTATATAATGGCCCTGCTAAGAATAACCTGGTATGCTTCATTCCTTGACCGTTTTGCTACAAATTGTTGTGTTCCGTCTTAAGTTTTCTACAGATTATTGGTTTACCAGTCTTGTATGGAATTAAAATATTTAGTGATTCTTTGGTGTTCAGATCAGACGTATTTAGCTGATGCTTCTAGACTAGTTATGCAGTTTATTACCTGTTTGGATTTGATGAGTGGCAAGCGTATCTCCTGTAGTGCCGCTTGGATGTCGGGCATAATAGTTATTGGTTTGTCCCTATTTAATAGTGTTTCTATTGTAGTTGTTGTCTCAATCTAGGTCAAAAAAGCGTTTGTCTTAAGTTTTTGCAGTTTATGTTTTTTTAGATAAGTGGTAGCAAGTTCAAAAATTTGCAATATAGTTGTAGTTTGGTTTGCTGATTACAGGTACTTATCTATATATGTATCGTTTCTACATATCTAAACTGTGAATATTTGTTAGAATTCCTAGCAGACCTTGTACTACGAGTAATTATTTGTTTAGATAACAAAATGTCTTGTATTTTGTTTGAACAATTCAAGAGGTTATTCTTTGGCCTGTTCTAAAAATATTTTGTATTATGATAATTTCTAAAAAAACTTTTTTGTTTTAAAGATACAAGGTGAACAAAATTTGCGATAACCATATTCGATATTTGTTGAAATCATTAATGTAAATGAAAGTATGGCGTACGCCAATGAGTTGGACCTATTATTTTTTTACCAGCTGACATTGTAGGTACAGAAATGGAAAGATTTATAATAGATGCAAATTGGTTTGCAAAAATATCTACTTTTGGGTTAGTAAGTAGATTGTTTTGATCATTTTGAAAGTTTTGTAATTTCTTTTCTCTGTTAGGCTAAAAGATGACAACTTGTATGCGCCACAATTTGTTAGACGTCAGTTCCTGAACAAAGTTGTAGGTGTTACCAATTAGATTGTTTTATCAAAAAACCGTTGGTATTGTTGGTTGTTTAAGCTTTTTGAGCAAACGTTTTTAGGACTATTTTATAGTATAGTCTTGTTTAAGTGGATTTTGTTCTAATTATTTTTCTTTTTTTACAAAAAAAAATTTTGTTTGTAGTCCTGTTTTAATCCCAGGTATGTTTGCCGGGTGTAGTTTTGGTTATATTATTAGTTTAAAAAAAATTTCATACTTTGAAAAAACCTGCTCTAATCAATTGTATAACAATCGGAATACTATGCAATACACTAGATAAAAGACGCTATATAATCAACACTACACAATATTTGCTGATTGATTGCAGTGGTTTTATGATTTCGTCCTAGTAACTAACAATGTAAAACAGATGACTGAATAACAAGTTTAAATTGTCTGCTTATTGGAACCATATTACTGTCCTAGTTTCATTCAGTCGTAGTAGGAGTGGTTAAGTTCGAATAAATAATCACTGCGATACAAATTACGGCAATTACATTGAAATAAAGAAAAAATTAAAATAATTAAAACAACAAAAAATTTTAATTTATAAACTATTGGATACAAAATATAAAAATTAAAATATTGCTAAGTGTTAATATAATTTAATATCTTTCAAAAAAATTTAGCTATAAATAAATTCCATTCAGATTTATTTTCTCAATATTTTCTGAAAACACAATAATCAATTATGCCTATCCCTAGTAGAGATAATAAAGATATTTTTTTACATTTTAATATATCTTATGCTATAAATCCTTTTTGTATTATATTCACAAAATTATGACGGTCATATTTTATATTTATTGAAAGAGGGTTGCGACATTTGTGGCAACATGTGTCCGATTGATAAAACTTGGATCACATTTGTTTTCCATTTATAATTTGAGAACATAATTGTTCTAAAGATCATGTCCTTTGGTATATTCAATATGGACAACAACTGTCATTAAACAAAGTCCATCCAGCGCATCAATCATTTGGTCACCTCATTATTATTGTTAATTGGCTTCAACAGCTGGAAAATCAATAGTTTGATTGATTAATTTCCAAATAATTTTATAAAAAATAAACTTGTCATTCTAGCTTAATTTATAATAAATTATTCTCCCTGTGAAAGAAATATATTAACGTAGCAGTAAAATTTTATCAAGACATAAAGTTTTACGAGTGTCAATTTATCGGTTTATCACTGAAAAAACTCAATGATATGGTGGAAAATTCAAATAACTTAAAGTTCATGGGAATACATTCTAATGAGGGAATTAAAACACCTTTTCTGGAAGCAAAAAAGTTTTGCTTATTTTTCAGTCTACATTTACAAATTCTAGATAATTAATATTGATTCCGTTCGGTTTTGCTTTGCCAAATTAATTTCAAGTAATGGTATTAGCGCATCCTGATTAATTTGCAATCTAATATTAAAAGTTTACTAGGAAACGTTCGATTAATAGGATTAAAAATTAATCCAGTCTACCGAGAGGCAATTGGAATGATATGAAACTCATTACAATAATTGCTATTATGCAATAATATAATAAGAGTAGTAAGGATCATACGTAATGAATACGGCTTAATTTAAATAAGCCGACTTAATATGTTGTGAGCTTTTATAAAGGATATGCAAAATTAGGAATAATAATCCTTTAATGCTCCTGTTTACATTTTGTTTGAGAATCATATGTTAAAATTTAAAGAAACTGTTGTCTTAATATGTAATGAAAAATGAGTTGTAATGGATCATAATTTTGCCGGAAAATATTAACGTGTAATGATGCATACCTGTTCGTGACATAAACAAAGGGAAGTACGTGCACCATTCCAGGCTAATTACACCAAATGGAGGGTTGTAAAGTACTTACCTATTGGTGGCGGTGGATGGTTCAGGGGCTCTTCTGCCTTGGCATCCCCATAGTGGATACGCTCTCAATGTGAAACGTTTATACGTTTTATTCACACGGCAATGACAGACCGTCACCTACGAAAACATTCAACGTCAATTATTTTAATTTGATTTATCGCTTTTACGGAATTTCCCATTAAATTAATTTGAACATCAATTAATTTTAATACTCGACTAATTGATAATTGCCAAAAAATTGGATATGTGTCAATAACATGTTCTGAATAATTAATAACACCTTTGTGATACTTTCATCTCACCCCCAATAATTTTTTTATGAAAAGCAGATAGGAGCAAAGCTTCGCAACATTGATATATCGCCCTGACTTAGCGACTTCGATATTGTAATAGTATTTGCATATTTTACATCAAATCTCTTGGATTCCAATATTCAGCCGTCATTTTATTATTCCTAGCTTCATAGGGGTTACCTTGCTGTTATTTATACCCTACAGTGTCGATTCATGCTGTCATAATTTAATTATAATATTTTTTGTAGTTTATTGATACAGTAAATAAACCAAGGCACAAACATAGAATTTAATTAATTTTTAAATAAAATCAAAGCGCGGATTTGCAACTTTCATATGAAAGCTTATTTATTTAAAAATAAATGTAAAGTTTTTTTGTAGGTAATTTAAAGCTTGTTTCATGCAGGTGCATCGCTGTCGGCTTCAAACTTGCTACATTAAAACGCAACAAAAGTTCTATTATTCCGGATTATGGTTACATCAATCGATCGCTTTCCACGCACATGCAAACAAAATTATTCTTATTGAATACTTCGTCTTTTTTTATTTCAAACTTTACAGAATTATAGGTATTAAACGGTCCCAAAAAAAGGTCGTTTGGCTTGATGCATGACTGCCCGTTCACCCCCATATTGCCCAACTTGGCTGTTAATGTGAAATACAAAGAATGGGAAGGGCAGGCAGAGGGATAAACTTGATCGAAGACAAGACAAGGCAATGGGAAGGTGGTGCTGTGTTTTTAGAAAGAATTACAACGTTTAAGGGCAATCGTTAATAATAGATAATAGAGATAATAGAGTTTAAGCAAGAAGTGGTGAGTCAGGATTAGTAAGACGAATTGGAAAACCATTGATTGAATCAGCGATAACATTACATCTGTTTTGTAATTTATAATTGTATTTTTTATATTAATTAGCTATGGAGGAGCATTGGTTGTAATAATGATATTCATACAATCGATCAAACTGTCATTAAATGTTATATCTACTGAATATTTTATTACACCTTAAACAGCTGGATAATGGCTTTACATCCAAGTTCATTAATTTAAATTAGCTGCTATCGTAGTTATCACTTGATTCTTATAAGTATATTTATTATTTCATTGTAGTTTTATCATGTCTTACTATGTTTGAGCATTAATATTGTGTCAAATTGAGTCACCGTTCATACAGAAATTTTAGAAAATAACTTTTTAGTTGGAAAGAACAAAAAACAACTCAAATTTGCTAAATACTTAAAAAAATAATCAAATTAAACATTATATAATAGTTTTTTGGCTTTGCACGAGTTTTTAATAAAGGCTTTCTTAAGATGTTTATCTCATTTTTTATTAAAGCTTCTGTTATGTGCATTTATAAGCCTCAAAATATGTGTATATTTCAATATAAATCAAGAATCTTACGATGATGAATATAAGGATTTAGGATTCTTCTATAGACCTATATTTTGAAAGCCTGAAGTGTACGTATGAGTTGTAGATTTAGCGTTCATGCCATACAATTATATATAAAAGACTCATCTTATCATTCTCATTTGTAGTTTCAGATTTAAATCGGTTGCAAAACAGGTGTCTTATTTTAAAACAGGCAGTTCTGGCTTGTTCTATTTGGATTTTAATTTCTAATGACTTGTTATTATTTGTTTTCCAGGTACATAGATATTTGTATTTATATACTTTTTCAATGCGGATAGATTTCTTTTTAAACTGTATTGTGAGCTAATAGCGTTGGTTTGTTCTACCATTTCTTGTAAATCTTTAATATTACCTGCAATTGTTGATTGTTTGTTTGTTAACAACTAGTCCTGTTTGTTCTTTAGTAGGTATTGCTTTCTAAAATATTGCTTAGAAGTACAGGTATAGCAATAGTGATAGTATACATTCCTGTCTCACGCCTCTTTGAATACTTTTTTGTTTTAAAGAGTGTTACTAATTGTTTGTGTTGGATTTTATCAAACAACTTTTTATGATCTATAAATCTATAGATTGTAGCTAGAAACCTTAAGAAATTTGGTGTGGTTTTTGTGCATGGTGCCTATTCCGTAAAAGCTGATATGATTTTGCTTGTGAAACAGAATTGATTTTGAGTTATTTTTAGTAAATTCCTGATAAGAACAATTTTGTTTCTCTACCAGATTGCATTTTTGTATTGTAATTTTGCTTAACTTTTTGTACAGTGGACGTCGTAACACAGAGCACTGCTTTAAAACTATCTGTTTTCAAAAGGAATGATTTAGTTTTGCCTTTTTTGTATTTTATTTACTTTAGAGAAAGTATTTGAAAAGCTGGTAAGATCTAAGTGGTTATTGAAGTGTACTTTAGTTGGTTGGTATAAAATCTAATAATTGTTTTGGCAGAAATAAATTAAATCTTAATTACTTCATACATTTCCTTGTTTAATCATCATGATTGGAATAGTTCTACATTATAATTGTTTTTAAAAGTTGCAGTTTGCGGTTGATAAAGGTATCCTGTCAAGTTGCTTGTTAAAAGGTCCGGCCAAAACGCTTGGGTGTTGTCCAGTTTTTGCATTCGTTTATTGGTTATTGGACAAAAAGTTCTGTTTGTGTAGCTTATAGGTCATCTTTTTTAGTTTGTATTTTTTTTATCAAAGTTACCTGTGGTGTTATGAAGCAGACTTGAAATATTGTTCCAACTTTGTCTTGCGTTTTAAAATAGTTTATTGGTAAAATGCGGAGTTGTTGAACAAGTTCTAAAAACTATAGTTTTCTTCTAAAAGACAAAGACAAGTTGTCAAGTCAAGTTGCTTACAGCTGCTATAATAAGAACATTTTTACCCACCAAACCTATGTCTATTATTCCATAGTTTTCTGAACATAGTAATAGAGGTTCTAGTTGTAGAAGACTAATCTTTGTTGTAGTGCATTTGAGTTAAGTAATAAAATAAGGTTTCAATTTTTATTGTCTGGTTAGTAATAAAAACGTAAAATTGTCGTAGTAGTCTAATCTTGACAAGAGTGTTTCTTATCTACCGGTTTTGCTGTATAATAGTTTGCCACTGATAATATTAGCGCTCTAACGTTTTTCTTTCTAAGACGTTGTACATGAGTTTTTTAAATTTATTTAGTGAGATTTTGGCCTCAGCAAGTGACCTTGAAAATGACTTAAGACGTATAGCATTGCTTTCCGTTTTTTTTTTCTGCGTAAATCCTGTTGATATTTTGTCCTTGTCAATTTCATCTAAATTTGGCATTATCTTGAAATGGACTGGTCATTGTTTTTGACTCTTCTCTCTTTATAGCTTCTTACCTCTGTCTATCTTTGTTATTTTTTGTTTTGTTTTATTTGCTTTTTTTAGTATATTTTCTAGTGTTTTTCTATTGTCATTCTACGTCTTGCATTCTACTAGAATAAACTTTGTATTATCGTATTGTTTTTGACAGTATAGACACCTTTCCTCATCTTCAATCTTTTTTTCTTCCTAAAGCTCCAAACCTGATTGGTATTTGTGTTTTGAAGGTCTTGCTAATATTTATTGAGATTGTTCTTGTAGCTTCTCTTTTTTAATTTTTGTTTTTCTTGTCTTCATGGCTTCTCTTCATGTTTCTGTAGCGTATAACTTTTTGCTCCTTGCTGTCATTGCTATTAGCTTTATGGCTTTTTTTCCTGAACCTTGTTTGGCATAAGTCTAATGAGCAATTTTTGTTGACCCTTTGCTTCCAGTATCACTCCAAGGTATCTGATTTTTTTCTCTATGGTTATTACCTGATCTGATCCTACCTGTATCTTATCTGTTCCTCTATTAGTCCTCTTAGTCAATGGCCATGTCGTCTCTGTTTTTTGTGTTGTTAGTTTTAAACACTTACTTATCATCTATATCTATTGCCAGCTCTATTTTTTTTTCATAACCTCAAACATGACACTCATTAGTTACAATGTATGCGTATGTATTTTACAAATTCTAAAGCAAACAAATGTTTTACCCGGGATTTGAACCTAGGATTCAGTATCGTAGTACATTGTTGTGTTAATACATTTATACACAATACCTTGCGCGTGCTTAAGCCATTTATAAAACCAAACTGAGTATCGCATTAGTGTTGTGTTTATTATCTTCAGAACTACTTTTAAGGTGTGGTTCATTAGACTTATATGTAAAATTTAGCCATTCTTTTGGTATAATTCTTTCAATTTTATTTATAATATTGTAAAAGTTTGTAATTACGTTAATTTGTTTATTCTCAACTAGTTTAACAACTCTACCAGTATCTTATCTGAAAAAACAGCTTTACTTCTTTTGATGCTTTCAATAGCATTTTTCGTTTTGTTATTTTTGGGTTACTTATGTCTTGTTGTATGTTGTTTAAGGGACTTCTGTTGTTATTGAAGAATTTTTGATCGTGTTCCATTTTAAGAGTTTTTGTGCTAGTTTTGTTATAGTTTTTTCTTTTTTTAATTCTAATTAGTTTTTTTGTTTTTTTATATATGTTAAATTAAAATTGTCTTTCCTTATTTCTTGCAGGTGGTGCACGATGTTTACTACATTCTGCATCAAGTTGGATACTGGTGTTCCCACCACTTACATGGATGGTAAGATTATCGGCGTAACTTAAAGCAAAAACGCCAATATTGTTCAGTAACTGCAGTAACATGTTCATAACAAGACACTACTGTAGATGTGATAACAGACCGCCCAATAAACATCCATTAGCAATTGTAGCTCCTATTGTCTTAACGTAGAATGTGATTGTTACAGTTTCATTCATAAGTACAGAGTATACCCAATACCTGACAAGAAGTAGTATGCCTTTATTTTCCATTGCCGTACCACCCAAAACAATTTCTTTGCAACATATAATATTTTTGCACCTCTTGACTAGCTGATGTCTAGTTTGCATAATTTTTCTGATTGGTATACATGGTATTTGTGCAAAGACAGAGTTTTTAGTTCCTTAAACTTGTCAATTATTTTTAACTAGTAATTTTAATAAAGAAGATGGATTTAGCCAGGGCACACATGGGTTGATTTGACTTTGGCAAAAACACGTGGATTTGTTCAGAATGTTTTCATAGTATTTCCTGGTTCTGTATAACATGTTTATTTTAAAATCTTTTTCTGTGGTTGATTTTAATTTTGTATGCAATTTTTTTTTAAACTTAGATTGTAGTTTAGTGTTTTTTATTTCTTAAACAAATCAAGCGTATGTGTTGCATATTTGGCTTAGAAAGTAGTGACGTTAGAACCAACCATTTTGACCAAAACACGTGTTAACAAGGTTTGCTGTTAACATGGTATTTTTGTGTAACACTTTTTAAAACAGAGGGGTTTTAAAAAGTTTTTGGAAATAAAATTGTAAAAGATGCAAAAAGAAATTCTAGGAAAACAAACAAATGTTTAGAACGCTTTTTCTCGGAGTCGTAGGTGCAAATCCAAAATTGGCATGTTCTTTATACTTCATAGGGTCCTTGAAAGCAAGTTTTTGTATTTTGTTTTGTTTAGACGCACCAGGCTCTATCAAATTAGGACTTTAATCCCTTTCAAAGTAGGCTCATTGCGCATCTACACACTTGGCCCACAGTTCCTTTCACAGTCAAAAATTCTTCTGGGAGTCTTTTTTTTGGAATGATGTTACTCTGCAGTTGCGTTTTGCATAATCTCTTCTCTACTTTAAAAACGGGATCTTTTCAATGACATTGTCAATTTTGAAAAAAAAAACAGAAGCCACAAGGTGCCATATGTGGAGAGTAGGAAGGTTGCGATGAATAAGAAAGAGCATTGTCGTGGATGCAACTGTCCTTTTTCTGCCGTTTAGAGGTCTGGTCTTTTGCGCCAAACTGCATCACAAACTTGGCGGAAAACTTTTTAATAGTACTATTTTGTCACTGTTTGTCCTTCCGGTGCGTATTTGTAATGCATCATTCTAATTTTGATTTTCACCTGTCACGCTTTGTTCGGCCTTGGTGAGGAGGAATGCTTCCATTACAACAACTATGCTTTTGTTTGCGGGTTGTACCCGTACACTCATGACTTATCTCCAGTTACGACGGTGTCCAGAAAACGGATTTCTTTCTGTTCCGCCGACAAAAACCTTTGGCACAAATTTTGCAGCTACTTTGCGCATGTTTAAATCTTCATGCAAAATTGCATGTGCGGAATTTTTACTGATCTCAACATCTTTGCCAACCTTTCGTACGATCAAACAACGATCTCTCATTATTATTATTATTTTATACCCTCTTAACAACAGCTGCGGTACGAGCAGATTGTGATCTCCCAGAACGCTGATCACTCTCCACTGATGTTCGGCCATTTTTGAAATAGTTGAATCACTCTTTAATTTGTGTTACTTGCATAGCATTATCTCCAAACACCTGCTGAATCTTACGAATTGTTTTGCTTTAAGAATCACTAAACTTTTGACAAAATTTTATGTAGTACTATTGTTATTTTAAGAAAAATCAAAATTAGACAAACACGTATAACAGCACTTCTCTTGACGGCGAGCAATCAACAAAACAATACCTTTTATGGCGTTTTTGGCTGTGTCACTCTTTATTTAGTGGGGTGCCATTAGTGCATATTTTTGTGTTTGGCTGATCACATTTTTTTTTCAGATTGCCATATTGTAAGATAGACGGATATGCACCGGCAAAGAGCAATATTCTCTTCAAATTTCGGAGTGCCCCAGAGCGATCTCAAATGTCACAGCCGAATACGCCATTAGACAGATCTTGTATATTGCAAAAATCTAATATTTTATAGCAAAATATTACAGTTGACCAAACTGGCAACCGTGGAGGTACTGACTACGCTGTCTATTTTAGATCAAAATGCATAGAGTTATTTGGCAAATTTTCTATTAGCTGTAATTATATTAGTAATAATATTTTTTTATTTTTTTAAGTAATTGAAAAAGTCCGATTTTTCTGAAATCACATCGGCCGAAGCAATGTTGACGCCATATTGTTGTGCTTGCTCTACGGCCACGCATTAGATTCTGTAGATTTTACTCAGTCTGTCCAAGTACTTCATGCGCTTTGGATGTGCTCCGGTTTAACTTAAATATAAGAGGGATAACGAAGTAATTGCATTAATTATCTAAGTAAGTATTTTTGTTGTAATAATTATTTTCAGAATAAAGTTATATATATATAACAATTGCAATAATAGTTACGGTGCATGTACAATACAATACAAGGTCGTAAGTCACTACGATACGATGGAATCGATTCGGTCTTATCAGTACTTGGCTGGCTGGGCCGGTTTTTTTGGTGTGCGTTGTTTTATACTAAATTTAACAAATAATATTATTTTCTTATCACATTTGCTTTATATTTTCTAAATATTATGGATTTCAATAAAATGAATATAGATTGAGTTATATTATAGGTTGAATTTTTTAAATTAAAGCTCATTACTTATTATATTATTATTATATTATAATATTGAAATTTGGTTACAACTTTGAATTTGTTATAGTATTCGTTTAGATTTTGAGCTAACAATTGTATTGTTTTTGTATAAATGTTATTGCTAGTTTTTTTGCATGTTGGTATTAATAATTAGTGGTATGGATGAGTTACTGATGAAGGTATATTTAAGCAGCATACAGATTAAAAGCATCCAACCGCACCTTGATTTCTAATATTGCAACAAATAACGTCATATCTATTTTTAAATATAATTTGATAATTGGTTAATTATTTTACTAGTACATATAAAAAAGTTCAAACTAGTATTTTAGTCCAAATATGAAAATAATTTTTGTAGGTACTTTTGAACACATTTTAATGCTATTTGCAATTACAATTTGACTAGATTACTTTGACATTTAGAAATGATCAAACTAAATGCTGATATTTTTTAATATACTGATGAAAAAATAATTTTTTTATCAAATTATTTGTAAAACTAACAACGTCCATTAAAATATCTATAGAAAATGCAAAGATCTGCAAAATTACGACTGTATTGTAAAATATTTAAGTCATTAGTCAATTTTGGATCGGCAATAATCCGAATAGCTTGTTTCTTTTACTATTTATCTATTAAGAAAAAAAAAATAATTTCGAAGCAATGTCGACAAGATGGTCGTTCTAGAGAAGATTATGTAAGATTGTAACACCTAAAAAACAAATTGAAGAAAACTTAGATTTAGAGTCTGAAATGCGGAAGAGCCTACCAGCATACAAGGCTTTCTCGACATCTACTTCAAAACCTGAAAAGCCGGATTTTGTTATTTTTGATATTTTGTGCATTTTCTTATAGTTTATGGACGGATTTTGTTTATTTTGCAGTTTTTAAGAGTGCTTTCTGACAATTGTTTAAAACTTTAATGCCAAATTTGGTTGTTTTTACGTTTTATGAACAGAATTTTGCAGTTTTCAATTGTTTTTGGCCAAATTTTTTTTTTTTTTAATTTTAATGTTTTATGACAGGATTTTACTATATTTTGATTTTTTATGAATAAAATAATGCATTTTTTCAACAGTTTTTGACCACATTTTTATTTCTAACTAAGTATATTGATACTTAATAGCTATATATTGCTATTTTTAGGATTTTATGACATTTTTGATTTTTATTTAATAACAGTTAAAATATTACGATTTTTAATAATATTTTGATGTTTTATGATCTATATTTTTTTACATTTTTTAACAGTTTATGGCCGAGTTTTGGTGTTTTATAACAATATTTTTATGTTTAAAACAGGACGATGTTATTTTTGATATTTTATGAATAAAATTTTGCAGTTTTAAACAGTTTTTGGTCAGAGTTTGATTCTATTTGGAAATATTTTAATTTTTTATAATTGGATTCAGTTATTTCTGACTTTCTTTGAATAAAAATTTGCAGTTTTAACAGTTTAAGACCAAATTTTTATGCTTTTTGACATTGATATTTTTGATTTTTTAATGATAGAATTTTGCACGTTTTTGGCTTTTGGCTTTGATATTCTATGGCCGGATTTTGCTATTTATGAATAAAATTTTACATTTTTGGACAGACCAACTAAATCCAAGGCCGGATTTCATAGCTAGATTCTGACGTTTTTGAAATTTTGGAAAGCGTTTTTACTTTTTTAAACAGTTTATGGCTGGTTTTAGTGTTTTAACTATTTCAATGCTGAATTTTATCTACAAAAAAAGCAATGATCAATGTTTTTGACTTTATTATAAAAAATGCATAAATCATCATTTGTGCTAAGAAAAGGCAGTGCATATTGATTTTTTTTTTAAGATCGCCATACAAGAAAACAGTCCTGACATTAAAAGTAGTCATATCTTAACATTAGGTAATGCAATGATATTTGTCAGTCGAATTGACGAATGACGTGTCACGTGACTAAAAATGTCGGTATATTTAATACTTTCATTCTGCTCAAATCTTCTTGCAACAAAAGTGGCTTTTAAATGACCATCTTGTTCATTACGCAACACCAAACCATAGGTCAGTAGTTTGTTAAAGTGAGTTTGTTTGCCATAGCTGCATACCATCTTTTGTCTTTCAGTGTTTTAGAAACAGGGTAATTTTTACTTTTATTGTTGTTAAATATTGTTGTATTTTTTTTAAAATAATTCAGTTTGAGAAACGAACAAGGTGCTTTAGTGTTTGACAAATTTGGCTAGTTTTAAATACTAGTTCTGTTGCTAATTCTTATTTGTCTTTTGGTTCTTACGCGCAGATTTTTCACACAAATTTTTCTTTATCCAGTGTATTGCAGGCTTTAGGTTTATCTAGATTATCTTCTCAATTGACGTTCAAAATCTGTTTGTTCTGCGTGTTACTCTTTTTAGGTATGACTTTCTTAACAAAAATTTCATTGTTTAAACATATTCAAACATTCCCTTCTCTAACTTCATTTCCATCTTGTTTCGTTTGTGGACAGGGATGAGTACAATTATTACGTACTTAATTTGTTCAATTTTTTGTTTTGTCTAAGTTAAAATTTTGCTGTACCGATTGAATTGGTTCCTGTTTTATTGTAAACACTGAATAATACACAGCTTAAGTCTATACATTTTATTTCAAATTTTGCGCATGTATAATAGTACGTGCTAACTACACACTGTTTGCGCTTTCCTTTTAATCTTATTATTTTGTTGAGGAGTATATGCATTGATGTGAAAAACTCCCAGTTTTTCTAGTAGATCTTGTGTTTTGGTATTTTTGATTTTAGTGCCGTTGTTTGACATTACGCAATTACTGCTTCTCCATCATTTTCAAAAAAACGTTTAATTTTGCTACGGTTTTGTCTTTGGTTTTAAAAAAATAGACAGTATAACAAATCATCTTTGAAAAGTTAGAAATACTTTTACATTTGCAAAGATCAACATGAATCAAATCTAAAACTTTTTAAGCAGTTTTTTTATTGTTGCAATGAAAGTTTTGATGCCATATACACGTCCTTCATCATACAGTCTCCTCAATGATCTGTATACGCAAATATATTCTTGTCAATGATATTTCTGACATACTTGACATTTTGATGTACAAGTTTCTCTTATCAAGTTTTTTTCAAACTCGACAGTAGACTTGTTTGACTTGACAAAACATTATTTCAAACAACTTTCCGTTTTGCTTGGCCATTGCAACTACTTATTTTATCAATAGATTTGAAAATTATCACTTGCGCATCAGCAGATTGTACATATTTTTAACCAATATTTGTGAAATCAGGTTAAACGTCGGTTCTGGTACATATAAAACATTTCTCAATGTTAGTCAACCCCAGTCTCGTTTATTGAAAGTTTCCAAGTCCACATTGCTCATACTAATTCCATTAAGCTTGTTAGCATATTTGATTGAGCATTCCTCGAGTTTAACAAAGTTGGACAGCCATTCCTTTACAAACGTCATATGTGATGTGGCTGCACAGTCCTGATACCCGTTCTTACCATTGTGCACCACAATCTCGTGATGAAAAATCGATTTATGGTTTTTTTAATGTTTTTCCAATCAAATTCTTTAGAATTATTGTTTGCAAATATTACAACCGTAGTTATTTTTGCAATAAGTCACAGCTTATTTTTGGAAAACTTGTTGACAGTTTTTTCAATTAATTTGCAAAGTTTTAGGAAAACTTTGAGATTATGGCTTTGGTGCTTGTGGTTTTTTGTTTGTCTTAATAAAAGCGTTCTGTTTGAGTTTGGAGAAAGTATTCTTGGCACCAGAAGACAGTATCCAGCTCTTTTTGATGTTCTAGTTTTCTGCTTGAAAGTTCTTGCAGCTGAATACAATTCTTTGCGGGCAATCAGCATGTCTAATTTTAAGTTTTTTTTTTCAAAGAGTTCTAAACTAATTCTAAACTAATACTAATAGTATTAAAGGCTTTTGAAGTTTTTTAAACGGATAAGATTGTATATTTTAGCCGTCAGTACAGAGGTGAAGTGACTTTTAAATTTGCAACACTGTTTAAAAACAGAAATTGCAGGTTTATCTTTAATTTGAAGTAACTATTAGTTAATTCTTTATCATTAAGTGTAACCTACAAAGTTAAATTGAGATATTTCAAGTAAGGTACATTGGCGAGGCTTGCAGAACCGAAACAATTATCTGTGCTTGACTCTTGGCCGCTGTGATCATTAGATTGAGTTTGAATAAATTATTAATTTATTTCATAACTTGGAAGTTATTACAAAAAAACAATTGCATTTTAAACTTTAAATAATTTGCGTAAATATTTTAACATTTTCAAAAATTATTCATATTTTAATTAGTGAATGAGTTTTTGTAAATCTTATATAAAATATAGTTGACACTTCTGACATACTGAACAAAAAACGCAATTGTAACAAGTGGCTCTATGAATCATTGGTAAAGAGGGTATATCCCCAAATATCCAACCGTAAAATATATGTGGATTTGTTTCCGGATGTAACCGACTAACAGATGTATGCTGTTAGTCCTTTTCAATTAAAAACAAATTCACATCGTTGTCATCTCGCCTCATTTTATCCTCACACTCCGGAAGGACCTTCTGTCTGTTTTAAGCCGGACGTGGAAGCGGTTGATAGAGCAATTTTTACTATAATTATGGTCATATACATTTTAACCAATAAAAGATTAATATGACAAAATAATATTAAAGAACTATAACAAATGTTCCTCATACTAATTGTTGCATATTGATTAAAATAATATGTGATGAATTGCGTGTGGAAATGTATGAAATATTGAAATGTACATTACGATATGTTATTAAATGATAAATCATAGATAAAGCGAAATATATCAATTGAAATTTATGTTCATAAAATCCTTACAATTCTAGTCCGTGTGGGAATTTTTACCTTGTCTTCTTTGACTAGAATACGAGAATCTGGCCCGAGATCCGAGACTACACATATCACTTTTATTTATGTGTAAAAATCCGCTCGGATATTCAATTTCCTTAGAACGGTGTAACCGCAATCAGCAAATTTATATTGTTAAATAACAATTTAATCGAGTATTATATCGTATCCGTGTACTGCTTCGAAACTCAATTTCAGCGTTTGTGTAGTGGTAGTGCTCGATTTAATTATAATTCAGAGTTTGTTTTTGTTAAATTAATGATTTGGAAAGATGTAATTAGAGGAGTGAATCTATTAGAAGTTCATAATCTCCTTAAATGCCTCCAAGTTAGAAGTATTATGTTTTCGGAGTAATGGCGGATGCATCTTACACTTGTCGCAAAGCCCCCCCTCTTTTCATTCAGCATTAAAATTGTTGCGGGTTAGATGAAAATTGAGAGAATTTAACATTCTAATAATATGTCGAGAGAGAGATGACAGCCATTAGAGGAGATTCCGTTTAATTAAATCAAATTGCTAGGGATAATAATTGCGTGCTCGTTCCCTTGTCATTTCCATGCAATGATTTTTACTTACAATAATTCCAACGATAACGAAAGCGCACACCAATGTCCCGGCCGCGATGTAAACGTTATGCAAATGGTCCAGGTGGATTGAGACCGGCATCTGCAGATTGATTTCTTCATCGTCCTTGATTGGCTGCACACCTGTTATTTTTTCAACCACGAACTCATCTAGAATGTTATAATTAGTTACTAAGATTTAATTTAAGCGATCTGCTTTCAAAAATTTAAGATTTTATTATAAGCTGGCACATGCAATATAGAAAATATGTTTTTCCTACCTTCACATGTTTTTCCAGTAAACCCAGGTTTACAAGCACAATAAAACGAGTCCATGCTGCTCCAGCAAGTGCCCCCATTTGTGCAAGGATTTGTGCTGCAAACCTGTAACCAATAAAACAATACTTTAGTTAAATCAATACTTCATTAATTAATTTCATAAATTTTTAAAAGGTTTCGTTATGAAACTACCTTTAAAATTTAACAATCCATTTACTAAAGAATTTGTATTTGCTTTCGACATGCTCTTCGTTTAATTTCCATAACGAGTGTGTATCCTGTTAATGAACAAAACAGTTATATTCTATGTTGAAAACACATTAAAAGGTTTATTAGCTGGAGGAGTTTTTAATGTGCACATAACGGCTTCAAGTAAATCTCAGCCAGACTAGAGAGAAAACTCTTTATATGGAAACATTTCCTGGTGGTCCCCTGGGAAACTTTCGGTGCCGTTTAATTTACTATCCGTAACACCATTTATGCTACTAAGATAACTAATCAAAGTATTATTTTCTCTCGAATACGTGGTGCCACTTATCTTTGCTCCATTTTCCCCTCTTCGGAGTGGATTACAATATAATAGAGAAAAAATGTTCGCATTTCATAAATATTCAATTAGATTTATGTATATCGCAATGCGCGTTTCGGCTGTTATGTCTTGCTAGTTAATGCTGCGGAATAATCTTCATGAAATGTATTTAAACCGATCAATTCAGTTCAGGAAATTGGATTTAATCAGTTTACAATTAAAATAAGATGAGATTAACTACTCTGCATTCGATTTATGGTTACCTAATACCATCATATCAATGCATATTAACAAGATTAACAAATTTATTTATAAATTATGACTTAGGTTACAAAATTGAATAGTTTTTAATTTGTAGAATTTATATAATTATATATTATTTTCTTAACAATTATTACATCTATGTAATTGATATATTATTTAAAAAACATAATTTATAACAAATGTATGAGGTAGAAGTTGAGAAAACAATGTTTTAATGTAAATAATATTTAAAGTTTGTTAGCGTCGACCAGATTTTATAATGAAACTGTAGGTGTATGCGTATTTAATGATTACGCTATTGTTTGATTACTAGTGGTCGACCTTAACATTGAATAAAATATAATGATATTATTTTGTGATTTGTATAAGCATTTCTACACTCAAAAAAGTAAACAAGATAAGACATCATTTACTGACTGTATTTTGTCTATCGACGTTAATTAGTAGTTTACTTGTATAGAAAGTAATTGAAATAGTTTGTAATTTTATTAGCCATTTTTTGATATTACAAGTGTGAGAACTTTAAAAAAACACGAAGCGAATAATCTTATTTGTTGTTGGGTTTGATTTTTGAAATAATTTTTCTGCGCAATTTTCAGTATATTTTGAGCAATACACAAACAATTTGAATATATTTTGATGGAAAAAGTAATTTTCAACATTTTTTGCTGTTTTATGCACAATATTTTTGACACATATATGGGCAATTCCATTTCAAACGGACCAGAGTAGGAGGGGTGCATCCAGAAACTAGCTTTAGTATTTTTTTCTGTTTTTTATTAGTAGTCTTTTGATAGGTTCATGAAGGTATAAAACCCTTAAATTAATTATACAATTAAAACAATAAAAAATATAATATAATATACAATTATAAAGTTTTTTTGTCGTTTTTTAATTTTGACTTAAAATAACGCCAGAATTGGATTTTACGAAAAATTTCTGATGAATGTTTTTTGCGTTAAAATTGCTATTATTAAACAAAAATTGCGATTTTTTAAAATCAAATGAACTTATCAAATTATTTATTTATTTATTTATTCAAATGCCTTTCTACTTTTCGGTGCAAGGCTGTATGGCGTACTATTAATTTATATAATATTCACGCCATTTTTTCCTATCCTTGGCTATCTATCCATTCTTTTCTAGGTCTTCCTTTTTTTGTTTTCCTGTTACTCTTGTCTCATATATTTTCTTGGTGTTTCTTTCTTCACTCATTCTTCTGATATGTCTATACCATCTCAATTGGCCTTCCGTTATTTTTTCTTGAATTGGTTTTATTTGTAAATTTATCCTGTATGTCTCGTTCCTTATTTTGTCTTTTCTTGTTTTGTTTTCGATTTTCCTAAGAAATCTCATCTCCATTGCATTTATTCTTTCTATTTGTTTTCTTGTCATGGTCCATGTTTCGCTACTATATGTTAATGTTGGTCTAATTACTTTTTTAACTATTTCTAATTTTGAATTTTTTGTTATTTCCTTTCTGTTGAAAAAAGGGTTTTTAAGCATGTTTTATATTTTTGCTGTTTTTCCTATTTTGTCATCTATCTCTTTGACAAATTTTCCGTTGCTCTGTATTAATGTTCCTAGGTATCTGTATTGTTCAACCTGTTCTATTATTCTTCTTTTTATTTTTATTTTGTGATTTAGTTTTTTTTCGCAATTATCATAGTTTTTGGTTTTTTATAGTTTATTTTCATGTTTATTTTCTTTAGTTGCTCCTCTATTATTTCCATGTTGTGTTGTAGCTCTTCTTCTGTCTCTGCAATCACTGCCATATCATCTGCAAATTGTAGTTCTGATATTTTCGTTATTTCCATCTTTTAATACCCTATTTTTATTGTTTTCATATTTTTCTTTGCTTGTTTTATAGCTTTATCTAAAACAATTGAAAATAGCAATGCGCTTAGCACGCACCCTTGCTTCACCTCTTTCTTTGTTATGAACTCTTTTGATTCCTCGTTGATCATTCTTACTACGTTTTTGTTTTCTGTGTACATGTATTTAATTACGTTTATTATTTCCTTCTCAATTCCTCTGTTTTTTAGTTCTTTCCATATATCCTCTCTTTTGATACTGTCTGCTTTTTCGAGATCTCACTTAGCTGTCTTATTATAAATATTAGGTCTTGTGTGCTTCTTCCTCTTCTAAATCCACATTGGTTGTCCTCTATTGTATTTTCTAATTTGTCTCTCATTTTTTTTTTTTAGATTGTTGTAAATATCTTGCTTGGTATGCTCGTTAGTGTAATTTTTCTGTAATTTTCACATGTTCTTTTACCTCCTTTTTTATGTATGAGTAGGATTATTCTTTTATTCCATTCCTTTGGCGTTTTCCCATTTCTGATAATGCCATTATTAGTAGTTCACCCATAAATTTCATCATTTCCGGGGTTATATCATCTGTTCCAGGTGCCTTTCCGTTTTTTATTTTCTTAATTGCTTCTATTACTTGGTCTTTTTTAATTTCTTCTATTTTTTTCCGTTCTTCTCTCCTGTATCACTCCTTCATCTTCTCTTGTATCGTTTTCTTCTACTTCTTGTTCTGTTAAATCTGGCAAATATTGTTTCCATCTCTCCATTATCTTGTCTTCTTCCGTTATTATTTTTTCCATTTTTATCTTTTATGTTCATCATATTGTGTTCTTTCTATTTTCTTAGATGTTTTAACGTTCCGTAAAATAATTTTTGGTTTTGGTTGAAGTTCTCATTCATTTCTTTTCCAAATTTTGTCCATGATTTTATCTTTTCTTCTTTTATTATTATCCTTGTTTCATTTCTTTTTTCTTTTTATTTTTTATAGTCTTCTTTTTTTTTGTTTGTAGGTATATTTTCCATTTTTCTTTTTTGTCCTTTGACTTCCTCTGTCCACCAACTGTTTTTTTTTATATCTTCGTTTACAATTTTTGTTGTTCCACAGCTCTCTTTTGCAGCTTTTATTATGATTTGTTTGAATGTTTTCCATTTTTCATCTATGCACGTTCTTATTTTTTACTCTTTAAATTTTTTTTGTAGTATTTTTTTATGATTTTATTTTTATCTTGACTTTCCTCCTTCTTTTATCTAGTTTTTCTTTTTCTTTCCATTTCATGTCCATTAGTAGTAAATGGTGGTCGCTTCCTATCTCAGCCCGTCTTGTTGCTCTTACATTCTTTTCTTGTTGTTCCAGTTGTTTCTATTAACTAGGTACTAGTCGATAATTAATTTTTCATTCCTAGTTGGTTGTGTTCTAGTGTATTTGTAAATTTCCCTGTGTGTGAATTTAGTGTTTGTTACTACCAAATTGTTTTCAATGCATAGTTGAATCATTCTTTCTTCATTGTTGTTTTTTATTTCTTCTCCTTCATTTCCCATTACCTCTTCTATTCCATTATTTTGTTTTTCTACTCTCTTATTTAGAACTCCTAGTATCATTATGTTTTCTGTTTCCTCGTCTATTTCTTGTTGTAATTTATTATAGAAACTGTTTTCTCTTTTTTCTTTGCGTCTTTATTTGGTCCGTATGCTACTATCATGGTCCATGTTTCATTATTTACTTGCTTCATTTCTACTGCCATAATTTTTTCATTTATGTGTTTTTCTCTTATTGTATCTTTTATTCTTTCCGGAGCTATTATCATTCCTACTCCTCCTTCAGCTCTTTCCTTTTCCTCTACTCCTGTCCACATTAACCAGTATCCTCTATGTATTCTTACTATCCCATGTCCTTTCTTTCTTTTTTCCGTTATTCCTAGTATTTCTGTTTTTTGGTTTATTATTTCTTCCACCAATTCAGCTTCTTTTCCCATATATTTTTTTATATTCCACGTTCGTATTCTTTCTTCTTTCTTCTTTCTTCTTTATTTATTTTTTTTTCTTTTTTATTTTTTCCTTTTTTGTATTTTTTCTAGTTATGTTTCTATTATTTGCATTGGTCTCTGTATTGTTTATCTTATTTCTTGTACCATTTATCAAAATACTACTACTAATAAGATATAGAAACAGAAAAAAAATACTAATGCATGTTTCTTGACCCCCCCCCCCTGGTCTGGCTTGTTTGAAATGGAATTGCCCATATATCATAATCAGAAACTTTAGTGTACACAAAGCTGTTAAAGTACAATTAGCTATAAGTAAATGTTGATCTTTTCTTCTTATTTTTTGTTTTTTTGGCTTTGTTTCAGGTTTTGTTCTTTCTTTTAAAAGGTTTTTGTTGGTCTGCCTATAGGTCTTTTGTGAATTTTTTTTGCTTGCCATACTTTTTTGTGGGAACTCTTGACGAAGACATCTGCAGACCCGTGTTTACAGATAATTTCACTAATTAAAATTCACTTCTCTTCTTCTTAAGAGACGGTACTGTCAAAACGTTTTTTTATTTCACATGGTGTGTGTTATTTGTTGCGTTGTTCTCGTGTTGTCTTTTTTTCTTCTATATTCTTTTCTTTCAATATATTTGTTATCATTCTTCTAACATTCCAATTTTCTTTTTTTTAATATATTGTTTAGTTTTTCTGTTTTTCTTTAAGGATTGCCCATTTGTTACTGTGGAACATTGTGTGAAGGTCACTATCTGCCTCCTCACAAAAAATGAATTTGTCATTATCAGCTTGTGATGTCCAGAACTAATTGTTTTGTTTATTGTCTTTGTTGTTTAGCCAATTTTTGGCATTCTGAAATTGTTAGGTTCATAACTACTTTTTTCCTGTTCTCTTTTTCCCATATGTTAATAGTATTGCTTCTTGCGTCTTATTTGCTTCTATCACAATAATGGTCAGATTGTCTGCGTAGGTTATTAGCTATATTTTTACAACTCTTAGATTTTATGGCATTAAGTTGCTCTGAGTAAAAAGATACTTCAACAAAGTAGGCAACATCAAGGCGGACAAGCTGACGCGAAAAGGGTGTGTGGACCTGAACCCTGGACCGTTTTAACACTTAAAAGCTTAAATAATCTACTAAAAGTTAACACACACTATGCACTGAGACAGCGTTGGGGTAACATTCCGGGCTGCAATCAGGCAAAGGAATGCGACTGTTCAGAAAGAGCTTGCAAAATGTTACAGACATTTTGACAGGACAATGTCAACTAAAGAAACACATGCACACATGTATTGGAGATAATCCAACGTGTAAAAAATGTGAAATGGATGACGAGACGATCGAGCACGTGCTATGTACACCTGGCCCTCTTATACAATAAAGAGTCCATGTTGGGGAGCTGCTGGCTTAACATGGCCAGTATAAGGGAGATCCCCTCAAACGTTGTACCTGCATACATCAGCCACATAAGGTGGTCGAATGCCAGGACCCGCGGTTGAACGCATTTATTTGTAGCTATTTCTTTTATTTTTATTAGCTTCTATAGTTGATATTTTTTTCTGAAGCCATATTAATTTGTAAACAAACTGCCTTTTTTCTCTTGAAGTTGCCAGACTATAATTTGTTTCAATAGTTTTCTAAGGTGCTTAGAAGAATTATTTGGACTACATGAGCTAGGTTTGTTGTCCAATTTATTAAGTTTTTTGGTTAGTACTACTTTCCTTTTTTCCAGGTATCAGGAAATTAAGCTGGTAACTCTTTGACAATTAGTTTCATTATTTTTAGTGAGATGTTGTCTGGGCCTGGTGTTTTTTGTTTTTTTATTTTTTTATTAGTATTTATAAGTATTTTCCTTTCCGTGTGCATTTTATGAATTTCACACATCTTGTATTTATTTGTAGTTTACTGAGCGTTGGCTGTACTTCTGCCTCAGTGTTTATTTTATTCAAGTTTATTTATTAATTTTGTGTCCTTCCTTCCTTGATTAAAACGTTGTTTTTTTATTGTAATATTACTCCATTTGTTGTCTGCTTTTATATTTTGCGTTTCTCTGGCTGAGTGCAGGAAAACACATTTCATCATTGTCTTTTTTTTTTTTTTCAATATTTTAGTTCCGTTTTTTTTTTTAGTTTGTTATAAAGTGTTCTTAGAATGTTAAAGTGTTCTTTTTCCTCGTCTTTTGTGTTTTGAAGTTTGGCTACTCATTTTTTTGTGGTGTTATCAGTCTAACATCTTTCTGTCAGGGCAGTTTCTGGAAACCTTTCGGTTAGCATTTTTTTGCATTATTTTCTTCTTTATTTTTGTTTTGTTTTTTGACTTATTTTATGTTTTTTTGTCATTTTTTTTTTATTGTTTTAAGGTACTTTTTGTATGTGCTTTTTTTTAATAACTTATAGTAGACACAGATGTCAAGTCTTTGTATAATCTTGCTTTAAGGCGTTACCCTCTTTTGCTTGCGTTTTATTCTTCTCGACTTCTACTACTTTAAGCTCTTTATTTGCGGTCCAGAGTTTTTCTAGCTTTTTATTTGCGGTTCGGAGCTCTTTCAACTTTTTCTCTTTTTTGTGCTTGAGTACTTCTTTTTCTGCAAATTGCTTTGTGGTTTTTTAGTTTTTTTAATAAGCGCTTATTTATTCTCTATTCTCTGGTCTTTTTTGTTTTGATATTGTTTTATTTTGTTTATTATTTTTGGACTCAATTGAGATGTACTAAATCTTTCAGCGCTCTTTTTAATTCAACTCTTGTGTTTACACCAACGTAATGTCGGACAACTTGTCAGAGCCAGTAAAGGTTGTTTCGCTTATAAACAGTGCCGGTAGGGTATTATGTCTTTGAGGCCTTTTTTGCTAAGTTACTTGGACGTTTTTTTTTTGGTCCTTCTGAATTTGCTTCTTCTCTCTCCCCAGACGTTTGATCCTTTTAAACATTTAGTTGAGTATTTCTGTTTTCTTGTTTCCAGTAGTTAGCTTCAGTACTAATGCTCTTTGTCTATCAGCTTTAAATTTTTCTACACTTTTAACTTCATCAATATCCATTTTCGTATGATCAGTATACTATTTGTGCTACTGTTTTTATTGATACTTCTCATTTTCTTTGTCTTCTATTCTTCTGATTATAATGTTTTTTTTTTTCTAATTTTGTTGCATTTAATATGCAGAAAGTAGGTTTATTGAGCAATTTTTGCCATTTTTTGATTATTTGTATAAAAATATTTTATTGAATTTTTATGTGTAAAATAGACATTTTAAGCAATTTTATTATAATTAAATATAAGTAACATATAAAAATACAAAAACAAAAAATTAATATACTAAGAGTATTACGTTAAAAAATATATTCTTTTTAATCTCATTAGCATGTAGCAAAATACGGATATACTCTGCATAGTTTGTACGTTTATACGATATATGAAATAAATAGTTATAGCGTAAAACACGAGCAAGAATAGGAATACCATTTCAACTAAGTAAGTTAAAAAACGCTTCTACACAAATATAAGAACCCGAAGAAAACTAACTTGATTTGTTTAACAAAATACTAGTTAGTAAAATTAGAGACTGTTCAAAGGCAGCGAGTGATAAGGACATACACGTTTTTTAGCTCCATTTTCTTGTCTTTAAAAGACGTTGAGCAAAGATTGCACTACAAACATTGGATTTCTGCAGACAAAAATGGAAATTACACAGAATTGGATGAAGGAATTTTGCAAGAGCTATTGCAGACACACTTCCCAGGCTCTACGCTGGCAAAACATCTTAACCAAAAAGATAATGCTTAATAAGTAGAACTAGGCAGAGGTAAATGCTATAATGAATGAGTTGGTACATTTTATTTGAACCATTCAAGTTACCAAGAGCTGACGTGATCAATCCATTATGTTACAGAAAAGACTTACTCCTTTAGATGACTTTTATGTAAAATTCTCAGAGCTAGCTTAGTATTTTTATATATACCAAACAGCTGGAGTGTAGTTTAGATGACATTTATACCAAAACCAGAGCGACTCTTGTATGCGTTGGCTAAATCCTAAATCTAAAACCATTATAAAACATAGTTAACAAGTATATTCTGGATGGGGCAATGCACTAGGTAGTCAACAAGTGCAAAAATACTATGCACTGCAAAGAAAATGATTTGGGAAAGTTTTTTGATACAACACTATCTTTGCGTTAATTGCCACGGCAATGGAGGCACACTACTTCTTGTCAGATATTGGGTAAATTCTATGTTTAAGTCTATGGTGGACGCCCACAGAGCGGTGTGTTAACACCTAAACTGCTTTGTTGTGAATGGGTATCTACAGTTACTGAATAACATAGAAAGTTTAAAACAACTGTGTCTAACTTGATACAGAATGCACTAAACACCGTAGAAACATGGTGCAAGAAAAAATATCAATAAACCTAAACAAAACAGCAACTTTCCTTTTTACAAAACGACAAAACACCAAAGATTAAAAAAAAGTTGATATGTACGGAGCCACACTCTCAATGACGGAGGAAGTAAAGTACTTGAACCTCTATAGTCTATACTATACAGTGTGGCCATCCGATTTATTATCACATACTGAAAAGTAAAAAAGTATGTTTAAGAATATGGCAATTAAACGAGGTAAAGTACAAAGATTATCATATTTGCTGATAACGGAAGCAATAAGAACAGCTCATACAATGCCATGAAAAAACTATTTTTGCTACTACCACTGCACTTAGTTATATTGATAGAAACAAGACAAGCAGCGTACTGACAATAGATTAATAAACACATGATTGAATCGGAACAACACTTGAACAGATCGTTAACCATCATGTTGACTAGCCAGTTGGTACTACAAGCAATACGCTCGCTAATAATACACTCAAAACTAGTGATGGACTACATGACCAGTCTGGAGGCATTATCCACAATCAGCATGGTACGCCTGATTTGGATACCAAAGTATTAAGGTATAAAAGGTAACTTAAAATCGGACCAGCTCGTCAGAAAGAAAACCACAGAGATGTTCATTGGACCTGAACCTGCTTTTGGAATTTCATAAAGACCGGTAAACAAATAATCCATAGTAAACTTAATACAGTATATAACCACTTGTCAAAAAACTACCAAGGGATAATAATAATAATGAGAATTCAGACTAATTTCCTTTGTCGCGGATTTCTAAAGGACAAAAAAACTTTGCTACATTTGCTAAGCAACGAAATTATTAGAGTAACAACCAAAAGTCCATAATAGACCAAAAAAACACATTGGGACGGGACGCTAGACGTACCATATTAAAAGAAAAAGAAAAAAATCAAGTTAACACAATCAATAATTTTACAAGCAATTTAAAAATGAGTGTTTCGTTAAAGTTAAAACGTTTTTTCTCCAAATTAGTTAAGTTAAAATATTCAGAAGTTTATCTGTGTCATTTCAATCAAGTAGTGCGGTAATATCTAATGTCTGAGTTTTTGTAAAGATTTTTATCTTAGTCATAAATAAAGTTGATAAATAACCAAGAGTACACAAATGACACGGTCTAGACTTTTTGCAATAAGGAAAGTTAGCGGAAGATACGGCATAAAATTGAACATAAAAAAGAGCAAATACATAATTATAAGCAAAAAACCAACAAACGACCATAACATTTAGGTTTATAGTGTTGATCTAAATCTAACACTGCAAATGAGAATGCTAAGATGCTACATGTTTGCGGTCCTTATGTATGGAGTTGAGGCATAAGGCAATTTTTAGGATGTGGTGTTACTAAAGAATAACACACTGAATACGTCACTGTCTTAGAGATATTAAAAAAAGAAACTGAACTAGTACAAAAAAACTTGCATATTTTGCACACGTAATTAAACACTCATATAAACAGACATACAACATTCTGCACATAATTATGTAAAAAAAAATTAATGGTAAATAAGATGCGGGAAAGCAAAGAACATCCTTACAACTTCAGACAATGGTTTGGACTACTAACCAAGTCTCTGTTTAGAACAACAGTCAATAAAGTTATAGTTGCTAACATGATAACGAACGTACGTTGTGTGGATATTGCACATTAAGAATAAGTTTGACACGAAATACAACAATTTATTAAAAAACATCAGGGGATAAAACCTTATTCACAGAATCATCACACATTACCCAAACTTTGGTAATGCAGATGAGCAGAACAACATTGCAAAAGTTTACAGGATTTGTAACTCAACACTAAGGCTTAAACAAACACTTGCATAGAATGACAATTCAAACCAGTTCTCTATGCCGCGGATGTTTGAAAAACAAAAAACTTTTTTACATTTACTGAACGAGGCTAAGTTTACAAAACGCAAAGTTGTGCCTCTTATGGCAAACACAAACTAACCAAAAAAGAGCTCAAGTCTTCTAGCAAAAGTTTCTGGATTCCATTAAAAAAACGGAAATACTAGAGGAGTAATAACCAAAAGTGCACCATAAGACTAAGAAACTTCAGTGTAGTACTTCAAGAAGACCCAACTAACGTCAATATTACGAGAAACAAACTGACTAATGTTCACAGGTTGAGATTTGTCAGATGTATCTACTGTAACAAAGTGCTATCAATGCCAAAACAACGCAATTTTTTATTTAGTTTTGTTTTGGTCAACTGTATCAAAAGCTTATAAAAAGTTTGTGTAAATTGAATCCAATTGAAATTGGTTTTCAAGATTATCATACAACAAGAAGTTAGAAAATGTTTGGAAACCGTGTCGATTGATAATGATTTCCAATTGCAAAGCGGCAGTTAAGTGATTATCTATTAGAGTAATAAAAGCTTTTTTCAGAAAGTAAAAAAAAAACAGTGTTTAGATATAAGTTAAATAAAAGCTATAAAGAACAGCGAAAGGCAAATGTATACTTGTTAAGTAAAGAAGCAGTGCCAATGAATATAAATAGCCAAAGAAGAAGAGTTACTGAGCAAACCCGTAGATGCGGTTAACGGTGTATAAGACCCACAAATTTTTTAAAAAGATGTGCAATACTACTTGTAGTTTTAATTTGAAAAATACCACTCATATAATTTGATTGTTACTACATTTAGTTTTGACTTATCTTATTAAATTTTGGATTAAATTTAATCTTCCATCTTTTTAATGTGATTAGAACAAGTTGTTTCTTAAGGAAAGCAAAGCAACAACAGAGACGGTTCCAAACTATAAACCAAAAAAATATAAACAAAATATACCTATTTTTTATGATTTGAAGATATTGTATTGGTCAGCTCAAAAATAGACGACTTGCAGATATCTAAAAAAATGGATTATAAATAAACGTAACCCTAACTGTGAGAACTATCAAATAATTATCAATAACGAGATACTCAAAAAAGTAACCATTTATCTAGTATACAAAGTTGAGGCAATCAAACCTGCAAAACACTCTGGAGAACTAATTTGATCAATTTCAAAATGAATAGCCTATACTATCAATTTCTACCAGTGGCTTGAGACTATGGCCGTAATGAACAAAACAGCGAATAGACTTTAAACTAAACAGCTAGCAATAAAGAGGAAATCAGCTTCAGAAACAGGATCTGAAACAAACACATTCGTAAAACCCAGATAATAAACGGGCTAGCCAAATAGCTAGGCAAAATCCTAAAAAAACGAATCCAAAGGTAACACCACATCAAAGATAAAATACACAAAATAGCAAGAAAAAATATCTTAAATAAAAATATTTAAAAGAGACCTTTATCTAGCAGTAAATACATGATAAAAAAAGAACCTCAAAATTTAAAAAAAAATTAAAATAAACTAATTCTCAATTCTAAATTGTCCTTAACATATTAAAAATCTTATATTTATTAACGATACTGATTAATGAATAATTGTAGATACAAGTTCTATAATTTCAATTTTGTTGTGACGTATAAAATAATAGATAAACATTGCAAACTGACATTTAAACAAAAATATGCAACAGAGTTTTTTAATAAATAAATCAATTAATGCAATTCATGGAACATATTATTTGTCAGAAAACAATAAAACATCTACGTTAAATAAACAACACAATTTGATATTGAATATTGGTAATTAATACAAAAATTTGAATAAAAGTACGCCAATAAAAAAGCATAGCTGCAAGCAGTTTTTTTTTCGATTTAGCCTCAACAATATTGCTAAATAATTGCGCATATCCATTATTTCCGTTTGTAGTCGTTATGAAAGTTCACAATACACCGTACAAAATAAAAAAATTAATTAGTAATTTGTTTTGAATATATAGCTTATGTCTTTGTGCCGTGATACACAAATAAAATCACTATTATTTTATCAATTACATGAAATTTCCACACGATATAGCAATATTTATGAATACGATTGAATTTTAATTAAAAATATATATATATATATAATAAATTTACGAATTAATCATCCGGCTTTTTATATTACGTCCATAACGATCGTGAAAATAAAAGTTGTGACATCTAAATTATACTTTTTAATACTTGGCGTGAAATGGTTTAATAATAAATGATTTCAGAAATTTGTGGGGAAGTTGAAATTTAAGGAATAAAACATCGTGAGTTATGCTGTTCGAGATTGATCCGAGTTAGAACTTCCATTAATTCTCACATTAAAGCATACTGACGCGATAGTACAGTTAATCTATATCTGGCTGTATTGTACTGTTCGAATTGAATTAATTATTTTTAAATAAATAGAACTTACAGCTCGTGATGGTATTAAGCAGTCCATGCCGGAGTATCCTTTGGGGCATTCGCAGTAGTAGTTGTTACCTCTGTCGACGCAATATCTTGGTTCAGGACAAGGGTTCGGCTCGCATAGGTCCACCTGACCAAAAGCTTATATTTAGTGACCCTAATTTAATGTGTTTATCTTCTGCTACAATATAGCCAAACTGTTTGTATAGGATGCTCCATATTTTACCCCTTTTTTACTTAAAATAGAGACCCTACTAAGCCGAGTAAAACATAGTTTACATCACAAATACATGTTATAATTATAAATAAATATTTGATAATTAAATAATGTTTTCATTTAGTTCGTGTTATTTTATAAATTTCTTGTTTACCTTAATGTGACATCTCCTCCCAGTGAAGCCTCTACCGCAAGTGCAGGAATAACCACCGATGTGATCAGTGCAAGTCCCTCCATTTATGCACGGAGACGACTCGCATTCATTATATTCATATTCACAATGAGCTCCAGTAAATCCTGGAACATATCCACATGACATTTTCATCCAATCCACATTACATGATTATATTTGAAATTGCAATAATCTATTTCCAGGCAAATGCATTTTTTATTTTATTTCAATTCTATGAAGTATTAAAGGAGAGAACATACACCGTGATATTTACATATTTTCCAGCAATTCTTTTCCACGTTTTGCCTTTATAAATTTTGTTCTTGTAGAGATGAAAGCAAACAGACTATTTCCATTTAAAACGTCACTTCGTATTTTCTAAACCTTGCGTATAAAAATATTATTGCTTATTAAATAAAACCATTCAATCGCTTATTGCAAATATTTATATACATCAATATTTATTTTTTAAAGTAAATAAGCATAAATTATTCATGCGTTGGTTCCATAAATATTCTAAAATTACATAATATTTATGTTTGCAGGAAGTTAATTAAATTCTATATTAACATAATATATTTTAACCAGGAAATTCAACCAAACTGAAAATTTCTTCAATTGCAAATTAGAAATATTCTATATATGAATTTTTTTAATTTAACAAATCAAAACAAATTTTTTTTGCAAATGTATTCTAATTTGGGAAATTAGTTTAATTATTATTCAAGTCAAAAACTTCTGTAAGATTTGTTAAAAACTACTGGTTTACGTGTTTAATATTGATACGCTGACTATAAAATAGTTTAAATCAGTAATTTTCAAACTTATTCAGCACGTTGGCAACACGAACAGCTTAAGTCGCAATTCAAGCAGGCCGTAGGCACTCAAATGGCTACGAAAACAGGTTTTTTCTAATGCAATACACAGATGATACTGTGTTTATAGCACAGTGGCGGAGCTAAGATTTTTGGGCCTCACCGCAAAATATTGAAAAAAGCCCCCCAAATATGGTTTTGAAATCAAAAGTACAATTTTGTCATTTATTTAACCTTTATTTTTTAAATTTTGGGGAGCCCCAGGTTTTGAAATAATTGTCGGAGAGCCCCCTATGCTTGTGTGCTCTTCCGCATTGCAGACCTTTGCTTCCAGGTAGCTCAGCCCCTTTAAATTTATAAAAAACCGTAACATGTTTCAATTTTTACAAGGCCTCCATGACACATCGTTCGAAAGCTTTTAACAAAACATATTCAATGCATAAGTTGAACCGCTAATGTCAATTTTAGTTTTTATCTTAAGACTAGAATTTAATTTTTATTTTAAATATTTAAACCTTAGTTTAATAGATTGCATCTTTCTAAAGATGATGAAACTTGTCAAAAGTCCCTACTACCAACGGTTCTTAAGTTATGATTTTTTAATGCAAACAGTTGTGAATTGAGGGTCAGATATAAATAAGAACTTAAAAAAAAAAATTATTTCAAAATTATTTTCTACTTTTTTGAGATCAAAACTTAAAAAAAAACTCTTTTACCACTAGGTTTCAATTTGTAGTTAATACAATTTTGGGTGAGTTTTTGAAACAGTTTAAAGGTTGATGGAAATCAATTAAACCTATTATAAGGCGTATTGCAATTAGTTAAATCAAAAACCAAGTTTTTAAAAATATTTGTAAACAATAAGTTGTTGACGTTGATTAAAAAGGCATTTTAAAAAATGGCCGTTGCAAAAAAATTCTAAAACAATATCTTAGTTCCAAAAAGTAAAGAAACAACAGAAAACATTAAAATTAAAGAAATCTGATACATAACAAAATAAAAATTGATTTTAGTTTGTGTAAAAGAATAATTTACGTTCTACGCCAGTAATGACAATGACAGAGATGAAAATTATTTTTGAGAAATGATTTGGATAATTTAATGTTCTACTTTACCCCGATTCCAAAACTTGTGTATCAAAAAAGTTGCAATATTTTCAAAACTTCAAAACTTTAGATAAAAGATTTTTTGGAGGCCGTAATCGGAAAACGAGACCAAAACTGTAAGTTCTAAAGTATTGGCCTTTGTAACCAAAAAAGGTTTTAGATTGATTTGTTAAAAAATGATTTTGATCATTAATGTTTTTTGAGTTTTTTTTATTAGGGGTGAAAAAAGAATAAAACGCCCACAAATTTAGTCAAAGCCCCAAATTAACTGTAATTTTGTTTATGTGCGCAATAGCTTTCATTTAGTAATATTTACTGTTGAATGCAATAAAAAAATAAAATTACTCTTTTGATATTTGATGTTGAGCAAAAACAGGTTCTTTGTAAAAGTTATGTATTTTTTATCTTAGCAAGCATTTTAAGAATTATAAAATAATAATAATAATAATAAAGGTTTAAAGAATATTTTAAAGTGGATTTTGCCGTTCTTTAACTACAACTAAGAAAAAAATGAAAATTTATCAAAAAACAGTAGCAACGTAACTTAATATGGATTAAAAAACGATAAACAAAAAAGTGGTGGCATTGAAATTTTATTACTCAAAGTTTGCAAAACTGCATTTTTTTAAATTAATACGGTTTAAAGGATTCTAGATTTGAACTTGCTTCAATAAAACAACTAAAAATTCGTTTTAAATTTCTTAATTAAAGACGTAGTGAGGTCTTGGCCTCGGCAAGTGGCCCTTGAGAATAACTAACGCAGGGCAATACCTTTCGGTTTTTTTCACTACGTTAGTTCTGTTGTCATTTTGTCCTTATCATGTCTGTCTTTAGTCTATTATTAGTTTGAGATGAGCTTGTTTCGGCCTTGTGGAATTCATACAGACTGCTGCGGCAACACATGCTGTCCCCGGCTCATCTCTCCCTATACCCTATTTGTTGTCTGTCCTATACTGACGTTCATCTCTCCTTTTTGCCATTCTATTGTTATTCAGCCTAGTTGTTTGATTTGTCCTTAGATGTCTTCTTAGTTTCTCTAATTCTTCATTCACTTCTTTGTCGGCGTATCCTCTCTCCTTCATGAATATTTTGTGAAGCTCCATTAGGTGTACCCTCTTTGGTAATCCTAGATTTGCCAATTTAACTTCTAAGGATATTCTTGAGTCTCCATTTGGAATTATTTCTTTGTGTCCCCTGGTCGCCAAAAATACTCCATTTCAAACGTTACATTGTCAGTCAACCTCGAAATGGCGTATCTACCATTTGGAAATTCTCTGGTCAGTTCCGTCAGTTTGCTTTTTTTGAGCAGTTCTTTTCTTTTTTTCCTTATTTCTGCAATTTTGGTTGGTACTAATGTTTCATTGTATATTCTTTTCTTGTCTATTTTCTTCTCTTCCATTCCTTGGTAGGCATAGTTGTCTTGACCTTCTTTGTATTTTTTCTCTTTATTGCTTTTTTCTATGTTCTTTTGCTTCCACTTAGCTTCTCTTTCCTCCTTCCTTTGTCTTCTGTGGCTTTTGATGTGTGTGTTTACTTCCATTTTTGTTTATCTAAATCTTGAGTTTTCAAACTTCTCTATCTTTTTTCTCATTACTGCCGTTGCATAGTTTCTTAATGCTCTCCATTTGTTTTCGTCATTCAGGCAAATATTAATTATTAAAGATTTATCAATTTGGTTTTCCAATACATTCTCTAACTCTTTCCAATCATTCTCCCACGCTTCACTCGTCTTTGGTTTATTCTCTATCCATTCCTTTATTTCTGGTATTAACTTTCTTGTCCATTCACCTTTTTCTCCGTCTTTCCACTGTGTCTGTCATTTTTTTATTGTATTATCTCTTGCTTGTCTCTTTGCTTCTTGTTTACTATTTCCTTCTTTTACCAGTTTCTTTATGTTTAATCTTTCTTCTATCATCAAGTCTGCAGGTAGTGTTGCCGCGATTACCTCTATCGCTTCTTGCGACACCGTTCTGTAAGCCCTACATATCCTTAACGAGCTTGCTCTAGTGGCTCCTCTTATTTCTTTTCTGTTTTTTTTTGTCTTTAAGGCATCTCCCCATGTTTCTGCGGCGTACAATAGTTTACTTTTGGCCGCCGTTGCTATTAGCCTTCTTGCCTCTTGTCCTGGTCCTCCTTTGTTTGGCATAAGCCTACTAAGCATTCCTTCCATTTTCTTTGTTCTTTTTACCGCTTCCTTAATCTGTACGTTCCATCATTTTGCTTCCAGTGTAACTCCAAGGTATTTAATCTTCTTCCCTATGGTTAATATTTGTTCACCTACCTGTATTTTTCCGGTTCCTCTATTTGTCCTCTTTGTCGATAACCTTGCCGCTTCCGTTTTCTGCGGTGCTTTGATCCATCTCTTTATCATACTAATTGCCAACTCTAGCCTTTCCTTTAGTACTTCTATGTCTGCATCCCTACCTACTAAAGCTAAGTCGTCAGCAAATGCCGTTATCGTCACCCCGTCAGGCAGCCGCATTCAGAGAAGCTCATTATATACTAAGTTTCATAATTTGGGTCCTAGTGCTTAGCCTTGTGGTACCCCTCTGGTCAGTCTAAATTTACCCTTCTTGGTCACTATGTTTCTTCCTTGTAGATAACTCCATATTATCTTGATTGTTTTTTTTGTCAATTCTTTCTTTTTTGCTGCTTCTATAATTGCTTCCCATAGTACGCTATTAAACGCGTTTTGTATATCCAACGCTATTATGATGCAATGCTGTCTTTTCCTATGTGGGCCTCTGTTTGCTTTTTTTGCTACCGCTTTTACCTTCTCGATAGCTCCTAACGTCGATATGCCTTTGGTAAATCCGTATTGTTCACTTTCCCATCCACCCCTTTCTTCTATTTCTTTCTCTATTCTTCTCATAATAACTTTTTCTATTTCGTTTTCTTCTAACGCTGTTTTCACTATCTCCGCTGTTATCTCGTCCGGACCTGGTGCCTTATTGTTAGGTAGTTCTCTTATGATCTGTTTCATCTCCTCCACTGTTGTCATATCTGCTTCCTCTTCTTCACTTGTCTCTGTTGGTTCTTTTACCGCTCTTCCTTTAAGAATCAATTTCTCAATTATTTTTTCTTCCCCTTCCTCCTATTTTAAGCACATTCCCTTTGATCTTCCTCCCAGTTTATTCATTGCAATTTTGTACGGCTTTCCCAGGGGTCCCTATCTATGGAATCTATCATTTCTTTCCAGCATCTCGTTTTGCTGTCTTTTATCGGTTTTCTCAGTGCTTTTCTGTCCATTTTTAATTCTTCTTCTATCTCTGCAGTGTCCTCCCCTTTTCGTTTCTGTCTATAGATCTTCCTTCCGGATTGTATTGTTTTTTTCCTGCTTTCCTTTATCTCATTGCACCACCAGTTTGGCCCCTTTTATCCTCCTATACCTGGGGATTGTTTCTTCCGCTGCCTTTCTCAGTTTTTCCCGAGTACCGTTTGCATCTTTTCTCTATGTTTTTGCTTTCTGTTACTTCTTCTACCTCCATGGATCTTCTCTCTGTCCATCCTTCGCACGTTCCATCCTTCTTTTCTTGTGCTTTCTTGTGTTTTCTTTTTCCCCTTTTCCGATAGTGTTGTATTTTATATATTTATGTAGGCTCAGCAATTCTTCATCTGTCACGTTTCAGCTGCCCACTACTCCTGCTGTTTCCCACGTTGCTATGGTTATATCGATATAAGACTTAGATCTTCCTCTTACAAATGTTGGTCTGTCGCCATGGTTGCATATCGTTAGATTTACTGTAGCAATCATTTCTTCTAGAATTAGTCCTCTCCTATTGCTCTTTGTCGCTCCCAACCTGGGTAATTTTGCGTTGAAATCTTCTCCTATTATGATTTTCTTGCTCTTCTGTTTTCTTAAGCTATTTTCTAGTTCTTCAATCTACTCTCGATAATATTCTATACCGCTGTTTGGACTGATGTAGCAGCTGTATACTATCATACCTCCTATATCAGCCCACACTATTCCTTCTTTGGGAGTTCCCCACCTTTCCACCTTGTCTTTACACTTCCATCTTGCTAGCATGGCCGCGTCTGATCCTCTATCTTTGACCCTGTACCCTTTCTTTAGAGATATAATCACGATTTCTTTATTGTCCACTTTCCCTTTAATTTCTTCAATCAGCTCCTCTCTGCTGATCTCTGGACTTATACCTTTAATCATAACCAGTTCTCCTGTTAGCTCTTTGCTTGCTTTTCAAAGAGCTAACAGGTAAATTAATACGGTTTAAAGGGTTCCAGATTTGAACTTGCTTCAACAAAACAACTGATAATTCTTTTTGAATAAAAACGGATTTTTGATTTGGGCTTTTGTTTTTGAGCAGTTCGTCTTAAATGTATTAATTAAGAGTACTAAAAGGGCAGTTTCTAAAACGTGAAGCAAAGACCCGCATCTACAAATTATGGGTCAGGCCACTAATCACATACTCCTCAAAAACCAAAGCAGGCTCAGCAGAACCAAGACCATAGCACAAAGGACACAGATGAAAACGCTCCGTAGCATCACGAGACTCTACTCGACAGAATATTCAACCAAGAAATAAGACAAGAAGAAGTTGTGCAACACGCCAGACATAGCAAGATAGCACATCAATAAAATGCAAAATACAAGAATTGCAAACATTGCGAGAGACGGCAAACCATACTTAAAATGACCCCTAAACAGACCCGAAAATGTGGAAGGATAGCTGGATGTTGACACCCAGCTAGTAGTAGTAGAGATTTTGATCAAATTTTATCATTTTCAGATGATGTAACCTATTTAATTAAAGGTTTCATATTTTAAAAAATCTGTTTTTAAGGTAAAAACTTAAGTCCACACTATTGGCCACCATTTTTAAATTTTCTATGAAGAGCTTTCCAATAGGGTTTTCCAATAAGAAGTTTCATTTTGAACAGCAGGCTATTTGGGTAGCTATCAATTTTAAAGCTATTATCATTTGACAAGTAAAAACTACGCTATTATTAAAAATAGAACGAGACACGCTTTAACAACGCATTGAAATTATTAAAATTTACTACAAAAATAGTGAAAATTTTTCAGTCACAGTTCGCAAAACTAAAGCACTTTTTGGTCGTCGTAAAGCCCCGTTCTCGGCCGGCAATAATAAACCTGGTAGAAAAAGAATCAAAACCGTGTGCATCGCTCAAGAACACATAATTGCTGAGGTAGTCCATAGTGTTGAAGAAAATCCAAGTTTGTCGATTCCTTGTCAATCTTTGGAATTAGACATTCTACAAACGATATTACACCGTATTTTGCATAAAGGCTTGAGTCTTAAGATTTTTAAAGTTTAGTTAACACAAGAACTCAAGCCGGTCGATCACCATAAACGTCGTATCTTTGCTGATTGGGTCCTTCAAATGCATCAAAATGATCAGGAATTTTATCAAAAAATCATGTTTAGTGATGATGCCCATGTTTATCTCGGAAGCTACGTTAATAAGCAGAATTGTCGCATTTGGGGAAAATTCAAGAATGATTGTTGAAATTTTTTTGCATCCTTAACGTGTCATTGTTTGGTGCGGATTTTGAGCTGGTGGTGTGATTGGACCCAACTTTTTTGAAAATGAAGCTGGTGCAACTGTTACTGTAAATGGATGGCGCTACCGGTAGATATGTGGACAACGTTTATTTTCAGGAAGACGGCGTTACGTGCCATACAAGCAACAAAACAATCGCAATTTTGCAAGAAAAGTTTCCTGACTGTGTGATTTCTTAAAGAGGTAATCACAATTGGCCACCGAGATCTTGTGATTTAACACCTTTAGACTTTTTTCTTTGAGGCCACGTGAAAGATACGGTCTATGCCAATGCTTCACAATCGATTCAAGACCTTAAAGATGGAATTTGTGAAGTTATCGAGGACATACAGCAGCAAATGTGCAAATTGGTCATGGAAATATTCATGAAAAGAATGTGGTACTGCAACCGTAACCGTGGAGGTCATTTGACTGATTTCGTTTTTTTGTTTTATTGGACTTGCATACAAGTTTTGAATAAATTAACTAAAGCAATTTTTGATAAATTTTAATAAAATAATTATATTAAAGAAAACGCTACTTAACTGAAGTTTTTACAACTTTTTGAGTAGTTCAGAGCGTATCAGTAGACACACTAATAACGGCTTCTAGAATATTTATACGTGTTAGAAGACTTATTCTTAACGGTCATTTGTAGAGGCCAACCTAACCTAACCTAACCTAACTACGTCCTAAAATATTTTTTTTTAATGGTAACTATAAATCTTTAATATTTTTTCATAAATCTAGAGTATTTTAGTTCTAGATATTTAAGTGATTTCAATTCTTCAAACTTATAGAAAACTTTAAAAGTGTAAAAAGGATTTTAAAATTTTCCAAAATTTTTGATAGCTGGTAGTTTGTACTACCAAATATTTTAGACAGGTTTTTTTTTTTTAAAAAGGCTATTAAGACAGTTTTAGAAGTCTTTAGTTATTTTTTACTATTTTAAAAGGACTAAAAAGAAAATAAATAATTGATGACAGAATTTTAAATACTTAAAAAATTTATTATTATATAAAATTTTATTTTAAAAACGGTATGTAACAGCTCTTAGGTGTCGGCAACCTGAGGCTCCAAAACCGCATGCAGATTTTTGAATATGTAATTACGTGTTTTTTTTGAAAAAATATTACCTTTTGATGCATAAAATTTATTAAAATGGAAAAATCAATTCAATGCCAAAAATGTATTTAAGATTGTAGAAAACTTTAAAGCAGAATGTTAAAAACGTTTATTGTTTGCATAGGTAGGCTCCGTATTTCTCCAAAATGTGCTTCACCGTTAGAAGGTCGTGACATGTTTGGCATGCTGGTTGTTCGTCGCCGGTCAGGTTGAGATCTACCGGCGACTTCCATGCCGTCACAAAGAGCATAATTTCCTTTAATTTGGTCTCGAAGCCGTTCCATACTCTTTGCCAATCCTTGATGACCTTCGATATGACGTAACCTTTGAGATCATCGGGTCTTACGGGAATGTTGTCCGTAGGATCCGCGTCAGCCGCCTGACGGGCGGCTTTATCGGCCAGCTCGTTACCCACATGACCCGGTGTCCAGACAAAGATAGCTCTTTGTCCAAACCCGGCCAGGCGGAGTATTGAAGTTTGTACGAGCTGGACCAGCGGATCGACGAGCGGTTAGAGGAGGTACACCCGACTTGCAGCAAAGACTCGGTGCAGGACTCGTCCGAAATGCTCCCGTGGCGTATCTAATGCCTGCGTTGCGGACTGCGTCTAGGGCTTTCAACCAGGATTTTTTGGCGGATGAGTATGCCGCGCAGCCGTAGTCCACCCTGGATAAAACCAGGGCTTTGTACAGCCGCAACAGTACCTCTCTTCGCGCACCCCAGTTGATGTTGGCCAAGCACTTGATCACGTTCAAGGCTTTTTTGCACTTTGTAACCAATTCATCAATATGTGCCCGAAAGGATAAGGTGATATTATTATTAAACAGAATGTCATTATTTAACGCGTATCGTAATAACTGCGTATGGCAGTAAAGTTATTACAATACGGAACATTTAATTTTTATTTAACGCGTATCGTAATGGAATCATTAATTGATAAATTTCAATTGGTGTGGAAATTATATTCTATCAATCTTAGTTATAGCATAAAAGTAAATAATAAAAATAAAAAAATATAGAAAACCCATAAAGTCAATTTATATGAAAAATAAAATAGGAAGCCAAAGGTAGAAATGAGGCATAGCCTTATTAATGTTGTTTATATATCTATGATTTTAAAACAATTGTATCATAAAACACAGACAAAAAATAGTTGTCCAGAAGTGTCAATTGCCACAACGCATTAAATAAAATAATTGGTATACAGAGCTTCTATTACATAATAGTTTGTATTAAATATTTTCTTAAAATGGTTTTAGTTTATTACTACAAAAACATACTCGAACGCCTAACAAAACATATCACATGTTGTTCAGCTTTTATTGCATTATATACACAATAAATCTCCCAATAAACGTATTAATTGCATGAATCATTGCGCAATTTTTAAAACGCGTTGGCCGTTTGCACTACATTATGCGGGGTGTTTATAGCTTTGTGATTTTATTTTTAAGAAGTGATTAAATACTTTAAAAAGTGTTAGTAGCGCTAGAACGCTTTAATAAAAGTTGGATAATAAAGAAATCACAATGTTACATGATGACGTCATACCTTAAAACCCAAAAAAAGATTGAATAACTCGTAAAGGTCCTTAGGCCTATAAAACAGTATTTGATTGACATTGCTTTAAAACAAATGAAACAATGTTTTTATTTAATGCAGGCAAAAAATATTAAGTGTAACTTGTGCCAAAATGCTTTAGCATCTCTTTGCTTTTAGCTTTTTGTGCTTCTAAAAGCCGCGGGTTGTTGAAACCTATTTTTGGCTCTTGATACACTATATACTGTAGTAAGCTTTAAGAACCCGCTGATTTTAGCAGCACAAAAGAACAAACCAATATGTTTAAAATTGGCAATAACAATATCAAGGTCAACTATTTCGAACGCTTTTAAATAGTCAAGTAAAGTTAATGCAGTACTTTTTTTTCATCTGTTGATAAAATTATATCTTCTGATACTTTAAGTAAAGCTGTTGCACAACTGTGGGCAGATCTAAAACTTGATAGTAATGCTAACAGAATCTGGTGTTTTTCTAAGGTATTCTTTTAATTGTTGTTCAACTATTTTTTAATTATTTTTGACAGTGTTGGCAAGATTGTAATTGGTATCAGTAATTGTGAGGTAATTTAGTTTTTAAAATAGGTATTATTTTTTCTTTTTTCCACAAATCTGGAAAATTTAGATGGTTATACAATGATTTATTTTGTGTACTAAAATATCATATCAATTGAGATTTTTTCAAAAACAATCGCTTTTGATTTAATATTAAAAACTAAGTTTAAGACTTAGGTATTGTTGGTTACAACTAGACACGAATTGTGTGGCCGGTATAATAGACAACTTAATATACACAAAAATTATGTTAGCTGTGGTTAAACTCATGCTTTTGACCGTTTTAGCATTTTTCATTTGCGCTTACATTTTACACATTTAATAGGCGACGTTGTTCTGAAATGCTAAAACGGGCAAAAGCATGAGTTTAACCACAGCCAATATACATTTTTGTGTATATTAAGTTGCCTATTCTCTACTTTCTCCCAAGTTTCCAACCGTCTGATATGTTTAAAAGCGTATCCGTTTATTTGTAATTGGTTTAAATCAGTTACATTTGTTAACCAAGATTTGTCTATGCCTAAAATATTATAATTATTACTCAATAGAATCTCTTTAATATCAGCAAACTTTGGTATTAATGATACTATATTAAGATGCGCTTAAAACTATATTTTATATTTCAAAAGTAAGTCATTAAATGGCATAAAACGTTGTCCAATAACATAACAATTTGGAAATTAAAATTAACTTTTGTAAACTAATGATTAAAACATAATAATGATTGTATAAAATAACTTAAAAGTAGATGAGATGATAAAAAGGATTTATACAACACATGCATACGATTAAAAATTAAAATTGGTAATGAAAACAATATTATAAATGGTTATTTTAAAATATAATTATAACTTAGACTAATAGCTTTAATTTCACTTATTTGTTAGTCAGATTTATTACTTCCATATCGGTTTTGGTGTAGATATTTCCATCTCTTGCCGTATTTTTCTGATACTTTTTTATAATTCAAAATCCGCTTTGTTGTAAGATCTTCTTTTGTCACAATTCCTGTACCTTTAAGAAGTCTCTTTTTTATAAAAAAGCTATATTTTTTTATTTGTTATTGTAAACGTGACACTTTATATTTATTAATAACACTTGACATGCCATCTTCCACTATTTTTACTATAACTTCTTAGCAATTTAATCACTGCAATATATTTCACCTGGTTTTGTGTTGGAACCATTTTGCCTTCATTAATTGTTAGTTACACGTTATTTTTCAAGTTTTACTTACTATTTTTTTAATTAATGTCTAAAATACGAGTATTATTTATATTTAACGCATAAAGAGAAAACACGTCTGCTACTTTACGATCGCTTGCTTGCATCTCGTGATATTAAATATCTATCTAATTTATTTGTCAAACAGAGATTTTTTTATTGTTTATATTTCTTTGAAAATTGCATTTAAATCACCAAATTAGAATTTATTTATGTCATGAGATTTACACAGAAACTTTTATCAATATTTAATACAGAAAACCAAATAATTTAAAATATCATAGAAATTTAATTAATGGCAAAAATGGTTTCATAGAAATTTTAACAATAAAATCATTTACTGCAAATCGACTGAAATTTATAAAGTTTAACAAAAAACAAGTACAAATGTTTATAAAGTAAAAATCGGCCATCGGATGCATACAATTTATTGAAAACTTTCGCGTAGTAAATCAATTTAATCAGTAAATTGGTTAAAAAAATTAATTTTACTTTGTGCAGCTTGTTTAACGTTTTTACAACACTTGTAATATCGAAATGGTTCTTTACACAAAAAAGGTTGTTAATCCATGCCCTACCTTCATAAACCTCTTATTTAATCACTATATTAGTCAAAATTATAACAAACATTTTCAGATAAAAATTTGCAGCATTTTAAATATATTAAAAAAACGATTACACTAAATATCTAAATATTTAAATATATATTCACTATTTAATTATATTTTTCTATACAGGGTTGGGCAAATCTGTGGTAACACTCAATTTTTGGCTGCATTTTTAGTTTATTTTAAAAATAACCTACAATTTTTTTTTAATTTAACTTTTTTTTTAATAAAACATTTTGTTTTCATTTATTTTCAGATTAGTCAGAACAACCATGTAAATTGGGTTCAATGCCATTATCGACAACTATGCCAGTTGTAAAAAAAAAAATCTTCCAATTTACATAATTAATCAAAATAGTTATTCAAATGCGTCTTTTGCATTCTACGCCAATACTTATGCATCGTGCAATTGACACTAAGCAGAGAATTAAAATGAGTCCAAGCTTGATGGATAATTTTTAGTTATTGCTTATTTAAATCACTTTTCTTTGTCAAACTAAGGCCAAAAAATTCCTGAGGTAGTCTTTAAGGGCATTTCCGACTGTTTTACAGACAAAGATGTTAAGGACTAACTTTCCATTAGGTATTTTGAAACGGTTTAAGTAACCAGAATAGGAAGAAAGGACATTAGTTATAAGTCTAACGCCAATGCGGCTAAAATTCACAAAATTTTTACGTTGAAATGTCTGTGCAACTTTAAAATTAAAGTAGAGGTTAAATGTAAATCATGCATTATCTGCCAACACCATAGATGTTGGTTTGTGTGAAATGCGCAGGGTCGTATTCTACAGATCAGTGTTTCAAGAAGAGTGTGCCCTATGTCAGGAACTCACACTGCTAGGTTTAAAGGGTGACCAGTGCATAAACAAGCACCAAACTACAAGCAACAGCAAAAAAAATCAACGTTTTAAAAACCAGCCAAAAGTGCGGGGGTTCACTTTGAAGGAAAAATCCTTTGCACAGGCAACAGGTTCTAGCAAAGAACCACCCTCTTTATGTGGAATAAGGTTAGTAAATTATTAGCAGTCGTTTACAAAAATCTCCTCACAAAATTGATAATATCAGGCAAAACAGAATTTAAAAATCAGTATAGTTGTTTTATAACGGTTGACACGCCTAATAAAAATGATGCTTTGAACCTGCTTTAGGATTGGCAACGGCATTAATCACACAAAAAAGAAACTAGAACTGTTTTTTTTAAACATTAATACGATGTTGTTATTCAAAACCTTCTTAGCTCTTGGAAAAGTTTACAACATTCTAAGCACTTTTACGTATTTGAAAACACGTTTCAAATACTAGAACATGGAACTGCAATCCTTGTCAAACAATCTGCTGATTACTTGGAAGCTGCTTCCAACTAATAAATTCGAGGCAAGATTGATTGGAATTAATGTTCCCTGGGAACGATTAAATTAATTTTAACTTAAAATATCTATCTTGGCACAGCAGCCTAACAAATGTTAATAGCAAAGTACTGTTTAAGTATGTCCAGGGTAACGGCATACCGCACTATGACTAGACATGTCAACTTATTACAGTTACTAGGGGTACACTAGAAATGATATTGACATTGCTTTACTCAAGAACATTGCTGCTCAAACTGTTATTTTAGTTTTTAACAACTTAAGCTCAAATCACAGCCTAGTAATCTTGGATTTCTACAAAAGTTTTGAGGAAAAAATCAAATCGGTCTACTAGACTTCCTTCCTTCCTGTTGTTAACTTTACTAGTCTTATCAATAGAATCTGCCAGGGTATTGCCAAAAATTAGATCAAATAGATTGGGTCTTGACAGAGAAACCAAAGAACTCATCCGTTTTTGAAACTGAGCTAGACATACATAGCAAAGGTTTTACGACCCAACTGACCAAACCGAGGTAAACCGGCTTAATAGTGAAATTAAACGCTAATGCACGCCGGTTTACGACAAATATTTAGATTTGTACTACGTAGAAAAGGTCCATAAAAAAATAAAATAGTGTTTACAGCACATTCTTGAATCGGTTATAATTACTCATTTCAAACCTAATTTAGCACCTGGTCCTAAACCAAATTTTTAGAGCATTTTTTTACAAGGTTGTTAGGTTTTTTACAAACATTACAAATGCAATGCTAAGACCATCGCATTTTTTGTTTTTATAAAAAAGATCTAAAGTAATTCTTTTAACAAAATTTGAGAAGGATAGACATTTTCCACAAAATTGCTACTTTAGATTAATCTTTTTATCAACCCAAAATAAGGTGGCCGAAACTATAATCTTGGATTTGTTGCGTTTTAGATATAGGTTTTCTACAACCCATCAACTAACCAGAATTATTGATCAAATTAAAACTAGTTTTTGTACAAAACAGGCCACTGGTGTCATATTCTTTGGTTTTGAAATGGCCTGGTGTCTACTTTTAAAACTTCAGCGTTTAATCCAAGATTGATAAAACTGATTGTTTTCTATTTGAAAGGAAAGACACTGGTCGTAAAGCGGTATGGAAACGTGTTCTACAGGGTTTAGTATTATCTTTAATGGTCTTTAACTTGTATGTATCCGAAATGACATGCATTGCATCTGGTAACAATTACATAAGAACTGGTTTGAGATTAGACCCCATTAAAGACTACATGTTAGTCTTAGCAAAAAACTTTTTTGATAAAATTTGTTAATTACTTAGACCATGTGTTATCTTGTCTTACAGAACAAAACGAACATTTTTCAAAATACAAGCAACCAACCAATATGCTTGCTGTATAAGGAAAATTGTAACTCTTCAACCGCTATCACTCAAAATCAGGCGTTGCAAGACTGGCGCAAGATGGCGTTATTAATGATCTATTGAAAACGTCACCTAGAAGGCACAGTCAGGTAGAAAAGTTGTACACAATTTGACTGCAAGCAGCCAAAAAGACAGCTACTCTAAGAACAACCGCAAACACATCTGACTGCAACGATCCAGTCTAAAATTTCAGATTTTATTGCACCAGGTTTGATGGTTGGTTGAACACGCAATTAGTTATCTAACTATAACAATTAAGTATTTAGTTAAGAAATTAATTAAATAATCAATTTCCATTCAGCATAGACGCCGACAATAACGACTACTTTGACTCCGAGGTAGAGGTTCTCAGCAACAAGATCTTTTCGATGATGTACTGGCAGCTGACTCTTAATAAAAAGCTCATTAAGGATTAAGCTGCAAAGGTCACAAATTTTAAAGCCTACATTGGCTTGGCCTTGATGAAAAACCAGACAAAAAAGAGGAACTTCCTAAATAAAGCTCTCACAAAATAAGAATGGGAGCAGAAGCTATCGCAAAGACCACTACTAGCAAGCTAGAAGATATTCTGGTTCAATCCTCTCTAAAGAAACCTGCAGAACTTTTAGTTAAGTTTGACACCGCCACCTTAGACAACTAGATGGACGTCTAACAGAACAAGTAAGCCATTCTTTACTCCAAAGCCCCGCTTTAGAGAAGGGATTCATAGTAGAAAAAAGCAAAGCAGCAGAAAAAAAACGCAAGTCCCTTTTAGCTTTTGAATTTAATAGACTGTCATGTCAGTTGGCCTTTTACGTCAGGCGCCTTTAGTCAGCAAAACCAAAGGGTCCACGACCCAACCGGCCACTAAGACCAAAGCAACCAACTCTAATCCAGCTAGTACCTCCCTAGGCTAACACCCGCTTGGCACCCATTGTAATACAGGAAAAATCCGTATTCTAAGGGCTGGCGGCAACATTCAAAGATATGAAAATAACCATCGACTGCGCCATAAACGTGGTCAATAGAATCCGCATCCAAAATTGCATGCGGATTGTCAAACTGCTTTTGCATGTTGCGTGAACACTACACGTTCTAGCTTGAGTTTGAAAAGATTCTAAAATACGTCATCCGGAACGTACCCGAATGCATCAAGGCTGATGCGGTGCAGCAAGAACTAATTGCTCTAAAATACGCTCCACTCTCTATCAAACGTACGGAAAGGGATGGGATACCCTTTCATATAGATTACGTTCAGTTGCCCCAGAACGCAACTAGTCGAGAGATCTTGTTTTTCACTAAACTTTGTTAACTCACAGTTACCGTGGAATATAAGCGCAAGTCAAGGAATATTGTGCAATGCCACCATTGTTAGCGTTATTGCCACACGGCATCTAGATGCAATTCCTTACGTCTGTATCAAATGCAATAAAGGCTCAACCCAAAGCACCTGCTTATCAAAGGCAATCTCTTGTTGTTTCTTGGAACACTCTTAACGCTCGCAAGAAGCAATTCTATGCCCAAACGGACTTTTTCAGTTATAAATCAGCTTTTTCATTGCTTAGTTCAAACGGCAAAGCTAATTTCAAAGAGATATATTTATCTTCCAAACATCTTTTATCCTAAAAGCTAAAATCTACTTGCATTCCTAACGTTCCCATTAAGACAATTTCAGTAAGGCAGGAAGGTCTATTCATCAACAGAAGCAAACTTTTAGGAAAATCAAATTGGAAGGTATTCAGTCGGTAGGCGCCTATGAGGGTGAATCTGACAGATACACGTCTTTAGAAAGATTTTCTTTATGATTCAAAGAAAAATATTTACGAGTGTATACATTTGAAAAGTGAAACTGATACATTAAGGCTTTTAATAGTCGAAACTAAAGTCGTAAACTTTTGTTTGCTGCTATAACAGTTATTTTTACTTGTTCTTCTTCTTCTTAAAGTGCCCTATCCGTTCGACGAATGTTGGCGATCATGTTGGCTACTATTACTTTATCGACCGCTGCCCTGAAGAGTCCAGTTGTTGTTTGTCCGAACCACTGCCAAAGATTCTTAAGCCATGATGTTCTTCTTCTTCCTGGGCCACGCCCTCCTTCGATTTTTCCCTGCATCACTAGGTGTAAGATATTGTACTTATCTGGTTGTCTCATTACTTGTTACTATAGTAATTGAAACATAACCTACTATATTTTGTGTTGTATATTATTTAAATGAATACTTCAAAAACCGTAAATCGCAAACCTATAATTATTTTGCGTAAACATGTTGATTAAAAATCTACAAAAATATTATAAAGCTAAAGGTTAGGTATTTCCACACATTTGCCTAACCCTGTATATATAAATTTATTTAAAAGTGTAGTAAATGCATAAATTTAACATAATATATATTAATTAATGTTAATATAATTACAATACACTCTGCGATTATAACAATCAATTACATTAAAAATATGTGTTTGTATTGGAAATTACATTACATTAACGCAACATCATTAATTTATAATGTAGTATCGTGGTTTGTTTTAAGTACAGCTATAAGCAGTTATAGTTGAAGTTAACGACTGTAAGAGTTGTCCTAACTATCCACCAAACTATCCTTAATACTGATGTGTATGATGCAATTCAAAGAAACAGGATCAGTTGAAGTTGACTCCACACTACACAATAGCATTGAATTTCATTTAAATAATTGTATGTTGTAATAGCAAGCCCATCACCATCAGTAATTACCAGCGCATTGTAGCTATTCCAATGGATTTTATTTGCAATAACATCCAACCACTGATAACCATGAAATTAAATGTAATTGCAATTATAAACAGCTTTTAAAATCTGCATTGAATTGATATTATGTCACGGGGGAAAAGTCAAACGTAATCGCATTTGTTGTAGACTTTGTTATTTATATATTCCATGCCATCTCATATAAAGACGTCTAAACTTGCGATGATACAATTTTATCTGAGTGTAGATGCTTTTCATATCCATAAAAATATGGGGCAATATAAACATGTCACAAAATATATAAAACCGGCATTCCCTTTGCAAAAAAATGTGTGACCACGCGGAGAAAAAAAAATCTGCACACGAATCACCTTAACATATTTTGACAAGCCTAAAGAAAGTTGTTATCTCAAAGTGGCTTAATAGGGCTCATCCATTCAACCCGTCCTATTTCGCCCTCTCACTGAGATAATCTAAATTGCAACAACTTTCTTTAATGAAATTGCAGATTGAACTACACTATACGCGGGAATATATCCGCATCATATATTGCACCGATTGAAGCGGGTATTTTAATTAAGAAGTTAAAGTTGTGCGGGATAACACTAATTACCTATTTCTTTTTATCATCGACCCTATTCACTCAATCAATATTAAAGCAAAGTAATAATAATTAAACGGTTGGTTTCGCTATGCAAACTTAACTTAACTAAATTTACTTGCATAATTTTACTTTAATAATAAGTTATTAGTGTTCGGGTTTATTTACACAAGATCTATTTAATCTTTATAATCTACTTAGCATAGAAAATTTCAAAACATTCATTTGAAAGTTAAATTTGATACATATATCTTTATTTTGTTAGTTCAAAGATTACTATACATTTGAAAAAAGTATAATTATATTTTGTAGAATTAGATTAGATTAGGCATAAACAATACAGGCTGAATGATTATTAAATATTCAACTTAATTGACATTTACATATTCTTAACGGCAAAAATAGTTAATTTAGTTAGTATGTAGTTATAATCTAAGTTGGCGCAAATGTAATATCCGGCAGTGTTACACTTTATTTGTTACGGTTGAGTGAAATATGTTGTGGGTATTTTAAATTCGAAGGAAATTCATTTATTCGTTAAACTTTTATAAATATCAGTGCTAACAGTATTATTTCTTGAAAGAACTTACTTTTTGCACTAACGAGTGCCGAAATAAATATAAATTTAAGCTATTTTAAAAGTTCCTTATTATAACATTAAATTTTTTTCTTAAAACTAAAATCAAATTATATTAAAATAAATTAATTACTATTCCACTTAATTTGTAATGGTAAATTAATTGAAAATGTATTCTCATGCAGAGCTAGGTTTGAACATTCATTGTGTATTGACATTCCAGTACTTGAACTACACAATGAATTAACAATAGTTATAATGATAATGTAGTTTGAATTTCAATCGGACCACTGACCTAATTTTATCATTTTTAAAAATTCTATTGGCTTTTTACTTTTATAATAATATTAATTTCATTAATTTTAATTAAAATTTGGTTTATTAAAATGCTGCAATGTAATAATGTTGGAAATACCAATAAATAAATAAAATAAGAAATAAAACTTTGTGTTTAATATTACAATACAGATGACTTAAATGCCAGAACTAAATGTTTCGATGCATTGGACACACACTAACACGGACAAACCAATAAAGACAAATAAATAAATTAACATAAAAATATTTAATATTGCGCCTGGTAAATTTGTGTTTGTTTGACAAACAATGTAGTGTGTTTGAGAGTTAGAGGTAGTTACGATAGATAAGGTAATTTTGGAATTCTACTAAGATGTGGTTCTTTGTCAATTGTGCAATGTTTGGTATTTGGACTGAGAGCTGTGGTCAGAAGATATGAGTAGTTTTAGTTGATATGTTATATATCCCTACTTACGTCTTCAAACAATGCCGTTAAACAAAAATTATTTTTTTTAGTTTAGTCTAGAAGCCGTTCAGTCCTTAAGACTATTGGGCCTTAATAAGATGTCGTCAATAAGATCTCCGTTTGTTGACTGATAGGCAGTTTTGTCACACAACTTGTTACCCTTGACACTTACATTACGGAGCGCCCAGACAAAAATAATCCTTTATCAGGTTAAGCAAAATAATGACATTTGTGCTTGTTTGGCCGGGTACATAGACTTTATACTTAGGATGGCACTTAACGAGTTGGAAAATAGTATAACCATCTAAATGAGCATTCAGATATATACTAAGACAACCCAGTAAACACAGTTACGTTTAAGATACGTTTATTTTTGGTATTACACCTAAGTGTAATATTTGTTTATTTGTTAAGTATATTATACGGAAAAATGTCCGGCGACTAAACGGATATATCTCGTATATTTAGTGTGTAATATACGTACCGGTTATATGTATTTTAAACGTATAAATTACACGTATTATCAACGTAAAAAAATCGTTAATATTATAATAAAAATATTTGTATATTCTTTAATTATAGTACACGTGTATTATAGGTTAAACTTAATCCGGCGAGAAGACATGTGTAAGTTTGGATGCCTATACGAGGTAACGGACTTATATTGGGAAGAATTGCGTCACCCATCCAAGTCGTGACCGGAGCGGATGTTGCTTAACTTTTGTTAACGCTGGTAATCGTACAAGCCCACTCTGCCGTACTGCCTCCTCTCTTGTATATATAATAATGTAAAATTTGTATATCATTCTAACATAAAATACAAAGTATTACATATAAATAAATAAAACATTATATTATTTAACATAGGTATTTAATAAAATAACAATTAAATTAAAAATCCATTTTGCTTTTTCAACCAGTCTTTTGGTGACATCTGAAAAATATACTGTGTATATTTCCACAGCCTCATATGAGACACATATGGTAATCTTTATTTCAAATAACTTGAATAGTTTGCTACTTGTATTTTTAATACTATATATAACAACAACAATCAATAATATTAAATTTAAATTTAAAAATAATAAATCGATAAATTGATATTAATGTTACTGTAATGGTTATAATTGCATTGTACAAGAAAAAATGGTGCACCTGACAAGTTATTTGAAACAAAGATGTCATTGCTTATTTTCAGACTTACCACAAATTAGGTATTTTATCTTAGTACTCCTAAACCTACGCTTCCAGTTCAATTAATCAACACTCCAACACTGTTGTGTAACAACAAACAACTTAAAACTGTATCGGATATTACAACTATTAACATTATGGTTGATAAAAAATAAATAAAATGATGAATCATGCATCTCAACATACACTTTGCAAACTATATTCACGAGTTCGGGTAGCCTCGGACGTACAAACATTGAAGATAAAATTGATCGGCAAACTAAACCCAGAAATAATATACGTTAAATATACGTAGATATATTATGCAAGTTATTTATACGAGTATTCTAATGGTTAATATACGTATATTAATCAACAGTGGAAATATAAGAAAAAATTAACGTATAATATACAAATATACATATCTTACGTGTACAAGAAATGTATATTATACGAATACACATATACCATATACGTTTTTTACACCATATATACGTGTAATAAACTTATATTATCTAAACCTGTGTTTACTGGGAATCAACAAAATACATCAGAAAGAAAATTTGGCTAGCCGAACGTCAAATAATTTATAGGAACGGTAATTGCTAGTCGAGCATTTGATGTGTTACGCTATTTTATTGGCATATTTGCTTGGTTTTTGCCGTTTATTTTAAATAAAAGTAGGAGCTGGGGTACGGGATTTTATCTTCTGGTAAAGATGCTTTAATTTATTAAGTAGGCTATTTTTGTTAAATGGTCCCCTAGAAACATGATCAAGTTGAAACTACAATTCAACAAACTAATAATTATCATATTGGACAGCCAAACGGCGTTACAGGCGATACGCTTGCCAGTAATAAAATCCAAACTGGCAATAGCTGCGTATCTAGTTTAAAAGTATTAACCACAAAGCTTGATCTAGATACTAAACGAGTATAGAGTATAGAAAAAACTTTAAAACAGACCAGTTTACCAAAAAAGGACACAGAGACTTTATTAGACCTAAACCTTTTTTTTTAGACGTAGTGAGGTGTTGGCCTCAACAAGTGGCCCTTAAGAATGACTTACGCATGGCAATACCTTCCGGTTTTCTTTTCTGCATAAATCCTGTTGTTATATGTCCTTGTCAAACTAGTCTAGATTTGGCAGTAGTTCAAGGTAGTTATTGCCTTGCAGATTTTCACACAGAATCTGTGACACGCATGCTGTCCCCGGCCCTTCTCTCTTCCTATAGACCTACAGTGATATTCTTGTATCTCCATCTGGGATTACTTCTTCGTGTCCTCTCGTTGCCAGGTAAATTCTGACCATCTCAAAAGTTGCGTTATCCGTCAACCTCGAGATAGCGTACTTACCATTTGGTATTTGCCTTGTTATTTCTGTTATTCTGCATTCCTTCAGCATTTTTTTTCTCCTTCTCCATATCTCTGCAATTTCGTTTGGTATTATAGTTTCTGTAAATGTTCTTCTATTTTCTTCTATTTCTTGGAATGCATAATTGTCCTGACCTTCCTTATTTCTTTCTGTTTGATCTTTTTCTCTGTTTAGTTGTTTCCATTTTGCTTCTCTCGTTTCTCTCCTTTCTCTTCTATGGCTTTTATTTTGTGTGTTTGTTTTCATTGTTTGTTTGTTTTCTTTCTATATTCTTCCATTGTCAAACTCATTTTTTTTCTTAGTACTCTTGTTGCAAAGATTCTTAGCGCCCTCCATTTATTTTCATCTCTTACGCATTTTTTAATGATTGTTGTTTTATCCACTTTGCTTTCCAGTATTTTTTTTAGTTCTTTTTCATCTTGCTCCCACGCTTTGCAATCTATTAGAGTGTGTTCTGCATTATCGTGTGTTTTTTCCTGACAGAATATACATCTTTCCTCTTTCTTGATTTTTTTAATTTTTTGCAAGAACTTTCCAAATGCTCCATGTCCGGTCAGTATTTGTGTTGTATAATAGCACGTCTCGGGTTTGTTCTCTACCCACTCTTTTATCTCCGGGATTAGTTCTCTTGTCCATTCTCTTTTTTCTCCTCTATTCTACTGTCTCTGCCATCTTTCCATTATCTTTTCTCTTGCTCTTAACTTAGCGTCCTTTTTACTGGTTCCTTCTTTTGTTAGTTTCTTTATTTCTATTCTTTCTTCCACCATCATAACCGCGGGAAGTGTTGCCGCAATCACCTCTACTGCCTCTTGTGACACCGCTCTGTAAGCCCTGCAGATCCTTAACAAACTTGCACTTGTAGCTCCTCTTATTTCATTTCTGTTTTTTTTTTTGTCTTCATGGCTTTTCCCCATGTTTCTGCCGCATATAACAATTTGCTTCTTGCAGCTGTTGCTATTAACCTTCTGGCTTCTTCTCCTGGACCTCCGTTGTTTGGCATGAGTCTACCGAGCTTTCTCTCCATTTCCTTTGTTCCCATGACTGCTTCCTTAAACTGTTCATTTCATCCCTTTGCTTTAAGTGTCACCCCGAGGTATTTGATTTTTTTCCCTATGGTTATCACTTGGTTTCCTACCTGTATCATACCTGTTCCTCTATTAGTCCTCTTAGTCGATAGCCAGTCTGCATCTGTTTTTTGTGTTGCTAATTTTAAACCCTTATTTCTCATCCATAACTGTATCATATCTATTGCCAGCTCTAGTTTTTCTTTTAAAGGGTCTTCCATTAAGAGCGCCCCCATTTGAAATGTAAATAAAACGAGCAATTGATGAGATATCAAAGATCTGTTTATTGTGGGTTGAAGGTGACACTATACCATTAAAAATGGAACAGAGCATCGTTCAGATGGCCACATCTGGAACGCCCGCACGAATGGAGACGCTGGACCCAATTTTCCATCACTTTTTCACACAAATCTGGCGATATGTCAGCATTGGCTCTTTCAATATTGGTCTGAAGCTCCTCCAATGTTGTTGGTTTGTTGCTGTAGACCACTGACTTAACGTACCCACAGAGAAAAAAGTCTAGGGGCGTTAAATCGCATGAACAAAGCGGCTAATTAGTTGGGCCGTGTCTTGAAATAACACGGTCTCCGAACTTGGTCTTCTATAAATCAATTGTTTGGCCGGCTGTATAGCATGTGGCCCCGTCTTGTTGGAACCACATATTGTCCACATCGAAATCATCCAATTTGTTCCAAAAATAATCGATTAACATGCCCCGATAGCGATCGCCGTTGACCGTGACGGCATTTCCTGCATTGTTGAAAAAGAAATAAGGGCCAATGACTCCGCCGGCATGAAAACCACACCAAACAGTAAGTTTTAATGAATACAAAAGTGACTGGTTGATTTCTTGAGGATTTTCCCTTGCCCAAATGCGACAGTTCTGTTTATTAACAAAACCGTTTAGCCTCGTCACTCAGGATGATTTTTCGATGAAAATCATTATCCATCTCCATCTTGTCTAAGGCCCAATTGGTGAAATTTCTGCGCAACAAATGGTCATTCGGCTCCAATTCTTGGGTAAGAACGATCTTATACGGGTGTAGGCCAAGTTCTTTCCGCAAAATCCGCCACAATGTTGTTTGGCTGATTCCCAACTCCTGAGAACGGCGTGAAATCGATTGTTTTGGTTGTTCGGCTACAGAAGCTCGTACAGCGCCAATATTTTCTTCGCTCCTGGCTGGTCTTGCTCTTTTCGGCACAACAACATCCAATAATGAGTAGGTCACTCGAATTTAGCCACTAAACGAACCACAGACCGACTATCCGGACGATTATAACGACCAAAAATCGGAGTCAACGCACGTAAAGTTGCGATTACCGAACTCAAATGTTCGTAATAAATTTTAATAATTTACAAACGTTGTGCACACGTGTACTTCACCATGATGAAATGGTATAATGTCTTGAACAAATTGACGTTTATAATATGGAGCTAACTTCACACATGTTCAATTAGCAGCTATTCAAAACAGGGGCGTCCCTAATGGAAAATCCTTTAGTATATCCATTTCTACGTCACTACCTACTAGTGCAACGTCGTCCGCAAATGCTGTTATTGTCACGCCTTCCGGCAACCTCATTTGTAGTAACTCATTATAAACAAGGTTCCATAGTTTTGGTCCTAGTGCTGAGCCCTGTGGTATCCCTCTCGTAAGTTTGAATCTTCCGTTCTTGGTAACTAGGTATTTACTCTGTAAGTTGCTCCATATGATCTTGATTGTTTTCTTTTTCAGTTCTTTTTTCTTTGCTGCCTCTATAATTGCTTCCCATAACACGCTGTTAAACGCATTCTGTATGTTTTTAAAATTAATAAAAATAAAGGTTTCTCCACATTTTTTTTTTTAAATACCAGTACAAAATAAATCTAATATATAATTCTACATGTAAATCCAACTATTGATATTATCTAAGGAATCAATATATCATCGAGAATCCTATTTTTTGGATTTAACACAAGTGCAAGGTTCAAGGTGCAAACCACATAATAGACCATATGATGATTTATTTGAACTTTGATGACTTTTTGAACAATACTGTGTTGTTTTTGACATTTTTGGTATTATTTATTAACAGTTTAGTAAGTGACCTAGAAGAAGAAACAATTACACCTTATTCCTAGCCGCTTTCTTTAGAAACGTTGGTGTAAAACTTCTGCACTTCATAAACTAATAGACCACAAGGAGAACTCTATTTGCACTGCTTACGTGGCAAGTTTTATTTGACTACATATTACCGTTTTAATCTTCAAATAGTTTCAAAAGGTCTTTTGAATCAAAAGGCTTTTTGAATCAAAAGGCTTTTTGAATCCAGCACAACACATTAGCAACACGCGCAGGTGCCACAATCAAAACTTGTCAGATGTATGGCAACATTGCCAATTGCCAGGATAGAGATTGCACTGATAACAACGTATGAAGCGCCGACTATAATTTTGTAAGCAACGCCACCTGAAAACTAGATCTATACTGTAGTGCGAGACTGGTAAACAAATAATCCGTAGTAAACTTGAAGAAACAAAACACAATACCCTGTAGAAAAACTGTCACGAAATGCAGCAGACATTACCCAAACCATGGTAATAGAGATGAGTCGTACAAAACTACAAAAGCTTAGGACTTAACTGAACACTGTGGTCTGCACGATAATCCAGACAGATCTTTTATACCGCAGATGTCTGGATTACAAATAACTATTAATACATTTGTTGAGCAAGTACAAAATTTAATAAGCAACGTGATGCCTTCTTTGGCAATAAGCTAAACAAAGAAGAGATCAAAACAATCTTTTGGCAAAAGTTTTTAGACTGAAAAACAGAACAACTAGATGAGTAACTACTAGAGTTGCAAAGTAAAACTAGGAGCCGGCAGTACAAAGACTATAGACAAAACATAAAAAAATAATGCGTTGTTAGAAAACCTGCAGCAAAAATAAACACAATAATCTAAATGGTGCTTTTAAACAAGCCTATTTTGATATTTCAGTCAACTGAAAGATTATGATGCTGGGGCAGAATTGGAGGAAAAATTTTGGAAATATCTGCAATTTAAGAGCTTGTATTTGAAGCAAACAAGTGAAAAGCAAGAAAGACAAATATCAAAGATAAACAGCACCAGCATAGTATCTCTAAAAACTTGCATTTGGAAGGTGACATACTACTAAAGAAAAAATTAAGAAAAACTTCAGAAATCTTCTGGCCTCCTAAAACATCCGAGTATGACGTGATATGAGCTATCACAGCCATCTAGTGAAAAAAAAAACACTTTTCAGTATTGAGTTATTTTTGAAATTACAATTGTTCAGAACAGCTTTTTTAAAAATAAATTTTGCGCAATAAATTGATTTATAATATAATTTTGATAATATTTAATACAGTTATTCAATAAATTGGTGTTTTAATCTATTTTTGTGCAGTTTTTGGTAAAGTTTTCTTTTTAACCACTAGATGTGATACAATTTACATTTAAAATCATAACTTTTGCGCGTTGTCAATGCTATTCAATTTTTTGAGCTAGGATTTATAGCCCCCCCCCCCCCGCAAAAAAATTGAAAAGGGCCCTCTTAGAGTTAAAAACAGTGTTTATTTTATACTTTTTCTTTCTAACCACCTCCCACCGCGGTTTTGATAAACCGTTGCAAAGCCCCTTTTGTAGGAGGGGAGGCCCCCCTAACGTCTCGCCCCCCTCCGCATCGCGGGGTCTGCGGGGCCTTAGCTACGGCGCTGAATAAACGGTATTTTCTGTTCAATTTTTGATGTACATTTGTTAGGCAAATTAAATATTACAAATAAAATATTTCTTGGTTTAAATATAAGACAAAGATTTTTATGCGGAAACATAGTTCTCTTGTGTAGTTTAAAACTTCCATTGTTATGGCTGGACGGTGTTTACAAATAATATTGAATAATAATAAATTCTTTAAAAAGTAATTTAAATTAAATAAATTACTTTTTGCTCAATTACTTATTATTTATAATTGACTATGAGGCGTATAAATGATTCTGAAAGTTAATAATTAGTTTGTTTTGTTCGCAATCTGCTATATCATAAAAACTGAAAGAATTATGTTTAGAATGACTTTGTATAAGTCCGGACAATAGCATAATGCTTGATGGAAGTTATTACGTAAATTGTTTGTTTTATGTGAAGCTAATTGTTATGCAAATATATCATTTTAATTCGGTAATAAAAACAATTTCATATTATTATTAAATTATAAGTGATGTTTGTAGCATGTTTACAAATTTACTCATTTATTAAAACAGTCATAAGACTTGGTCTTAATCACTTAATTTAACTATCACACATGTAATATATAGTAGCTAATAACTAAACCGAGACAAAATATATGTACGTACATAGTTCATTAAAGCTAATAACAGAAAGTTTATTTAGTTCTAACACAACTATTTTAATAGTTTGTTAGAACATGTGAGGAATTAATATTGACATTAAAATTAATTTCGAGCAAATATTATTGGCAGCAGTATTTGATATATGATTTTCGCTGAATTAATATTAATATAATATCGATCGAAGTTTGCACACCAATTATTTAGAGTTTGGCACATTAAGATTTTAATTCTAATCAATAATCAAATTTATTATAATTTCATGTTAATTAAATTGTGAATTATTACATAGAAATTACATTTTTAATATAATAAATTTATTGGATAACGTGTAGAATTATTGCCGAAGCAAAAATCTCTGCAAAATATAAAGAATGAAAAGAAGAAGACGACGAATATAATCGGAAATAAGGAAGTTAGTCGGGAATTCCTGCAACATTAACATCCGTTATAAGGGCCGATCGAAACCTTAAATATTAAACGCCCGATTTAATTCGTCGACTTCACAATTTATATGTTAACGAATTCAAAAAATGATTTTTTTATGGAAATATACAATTTTATTGATAAATCAATTAATTCTATAAATTTATATTCGGTATAGTAGATAAAGTTTGCTGGAAAATAAATGGATAGCTAATATTGATTCCGTGTTTGTTTATGATGGAATTTTCGTATATATTACTTAAGGTAATATCCTGATGTATAGCTTCATAAATATTTCACATTATGCATTCGTTTATTTTACAAGTTTACTTAGGAAAATAGATTTTTAAATCGATCAATAGCGCTTGTATAAATTATTATTTGTGATGCAACGTGTCAGGATCAGATAACAAGGTCCACTTACCGGGTTGACAAAAACATTTGTAACCGTCCTCCTGGTCGACACAGATGCCATGGACACACGGTGATGATTCGCATTCGTTCAGGTTGTGTTGGCATAGAACTCCAGAGAAACCTTTGGGACATTCACACTTGAATTGTGTTACGTTTCCAACACAAGTTGCCCCGTTCTGGCAGGGCATTGAGGTGCACGGATCTGTCTCTTCCTCGCACGTCTTTCCTGTGTAACCTGAAATGAAACCATTGTCATTTAATTGTTTCAAACTAAATCCAGATATTGCTTCCGTTGCAATTGTTTTTGTTTAGATCTTCATGTTTATTACTCGAAATTAACGTTTTACTTGAGCGTAGGATTGTTGTTCATTAAATTTATTTTCATTCAACGCATTTAATATAATTAATTTACTTCCAAATATAGTGCAACTTTCAAGAACTTTTGTTTATTTCTACCCGCAATCATATATTACCCGCATTGCACACTAATCATATATTAGATAATAATTCCTGTCTAATGCTACAGCTTCTACATACAATAATATACAATGCAATCACAGAATATGTATTTGTAAAGATAAGTTTTTCAGTTTTCAAAAATATTGATTAGAGTATTAATAAAATTGCAGAAGCAAAGCGACTGATCTTCTGAACTGTTAATTTCAATAATAATCTTATCTGCAATAAATATGTTTTTAAACAACTATTGAGGGTATTTTCTTTTTGCATAGGGCATATTTTATATTGTTGAATATGGCTTTTAAAGTTTGCAATACTTCTGTGATTTGAGATATCATTAGGAGTTCTCTAGCAGCATATTTTGTTTTATTGTTGCTTATTTTTTTGTTTTTAGTAGCATCTTTATATTTATACGTTGACGTTATAAAGTGCATTTTTATATTTGACGTTGTTATATTAAATTGTATATTAGAGTGCTGTTATGAAGTTTTTATTGTTATAATATATTTTTTGTTACCTTTATTATTTTAGTAAAACTGAAGTAAATGTTCTTATTTATACATTTTATACCTACTTTATTTGTTATTATCATACACAACTAAGAAACTTTGAGCAATTTTGTTTACTGTGTTAGCAGTAGTTTTGTTAGCATTGTTTATACTAGTTAATGTACTATATACATGTTAATTAATTACAGGTAGAATATATGAGAGTATACGTTATTCACACATAGAACAAGTTTGATTTGTACTAAAGTACTTTACAACCAATAAAAATAATAAACGTTGCAATACAAAAAAATACGAATTATGGTATCAAACGCCTACCCTCTTTTACCTCTCCAATGTCTTGGAACTTCAACATTCCAGTCAAGAAGTTTTGATAAAACAAATGGATCAATGCACTATTGTTACCAGCTTTATTTTCACATAGAGACAAAAGGAGGAGTTGATGGTAGTAGAAAGAAGGGCGTTGCTATTTTCTGTGTTGTGATTATTGTTTTGAAGAGTGTAGACTTGGTTTTTCACTTGGTTTAGCGATATATATTGTCCCATTGAGGTTAGGTAAGTAGGTACTATGTTTACCAGAAGGTTATAAGTGTGATACGGTTTCTGGTTTATCTGGTGCAGGTAGGCAAAGTGGTACGGTTTGCGTTGCAGTCATAGTTAGTATGTCCATGAACTGTAGTTGATGCAACCTGGTTTGGCACGTAACCGCAACTAGGTGTTTGCATGTTATTACTGGTTTATCAGGGTTTGAAAATTGGTCTACGGCGGAAGGTGCAATGCCGTGGATGAAAGTAGTGCCTAGAAGTTTTTTTTTAAGGACGTAGTGAGGTGTTGGCTTCAACAAGTGGCCCTTGAGAATAACTAACGCATGGCAATACCATTCGGTTTTTTTCTCTGCGTAAGCCTTGCTGTTAATTTGTCCTAGTCATTGTCTCTAATGTGGTACTAGTTTGATGTGGGCTAGTTTTGGCCTCGCAAAATTTACGCAGTTTGCTGCGGCAACACATGCTGTCCCCGACTCATCTTTCCTTATACTATATTCTTTTGCTTCTATTTTGTTTCTTGCTCCTTCTTCCTTTGTCTTCTGTAGTTTTTTATTAGTTTTTTTTTTCTATTTTGGTTTACCTAAATCTTAAAGTTTCAAATTCTTTTATACTTTTCTTCAGTACTGTCGTTGCATAGTTTCTTAATGTTCTTTATTTGTTTTTGTCATTCAGGCATATTTTAATAATTGTAGATTTGTCTACTTTGTTTTCCATTACTATTTCTAGCGTTTTCCTATTTTTTTCGCACGCTTCGCACTCTATTAGCGTATGTTCTGCGTCGTCATGCGTGTCTTCTTGACAAAATATACATTTTTCTTCTTTTTCAATCATATTTATTTTTTGTAAGTACTTTTCAAACGCTCCATGTCTGGTGAGTAGTTGTGTTTCTTTCCACTGTCTTTGCTATTTTTTCATTATATTTTCTCTCGCTTGTCTTTTTGTGTCTTGCTTACTAGTTCTTTCATTTACCATGTTCTTTATACTTAATCTTTCTTCCACCATCAAATCTGCGGGTAGTGTCGCCGCAATTACTTCTAATGCCTTCTGCAACACCGTCCTGTAGAAAAGAAGTAAGAGGAGCTATAAAAGCAAGTTTATTAAAGATCTGAAGTTTTAACGAACTTGCTCTAATAGCTCTTCTTACTTCTTTTCTGTTTTTTTTTTGTTTTCAATGCATCTCCCCATGTTTCTGCGGCATACAATAGTTTACTTTTAGCCGCAGTTGCTATTAGCCTTTTTGCACTTTCTTCTAGTCTTTCCTTGTTTGGGATAAGCTTACTAAGCATTCCTTCTATTTTTTGTTCCTTTTATTGCTTTCTTAACCTGTTCATTTCAACCTTTTGCTTCAAGTGTAACTCAAAGGTATTTAATTTTCTTTCCTATGGTTATTATTTGTTTACTTACCTGTATTTTTCCATTTCCCCTGTTCGTTGTTTTTGTCAATAGCCATGCCGCCTTGGTTTTCTGCGGAGCCAGATCTAACCCTTTATTTCTCATCTATTTCTTTATGATTTCTATTGCCAACTCTAACCTTTTATTTAGTACTTCTTTGTCTATATCTCTACTTACCAGAGCCACGTTATCCGCAAATGCCGTTATTGTCACTCTTTTTAGCAGCCGCATCATGAGTAGTTGTTATAAACTAGATTCCATAGTTTAGGACCTAGTGCAAAACTCTGTAGTACTACTGTAATCAGCCTAAATTTTCCATTTTTGGTTAGTAGATTTTTCTCCTTAAAGTAGTTCCATATTACCTTAGTAGTTTTATTTTTTAGTTTTTTTTTGCTGCTTCTATAATTCCTTCTCATAGTATGCTGTTGAACGCATTTTGTATATCTATCGCTATTATGACAGTGTTGTCTTTTTCCGTATAGTCCACTGTTTGCTTCTTTTACTATGGTTTTTACCTTTACAATGGTTCCTAGAGTTGTTCTTTTCTTTGTAAATCCATATTGCTCCTGTTCCCATCCTCCCATTTCTTCTATTTCTTGTTCAATTTTACTGATGATAACTTTTTCCATAATTTTTGCCAATGTGTTGATCAGGCATATTGGTCTATACGTCGTTGTTTTGCTTACTTTTTTTTTCTCAATTAGTACTAGGTTTGCATCCTTATAGCAAGAAAAATTCCTTCTTTCAGACATCTGTTTATTATTTGTGTTATCTCTATTTTATTTTCTAGCGTTGCTTTCACTATCTCCGTTGTTATCTTGTTTGGACCTAGTGCTTTATTATTAAGTAGTTTTCTTATAATCTGTTTTATCTCCTTTACTGTTGCAGGGAGTGCTTTTGTTTTGTTAGCTATTCCTGCTGGCTCTTCTACCATTCCTCCAATGGGAAACAATTTTTTTATGATTACTACTTCATTTTCTTCTTCCTTTAAGCACACAACCTTCATTTCTCCTAATTTATTTATTACAAAAGTAATGAATAAATTAATGGGATTTCTGTCTATGGGTTTTGACATTTCTTTTAAGCATCTTTTCATACTGTTCTTGATTGCTTCCTTTAAAGCCTTTCTGTCGTTTTTTTAGTTCTCATTCAGTTTCATTTGAATCCCCCCTTCTTCTTTGTCTTTTGACCTTTCTTGCTGTTAGTATTACTTTTTTTTTGCTTTTCTTGATTTCTTTGCACCACCAGTACGGTCTTCTTTTTCCTTCTTTACTGTACTTAGAAATTAATTCTTCCGCTGCCTTTCTCAACTTTTCCGAGTACCTTTTGTATCTTTGCTCTATGTTCTTGTATTCAGTCACTTCCTCTGCTTACATAACTATATTTATCCATTCTTTGTCCATCCTTTTTATGTTCCATTTTCCTTCTCTTTTGTCTTCCTTTTCCATTTTGTGTTTGTGCTGTATTGTATGTACTTATGTAAACTTAGCGATTTTTTTTCTGTCACTGTTCAGCCCCTTATTACTCCAGCCGTTTCCCATGTTGCTATGATAATGTCAATGTATAATTTGGATGTTTCGTTTACAAACGTTGGTTTGTCTTCTTGGTTGCATATTGTAAGATTTACGGTTGTTATCATCTCCTCAAGAATTTGGCTTTTCCAGTCGCACTTGGTCCCTCCCCATCTTAGCAATTTTGCGTTGAAATTATTAGAATTTGTTTGTTCTTTTGTTTTTTTAAGCTGTGTTCTAATTTTTCTATCCACTCCTGATAATATTCCATTTTGCAGTTTGAACTGATGTAATAACTGTATACTATTAAACCTTCTATATCGGCCCAAACTATTTCCTCTTTGGCTGTTCCCCATCTTTCTAATTTATCTCTACACTTACTTTTTACTAGGATAGCTGCGCCTGAGTCCTTATCTTTTATCCATTCCTTACTTAGTTTGTTTTTATTTGGTTCATTCACTACTATTATGTTTGTTTTTCCTCTTACCGCTGTTGACATCAATAGGTCTTGCGCCTTTCTTCTTCTGCCTATATTTGTTTGGATGATGTTATACATTTTTGTTTGTGTCCTCATTGTGTGCCTAGAGGTAAGTTGGTAACTTTTACGGCATTTTTTTGGCGTGAAAAGGAATGCCACTTACGATGGAAGGTGCATAGCCGTAAATTGGTTTGCTTTTAAGGTTGTAACTGTTAGGTTGCATCTTGAGTTGTTTGAAAACTGTTAAAACTTAATTTATAGTTTTGTAGAGGTGTGAAGCTGGTTAATAACGTATGTTCCATAAAAATTTGATATTTATAGGGTGACTTGCGTCGGTAGTGCTCGGACTGATCCGTGATGCTTTAACAACACGGCGGCATTAATTTTTCCCAACTTTTTAGACGGCGGTTTTACTGCTTGGTGTTGGTCTCGGGTTTTTGTCTAGATCGAGTTTAGCAGGTGGCCTTTAGTTCTACCCTATAACAATTAGTTTTTGCCGTGGCAATTACCCGTTTAAGGCCCAAGCACTTGTTGTTTAACTACGCATCATCACTAAATCTCTCAGTTTGGACTTTTTTACCGTGTGTATCTTTGCTCCTAATAAGCGGCTTGTGGCTGACAACTTTGTTGCAGCCAAAGATTTTGGTTTTGGATTGTTTGTTGCAAGGTGCGCCTCAACCTCCCGGCTCGGCCAAATTTTGTCCTTGCTAAAACTTACTTTTGATTTAGCTGGTAGTTGCGTTTATTTTGCGGTTGCAGTGACATACTGCCATTGGTACGAGTTGGTTTCACTGTTTGTAAAATGTTCTTATGCTTTTCTTGAGCTTGGCGTGTCTGCATTCCACTTTGTTGGTCTGGTCTACTGCTGCACGGTTTTTTGAACACTTGTGGTTGTTTTAATAGTGCCCGCAAGCACTGGTATTGTTTCTACTTATCGAGTGCACAAGTTTGTCATAGTGAATGAGTTGGTATTGGTTTTTAGCCATGGTAGTGTCTAAAGATTCTACAAAGTCAATAGCGACTTTTTTATGTCAAACATGTTTCTGATTGTAAGGTTTCTGATTTTACTTTGGTGCAGATCATGATAAAAGTACGTTCATCTTTGCATACGTTTGGCCAGTGATAGGCTTACAGGATAGTGGCTGTAGTCTCATCAGGTGCCGAGTGGTGATGTTTTATAACCTTTTAATTTTTTTAGTTTGTAACCCAGGTTTATTCTGCGGAGGTTCTTGGATCATCAAGCATTTTCTGTCGCCGTCGGATAATAAACTGAATTTGCTACAAACTCCACTAAAATTTTTCTAATCAGCAAACATGTTTTGGCTTGATGAGGGTTCTAAGGTTAGTCAATTTGTTGATTTAGACACTGTATTGTGTCTGGTTTCTTTTGATTTAGGTCATTGAGAGGTAGCAGCCGCTTGGGCTCTTTTACCGACGGAACATAAAATTGTACTGACTGAGCGCATTAACCAAAAGATTAACAGCAACCCCTATTGCTGTAAACCATTTTAGTAGTAAATTAGTACCTTATACTTTACTGTAAAATTAAACTCTTGTATGAAGAACTACTTGATAAATTTAATCTTAACATCTGTCAAATTCTTTACCAAATCAGAGCCCTATTGACGGTCTAGAGTATAAATGCTGGCTATATGGAGTACAAACAGCATCATCAATTTTAATTGAGCAAGCATCAACGGTTGGATTTTGCACCCACACAAACAGTCGTTTAGTTCTTTCTAATGCTATTAAAGGAGTCAGCTTTTTGAAATAATCCGGCACATACTTTTGGAGCCAAGGCTTAAGAAACTCTAAAGTTGTTTTTTGTTCTGTGAAGTGTCTTAGTTTCTAATAAACTTTAGGTGCTTGGTCAAAGGTTGGTTACTATTGGCACTAATTCTATGTTTTAGATACTCAACGGAGTTTGTTCTAAAGGTAGGCGTTTAAGCACTACTTGTTGATAGACTAAGTATGTAAGCGTAGTCTTGCAAATACAACAGTATGTTGTGTAGATAAACTAAAACAATGCTTTTTAGTAAGCTTGCTAGCACTTGGAATATTAGTTTTTGGAACGTTGTTGGTGCATTTTTTAGCCCGAAAGAAATTACTCTGAATTGGTATGTGCCTCCGCCTGGAGCAACAAAGGCCGTTAAGTGTTTGTGACTGTTGCTGCTCCAAAATTGTTCAGCGTTTTATGAAATTTGGCCAGCTTCTTACCGATAAACATTGTTGGGAGCTTGTTAGTTTACGCAGAAGCGCGGGGTGCCGTCTTTCTTCTTAATGATGACGACAAGGAAACAGTAACTGCAAAAGCTATTTCAAATATGCCATTAGTCAATAGCTCTTGAACTTGTTTGAAGACTATGGTTAGACACCATTGGAAAGTCGCAAATTAGCTGTTAAAATTTTATGGTTTCTGGGAACAAAGGGTACCGGTATAGGTTTGTGCATCTTAGTTAACGACGTATTTTGGGGTGCCCAGAAGATGGATGATTGGCTGTCTCTGCCATAGTTTATGTACTGTCTGAAGTAGTCCAAGCTAGTTTGTTGCTCCATCAACCATGGGTTGCCCAAAATAATTTCTTTTTCTAGTTTTGAAACGATTAGTATAGTGGCCAAATGTTGTTGATCTCCATTAGTCATTTTGATAGTAGTAACCGTAACCAAGTGTTTGCACACTTTATGACGCAAGAAAATGTTGAGCCTGGACGGGCATGAAAACAGTCCAAGAACTTTTTAGCACAGCAAGAAAGAGAGACAAAATAAAGCACGTGATTGCAATTGCAAACATCCATTAGTGGACATGCAGCAGAAAAAGAAGATGATGTCAGCGAAAGGTGCCGTGGGTGCAGGTGGTGCCTAAAACTAGATGGGTAATCTTTATGGTGTTTGCTGTTATTGTTCCATATCTAAATTATCCAGTAAAGAAAGCAAATGCGAGGTATTTCTAGTGGTGAAGAAATAAGTGTCCTCAGATGAAAGATATGATAATGCTTTCTAATCAATGTACCAGTTGCCAGTCTTTGTTGCTTAAAGCTATAGCTAATCTTTGTATTCTATTGCTGACTTAACTAAAACACTATTGGTCTAAAAGCAAACGCAAGATATGCATTGAGAAACAATGCGGAATGATCAGTAGTCATTCTATTTTTTTCGCAGTCTTTAAACAAAATTTATTTTTGTTGAATTGGTGCTGTGGTGCTGTGGTTGCAAGTCTTTGTTATTGGTTACCAGTTGCGCAACAACTACAGCTCAGTTTGTGCTGTTGTGCTCTTTAAACAAAATTACATTAAATTCTATTGTACTGGTGCTGTTGTCAGTTGGTGACTAAACAAACATCTTAAAGCTATTTATAGCCTTTGTTGCCTATTTCTGGTTTTGACAACAATGCTACTAGTCTTAAATGTGGACTAACTAGGAATCTACGTATCTTTGTTGTAATCTTTCAATAGAATTGCATTTAACTGGTACTGCTATTGCAAGCCTCTTGAATTATTAAAACAAAACTTAACCGACGCAGTACGAACACCTTAAGAAAATATTCTTGATACTAAACTAGTATATCACTAACCACAAGTTTCTTAAGTTTTTTGGTCAGTTTGGGTAGTTATTGGCTACTACTAAACTAGTAAATCACACACAAGTTTTGTAAGACATAATTTTTGTTTTGTTTATGCTTGACTATGTTGCTCTCCGCAGCTTGTCTGCATTTCTTTTTTCTTCAGACTTTTTTTGGAGCGTTTGAACATGAAAGCCACATAAAGAATGCAAAAACTGCTAAACCACTATCCGTGAAACTATATTTATTGTCCAAGTTTGAATTTTTTACTTCACATTTATACTCGTGGAGAATGGGTACTATTACGTGGTAGTTGTGTAATAAGTTTTTCAATTGATAATACTGTTTGAAAATTATAAATTTATTTTTAGTTGTGGTTTACCAAAATGGTTATGGATTTGGTTTCTGGTTGGCGTTGCATTACCTCGGACTAGTTTTATAAGTAATGCGTAATATAAAAATACTGATTTTTACTGCAGTATATTATACCTTGTTTACTACCCCCAATACGGTGCTGTCTGGTTGTGAATCAATCTCTATATTCAAATAAATTTTGAAAGCAATACATCCCAATAATTTAATCAAACTGTTTATTTGCATTTATATTTCTGCCATTCTCAATGGTTTTCAAGTAAGTCTGTCTTCGAAATAAATAGATTATTAATATTTTTTGTAGGAATAAGGGGGATGGAAAAAAGAGAAATGTAAAACGAATTCGATTTTTTTTTTATTGTTTGTATAGAATATTTCGTTGTCATTTTTCACGTGCTAAATTTACAAATCTCTTCAGTCACGAAAATGTAATGAACCTAACATCAATCAATTCAAATAAAATTGCATTGCATATTAATTAAAAGTAGGATTAATAAATAAAGTAATTAAAATCGACTATAATTACAATTGATATTTCTTTTATATATTGCGGTACATTAAAATGATTGCAGTTGGCCAGTTACAGCTGACGTAAGATCATTCTAGATAGGATCAGGAGGATTTTTTTAGGTAAGTCATGTATTCGATCCACTTTTGCGGCGAGCATTCCCTGGATGGAATCGTTCTAAGTAGATTACAATTCTCATTATGTTTTATAAAGTTACTTTCAGCGACCGAAATAATATTTAATTGGAATTGCGGGCCGGACTTTGATATGTTATAACGTTTATTTAATAAAATTTCCAATGAAAATTTCGTTCCGTAAATTACTTTCAGAATAATTTTGTTTTGTTGGGTGCATGGTAACAATTTCAGTGTAGGCTACAGAATAGTTTAACTAGTTTTATTGGCAATTAAAAAGTTTCAAGGGTTATTATACTAAAACCATCTCAAACACGCTTTAATTAAAATATATTTACTATTTTAATTGCATAAAAGTAGTACATTTAAGCTTCGATTAGTCTCTTAGAAATAGATATCTAGGGGAATGTTATTGACCGGAGTTAAATCAACCTACCCAAGGCGAATTTATGAAGCGGATAGTCTCTTGAACTAACCACCAGCACAAACGTTGACGAGGGATCGGCTTGACATCAAGCAGGTGACGATTCGAATGCATCACAAGTTTTATCCTAAATTGTGTACTCGAGTGGTATAAAACAGGAACTACGCGGTTTAACACTTAGCATATAACTTCCAAGTATATTGCTAGTTTTTACGCGTGTTACACACTAAGCAGAAATATAACTTTATGCCTAATAAATATACGCATAAAAGATAAGAACTTTGTTGTTGCTTCCATGCATATTTTTAAAACGCTACTAATTTTAACGGATCATAGAACATGAATACATCATTTATCTCTCCAGATGAAACAAAATACGTCAACAAAATGAACCGTATTTTTCGCATGCTCGTACATTCTTTTCATTTCTATCAGTCACATTGATGAAAAGAATGTGCACTGATAAAGTCCAAACGATATTATATTTACTACATTGATTGCTTTCGGTTTATATTGAAAACCCATGATTCAGTATTTCGAGAAGTCGTAATATTTATATAATTTTACATTGCACGTTTTAATAATAATAGCATTTTTGTTTGTTATTACAAACTAGATTTATATAATATGTTACTAGAAATACACAAATAAAAAGCTTTTGCATGTTTTTATCATATTGACAAACGAAAAATTTTAACAAAATAATTTTGTAAAAATTAAGCTAATAGTTATTATTAATATTAATTAGTATGTTACTAGAAATACACAAATAGAAAGCTTTTGCATGTTTTCATCATATTGACAAACGAAAAATTTTAACAAGATAATTTTGTAAAAATTAAGCCAATAGTTATTATTAATATTAATTAGTGTCAACTAAATGATTTTAAAATTGTATATAAATACTATATGTTTCTATAATAATTTTATTCGCATTTATACAATTGGCAATTATTTCGACTTTTTGGAGGCAATTCAAACGTCAATCAGTTATTTCATTATTTTATAAATAAAAAATATACTATTTTATTGTTACAAAAGCGCAACTTTTCTGTGCTATATTGTTCTATTTGGTGCTATCAGTTTTTTTTTTGTTCGTTTCATAAATTTGCAATTATTATTATCTAGGTAAATATGAAAAAAAAATGTTTATATAATTTAAACACTTTTTTTTGATTTTTTATTATATATTTTTTGACATAACTATTGCATTTTTAAGCGCAATGATTTTATGAGCGGTTTTACATTCATTTATTAAGATAATCTTTATAATTTTAAGTCAATTTTTTGTAAATGTTTAGCAGCATCTTCTAGAAAGTTTCACCGATTTATTATGTAATACAATAAAAAACTTCTGGACGGTTTGTGACATATTTTATTGAAGAATAGAATTGGTTTTTCTATTTTATACGACAAATGTAGTTTAAGAGCGATGTTTGATTTTGTGATTTTTGGCAATCGTTTTTATATACATTTATACAATATAATTGTACTATACTGTACTAATATTTTATTGGAAATATTTAATGATTAATTAATTTTATTTAGTAAACTGCGTTAAGTAAACTGATTTAAAAAAAATACTTATTGGTAAGCTTGTTGCAATAAATGCACATTTTCTGAGCTGATGCTTTTCAAGTGCTTTCTTATGTTTTTATTATTAACTATAAATGCAAGTTGATAATTTTTTGTAGTTAAATACTTTCTGAACGAGCAATTTTTCAGCACTTTCTTATTTATTTCATAAAATAAATGCGTTCTTTAAGCGATTTATTATAAAGGTGATCTATAGTTAAATAGCCAAATGTTCAACGCCAATTTTTAGGTTAAAATAAGCTTTTTTGACTTAAGCTTAATTTCCAAAGTTGTACCAAATCGAGCTAGAAAAAAAAAACAAAAAAGCGTCATGTTGACTACAAGTTTGCATGAAACTTGTGTTCTCAATTTTGTGTTTTATGTTTGTGTCAACTATTAACATTTTTTGAGTGAATTGATTAATTAAAGTGGTAGTGCATTTTAAGTGTGTCTGCAAATTTTTAATTAAAATCATGTCAAATATTTTCACTGCATACGTGAACATTGTGTTTTTTAAGAGTACTGTATCGGAAATGCGCGCGTTATAATAGTTGAGTACGTAGCTAAAGCCCTGTAGGCTCTGTAGTGTAGGAGGCCAAACAGTTTTTGGGCTCTTAAGTTTTAACATTCATTGTTTTTAAATCATGTGCCCAAGTGTCGTTTGAAAATTCTTATTTATTTCTGCAAGTGTTGTAAGTTTCCAAGTCAAAAAAGATGAAGGTGATATTCAATCTCTTGATGACTAATAATCGGGCGGATAGGTGGGTCACTCCAAATTATGATTACTAATAACTAGTTTGAATTGGAGTGTTCACACACCTGCCCAAGTGTTTGTTATTAAAAAAACAGAAATTACTCTTTGCAAGTGTTAGTTCTTAAGTTAGAAAAGGTGGAAATAATATTCAATGTCTTGATAACCAACACTCGGGCGGGTGAGTGGGTTACTCCAAATTATGATTACCAGTGAGTAGTATGAAATAAATAGATTGCTCACATTCCCGCCCAAGTGTTTGTAATTATTTATTTATTTAATTATTTATTCAAATGCCTTTCTACCTTTCGGTGTAAGGCTGTATGGCGTATTATTAATTTATATAATATTCACGCCATTTTTTCCTATCCTTGGCTATCGCTTTTATTTCTTCCCAAGTATTTCCTTTTTTTGTTGCTTCTTCTTTTATTGCGCTGTTTCATTATTTTCTAGGTCTTCCTTTTTTTTGTTTTCCTGTTACTCTTGTCTCATATATTTTCTTGGTGTTTCTTTCTTCACTCATTTTTCTGATACGTCCATACCATCTCATTTGGCCTTCCGTTATTTTTTTTTAATTGGTTTTATTTGTAAATTCTTCCTGTATGTCTCGTTCCTTATTTTGTCTTTTCTTGTTTTGTTTTCGATCTTCCTAAGAAATCTCATCGCCATTGCATTTATTCTTTTTTTTTGTTTTCTTGTCATGGTCCATGTTTCACTACTATACAATAACTTTTTTAACTATTTCGGATTTTGTAGTTTTCGTTCAACAGAAAAGAGTTGAAGAAAGTGTTTTTAAGCATTTTATATATTTTGGCTGATTTTCCTATTTTGTCATCTATCTCTTTGTCAAATTTTCCGTTGCTCTGTATTATTGTTCCTAGGTATCTGTATTGTTCTACCTCTTCTATTATTCTTTTTTTTATTTTTATTTTCTGATTCAGATTTTTCTCTCGCAATTATCATGGTCTTTGTTTTTTTAGAGTTTATTTTCATGTTTATTTTCTTTAGCTGTTCCTTTATTATTTCCTTGTTGTGTTGTAGCTTTTCTTCTGTCTCTGCAATCACTGCATATCATCTGCAAATAGTAGTTCTGCTATTCTTGTTATTTCCATCTTCCAATACTCTAAAACAATTAAAATTAGCAATGCGCTTAGCACGCACCTTTGCTTTGACCCTTTCTTTATTATGAAATCTATTGATTCCTTGTTGTTCATTCTTACTACGTTTTTGTTTTCCGTGTATATGTTTTTAATTACGTTTATTATTTCCTTCTCAATTCCTCTAACTTCTAGTTCTTTCCATATATCCTCTCTGTTGATCCTGTCAAATGCTTTTTCGAGATCAACAAAGCATACGTGCATTATTCTATTCTTTTTTATCATCTTTTCACTTAGCTGTCTTATTATAAATATTAGGTTTTGTGTGCTTCTTCCTCTTCTAAATCCACATTGGCTGTCCTCTATTGTATTTTCTAATTTGTCTCTCATACTTTTTTCTAAGATTCCTGTAAATTTCTTACTTGGTATGCTCGTTAGTGTTATTCTTCTGTAATTTTCACATGTTTTTTTATCTCCTTTTTTATGTATGGGTTGGATCATTCCTTTATTCCATTCCCTTGGCGTTTTTCCATTTCTAATGATGTCATTTATTAGTTTCGTTATTTGTGCAATTCCTTCTTCACCCATAAATTTCATCATTTCCGGCGTTATATCAGCTGTTCCTGGTGTCTTCCCGTTCTTTAATTTCTTAATTGCTTCTATTACTAGTTTTTTTTTTAATTTCTCTATTTTTTTCCGCTCTTCTCTCTTATATCACTCCTTCATCTTCTGTTGTTTTGTTTTCTTCTACTTCTTGTTCTGTTAAATCTTGGAAATATTGCTTCCATCTTTCCATTATTTTGTCATCTTCCGTTATAATTTTTCCATTTTTATCTTTTATGTTTATCATATTGTATTCTTTCTTTTTTCTTAGATGTTTTAACGTTCCGTAAAATAGATTTTGATTTTGGTTGAAGTTCTCATTTATTTCTTTTCCAAATTTTGTGCATGATTTTATCTTTTTTTTTTTATTATTCTTTTTGTTTCATTTCTTTTTTCTTTGTATTTTTTATAGTCATCTTTTCTTTTGTTTGTAGGTATCTTTTCCATTTTTCTTTTTGTTCCTTATCTCCTTCTTGATTTCCTCTGTCCACCAACAGGTTTTTTTAAATCTTTGTTTACAAATTTTGTTGTTCCACAGCTCTCTTTTGCAGCTTCTATTATGGTTTGTTTGAACGTTTCTCATTTTTCTTCTATGCACGTTCTTATTTGTTTCTATTTAAATTTTTTTGTAGTATTTCTTGGTATTTTACTTGTATTTGTTCTTCTTTTAGTTTGTATGATTTTATCTTTATCTTGACTTTCTTCCTTTTTTTATCTGGTTTCACTTTTTCTTTCCATTTTATGTCCATTAGTAGTAAATGATGGTCGCTTTCTATTTTAACCTGTCTTGTTACTCTTACATCCTTTACCTTGTTCCAGTTGTTTCTATTAACTAGGTAGTAGTCGATCATTGATTTTTCATTCCTAGTTGGTTGTGTTCTAGTATATTTGTGAATTTCCCTGTGTGTGAATTTGATGTTTGTTACTACCAAATTGTTTTCAATGCATAGTTGAATAATTCTTTTTCCATTCTTATTTTTTATTTCCTCTTCTTCATTTCCCATTACTTCTTTTATTCTATTATTTTGTTTTCCTACTCTCCCATTTAGGCCTCCTAGTATCATTATGCTTTCTGTTCTCTTGTCTATTTCTTGTTGTAATTTATTATAGAAACTGTCTTTCTTTTCTTCATTTGCGTCTTTATTTGGTCCGTATGCTACTATCATGGTCCACGTTTTATTATCTACTAGCTTCATTTCTACTGTCATAATTCTTTCATTTATATGTTTTCTCTAATTGTATCTTTTATTCTTTCCGGAGCTATTATCATTCCTACTCCTTCTTTACTTCTTTCCTTCTCCTCTACTCCTGTCCACATTAATCAGTATCCTCTATGTATTCTTACTATCCCATGCCCTTTCTTTTTTGTTTCCGTTATTTTTAGTATTTCTATTTTTTGATTTATCATATCTTCCACCAGTTTAGTTTCTTTTCCCATATATTCTCTTATATTCCATGTTTCTATTTTTCTTTTTTTTCTCTTCTTATTTTTCCTTTTCTGTATATTTTCTAGTTATGTTTCTTTTATTTGCATTGGTCTCTGTATTGTTTATCTTATTTCTTGTACCATTTCCTGTCCACCTACCCGCTCAAGTGTATGTTATCAAAAAATTAGAAATTTCTTTGCTCTGCAAGTGTTAGAAGTTCCCAAGTCAGAAGAGATGGAGGTGATTTTTAATCTCTTAATGGCCAACAATCGGGCGGGTGGGTGTATCACTCCAAATTTTGATTACCAGTAAAAAATCTAAACTGGAGTGCTCATACACCCGCCCAAGTGTTTGTTATTAAAAAATTAGAAATTAATTTTTGCGAGTTTTAGAAGTTTTTAAGTTAGAAGAGGTGAAGGTGATAATCAATGTCTTGATGACCAACACACGGGCGGGTGGATGAATCACTCCAAGTTATAATTACTAGCAAGTATTTGAACTTGTATGCCCACACACCCGCTCAAGTGTTTGTTATCAAAGAATTATAAATTTGGTACAACACATTTATCTACAACTTTTGATAATCCAATTCATTCGATACACTGATCTTTATTGTTCCGTGACTTAGCTATCTGTAAGCAGAAGTATGCAATGCAAGAAGCTCTTCAACGTCTATTCAAAATCTAAGGGTTACAAAATTATAATTTTTTTTAATTGTATTTTAATGTAGCTTTTCTTATTATTTTGCGGCAAACCCCAAAAAATTGAACATTAAAAAAAAAAAAAATTAATTTTACTTGATTGTTTTAGTTTTATTTAGTTGCAGCACTTTGATGTCTGTTTGCTAGTAGAACAATAAAAATTTAACAACATAAGAAACTAAGATGTTTTGATAAAAAAATTACAAACTTTACATTACTTAAGTAACTTCGTTACTGAAAAAAACGGGTTTATCTAAAAAAATTTAACTGCTCTAAATTTTGTAAAAACTATAGAAGACTTTGAGAGCACATTTAAAAAAAATATATATAAAAAATAATGTTTGTTAAGTTTGTTTTTCTTTAATTTTGGGCTCCGTACTTTTCTTATGCGGGCAACCAAGAAATGTAATTTTTTAACAGTTTTTTGTATTTTACTCTAATACTTTGAACTAGGCCTTATAAAACATAACCAACATAATACATAAACATAATCAAGTAAATCTATAATAGCATTTTCTGACACATTGCGTTAAGACAATATTTGATTTCCAAATTCGAGTGACAAACACAAAAGTTATTTAAAATTGAAACTTTCTGACAGTTTTTTGCATTTTACTTAAAAACTTTAATATAGGCTGAACAAATTTTGAAAAATTTTGTTTAAATTAAAGATTTTATTTTAAAAATGTACATTTCTAAGCAGATTATTGTGTGATTTATCACTATATTTAGTTAGGTTTACCATATTTATGTTTTGTCAAAAACGGACTAGGTTTGCTGCAAAACACTTTTTAGAGACTCAAAAATGTATGTACAGGGTCATTATAAAAGTTTGTGAGTATGTTACCATTTAATGTACGTTTATGCCACTCTAGTGCAATAGTGAATTAAGGGGAAAACTAATAAAAATACTCAGCCAAAAACTCAAACTATCATTGGTTGAGGCCCTACCAATGACAAACTGCAGGCTTATGTGCCTACTTTTTACGTACATGTTTCTAAACTTAAACGTGGAACTAAAAAAACTGATATAGTAAATCATATTAAATCTAAGTTTTCAACGTATCGATAGTTGATGTTGTTGAGTTAAAAGTAAAATCTGGAAACTACAGCAGCTTTAAAGTTTCTGTTCCAACTAATCATGCTCAATCTATTCCTTTTGGCCTGCAAATATTGGCGAGTTAATAATGTTCCTGCTTCATCTTCGGTGGATTTTCGAAATCTGGATCCAGCCAACAATCTAAACCCGTCACCTGAAACACCAGTGGTATTTCCTATCTATTACCAGAATGTCGGGGGTATAAAAACTAAACTCAAAGAACTTATGCTGGCTGTAGCTGTATCTAACTACGATATTATTGTACTGACCAAAACCTGGCTAAATCAGGACATCAGCAATGCGGAGTTACAATTAATTGGTTACAGTTTGTTTAGATGTGATCGCTCTTCATTAACAAGCCCTAAGCTTGAGGAGGTGTCTTAATTGCTACTAAAACTTGTTTTAATTGTACTTTATTACAACCTACATTTTTAAGTGTTGAACATTTGTTTGTAATTGTTAAGTTAGTATTATATATTATCAGTGCAGTCTACTTACCACCTAAATCGGCATGTGATAAATAGTTAGATCATTGTTATTTCGTTGGATCTTTCGCTGTCAAGTATCCAGACAGTAAACTAATTTTACTAGGCGATTATAATCTACCCGCAGCGGTATGGGTAAACGATGAGTTAGGCGTAAGTGTTATTTGTTGTTCTGCTCATTTTGTTTCCAACTGTTATGGATTTCTAATCTGCGCTCAATGTATTTCTATACCTAATGATGGTAGTGTGTTCTTAGATTTATGTTTTTTAACATCTGTGATATTTCTGTGATTAAAGCTGTAGATGTTTTGTTAAAACTTAGCCAATATCATATTGCTTATGTGATTGATGTAAAATGTGATACTAGCCGTGATATTTTAAAGTGCAATTATGTTTTTAATGATTTTAAATATGCCGACTTTAACGCAATCAATAATTTTTTGTTGTATGTTGATTGGTCCGCTCTTTTTTATAATTGTGATGTTGATAATTGCGTTAATTTATTTTACTCTGTGTTGCATTTTGCTATTGACTATTTTGTTTCCAAAAAACTATGGCGAGAAAACAATTTTCCAGTTTGGTTTAATAAAGAATTGATTTCACTTACTAGACTCAAAAAAACTGTTCATAAACGTTATAAATTTTCAAGACTATTGTCTGATTATAACGAGTTTCAATCAATTCGTACTTCGTGTAAAAATCTCAGAACATGTCTATACAAGCAATAAATTACTCGAACAGAAATCAGCATTCAAAGTAACCCTAAACACTTTTGTAAATTTGTTAGCGACTTTAGAAAAACTAATGATTTTCCAGCTACAATGTATTATAAACAAAAAACTTGCAGTAATGGAGATGACTATGTTAATAGTTTTGCTGAATTCTTTTCCTCTGTTTACGATACACAAACTCATCCAACTCCTTTGTTTAACTTTAAGAAAAACGTATTACATCGAGTATTTTCAATTAGTTTGTTGAATATATTTAAAGGGATTGAAAACCTTAAATGTAACTTTAGCACTGGACAACAATTAAAACAATGTATTTATTCAATTTCTACGCCATTGCACTTACTATTTGAGGCTTCTCTTAATGAAGCCAAGTTTCCTTTAGTTTGGAAACAATGCTACATTATGCCTTTACATAAATCTGGAGCTAAGGTGGATATTACTAATTATAGAGGTATATGCATCCAGTCTGCTATTCCTAAATTGTTTGATCAAATTGTAACTGGTCAAATACAATAGATGTGCAAAAGCATTTTAGTGGAACAGCAACATGGGTTTTGCGAGGGTCGTTCTACTCTTACAAATCTTCTTTGTTACGAAAATGGTTTGAATGCCTTTCAATCAAGAGTTCAAGTAGATTCTATTTACACAGATTTTTCAAAGGCTTTTGATTGCGTTAATCATAATATTTTGATTGTTAAGCTTTGGGCTTTGGGTTTTCATTAATCTGTTGTTGCGTGGTTGTTGAGCTTTTTGGAAAATCGTACACAGTGTGTGAAAATTATTAACTTTTTATCACAACCAATTGTTGTTCCTTCTGGGGTTCTTCAAGGATCTCATTGTGGACCAATTCTGTTTTTACTCTTTATTAATGATCTTGTTTTTTTTATTAATTCTTTTTCTTATCTTTTATTTGCTGACGATCTTGAAATTTATAAAAGAATATCATCTATTGAGGACTGCATTAGTTTGCAAAATGATTTAGATTCTGTTCATTCATGGTGTCTTATTATTAACTTGTTGTTTAACGCAAATAAATGTTTTTCGATAAGCTTCAACAGAATTTTAAGTAAAGTATCGTATGACTATACTATCGATAATAATGTTTTGGAACATGTTACACAAATAAAAGATTTGGGCGTAATTTTTGATTCAAAACTAACTTTTGTTGAGCATATAAACTATATGTCCAACCGTGCTATGAAAATGTTAGGATTTGTTTACAGAATGTCTACTGACTTATCTCCTAGCACACTCAAACTACTTTATTGCGCTTTAGTACGTTCTCATTTAGAGTACGCTCCGTCAGTTTGGTGTCCATTCTACAGCGTTCATATATGCAATATAGAACGTATTAAAAAAAAAAAATTGTTTACAAATTAGGCATTTTATCTGAAAATTACGATTTTAACCTCATTGCATTGCAATATAATCTTTCGCCGCTTAAAATTCGGCGCAAAAGACCCGATTTATCATTTTTACGTGGACAAATGATGTCTGAGATTGATTGCCAAGAGCTACTAGTAACTCTTCCATTTCAAGTCCCCAACAATAATCGGCGAACCAGACAGTCTCCATTATTTAGAGAATCTATACATTCTACCAATTATGGATTTAATAATCCAATTGGTAGAATGTGTAGAATTGCAAATAGTTTTTCTAATAATATTGATTTATTTTGTGTTTCAAAATGTAGTTTTAAGTGTCAATTAAAATGTGTTGATGAATAATTTTATATTTTGTTTTTATTTATGTATACTTTTTTCCATGCTTTTATTATTCAATATTCTTTTATATATTTTTGTGTAATTGTAATATTGCTTGTAATTTATCGTTATTTATGTACATAATGATGTAGATGAAAATGGTTTTGTATATACCGTGAATAAAGTATTATAATTATAATGTTTATAACCTTGCTTTACAGCTAAAGTTGAATTGTTAAAACAAAGTAAATAATTTGGTGCACAATTTTAAAAAGGCGACACATTTAAAGTGATTACATAAACCCAGACATTTATAAAGACGCTGAATAAAAGTCCAAATTTTTGTAAACATGGCAATATTGTCGCATTTGGAGCAATAATAATCCAAAAGCCATTGCCGAAACCCCTTTACTTACAGACAAAAATTACCGGTTGGTGCGCTTTATGGGCCGGTGGAATCATTGGTTCATATGTCTTCAAAAATGGTAATGGGCGAAACGTTACAGTCAACGGTAAGCGGTACAGAGAGTACATGGTTGCCAACTTGTTTGTGCCTCAACTGGTCTGCATTAATGTTGCAGACATGTGGTTTTAGCAGGACGGCGTCACATGCCACAAAGCGCGCAATACAATTAATTTACTCGTTCGTGCAATTTGATGTCATTAGATTATTTTCTCTGAGGTTATGTAAACTGCTATGCCTACACCGATAAACCAGACTCAATTGAGCACTTGAAAACCAACATTTGCCTGAATTATTGCAAACGGTGTGTAAAAATTGGACTTCTAGATTACATTTTGTACGCTCTTGCCGCGGCAGTCACATGCCCAAAATTATAATCAAACATTAATGCCATAAAATTATTTGTCAAGTAAAGCCAACATTAAGGATATTAAACCTTTTTTTTTCTTTATAAAAGACTTAATTTTTGAAAATCAATTAAATATTGGCCAATATCTTAAACAAAATAAATTTTATCTAAAATTGGAAAACAAAATTGTAGTCTAATTTTGGCTACAGATTGGCCAAAATCGATATATAAACTTATTCCAAAAAAAGTGAATGCAAATAAAGGCAAGGAGTTTAGGTTGATAAGTTTCATAAGCCAGATACTTTTCTAAAAGTTATACATGCAAGAATATACAAGGTCTAAGCAAATTATAGTTCGGATTTTGAAAAAAAATGGGAACCAAAGAAGCTGTGTTCAGCATAGCCGTTCTGTTTTGAAATGCAGATACCAACAAAAATATATTTGCGTGTTTCAAAGACTATGAAAAGACTAGAAAATGTAAAGTTTGACAAGAAAAATATTTAAACTATTAAAAACCTCTACTGGAAGAAGCAGTGGTAAGGTATGGCAATGTACTAACAAACTTAGCATATATCCAACAAATATTGCAATAATGATGTGTACTATTACGGTTGTTGTTTAACCTGTGTTTGTAGCTCATTTTCACTGAGTCGCAGGAAGTAAATGAATTTGATGGTATCAAAGTCAACAAACAAACAATAATTTACAATACTACTATTAATCTGAAAAAATAAAAGATGGACGCAAATATGCAGAACAAATATTTCTGTTTCAAAAATATTAGGTACTGGACCAGTTTAGACGCCAAAAACATGTAAAATTTACCAAGATTGTTTCTAACTTCTATTAAATAAAGATGGTATTTTAAAAATAAGGAGGATAAAAAATTAAGGTTAAAAAATATAGAAAAACCCTTAGTTTTTAAGCTTTTCTTTGATCTATCAAAGTTTTAATGTTTTTTTTTTTAATCAATGTAATATATGTTAGGTATACTGAAAAACAATATTTTTATCAAAAACTAAAAAAAAAACACTTTATGGTTTGATTAGGGCTTATAAATATAAAAACTTTTTAACTTTTGATTTTTTCTTCAAATATGTTTTGCAAAGTAAAAAAGTCTGTAATTGAAAAATATTCTAAACCTATTAAAAAAATAAATTTTATAATAAAATTATTTAATAATTTATTCACTAGCTGGCGTCATCAGTAATTTGTTTAATTACTTATAAAATCTTTTTTAGCTTTTTTGTTCAAAGTTTTGTATTAAAAAAAATATATGATATTAAAAAAACGTGCTGATTATACTGACAAATATAGTTACACAAAAAATCAAAAACAATCCAAAAATATTGTTTTTCAGCTTATTCTTTAATGCATTCTTATAGCAAATGAGTTTGACCAACAATTTTGTGAATTTTTAGAAATAAAATTTTTTTAAACTAAACTTTGTAAAAAAAATTGTATGTTTTTAGTTTCTTGTTTATGATTTAAGCCTTAGGCAATAAAAGTTGACGTAACATACACTGACTTTAGTAGGTAACATAGTTTAGCAGCTATAGGCTATTTTCCTTAATGTTCAAAAAGCTAGTGTAAGAATTATTTTTTTACCGTAAAAGTCATAATAAAAATACCAAGTCTTGACATTTTGCTGAAAAAAAAAACTTTGTTCTGTTAAAAGAGGATGTGTGGTAAGCCTAGTTCTATACCAAATTCAAATCTACGCTAGACTAAAAGTATGTAAACAAAACAAGCACGTGAACACACGCAAGTCAGCTTGCGATTGGTCGTCAGCATGGGGCTTGGCTGCTTAATCTAGACCCCATTAAGTGAGATTTTATTTCTTCATCTGTGCACGTAAACAACGCGTGTATTTATTTACTTCTAGTCCAGCGTGGATTTGAATTTGGTATAGTACAATAATTTTGAAGTATGTTATACATGTATTTGCTTGAACATACTTAATAAAGTTTTTGCGTTATATTAGTATTGTTAGCAATTTTTTAAGCTATTTTTTATATGTATATTTTTATGGCAAATACGTTTTTGAATACTTAATGTGATTTATTTTGTAAATATTTCCTTACCGACTGCGCCAAAAGCAATTAATTACTTACATTTTTTTTTTGCACTTAGTTGTTTTAAATTGTTACAATCCAAGTTACATAACGCAACATCAACGGGTATTGTGTTTTTGGAGCGCAACACTGGAACGGTACATGGTTTTGTTAAACTGAGTCCAGATTTGTAATTTTACCGTACCAATGCCGTGTACTGAGCTTACAATTTTTGTTAATAGTAAATTAAAGCGGTACAATATTTTTTTTAGATATGTGGTTATAGCTCAACTAATTGGTACCCTTTTTAGCTGAACTTAATATGTTGCCTAAATATATTTTACATTGTTTTGTGTTTCTACAGCTTAATAATGGCTTAATAAAAAAAAATTATTTACTTATTTAATTGACATTAGACTGACTGCGCCAAAATATTAGAAACTTAATATTATCAAATTGGTGTTTTAATTACATTCAATTTAAAATTTAAAATTCCTAATTGACTTTTAATTATTAAATATTTAGTTCAACAGTTTTATACGTTAGTGTTGCCAGAACTATGCTTCTGTATGCATGCAACACTTTCAATTGGAGCAATTAGGTATTGTTTAGGGTCCGCAACCGTATATTTGTAGTGCTACGTTGTTTATCAAAATTTTTGGATTGGTAAGTTTTTTTTGGTTAACTGTTAGCAGTTGACGCATTTGTTTAAAGAACATTATTAGCCAACATTGGCAACATTGGGTTCTTTAAACTCTTTTAATAGTATTCTAAAACTAAACTGATTGTTAATTAGATCTATTGATAAGGCAATAGTGTGTATTGTGTATTTGTTTTAGTTTGCAATCTATTACTTTTAATGTTTTTTGTTTTTATAAATTCTTATCGACTGCGCCATTATTATGTATTTTATATAAAAAACAATAATCGCGTTTTCTGAGCAATTTATTAATCAATTTGATTATTGTTCCAAACTCATTTTTTATGTATTGTATTTTATGTAGCTAAAAGCATTTTTTAAATATTAAATTATGTTGAAAACAAATTTAATATGGTTGTTTTTAACATTAGGCACACGTTTTTTATCTTGAAACTTTATTATTTTATGTTAAAAGTCATGGCAATTGTATGTACTATGTATTTATTTTAGTGTGCAATCAGTTGATGTTTTTTATTGCTTTAAATTTGACTGCGCCATTATTACGTATTTACATAATAAACGGTTTTTTATGCAATTTTATTATAACTCAAAACTTATTTTTTATGTATTTTATGTGAAAATTTCAATTTTAATAAGCAGTTTTGAATGGCCAGAGTGCATTAATAGATATAAAAAAATAGAAAAAAAAAACCGTTTTTAAACAAAATAAAACAAAAACGTTTTGAATAAATGCGTTTTTGCTTTATTAATTTATTAGATTTATATCTAATCATGCTTACATACTTTAAGAGAACTAAAATAAATTATTACACGTTGTCAACGCGACGTAAAACGAACGGAACGTGTTCTAGAAAAATTGCTTCTACTGCGCGTCTTTTAAGTTGTACACATATTGTACTAGCGTGCGCCAATGTAGTAATAATTTTTTTAAATTCAACTAGTTAATTTTTAATAAACTATACAATATGTTGGTTTACACTCTATCGAGCTTACTTAATCCTATCGAAGGTGAGCATAAAGTGAAGTAAGATAAAATGATTAATGTATGTAATTTATTTTAGAATTGAAACTATTAAAGGCTTGCGACATTAATAACTGTGAATAAATTTATAAGTTATCCACGATCATGATTAGAACTGTTAGACTAATCAAAAACTGTGCACGCCATGTCGTAATGTATATATGTTGTTACAGCTTAAATTGTTTGCCAATACATATCACATTTGCCAGAGTATTTGCCAACTAGAACGTATCTTCTGTTAATACCGTACGTACAGCACCAGAGCCGCATATATTAATCAAGACAGGATATGTAAATCATTTAGCCTATAATGAATGAGTTACATGATTCTCGAGTTGACATGTTTACAGAAACAGTAAAAAATGTTTTATTTGTAAAGGATTATTAAAATTGCAAAATATGTGTAGACAAATATAATAGGAACAATATTTCACAATTAATCAAATAGATATGCTAATTATCACTTCTATTTAAAATTTTGTTTTTATATTGGAATAATTATTATTTACAAATATATTTTGTATTAAAAAAAATTAACTGCTTTGCATAATTTTATATACAAAGATTTTCCAGTCGATGTATTAAAACATTTTTGTAAGAAAAATAATATAATTCCAGTTTAAAAGTAATAAGCTGCGCATTTGACTTTCAAGCTTATAAGAATTATAAATCTAAATCGCATGATAATAAAATACTTGGAAATTAACCCGGGGCGAAAATCGAATGAAACGGTTTTCTTTTCAATTTCCTTTATGTATTTTTCACCGGGACTTTTCTAGTTTTTTTCTTTCATCTCTTTTTTTCTTACTTTCAACTCTTACAATTTATTATCTTGGTTTTGCTGAAACAAATGCTTAGTATTATTTTATTCCAACATTGTTATAGATTTATTAGTGTTACTACCTTACTGGGATAATTAAAAATATTTTCCATAGGGAATACCGTCATCAATAGGGCTACAGCCCTTACTTGGGTGAAGATGTTGCTCCCACTGGACTACAAAAGCATTCCAGTATATAACTCCGATGTTAGTGAGGTCTTTTTCAGTAGTCAATAGAGTATAAATAAATCAACGATAAAACATCTTTAAAATTCTACCTATAAAGTTATTTAAATAGTTTATTAAAATTATAGTGTTTTGAGAATATATAGTGCATACTTTTCATAGTTATAATAAGTTAAAATAATTAGAAAGACCACTAATAACAATAAAAATTGGTATAATTATTATTACTTTAATTATAAACTTGTAAACATTTTAAAACTGCTACGTTAATTGTTTTGAGAATTGCAGCAGGTTTCTGCTTTTTTTCATTTGTAATTTATTGAGGTGTTCAATTGATATTTGAAATAACACTTGTTGCAGTTAAAATGATATGCAATTGTTTTTTTTTTGCATTTTTAATTTTTTTAGTGGGTTCAGATTTATTTATGAGTTAGTATGTATGTTCTATGTTTTAATCATTTATTATGGTTTGTAGACATAATAAGGTTTCTAAATTTGATTTTGTTAGTTCTTGATGTACAATTTAATATATTTTGTAAATTTCTTTAATTAAGTTAATAAAACGCATCGACCTCACGCAAAAAAAGTTGTGACCTGCAATAATGGAGAGATTTACATAATATAATTATTGTATTGTTGGTTTTTTCTACATTTTTGAAAAAAAAAAGCATTAAACGATTTGAGATTTTAGTTAAATTAAAAACTAAGAGAATAGATATACCTGTATAAAAAATATTTTAAATGAATAAACATGAACAACGGCAGCTTAGGACAAAGAAGAAAATAGAAAATAACATTGAAGAAACATTGACAAAAAAAAAAATTAAACTATAATAGAAGAAACATTTAAAGAATAAATATATTAAAAAAAACATTTTTATATGAAATCAAACCAAAAATAATTAGTTTACAACAAAAAGTTGAATCTTCTTGTTCAACTGGCAACATTTTTATCTGTACGAAAAGTAAAAAAAGTTTAAAAAAGACCAAACGTACATATAAAAAAAATAGAATTGATACCAGTGCAGGAGAAAATAGAGCAAGGATTTTTTCAATTAAACGGTTTGTTAGTATGTATATATTTTAAAGTTAATTTACAGTTACAAGCGTAAGACTCGAGATAACAAAGCAAATATAGCCAGTAAAAACGATAAAAAAGCAAAAAACATGTTACACTTGGAATAAAATTATTGCCAAAATAACCCTAAGCAAATTTAAGATTTTAGAAGGTTCTAGAAAAAGTACAGTCAATAGAAATTTTTTTACAACTGATTGCACAACAGTATAATATTAAGTAATAATAATAGTTTATTTTTTTGCTATTTGGCTTTGAAAAGTGTTTACATTATACAATTTATACATCATTTAAATAAAATCAATATTCAATAAAACTTAACATATCATAATTTATAACAACCTACATTTGCACTACGTAATCTATATAATTACAAATTAAATTCTACGATGTTTGTCAATTTTCTGTCTTCTTTTAATGAAAGTGATAATTCAGATGAAAAACCAAAAAACGCTAATAAGCAAAGAGTTAAAATTACGTTTTCAACGTAGCTTTAAAAATGGCTTCAACTATTATACAATGGAACTGCAATGGATATAATGCACATTTTGAATCTTTTAAAATTTTACTAGCTAAACTTTCACCTATTTGCGTTTCCTTACAGGAAACTAATTTTAAGGTTGGAAGTTCAGTTAATCTTTGTGGTTATACTATTTATCGGAAAGATCGTATAAATGTTAACCGTGCTCAGGGTGGAGCGGCATTAGTGGGTCGTGTTACGGTTTTCAGCAAAGAACTCCGTGTCAACACTTCATTAGAAGCAGTAGCCGTTTACAACTCCCTTTCCCACTGACCGTTTGCACAATCTATGTTTTGCCGAACGTCAGTTTGGACATTTGTTTGATTGATCAATTACTTAAACAACTTCCGTTTTATGGGTGATTTTAATGCTCATAACACTATGTGGGGCTCAAGTCAAACCAATGTCAGAGGTCGTAACTTTTCAATCTATTTTCAGAAACAGATTTAGTTATCTTAAATAAAGGTAACAATACCTACTTTTCCGTGGCCAATAGATCGTTCTCGGCTATTGACATTACTATTTGTTCTCCAAGTGTTACAGCATTGCTGGATTAGGAAGTCTTGGAACATCTTTATGATAGTGACTACTTTCCAATATTCATTCACGTGCTTGGTCATAAAATCCATGAATCGGAATTGGAGAATAAAAGATGCTGATTGGGATAGTTTTGTTCAAGTATTTGATTATGATGACAGTGTCCAAGCCACTATTTACAAAAATGTTGAAACTTTCACCAATTCCATCATACAAGCAGCTCATGCCAGTATTTCTCTGTCTTCAGGGAAACCTCGCAGAGAGCTTGTTTCTGGGTGGAATTTTGATTAAACAAACGCCGTTCTTTTTGACGGTTTAATCACTCTCCAACTGAAGAAAACTTGTTAGCTTATTTAAAGTATAAAGCTGTTGCGCGAAAAACTTGCAGAAAAGCTAAAAGAGAATCATGGTCAGAATACGTTATTTCTATAAATTTGAGAACCCCTATCGGGAAGGTGTGGGGAAAAGTCAGAAAATTTTCAGGCCGAACCACCTCTGCACCTGTTAGTGGGTTATTGTCAGGTGATCAAATTATTACCGATCCTCTCAATATCTCGAATATTCTGGCCGATGTTTATTTTGACGCTTCCAGTGATGATAATTACAATGAAAATTTTCAAGAGATTAAAACTAACATGAAGAAAAAACATCTGTCATTGGTTTCCGACGATGATAAAATATATAATGCACCTTTTAGGGTTTGGGAATTTAACTTGGCATTATCTGAAGCGTACAATTCTGCTTAAGGTGCCAATTTGATACACAATGCTATGCTTAAGCATTTAAGTCGCTCTGCCAAACTTCAGCTTTTGGCAGTTTATAACCGTGCATGGTCAGGAGGGTACTGCCCTGAAATATGGAAGCTGGCTATCATCGTACCAGTACCTGGTAAAGATAAAAAGCTCCCGGCAAGTTATAGGCCTATCTCTCTAACTAGCTGCTTATGCAAGTTATTAGAGAGAATTATTAATAGGCGTCTTACTTGGTTATTAGACTCAAGAGGTCTAATTGCTGATATACAATGTGGTTCCAGGCGTGATCGTTCTACAACTGATCACCTTATTTGGCAGGATACAGCAATTAAAAATGCTATTGTGCAAAATCAACATCTTGTCGCTGTATTCTTTGACATTGCGAAAGCATATGACATGACGTAAAAGTACAATGTTCTACAAACGCTTAATTTGTGGGGTATTCGCGGAAGCAGGACATTGTTCATACAAAGCTTTTTAACTTCCCGTTTGTTTAAGGTACGTGTAGGTGATAGCATCTCGGGCATACGTCAACAAAATGGTATTCCGCAAGGGTCCATTTTAAGCGTGACGCTATTTATGATAGCTATTAACGGCATAAGTCAGTTCATCAAGCATCCGGTGAACGGATGTATGTATGTTGATGACGTAGCTATCTATTGCGCTTTGAGAAACATACCAACATTGGAACGTCAACTCCAAATAACTATCAACCGCATTTTGAACTGGGCTAATAGCAATGGATTTACTTTTTCTACAAGCAAAACTTTGCTTATCCATTTTTGTAGAAAGCAAACCCTACACGGTGACCCTTTATTATATCTTGGGGAAGAACCCATTCCTGTACAGGAATGTGTTCGATTCCTCGGTGTCACATTTGACCGTGCGTTAACTTGGCGTCTCCATTTAATAAATCTGAGATTAAGATGTGTTCCGGCACTAAACTTGCTTAGATCGTTAAGTGGAAAGTCATGGGGAGCGGATCGGAAAACAATGCTACTTTTGCTTCGCGCTTTGGTGCGTTCAAAATTAGATTATGGTTCCATAATCTATGCTTCTGCAGCACCATCCACATTACGTATTTTTTTATTACTGTCCATCATTCAGGAATTTGTTTAGCAACTGGCGCTATCCGCACTAGCCTTATTGCTAGTGTTTTGTGTGAGGCAGCTGAACCATCACTCTGTTTTCGGCGTAAAATCTTGACTGTTAGGTACGCCGCAAAATTAAAAGCTAAACGCTTGCATCCAACGTTTTCTGTCGTATACAATAATGATCTCGAAGATCTATACAACATCAGGATACGGTCCCAAAAACCGGTTCCTGTAAGAAATTGCAGTATACTTCGGAAACTGGATTTCCAACTCCTTGATGTATATCAACTGTCTTACTGTCGTGACCCTCCTTGGACTTTTCATCGTCCAAGGTTAAATATTGCATTATCGAGAATGAGCAAAGTTTCAACTTTACCAGTTGAATATCAAACTGAATTTGCAAAAATTCAAGCAATGCACGTAAATGCCACTTGGATTTATACCGATGGCTCAAAATGTAACGACGGTGTGGGTTGTGCTTTTCTGGTTGATGAGTTGTAGTTTACATTTGGCTTGCCAAGTGTTAGCAGTGTTTATACTGCAGAACTGTATGCTATATACCAGGTTCTTCTCTACATCCAACTAAGTGCAGGTACATTTTATGTTATATGTACAGACTCGTTGAGTGCATTAAATGCTATTGATTATCAATATCCTGATCATTATTTGCTGAGACAAATTCACTCGATTTTGCTTCAAGTGTCTGAATTAAATGTCACCGTTTACTTTGTCTGGATTCCCAGTCACGTAGGTATCAGTGGCAATGAAAAAGTTGATGAGCTTGCCAAATTGGCTTTAACTAGCGCTGATAATGTTACAGACAAAGCTTGTGTTAGAGATGTTTATAATTTTTTACAAAAATTGATGTTGTCTAGCTGGCAGACGGAGTGGTTTGCTATCCAAGACAACAAGCTACAATGCACTAAAAGCGTCATTACACCGTGGAGTTTGTCATGCAGGCCTAAGCGTAGGGAAGAGGTTATCCTCACGCGACTTCGCATAGGTCACTGTCGATGGACTCACAGGCATTTGTTGGCACCTGAAGTGCCATCAGTTTGTGATACTTGTAATGTTCCATTAACTGTTTGTCATATCTTATTGGATTGTCGGCAGTTTTTGGAACAAAAAGTTGCGTCTGAATTATCACCCAGTTTGTCGATTGTCTTGGGCGATCAGATCGTTGAAGTCGATCGTTTGCTCGAATTTATTCGACGGAGCAAATTAGGTGTATGGATATAATTTCTTAATTTATTGTGATTAATGTTTGTGTATTGTAAAATCCAGCAGTGTTTATTACCTTTTACACCCTAGACACTGTTGGAATTATCTAGTAATTTTTGCTATAGTCTTTAAAGTTTGTGAGAGTTTATTTTATCTTTGTTGTTTATTTATTTATTTATTTAATTTTATTCTTTAATATGCCATTTTACAGCATTTTAATCTACACTTTTTATAGTTAGAGAAAAGAATTGGCGTTAATAGTCTTCTTAAGCTGATACGCCAAAAATCTAAACTAACTAACTAATAACTTCTTTTAATGACGTTTTTCTTCCAGACTATTCCTCTTCCATCATCTTTCAACACATCTTTTTTTTTTAAATTTGTTTTTTCTCACCTCAATACATTCTTTTAACATATGTTTTATTGTTTTATTGGCTTCTCCACACATTCTGCACATTTTGCTTTCCTTGTTTATCCAAAATTTGCAAACATTTTCTACATTTTTACATCTAAATCTTGTTAGTATATATTTTTTTGTTTTTGTGTACATTGAATTATCAAGATATTTTAGGATATTATTTTCTATAATAATTACATAAAATTTCTTATTGTACTTTAATTTATTTACTCTTGTTTTTCTCTGTTGCATTTCTATATCCTTATCACGCATCGTTCTTTCCATAAAACTCTTTCACTGATTTTTGTTTTTTCTACTTTTTTACAATCATATTCTTTTTTAATATAATACTCACTTCTTTTATTACAATGTATGCTGGGGTTTCCTTATTTAATCCCAGTACCCATCTCTAGTACTTTGCCTGTATTGCTTCTAATTTATTTTGATTTTTCCACCCCCGAATTTCCAACCTTTACTAGACTATCAAACATTGTTTTTCTTATTTTCATAGATTCAAATTTTTTTTTACCTCTTCCCCACACTTGCTGTATCACCTTGTTTGCCTTTTTTGCTAACTCTTATAAATATTTGAATGGTTTTACTTCTTTGGTATTTTTTCTTTCCTGTTGTTAATCTTCTTTTTTATGTTTTTTTCCCCTTTTTCTAAACAACATAACTTTTGTTTTACCAGCATTCTTCTTAACATTTTTTTTTTTTAATAAATTTTTCATTTCTTTAATTTTTTTTGTTTTTTTTGCCATGGTTACCATAACATCTGCGTATGCTAGCGACTTTACTTGTATTGACCCACTACAGCTCCACTTGCTTGGGCAAAACGTAGCTTTTTTTCTATGTCTGCAATATATGCAGTAAACAAATTTGGACTGAGTGGGCATCTCTGTCTAACACTTTGTGTTGTCAAATTTTTTCATTCATTCTACCATTTACACATACTCTGCTCACTGTTTCTGCATATACATTTTTCATTATTTTTACCAGATGCTCACTAATACCTTTTTCTCTAAGGCATGATCATAATTCGTTTCTATCCACACTATTAAAAGTTGCTTTAAGGTCCACAAACAATGCATATATTTTTTTTACAGCTAATTTTCTTTCAACTATATGATTAAGTATATATATATATATATATACGTTGTCTATAGTACTTCTCTTCTTTCTAAACCCTAAATGTTCATTCGGCAATACTTCTATTATCTCTAATTGCTCATTCAGTTTTTGTTTTAGCGTCATGGCGTATATCTTGTATGCCGTAATAGCTAATGTTATTCTACTATAGTTTTTAACTAGCAAATTTTTTTGTATTCTGGGCATACAATACCCACTTTCTGTTTGATAGGAAATCCTTTTTCCTTTTATACTTTATTTGTTGCCTCTCTGAATCTTTCAATCAATTTTTTTGTTCTATACATCTATGCTTTATTCTGTATTTCATTTACACCTGGCGTTTTTGATTGTTTTATTTGCCGTTATATTGTTTTTTTTGTAATTTCTTCTGACTGCAAAGTCGGTTTTTGAAGTTTGTTAATTTGATCTTCTTTTTATTTTTGTCGGTTCCATCAAACAGTGTTGAATAATGTTTTTGCCATTTTTTTATAGTAATAGTTTGGTTTGGCCTTGTTTTAGGTTTTTTTTTGTTTATGTACTTTCATGCTTCAACTTATGATCGAATTGCTTTTATTTCTATTTTTCTTTGTATCTGTATGTTATTTTATTTTTATTGCATTTGTTTTTAACACTTTTTGGTAATCTTGTTTAGTTTTTTGTTTCTGCATGCATTCCTTATTCCACCATCTGCTTTTACATATTTTTTCTTTTGTGTGTACATATAACTTTTTAATTGTTGCTTCTTGTATTATTTTTGCTAATTTTTCTATTTTGTTTTCTACGTCGTTTTCTGAAAAATTAATTTTTTCTATTTTTTGTAACTTTATTTTTTTTTACTTTTGATATATTGTCTTTTCTTTTGTTTGTTTTATTTATTGTATCACTTGTTAAATATACTTTCAATGGCTGATAATCTGATTCCACATTTTCTCCAACTTCAAAATTATCTATTTCCTGCTTTCTTCATTTACTACTACGTAGTCCAACTTTTTTTCTATCATTTCTAACGTTATTTTTCCTTATTTATTTATTTTTTTGATTTTTTTTTTCTTTTTGGTAAAATTTTTGCATTGAAGTCTCCTCCTATTATTAGAATTTAACAATAACAACCCTAGCTATGGACACTAACAGGAGAGGAGAAACATACTTAGATGCGCTTGTTGAAACAGATAAGATTTTGGAACGGGAAATAACAAAAAGTCATGCTAGAAAAGGGAACACAAAATAGACATATGCGCACTATCCAAAACAAAACGGACAGGGAAAGGTGATCTCTCATATAAAGGATACACACTCAAACACTGTGGTATCGAAAAACATAAAAAAGCCACAGCTACAGTTGGGATACTAATGACAAATTTACCCAAAATATAGAAGACACATTCAATGTCAACAAAAGAATATTTAGAGTGATCCTAGACATAAGAAAAGACAAAATACATCTGATTGGCGTTTACGCACCCGATACCAGCAAGAAGAAATTTACTTCTTCTACGAACATCTTCAGATCAAAATCGACAAAATACACAAAAAGCAAACAATTCTAATTATGAGCTCTGAATGCCAGAATTGGCAATACAATTGTAGATGGCTTCAATAGAAAACATGTTAACTATAACGGAAAATTTTTCACTACATTCTGTGCACAAAACGAAATGAGAATAAATAACACATATTTTGACTATAAGTCACAACATAAAACAACTTGGTCTAATATACAAGCATACTCATCTATGATTGATTATATAATCTCAAATAGAGCAGTACACCCGACTCAGATAATTGATGTACGCTTTCTAACATCAGCAAATATAGGATCGCACCACCAACTAGTTATGACTCAAGATTCAAAACACAATTGAAAAAAAAGCTACCTCCCAAGTACGTAGACAAACTTTGAACATGGAACTATTTCTTCTTCTTCTTTATTTCGCGTTTTACAGCTATTTTACATTGCCCCAGAAGTCTTACGACTTGTATGAAGGGGGTTGATGGGACCAACGGTTTATTAGGTGACTTCCGAATTACCCCGGTGGATAAAGAGCAAAGTTATTATTTTAGTCATATTCGGGGATCAAACCCCAGACTGTTAGCGTGCTACGCTAACGCTCTATAACTGAGCCATCTCACCGTTAAGTTAAAGTTAAAGAACACACATTAAAATACGAACAAAGGCTAGCCCAAATAATCAGAGAGCAGAAAATCTCAAAACAGGACGACGTGGAAACCAGCTGGAGAAAAGTAAAAACGCACATTGAGATATCCGCTAATGAAGCATTAGGTAAAAAGAAGATAAACAAAAACTCCAAAATTAACAGATCTTGGTTTACGCCGTAAGTAAAACAAATGATAAGAAAAAAACGAGAAACCTACCTAAAATACCTGAATAATAGAACATTGGAAGAATGGCTAAGCTATAGAAAAATTTACTATTCTCATTTCTAAAAAAGCAACAAAAAACCACCAAAGAATTACAAAGAAATAATACTATAAGACAGCAACACCTCAGAAGAAATTGTTTGAATTATTGAAAACATGAACATTGGCACAACCACCAGCATTTTTTCCAACAACAGCCTGTTAAAGAAAGTTTTCAGGAATACGACAGGGAGACTCACTAAGTCCAATATTATTCAATCTTATTATAAACAACATAATAGAAGACGTCAAGAACGGTTTTAGAACTAATAAAGAAAAAATAACAATAGTGTGCTACGCAAATGACAAAAAAATTGTATCTGAGAACAAAGAAAAACTACAGAGGCTACTACACCAATTTTATGTAACGGCTAAACATACAACATGGTCATAGCGCTGCAGAAAAAAAAACATTGGTTGCAGCAAAAAAAAACATAAAATGTAAACTGGCTATTAACAACGAAATAAATGTCCTTCAAATGCCTAAGAGCAGAAATAGCACCCCACTAAGTTTGGAAATAAAAAGCCAAACAGATAATGCATCCAGAATCTTTGAGTGCTTGAACAGCATCTAAAAATCATGTGTCAATAATCACATAAGTCGCAAAAACCAGAGCAGGCACCAGCAAAACCATCATTTTAGTGAAGTTTGTTCGAAGTCTCTACTACCAACCGTTTTTAAGTTATAAAATTTTTAATACAAAAAATTATAAATTTCTTGAAAAAAATATCATTATTAAGGGTGTATTTTTGGCTCTGATTTTGATGAAAATGACGTTTATAACTAGTTTTGGTACCATAACAAGAATCTGGCATTTAAAAATTTGCAAAAAATATGATCAAACTATGCAAAGCCTTTTACAATAATCTCTTGGACTCTTCAATTCTTTGCCGAAAATCGACTTTTAGCCAAAAATCGCGTTTTTTTAAAGTTTGACAAACCGTTACTGTTTTAGTTTTCCATATATCAAAAAATTATATTTGTAGTACAAAAACAGATATTTGGTTTGAGACTAAGCATAGTTTTTTCCGTGACCGGGTTAACCAGTTGCGCACTCTCAAACAGTGTCTTTAATTACGATATTTGAAGCTACTGCTCAAAAACAAAACTGCCGATCAAAATGGAAACTTGCCTTAACGCATACTACGACATCTCTTCTTTCAACAAGTCTTCTTATTATTAAAGTTTTTGCTTTTTTGAAGGCCATCCGTGGTTAACAAGTTTTTCAAAAACAGCAAATTTCAATTTTAATTAAAAAATTATGGACCAAAAAATTGGGGTTGAGATATAAAAAAGAACTTATACCCCTCCTTCTGGAATCAAAATTACTTCACTTATTGCAAATCTATGTTTCTTTTGAGCCACTGATTTTTTTTAATAAATTGCGCTTTGTCTCATATTACAAATAAAAAACGGCAAAATCTAAAAAAATGAACGCCCCGTCGTAAACATGGGTAATTTTTGAGGTTTTTTATAAAAACAAGTAAAAAATAAATAAACAAAAAACAATCAAAAGGGCTCCAAAAACAATTTTAATAAAATATTTATTAAGATGTTGAATTTCTTAAAAAACGTGTTTTTAGAAAAAATGCTTTTTAAAAAACCGCAGTGGCTCTATTTACGAGGAGACGTTTTTAAAATAATTACGTAAGAAAATTAAAAATTTATTGAAATTTTTGTTAAACGAAAATCAAAACACTTTCTACGCCACTGCTCTCGGGGACTTAAACAAAAACAATTTTTGAGAAGAGGTTTAAAAAATTTGAAATGTCGTCTCTCAGGAGTTTATCGCAATTCGATATTTTCAAAAACAAAACTTTTGAATTTTTTTGCAACAAAAAAACTGCAAAAGGTCCCATCTCCGAAACAGGTACGACTACGGCTATGGTCATCATAAATGAATTTGTCGGCAACTTGTATAAAATTTTGGGAATTGAGCGAAATAATCGATAAAGTTTTTTTTACATTTTGTCGATAATCACATAGGTCGAAAGATGCGGGTAAAACTGTATAAACTATAAAAATGATGAAATAACATTTAATAATGTAAAAAGGTAATGCATCAAATCAGTATGCACTAAATAAAGTTTTGATATACAATGCAGACAATGTTAGTTGAATTACCTGTGTACATTTTAAATCTTTTTTAAGAATAAAATAAAGTAAATTAAATTAAATTATTTAATATATTTTAAAAGATTAAAATTGCAAAAAACTTTCAATTCAAACTTTCCATATTTACTTCTTGATCAGAACCATTGTTGGTAGTAATAAGGTAAACAATAGTATGAAAAAAAAATATAAGGTATGATAGGATAATTTTATTTGTCACCAATATTTTCAATATGCACTTTTATACACAATTTGAGAATAAAGTAGTGTTATTTATTACTTTGCGTTTGATTGTTTTATTTATGCAAACATGCATAACGATAGATACGTAACTCAATCAAAATTCTACCCTATTTAGCATTAAATTGTTTTATTAGTGCCCTAGAGAGTTTTAAGGCAATTCTCAAGTACATGATAATAATACTACTCAAAATTTATCATCCGATAAACCGGTTATGACCAGTTATAAAACATTGTTTATAAATATTTAACAAACTAATGCAAAGAACATAAGTTAACAAATAATGCAAAAAGAAAAAAATATATGAATATGGCTTTTAAACAATAAAATAATTATAATTATAAATTAATATAAAATAAATAATATAATAAAGTAATTTCAAATACCAGTGTAGTTGAAATAAAAATACACCATTAATCAGGACTTCTTGTTTCAAAGTCGATTAAATCACTGGACATAGTGCATCACTTCAGAATATTAATCTAAGTTATGAAATATTTGGGACATGAGTTACATCATTACTGGCCCGACCATTTCTCTTGTGCTGCGCGTTGTTTTGGCCTTTCAACTTTACAGGGTTATTAGGCGCAATCACAATATTGTTATTAATGTTAGTTGAGAAAACATTAATATAACTTGCAACTGTTACATGCATGAAACTAAAAAAAATCGAGGTGGCTGAATTAGTGGCTATAAAATTGGTCATCCGTTTATCCGATTTACATACGCATGCATTTTATTCACATTCAATATAAAATTTAAGCCTGTAACAACTCCCAAGGGAAATAACGCAGTGGATAAGCCGTAAAATTTAAAATGGGTTACTACTTTGCCGCAATTTAAATATTTAAATCTGTAATAATATAGAAAAAAATAGCACGTTGAAAATTGATTACATTATAACTAGACTAGGATTTTAGTTGAATAATTATGTTAGAGGATTAAATAGGTAAAGCCTTACTCGGTCGGCATATAATAAATCGAAGCTAAGCACACAACATCTCCTACTTTATTAAGATGTTCTTTATCCATCTTTATATCACTAAGCAGGGGAGTGAAAAGATATGATTAATCGAAAAAATGCCAGTTTTAACAACTCGACTTTTTAAATTGTATTGTTAATCTGTCAGTTATTACTACTATTATTAAAATAGTGATATGTAACTGTAATGTATTTGATATGTGGATAAAACGAGGTATTGTGTGTATAGAGAACAGGAAACTGCAGAGAGATCTACGGCGTTTCCCATAATTGTAGACATATAACATTCACGCCCTGACAACAGCTAGTATAAGTTAGAATAGTCCGAATATCTATTGTCGTTAATTTAGCGAGCGGTATTCTCGATTTGTACGTTATTTAGTCGGACAACCCTTCCGGTTCATTATGTAATAGCATTTTAGCAAAGTTAAGAGATAAATAAGTTATCCTTTTCGGGAGTAGGTGTGACAAAGATCTTAACGATTCTTCGTCAAGGCACGTCCGCAGGATAATTAGGAAAAACGATCCTTTCGAGTGAGCTTTAATTACTTTTATCTCAAATTGTTTGCTATCTATGGGAAATTTATAATTACCAATCTCTTAGGCACTGCTTGGAAATTTATTGCTTTGCACAAAGTAGAAAAGATATTTCCCACTTTCCCATGACGAAAGCTGCCTGTAGTAAACATATTTATCTTTATCTGAGGAATCAACATTGTTAGTATTTCACAGGGAATACACTATATAAAATGGATACTTAAATGACGTTGCAACATCTTCGACATTTCAATAAGTTACTTGTGTTAAATAATAAACTCCTTCTACATACTCCAAAATTCACTTTATTTTAAAACTTACGACTGAAAATTTATGTTAAATACTAACGAGTCGAATCGATAATCTCAAATTCATTCACTGCATGCTAATCCTACCACATAATAAATATTCCACACGTAATCCATAAAGTGCTAATAGTCGTTGCCTGGATATATCAAATTGTTTTCATTACATCTCAACAACCTTCGTAACAGATTTAAGACTTAAGCTTATGTATTATAAATAATAGGAGTAATAATTATGGTACATCACACACATCATGCAAACTCCGTTCAAAAGTGGTTGACGTCGCGTCTGACTTGCAAAACTTATCAAACTTTCTGTTTAGTATTTATTTATGTAAAAAAAAATGACGTATACCGATTTAAAAATCTATACATATTTTTTTTTACTTTTACATATCAACCCTTTTAAAATTAATATTTTTACTACGTTCTTAATATAAGTCTTGCTTTTATTTTACTAACATTAACACATCCTTTTTGTATGTTTGTATTTATAGAACAATCATTACGACGTCCGACAGTGTTGCCAGATTGTTTTAATATTAACAGTCGATTTTACTATTTAAGAAAAATAGATCAAAACTTAACAAATTGCAAAAAAATTAATAGACAAATATTTAAATCTAATAAAAACTTATTTACTATAAATATTATTATAAACTTATGCTTTCATGACTATAAGTGTATTAAAAATATAAATAGAAATAAAAAATTAAAAAATTAAAAAACATAAGCATAAGATACTCAAAGTAAATTAATAAACGTACTGTATTTACGTGTTAACAACGATTCGTTTGCTCAAAATCATTTGCAAAATTTGTCAAGTTGACGTTTGAATACGTGTTTAAACTTTTTACAATAAGACGTATAACCTGCTTACAATAAAGGAGGCAACAATCTAATTCTCTAGTGAACAAACGGTGTGAAGAACCCACAATTGACTTCAAACTATTGATATTTTTTAATAACTTCCAAACGTTCGGCAAGAGTGAAATCTCTACTGAATTTAAAATGTTTGACATTAACATAAAAATCTATGGCAAAAAATATCACTTGTGTCCGTTATATCTGCTGAGCGTGTGCGAAGCTTACAATACGCAAGCATAAGCTAACTACCTAAAGAGCTCAAGACAGTTCTTTGGCATAAGTGTTTGAACTTCATTGAAGACGTATCACTTTAAAAACAAAAAAATATTTTCAACTGCTTTAAAAGTAATACTGTTGCAGCTTTTTTTTCTGTTGGAGCCTTGAGAAAGAAGCAATTGCAAGTCTACGTTGCTGGTAGTTGTGTTTATTGTCTTGGTGGATGTGATGCTTGTGTCAAAAATTGTTACCTACCTATGAGGTGACTTGTAGTGTAGTGGTTTGTCTTGAAGAAACTTTGTATTTTGTTTTGAAACTGCAAAAGAATTTGTATTTGTTTGTTTTAGGGTTAGTCTGAGATCAATTTTGGTAAAACCTGGCAAGATTTGTAGTATAATGGAAATGGGTATGCTAGACGTTTTTGCTGTAGAAGAAGTTATTTTTTACTCACAAAGTTGATGTTTTTGATAGCTTATGACAAAGTTTGATTTTTTAGTAGAGTTTTGTTATTAACGCCGTTGCACCAAAATGCTGATCTTTTTTGTTAAAGGTCTAGTTTAGTCTAGCTGGAGATGATAAACTTGGATAGTATTAATTTTGTAGTGGCCCCGAGTGTGCTTCTAGAGTTGTGCTTTTGTTTGGGTAAATATTTTTTTGTTTTGTTAGATGTGATTTTAAGCCAAAGTTGGACAATAATAGTAGAGTGGTGGCCTTAAGTATGCTTTAAGATACATGGTTTGTGAGAACTTTGTCTTCTTGAGAATTTGTCAGTTCCTCTATGGGTGCGTCTTGTGGAAATTGGGAAACTCACGTTGGCTTGCCGGAGAAAACCTCGGAGTTAAAATACCTGGCTTAAAGCAAAAACTGACCGGACTAAAACAACAATGACGACACATGCAAAACGCCTACCAGAAGTTTGGAAATGAATGGACTTGAAAAAGAACTAATATGGAAATGTCAAAGAAAACCAACATACCACAAGAAAGTTTCTCAAGCGGGCAATCTTCCACTACCAAAAAAGTCTGCTTTTTAGATTTTGGAGGGAGCAAACCGATAACTGACAACAATAATCTGGCAACAAAAAATATTGAAATAATTGGGGATCATTAGAGAACCCAATCTCGGCAAGCAAAAACCGAGTCAAAACCGCAAAGCTTAGTCTTTCGGATGCAACCAGGAGTAAACTCCAAAGACAAAGACATGGGGCTGAGTCAACTGAGTCAACTAAAGAATCTAGTAATGCAACAAAGACACAGCAGCAATACTCTACATTACCTGCTTTAAACACCTCGGGTACATCAGGGACGCAAAAGCTAAACTTAAAAAAAAAACAAGACAATGAAAGAACTTAACAGAAAATTTTTAAGGTATCCCTTAAGGGCAATGCACTAGCAATAATTTCAAAAGGGTTTTCCAAATGTTGCTTTAATTCTGAGTTGAATATTTTGGAAAACAAACAGTCATCACTTTGTTTTCAAAAATGCTCCTTTAAGGAAGATTCCTGAAAACTATATGTATGGATGAACCAAGCAAACAATGGTTTCTCAGCACATTATCCAAAGAAAAACTATTGGAGGACAAAGAACTTTAAATCATGAAACCAAGAAGGATAACATAGGTACCGGGACTACAGTTAAAATCAGCAACTTTTATGAAAAGGTTAGCGGTGCAAAACACTATTAACACCGCGACCTGGTGATCAACTTCAAGCCATACCCCAAGAAGACGCAACACAACTTGCTTATGAATAAGGCGCTTGTGAGAAAGTTGTAAACTTAGGGGAGGGGGGGGAGAACTTTTCCAAGGTTTAGGTTTAATAACCGTTTAGGCTTTGGCTCCTTTCAAAAAGGACAAAAGCAAACAGGAAGAAGCACAGACCGTCGAAAAGGCTATGGATCAAAACCCATCGTTGATTTTCAAAGAACATTAGCGGTAAGTTTAATGTTAAACATCGTGAAAACTAATTTACATTACTGCAGGACAGCTTTTGCAATCTTTAGTGCGTATATTGTCAAACACAATATTGACATTGTCCGTATCCAAGAACTTGGATTTATAAAAAAGAAATAAAGAAGTTAAGCATACCGGCAGGTGGCTGCTAGCACAACCCATATGCAAGCCTCGTACCTCGTACTACTCTAATACTATTAATAATAATAATAATAATAATAATAATAATAAACATAATTAAAGACCTACAAAACACAAACGATAAATGCAGACGCTGCAAAGACGAACAGGAAACCATTGAGCATATTACAAACGGCTGTAAAATTCTAGCTCCCACACAATATACAGAACGGCACAACTCGGTAGCTAAAATAATTCATCAAGAATTAGCACTTAAATACAAATTAAAACCATACTATAAATATAATCCATCAATTATCCTAGAAAACGACGTGTGCAAATTATACTGGGACAGAGCTATTCTGACAAATAAAACAGTTGCACATAACCGCCCAGACATTACTCTTACTATAAAAAATGTAAATACTACGTATCTTATTGATGTAGCAATACCAGCAGACCATAACATCAAGGTCAAATATAACGAAAAAATTGATAAGTACTTACCTCTAGCGCACGAAATAGAAAAAATATGGAAAGACAAAGTGAGAATAATCCCCATAATTATGTCATCAACAGGTATAGTGCCACTAAATCTAAAGGAAAACCTAAATGAAATACAGCTTAAAGAATATGTTATAATACCTATGCAAAAGGCTGTGATACTAAAAACATGTAACATCGTTAGGTCTTTTCTAAAACAATGACAATCTTTACTGGACCTGGTCCCGTACCCGCCCAATAAATAACACCCAGGATAATACCTGTGAAAAAAAAATAATAATAATAATAATAATAATAATAATAATAATAATAATAATAATAATAATAATAAAAATAATAATAATAATAATAATAATATTTATTGGTGTTGTTTATACTACAAAGTATTTACATAGGTCAATAATACAATATGATTGATAGATATTAATATGTACATTAATAATACAGTTAGAATTATACTAAAACGTGTTCAAAATAATCAATAAATGTATAAAATGCATTGGCTGTAAGTAGGTTAATTTTTACTTTATATTTATCTCCATGTAGTTGTTGAATTTCATTGGTTAGTTTATTGTAAAACTTAATAGCATCGTAGTTTGCACCATCTCTAGATTTGTTAATTCGTTTAAAATCAAATCTTAAGTTATGTATCTCCGCAACAAAAAAATATATTTTGAAAGTTTGTGGCTTAGATAAGTCGTATGTGCTTCCCATGTAAGTTTAGGATCTAGTTGCAACCCAAGAAATTTTACAGTTTCTTTTGAATTATCTCCAGGTTTTAATGAAAAAAGTATATGTTGAGTCTTATTTGTGTTAAGACTAAGTTTGTTTGCTAAAAAACTATTGGTAAGCTTTGGACTGTGTTTCTTCAATATCTTGAACCAAAACATCAAGTTGTTTATTAGACTTTAAAGCCGTTGTATCATCAGCAAATAATGTAAATTGAGCTTCAATGTCACAAAACGGTATATCGTTGATGTAAATTAGGAATAGTAACGGTCCTAAAACCGAACCTTGTGGAACATCCAAACTAATTTTTTGTATGTCTGAATTTTGAGAATTTACGGTAACGTATTGCATTCTATGCTGTAAAAATCCATCGATGAATTACTAAAATGAATTTTTTTATTTTTTTTTTTCATGATATCATGGGACACACAATCAAAAGCCTTACTTAAATCACAAAAAAAAGCAGACGTATAACATTTATTTTCAAAACCATTACTCACAACATCTAATAAATTTTTCACAGCAAGTACAGTAGATTTCTTATTTCTAAACCCGTATTGTTGTTCAGAGACCAGATTGTTATTTTCAAGATGATCACTTATTTGCAGAGCTAGACATTTTTCAAATATTTTACCTAATATTGGAACAACCAATATTGGTCGAAAGTTATTTAATTCAATGTTTCCCTTTTTAAATATGGGAACAACTTTAGCCACTTTTAAGATGTCTGGAAAAATATTTGATTTTATACATTCATTGATTAACTTTGTCAAAGGTACCAATATTAAATTAATTACGGTTTCAATCATTTTCGAATTTAAATTAAGATAGTCTTTGCTATTAGAGTTTTTTAAATTTGTTGTTATATCTCGTACTTCGATGTATGTGACTTCTCGAAAACTAAATTGATTTGACATTGGTATTTCATTCATGTACTGTGTGTAATGCATTGTACTTGCTGGTAAATTATTTATTATTTGAGCTGCAACATTGCAGTAATGGTTATTAAACTAGTTTGCAAAAAATGTATTAGCAGTAGAAGTAATGCTATTGTTATTATGATGAGATCTAATTATTTCCCACATAGCTCTATGAGGAGATTTAGAGTTTTTTATATAATTATCGTGTGCTTGTTTTTTAGATTTCTTGGTTTCAGTTTTATAATGTTTTGTAAGTTCTTTAATTTGACTAGATATTAATTGCGAGTGTACATGTTTGTTTAAAACTCTTAAATCAAGTATATTTTGCCTCATATTATGTAGCAAAGGAGTAAACCAGTTGACTTTATTGATTTTGTTTAGTATTTTGCATTTTTCAGGAAATGCTTGACAAACTGCTGATGTAAGAATGTCAATAAATATTTGAAATTTAAACTCTGCTTTTATGTTTGAATTATGCACAAATTCCCAATTTACATTTTCAACTACTTTGTATAAATTAAACAATCCATGTTCTGTAATAGGTCCATAGTTTACTCTTGGCTTATTTGGTAATGAATTGACTAAACACGATACTAATTTTACACCAAGATGATCTGAAAATCCTGCATACATAGTATTAATTTCATACTTATGCTCACTCAAACCACTGAATATATTATCCAGAGTATTCTGCTTTCTTGTTGGTTCTTTTAGCTATGAGCTCAGTCCAAAAGAACAGAGCAAAGAAATCAAATGTATGGTATTCAAATCATTTTGGTGGTTAAATTTTACGTTAAAATCTCCAGTTAGAAACAACGTTTTACATAGACTTGTTAATATTTCTAAAACTTCCGTTAAAATATTAAAAAATATGTTTATATCACCTGAAGGTGGACGATATACTGTGGCAATAATTATATTTCTAGTTTCAATTGCTGCTAGTTCGATATGGTAACAGACAGACAAGTTTTTTAATTCTAATATTGGAGTACATTCAATATTTTCATTAGCCATTACTGCAACACCTTCATGACTACCCTTATCTCGACAATAACCTGAAATAACATTATGACTTGGAAATTTTAAACAACTTAATTTATCTTCTGACAACCAATGTTCATTTATTCAAATATAATCATATTTAGTATGATTGCAGTTATTGCAATTATCACAGCCATTAAGTAAAGCTTCAAACTGATTCATTTTATTGCTAATACATTTGGTATTTAAATGCAGCAGTTTAATATTTAAGTTTTTATTGTTTAATTTTTTTGTAGATCCGGTGGTTGAATTGTTGATAAATATGCCCTTGGGCCAGAAAGATGTATTGTTTACTTGATTTATTATTTCAACAGAAATTCCGATTTTAAAAGAACTATATCCTTCGTGTTTTGTTTTTAGCTGCTCCACTATGCACTGGAATAATGTTTTTTGTGAAGAAAATCTTTAATTTGATTTGCAGTACAATTATCCGCAAGTCTTGAAACAAATGGCCATTTGCGTTTACTTGATGGTGCTGTCGGAAGTTCGCTAGATGTCGCCGATCCTTCAAAACTAGTTTTCTTCCGTTTATGGGATACAGTTTTCTACGTATTAGTATGGATATTTACATCAGTTATTGGTGTCTTGTCCGAGTTAGCCGCTAAAGCATTTGCGTACGAATCGTTTTGAGTTAGAACAGAGTCAGTACAGACAGTACGGGATTGATTGTATTTGTATTCTTTGTGTTTTTGCTGTTACTTTTTGTGTTTGAGTCTGCACTAACAGTACGCTGTAACGTTCCAGGTTCGGATTGTGTTGGTACTTTACATGGTATGTCAGTTTTTTTGCAATTTTTATTGTTTTCAGATAATTTATCTATTTTATAACTTAAATTTTCAATTAAAATATCCTTACTTGAAATTTCCGTTTTAAGTTTTCTAATTTCCCTTTTTAGCAATAAAAGCAATTTTATAGTAGGTCTTTGCACTCCATTTCCATCACATTTTGTGCATGCCCCTACTCCCAGCTTATCTTCCGACTTGTTACAATCTTCATGATAAAAAACTTCACAAATACAACATTTAAAATAGTCTCCAAATATAGCTTTATCACAACTTGCACAAACTGAATTTAAGTCTATTAACGTTGTGTTTAACTCGCTTTCAGATAGCGCACGACCGTGTTTACTTGTCGCCATCACTATTAATACTTTATTATAGGACCTATGTTTCAGAGATCTAGTGACAGCTAATGTAGTGATAGTAGGGATTGGAATCAAGAAAAAGACCATTTTTAGATCTGGATACCTTCCCTAGTACCAGCAAAACTACTGCAGCTGACAAACGGCAAGGACGACGCACCGCTGATCCTTGGATGCGACACCGACGCCCACCACGTAGCCTAGGAAGCACAGACATTAACTTATAAAATGAGAAATTTCTAGAATTTATAGTAGAATCTAAGCTCAATTTCATGAACAAAGATAACGCGCCAACATTTTGAAATGCGTCGCCTAGCAAGGTTATTGACCTAACATTAGCAAATTATAAAGGGAGTAAAATAATTAAAAAGTGGTACGTGTCGGACGAGTTTTTATTGTCTGATCATGCATATATCCAATTCAATATCAAATGTGAAAAAACGCTTTTTTGGAATGCAAAAAACTCGAAAAAAAAAATAACTATAATCTATATAACAAGATACTAATTAGCCAAATCAAGGTCTGTTCAAAAACATCACAAGAACTGGAGAGAACGACAGATATATTTGTCAAATCTATTAAAACTACTTTTGAAAGAAGCTGCTCTAGCATTGTCAAGCACACTTCTTACAAGACTACTTAGTAGAACAAGAAGCTGAACAAAACAAGGGCGGATACTAGAAATCTGTTCAACAAAATTAAAAAGAACGGTGGGCCATATATAGAACAGGTCATATTATTATTTAAAAAAAAACTAATATAGAATTGTAGAGATACTGCGAGAACGTACCGCCCAGGTGGTGTAGTGGTTAGCGTACTCGACTGCTACATTAGGTGTCTCGAGTTCAAGTTTTCTATCTGGAGGGTTAGTATTTCTGGTTAAGAAAAAATGTGTTTTAATAAATACGCTTTCTTTCGGATAAGAAAAAAAACATTATTAGGTCCCGTGTACTGGCCTCGATGTTGCGTGCACGTTAAAGAATCTAATAGTTTAAGTTGGAATTCCCGAATTTGCAGCAAAATTACTAGATGTAGTAGTTAAATAGTGACCGTACTGAGAACATTAGATCTCTGCGGGCCAAAAACAAAAAATTTACGAAGTTGGTTGAGGGCACTTTGCAAAAGCTGTTTCAGACACATTTTCCTTTGCTGACAGAAGTTTCTAATCAAGAGAACCTAAAATTGCCAAACAAAATAGCAAACAAAAGGAACTGAAAAGAAGCAAAAACCATAGTTAATCAGGGCAACCTGATTCACGTCACTAGGAGCCGTTAAAATTCATCCCATCATACTACAGAAAAGGTACGGAATGCTGAGAGCATCTATGCAAGATTCTCAGACCAAACCTAGCACTTTCACAAATACTGCTGGAAAGCAATCAAGGTGGTATTTATACCAAATCCGAAAAAACTCTTGTATGCCCTACCTAAATCTTATAGACTAGTCAGCTTAACATCTTTTATGCAAAAACTATAAAAAATAATATTTGACAGGTACAAACGAAACGGGGCGTTAAAAGCCCAACCACTGCACCAACATCAGTATGCTTACTAAACAGGTAAATCCTGCTAGCTATACACCAGTTAGTCAGCAAATGCAAGAATACTATCCAATTCAAAAACTAGCATTAGGTGTTTTTCTGGATAATGAGGGGGCATTTGACAATACTACCTTCAAATCCATTGCAGAGACAATGAAGAGACGAGAAATAGATTTTTTGGGTCAACTGTATGCTTAAGAACCGGTCTGTAACCATAACATTATTCGGAAAACTTGTTAGAGCCAAAGCTGCCTACATGTGCCTGCAGAGGGGCGTACTTTTACCGTTACTGTGGTGTTTACTCATGAATAATTTACTACAGATATTCAACAACATGAGCATTTTTGCTCTAGGTTGCGCAGATAATTTTATTATCCTTGCATACGGGTAGTTTAGAGCAACCGTGTCTGACATGATACGCACTAAATACCGTAGAAAAGTGGTGCAAAAAGGAAAGGTTATCAGTCAACTCAGGCAAAACGACAATTGTACCGATTATAAGACGGCAAAACTCCAAAGACCTAAAAAACTGAGGATGTATAGTGCCACGCTTTTGATGTCAAAAAAAGTAAAATATCTGGGACCAACGCTTGACACTAGGCTAAACTTTAACACACATCTGACAAATATAACAACAAAAGCCATATGATAGATGGACATATGTACATGGGAAACACCGAATATGACCACATGGCTATAGACGGTGGTGGTAAAACCGATTATCATATTCGGAGAAAAAAAACCACTCTCAAGTGTACGGGCAATATACTAGACAAAGTTTAGAGACTAGCATGTTTGCTGATTACGGGGGCAATAAGAACGACACCCACAGCAACTATGAAAGTACTACTATTGTTACCGCCACTTTACCAGATGGTAATGGCGGAAGCGAGACAAGCAGCATTTAGACTGCAAATAAACAAACACGACTATCTGGTACATAGCTGAAGAAAAGACCAAAATGGCTTTGGGGCTGGAATCTACAAGGACAAACACTAAGGAAAGCAAACTTTGCTACTTCTGGATAAATATGCTTTGACTTTTCTGACAGAGGTGGCAGTAATCGAGTGGTACGCCAGGGACATAATTCAGAAGGGACTAAAATCTGATAGACTATCATGTCAAACAGTAAATAAAACCCAAACTGGTTTTGACCTGCATATACAACCTAGAAGTGGCTACAACCTGCAAACTTTGCCTGATATGGATATCAAAATACCATGAGACAATGTTAACTTCACGGCAAATCACCTTGCCAAACAAAGAAGAAAGAGAACATTTACTGGACCTGAACCCGCTTTTGGGGTTTTATACAAAAAGAAATAATCCGCAGCAAACTTAAGGCGGAATACCTGTGGAAAAGCTGTAAGAGCTTGACACATTCAAAAATATGCTTAACAAAACCATCACATGATATCAAAACAGTGATAAAACAAATGAGTTGCATTAGACTGTGAAAGCTTACAAGGTTGATAACCGGACACTGTGAACTCAACAAACACATGCATAGAATGGGAATAGGAAAAGACCCTCTATGCCGCGGGTGTATGGAAGAAGATGAGACTTCAATACACATCAACGCACAGCTATCTTTAACAAACATAACCTAACCGCAAATATGCTAAAAGCAATATGCTAGCCAATACTATGTCAGATTCTTTTCCAAAGCTATCTATTTTCTGAATTAATTCTTTACCATGATGATCTTTAGCTAACCTAACCTAACCTAACCACAAATATGCTAAAAGCAGTATGCTAGCCAATATGCTAGCCAATACTATGTCAGATTCTTTTTCAAAGCTATTTATTTTCTGAAATAATTCTTTACCATGATGTTCACCTATACGTGCCTAAATTTGAAGACGATCATTACGTGTCAATCGCAATCTGAACGCTAATGAGAACTACTGCTTCATTTCCTAGTTAACATGTTGTTGAGCAAACGTTAAAGAGCCATAGTGAACTGTGGCGTTACAATCTTGTTCTTATGGTTTCCGAACAAACTTGAACCCTACTACTTTCTAGAGTGCAATGTCTAAGCACACAGTTTAGCAAAATGCCTTGCGGATAGTTTGTTAAACCTGACCAGTTTGTCTACCATAATTTTATATTTTTAAGTAGCAATTCCAAACTCTAGATAAAAAAGAAAAGTTTTTATGAATTCGTCTTGCAATATGACGACACTTGTACCCTTCTTTAATTAATGTTACTGTTTTTGCAATTTCAATTTTGTTTAGATGTTTTATTACACTGTCATATATTTTCAACCAAAGGGGGACTACATCTTCTACACATTTTTTTAATATAAAATTTCAATATGCTGATTAAGTACGTAACTAAATGCTAATGTTAGTATAAACTGCAGTTATACTTTTAAATATAACTTCCAATTTGCGTAAGCTATAACAATTTAATTATATTTTGTTTAAATGAAAAGCTATTGCAAAAATATAACATGGAGTTTGAAAATGCAAATAATTTGAACTCTTGTTGTTAGATGATGTCAGGTTGTCTATGAGTGGGTTGAATTGGCTATCATTACGTAACGGATACAACAAGGTATTATATAACCTACAATAGGTCAGAGATGTCAATTTAGTTATAACAAGTCTTGGCTAATATGATATAAGTGGATATTGATTTGAGATATAATTTGATTGTTTACTTAATTCTACTGTGTAAGAATTTTTGAGATCGTAACCGCATATTTGAATGTGTAACTGCCAACACAAAAATAATTTTATTACTGTATAAACAAGTATCTCCTATTTCATTTTAAAATTAAAACATTGAAAATGATGTGAAAGTTTGCTTATCGTACAATTTAAAACAGAAAAAGCGGATGATCATTTTTTATCCTCATATTTACTAAGACTTTATAACTGGTGAATACAATACACTTCTAAAATTTCATATTGTAAATTTTTTAAGCCCTTATTGTAAATATCTTTTTATGGATTTTTTCAAACATACCCATAATAATCACAGAATCAATATAAGAGATTGTTCAAATCAACTTTAAAAGTTTTGAGAGACGTTGTGATATTATAAAATAAATTTCAACAATGCATGCCCCAAAAAGATAAAGGATACAAATTTAATCAAATTATAATACAGCTAGCATACTATGATTGAAATTGACAACCCGTCGATTAAGCAATTCCAGATATTAGCTTGCTTTATTTTGAAAGCAAAATGAATAATAAAATACATGTTATTTCTTCTTATTATCAAAATCTATAAAAACGAATCCATTTTAATTTTATTTTGCCCGAATGGATGTAGTTAAATGGTCAATTAGAGACGGAAATATTAAGTAAAAGTAAATAAATAAGTCAGAAACACCAACCAATGTATTGCACTAATTTATCATCATAACCACATAGTTGCTAAAGACAGCGAAATCAATTTCCGAAGTTAACCGGATATAAATGGCGAAGGTGCAGATAAGAAAAACATTTCTCATCTTCCATCACGAACAAAAATAAAAACATTTTATAAATGCATTTAAATCAATACATCGCATTGTTCTCTTCTTTTTAATAGAATTATGTATGCTAAATTAACTTTCATTGTAAAGCGCAAAAGTCCATGTTAATCACCTGAATAAAAGTACTTGAAATGTAACAAACTAAAAAAAAACACAAAAATAAAAAAGTCGTAATGAATGAAAAGGAGATAAAAGGTTCCTCAAATCGATTTAAAGAAAGAATAGTGTATGCAACGCAGATGAAACACATAAAGTTTGGGCATTAAATGTGAATGAATTAAACTGGCGAACTAGTTTTGCAACTAATGTAAACTAAGTGGTAATTAAACTGGAATGAAATGAATTGTTAAAAAAAATGTATTTGAATGGTGTCGCTATTAGAAAGTTTCAAGTTTGAAATTGATTATATTATCATTTTATCGTTAGTAGTAATAAGGAATTATTCTTGTGAAATTAAACTTTTATTTTTACAAATTAAATATTATATTATAGATGTATAAAGGTAGCATTTTTTTTTTAAAACTTCAAAGTGTTTATTTGAAACCTTTGATGAGCGTCAGTAAAAATTATATTGGTAAAGCATTTTATAAGATTTTTAAGTTATTTTAGATTTATCGACATTAATGCAGTTTTAATCTTTATTTTAATTACTTAAGCTTGATGATTTTTTTTTTTTTTTTTTAAATGTGATATTTAAGAATTTTATAATATGCCACAACATAAAAATACTTTTAAATTTTGAAACCACTCTTGCTGCAACTATCACATTGAAGACTAGATTTAAGCAGTCTGTGAACATTAACTTTGAATATTTGGGGCTTATAAGTCTTAGGAAATACTGAATTTGAAAGTTTTTTCCATTTGTCGGCAGTACGGTTAAAGAAATCTCTCTTAAAAGTTTCAGATCTACATTTCTAAACTGTCAGTGAATATTTGTTAGAATTTCTAGCAAGCCTTGTATTACGAGTAAATATTTGTTTAGATGTTAAAATATCTTGTATTTCGTTTGAACAATGTTCATTAAAAATATTTATAGAAAATGTAAATATCTTCAACATTACGCCTGTGTTGTAAAATATCTAAGTCATTAGTTAATTTTGAATTGGCAATGACCCGAATGGGGTGAAATGGGGTTCACGCCGCAGATGGAGCACCTCTACTACACATCCCCTCATATGAAAACAAAATGTCGAATATATTAAATATACCCCAATTGGGTACGACGATAAGTCTAGACTCCCACACCTATACACAGGTCAGCCTCGCAGATTCTGAGGGAGGCAGATATTTGATAACAACGACCAAGAAACCCAAAAAACAACATAACAATAAACTACACATAGCTACTTATAACAATCGATCCACAAGAAAGAAATAGCGGCTAGAGAAACTGGAAGATGCCCTACAGCACATAAAATGGAACATTTTAGGACTATGCGAGACAAGACTTCCTGGCGAAAAATGCACGACACTAAAATCTGGGCATGTCCTATATCAACAAAATTCAGACACCAACTCACACATAGGTGGAGTGGGATTTCTTATTAATAAAAATATCATCCATAAAATAACAAAAATCAAAGCTATCTCAGACAGAGTTATATACATAATATTAAAACTTTCAAAACGATACCAGCTCCAAATCATTCAAGTATATGCACCTACAAGTACATCAGACAATGAGGCAATAACACAATTGTACGAGGACATAACAACGGCCAGAAGATCAGAGAAAACGCAATACTCCAAATTGATGGGCGATTTTACCGCAAAGATTGACAAAAAGGAAGATGAAACAATAACCGGAATGGGAAATTTGGCATAGGCTAAAGAAACACAAGAGGGGAGACTATGCTAAATTATTTACAAAACGAACACCTATACTGTATGAACACCTTCTTCAAAAAACCACTACAACGAAAGAGGACTTGGGCAAGTCCGGATGGTAAAACAAAAAATGAGATAGACTTTATAATCCCAAACAACAAAGAAATAATAAAAAAACGTTGCTGTGCTAAATAGAATCCATACGGGCAGCGATCATAAGCTCGTCAGGGCCACTCTGAATATAAACACTAATAGCGTCAGAAACAAGCTTATACAAAAGAAGAGTTACAGTACATCGGAAGATTTGAAACAGAACACATCCAAATATCAAGAAGAATTGGCTAGCAAACTAAATAATATTGAACAACTAGAGGGTATAGAATTAAACCAGATAGCGGAGAAAATAACACAAGACACCAGGGTATGTACTAACAAGATTTGTACGAAGGCTAAATTGCCAAAAACAAGCAACTAACCGCAGACACTCTCAAACTAATAGAACAAAAGAAAACTACGAACAGAAATTCACCAAGCTATTTAAATCTAAACAAACAAATATCGAAACAAGTACGAAAAGACATACGATCGTATAATACACAAAGAATAACAGACACAATTGAAGTAAACAACAATATGCGAGTATTACGATCCAAGTTACGGAATGTGAAGGTGAGGATCATTAAAATTAAAAACGAACAAGGGCTTACAGAGACGAGCAAGTCGGAAATAGTCCAAATAATAGGAAACTTTTATAAAAACCTATATAAATCAATCATCCCAACTCCTAACGACAATGAGCCGATAATGATGCTGGTTCAGAGGAGATGCCGGATATAGATACATTTGAAATTAAAAACGCTCTAAATCAAATGAAGAACACGCGAGCACCAGGAGAAGATCAAGTCACCATCGAAATGATCAAACTAGGTGGAGAAACCCTTTTAGAAGCTGCTAGAGTACTACTAAACAAGTATTTACAGGAAGGCAGAATACCAATTACATGGCAAAATGCAAAGATCATTTTAATCTTTAAGAAATGAGATAACACCAACATTGAAAACTACAGACCGATAAGCCTGCTGTCACAGTTATATAAACTACTTTTAAAAATAATTACCAATCAACTAACAAAGAAATTGGATTTATACCAGCCAGTAGAACAGGCAGGATTCCGAAAAAGTTATAGTACAATGGACCACATAGAAACAGTACGTAATATTAGAAAAAGTGCCGAATACAATATTACCCTATATCTGGCTTTTATAGACTATAAAAAAAGCTTTTGATACCCTAGATATGTGGGCCATCATAAGAGCTCTAAACGCAGCTTGAATTGATTCCAGATATTCCACCTTACTGAAGAACATCTATAATAACGCTACATTACAAGTAAAAATTAAAGAGGATATGATCACTAAAATCATACCAATTCTAAAAGGAGTACGGCAGGGTGACCCCATATCACCAAAGTTATTCACCCTCGCAATGGAAGACATTTTTAAGAAAATTAATTGGGAAACAAAAGAAATAAAAATTGATGGAATATACTTGAACCACCTAAGATTTGCAGACGACGTTGTTCTAATTAGTGATAATGAAGACGACCTAAAATCCATGCTGGAAGATATAAAGAGAGAGTCAGAAAATGTTGGTCTTATGAATTTCTCAAAAACCAAGATAATGTGCCTTGACAACCGACCAATCACAATTCACAATGAACAAGTAGAATCAGTACAACAATATATATACCTGGGCCAGCTCATTACACTAGGCAAAGACAATCAAACGGCAGAAATCACAAGGCGTATTAGACAAAGCTGGGTTGGATTTGGAAAGTTGGGGCATATCTTGAAGAACCCGGAAATACCTCAATCATTAAAACGTAAAGTGTACTAGTCATGTGTGTTGCCAGTCACAACGTACGGCATGGAATCAATAGCACTAACCATAGCAAGCGCCAAAAAACTTAGGGTTACACAACGAGCAATGGAACGTACTATGCTTGGTCTAAGCCTAAGGGAAAAAGAAACTGGGTAGGACATGTCGCTAGACAAGACTCATCAAGATGGACAATCATAACAGTTCATTGGCGCCCAAGAACAACTAGAAGAGGCATAGGAAGACCACAAAAAAGATGGTTGGACGATATTAAGAAGATTGCGGAAAAACAATGGCACCAAACAGAACAGAACAAGTCAACATGGAAACAGATGAGGGAGGCCTATGTCCAGCAGTGGACTACTACAGGTTGAAAGAAGAAAAAGAAGAATGACCCAAATAACTCGTTTCTGAATAGAGTTTACAAAAGATCTCTTCCCTATACTTGAAAACAATATTTAACACAAGGGCAAATATAAGAAATCCTAGTTTTCTAGATAATTTTAAAATTAAGTTGACAACATAGTCGTTTCAGAAAAGATCATGTGAGATTGTAACACCTAGAAGACAATTTAAAAAAGATTTAGATATGGATTTGTTATTTAGTTTAATATTTAGTACTGATAATACCTCAGATTAGATTTTGAAATAGTAAAAAGTTGAGTTTGTTTAGAGTTAAAATTGACCATGTTGGTAGTGCCCCATTCAGATATTGTTTTTGGGTCTTTGTTTATAGATGCTACAGATTCTAACCTAGAAATTTTAAGGCGTTCTGCCATATTTGTCAATATGAACTTTGGAAATATGAAGTATGAAAGGTGCTATCATCTGCAAAACTACGTATAGGACTTTTAGTTATTTGAAAATGTTTATTAATGTAAATCAAAAATAAAGTTGGCAATAGAGCAGAATCTTGAGGAACTTGAGCATTTATGATTTTAGGGTCAGAGTTAAAACCATCAATTCTAACTATAATTTTTCTATTATCAAGAAAACTATTGATGAGATTTACAGTTTTTTATCAATACCAAGAATAAGATGCTATACCCTATCAAACGTTTTGGAAATGTCTGGAGCTATTGCAAGATTTTTTCTTTGTTTGTCTAAAGTAGAATTCTATTTGTGACTAACATAAGTAAGAAGATCTGTTGTTGAACGTTTTGATCAAAATCCATATTGAGATGAAGTTATTTTTTTATATATTTATCAAAAATTTTTGGAAGATTGGATAACAATTGGTATATCATTTGAAAAATTAGACTTGTTTAGGAATAGGTTAAATATTTGCAATTTTCCAACAATTTGGGAATGTTTTACAGATACAGTGTCACTAGCTACTGTTGAGTTTTATAACTAATTTTTAAGTTGTTTTTGAATAAGTAATACATGTTAAGCAAATATTTGACGTTAACAAAGAAGAAATTTAGATAACAATACAGGAAAAACTCTATATTGCTACTGACAACAGAAAGACCATAAAAAAAGACTGGAAAAACTAGATAAGTCCAGACAAAATAACAAAAAATAAGAATGATTTCAAAGTTTTAAATAATAAAAGTACAATCACAGAAGTTACGGTACTAAAACTATAGACCGGCAGTGATCATAGACTCGTTAAAGCTACAATAGTCAACACTGATATTGAAAGAAAAAAACTTGTTCAGAAAAAAGCCCAACCTTAGAAGACTTTAACCAAAACAAATCCAAATACTAAGAAGAGTTACCTAAGAAATTTAAACATTGTATATCAAATTCTGCAAACAAATTTGTATGAAAGATAAAGCTCAAAATAGTAAGCGGTTAATTGCGGATACTATCAAACTAATAGAAGAAAGAAAAAACACGACCAGAGGTTTGCCAAGTTACTTAAGGCCTAATAACAAACATTGAAACAAATTTGTAAAACAAACGGTCATTCAATGTACAAAAAATTAAAGACATTAGAAGACTACAACAATATGCAAGTTTTACGATCTAAGCTGACAAACGAAAATATTAGAATTATTAGAATTAAAAACAATCAAGGCTTTATAGTAAATTTTTATGTAAACCTATATTAATCAACAATCTTAGCCCCGATCAACAAGCAAACAAATATTATGTAAGCTCAAAAGATATGCCAGATATAGATATGACAGAAATAACAAAATAATTATTTATGTAGAGAAATTATGCTAGGAACAGTTAAAATACTACTAAACAAGTGTCTGCAGGAGAAAAAAATATCAGTTGCTTGAAATAATTCTAACCTTTGAAACTATCGACTAATAAGTCTGCTTTTTTACATGTTCAAATAACTTTTGAAAATATTTAGTTGATTCTAACTAATGAAACAGGCGTAATTATACAAAAACTATCGATTTGCAGACAATGTGGTTTTGATCAGTAATAATAAAGATGATCTAAAAACGATGTTAGAAAAGCCAAAAGAAACATTAGAACAAACAAATGAACCAAAATAACCAGCAAACAGAAATAACTAAAAACAGAGGTTTCAAGACGAATCAGGCAGATTTGAGCCGCATTTGAAAAACTGGGTCATGTCTTGAAAAATTGCAAAGTAACCTAAAGTACACAACTTGTTTGTTACCAATTAAAACTTATAGAACAAAAACAATGGTACTAATTTTGCCAAGAGGTAAAAGGCTTTGAGTTACACAACAAACAATTAGACAAAGTATGTTTGGCATAAGTTTAAGGAAACAAATAAAATCGCAGACGGATTAAAGGTACTAATGTTATTCACCGCATTGGCCTCAAATAAAGCTGGACAGAACACCTTTCAAAACAAGAAACATCAAATTAGACAAATAAAACGGTTTATTAGGTCCCAAAAGCTTAAAAAAAAACGTAGAAAATCTCAGAATAAATGATTAGATGATGAAAAATTGACGCCACTGTGTGTGTGTAATGTTATTAATTTTTAACTTGTGCAGTTTTGTGTGGAATTTAGTGCCTATAATTCTAAAGTTCGTATCATTCCGGCTGGTAATTATATTAGCAACCAGTCATCTTTACAATTTAAAAAAAATTCACTGGTTTAATTATTTTTATTATTGTAAATGTATTTAACCTAGAATTTTAGTTTCCCGCTTACTGTTTTGTTGCGCTTCCGTGGCGGTGATTTTAACTATTCGTACCAGTGGCGTAACTTCCATTTTTTAACGTGTAATTTTATTATTAATTTTTATAATCCTGCTGTCTTTTGTGTAACCTTACCGTGGTCTACCTGTATTTGTTTTTAGTCAGTCACCAGTGATCGACCGCACCGGTGTGAATTGTGTCCTTGTATCAACCTTATCCTGTTTTTATTTATTTATTGCTCTAGTCATTTTTGTTTTTGTAACTGCATCTGTTATTATGCACTGTAAATGCAAAACTGTTGCACAATCAGGTGTAAACTGTAGCAATTGTGGCGTTATCTTCCATAACAGTTGCGCTATTCGTTACAAGAAATGTAATTGCGGTAATTTATTTGAATTGGATGATTCCGAATTTCCTAAGCTTTATAAAGAAAATATTACTCTTTACCAAGTTTTATGTGATGAGTTGAGGTCGAGCAATAAATTACTCTTAGATAAAAATACTTATCTTGAAGAGAAGATCACCGAAAAAGAAAAAACTATTCTTCAATACGAAGCTCGCAGTAAACAACTAACTGCTCCTACTACTGCGCCGCTCACTAATGATACGGTGCAATTGATTCAACCTGCAGTTTTTCCTTCTTTGGCAAGCTCTGTTGTTAAGGGGAAAAATAATCAAAAAAATCAGCTAAGAACTCAAACTATCTTTGGTTGTGGCCCAACCAATGACAAACTGCAGGCTTATGTGCCTACTTCTTACGTACATGTTTCTAAACTTAGACGTGGAACTAATAAAACTGATATAGTAAATCATATTAAATCTAAGTTTTCCACGATATCAGTTGATGTTGTTGAGTTAAAAGTAAAATCTGGAAACTACAGCAGCTTTAAAGTTTCTGTTCCAGCTAATCATGCTCGATCTATTCTCTGCAAAGATTTTTGGCCTGCAAATATAGCGGTCAAGAAATTTTTAAATTATGGGCAAGTTAATAACGTTCCTGCTTCATCTTCGGAAGATTTTCGAAATCTGGATCCAGCCAACAATCTAAACCCGTCACCAGAAACACCAGCGGTATCTCCATCTATTACCAGAATGTCGGGGGTATAAAAACTAAACTCAAAGAACTTATGCTGGCTGTAGCTGTATCCAACTAAGATATTATTGTACTGACCGAAACCTGGCTAAATCAGGACATCAGCGATGCGGAGCTACAATTAATTGGTTACAGTTTGTTTAGATGTGATCGCTCTTCATTAACAAGCCCTAAGCTTGACGGAGGAGGTGTCTTAATTGCTACTAAAACTGGTTTTAATTGTACTTTATTACAACCTACATTTTTAAGTGTTGAACATTTGTTTGTAAATGTTAAGTTTAAGTTTGTATCTTATATTATCAGTGCAGTCTACTTACCACCTAACTCGGCATGTGATAAATATTTAGATCATTGTTATTCCGTTGAATCTATCGCTGACAAATATCCAGACAGTAAACTAATTTCACTAGGCGATTATAATCTACTGCGGTATGGGTTAATGATGAGTTAGGCATAAGTGTTATTTGTAATGATACTTATTTTGCTCATTTTGTTTCCAACTGTTATGGATTTCTAAACTGCGCTCAATGTATTTCTATACCTAACGATGGTGGTGTGTTCTTAGATTTATGTTTTTCTAAAATCTGTGATATTTCTGTGAATAAAGCTGTGGATGTTTTGTTAAAACTTAGCCAACATCATATTGCTTATGTGATTGATGTAAAATGTGATACTAGCCGTGATATTTTAATGTGTAATTATGGTTTTAATGATTTTAAATATGCCGACTTTAACGCAATCAATAATTTTTTGTTGAATGTTGGTTGGTCCGCCCTTTTTTATAATTGTGATGTTGATAATTGCGTTAATTTATTTTACCCTGTGTTGCATTTTGCTATTGACTATTTTGTTCTCAAAAAACAATGGCGAGATAACAATTTTCCAGTTTGGTTTAATAAAGAATTGATTTCACTTACTAGACTCAAATAAACTGTTCATAAACGTTATAAATCTTCAAGACTATTGTCTGATTATAACGAGTTTCAATCAATTCGTACTTCGTGTAAAAATCTCAGTACATGTCTATACAAGCAATATATTACTCGAACAGAAAACAACATTCAAAGTAACCCTAAACATTTTTGGAAATTTGTTAGCGACTCTAGAAAAACTAATGATTTTCCAGCCACAATGTATTATAAACAAAAAACTTGCTGTAATGGAGATGACTATGTCAATAGTTTTGCTGAATTCTTTTTCTCTGTTTACGATACACAAACTCATCAAACTCCTTTGTTTGACTTTAAGAAAAACGTATTACATCGATCATTTTCAATTAGATTGTTGGATGTATTTAAAGGGATTGAGAAACTTAAATGTAACTTTAGCACTGGACCGGACGGTGTTCCATCTATGCTGTTAAAACAATGTATTTATTCAATTTCTATGCCCTTGCACTTACTTTTTGAGGCTTCTCTTAATGAAGCCAAGTTTCCTTCAGTTTGGAAACAAAGCTACATTATGCCTTTACATAAATCTGGAGCTAAGGAGGATATTACTAATTATAGAGGTATATGCATTCAGTCAGCTATTCCTAAGTTGTTTGATTAAATTGTAACTGGTCAAAAACAATGGATGTGCAAACGCATTTTAATGGAACAGCAACATGGGTTTTGCGAGGGTCGTTCTACTCTTACAAATCTTCTTTGTTACAAAAATGATCTTTTGAATGCCTTTCAATCAAGAGTTTAAGTAGATTCTATTTACACAGATTTTTAAAAGGCTTTTGATCGCGTAATCATAGTATTTTGATTGCTAAGCTTCGGGCTTTGGGTTTTCATGAATCTGTTGTTGCGTGGTTGTCGAGCTTTTTGGAAAATCGTACTCAGTGTGTGAAAATTAATAACTTTTTATCACAACCAATTGTTGTTCTTTCTGGGGTTACTCAAGGATCTCATTGTAGACCAATTCTGTTTTGACTCTTTATTAATGATCTTGTTTATTCTATTAATTCTTCGTCATATCTTTTATTTGCTGACGATCTTAAAATTTATAAAAGAATATCATCTATCGAGGACTGCATTAGTTTGCAAAATGATTTAGATTCTGTTCATTCATGGTGTCTTATTAATAACTTGTTGTTTAACGCAAATAAATGTTTTTCGATAAGTTTTAACAGAACTTTAAGTAAAGTATCGTTTGACTATACTATCGATAATAATGTTTTGGAACATGTTACACAAATAAAAGATTTGGGCGTAATTTTTGATTCAAAACTAACTTTTGTTGAGCATATAAACTATATGTGCAACCGTGCTATGAAAATGTTAGGATTTGTTAACAGAATCAAACTCAAATTACTTTATTGCGCTTTAGTACGTTCTCATTTAGAGTACGCTCCGTCAGTTTGGTGTTCATTCTACAGCGTTCATATATGCAATATAGAACGTATTCAAAACAAATTTTTTCGTTTATTATCGTACAAATTAGGCATTAGGCAAATTACGATTCTAACCTCATTGCATTGCAATTTAATCCTCCGCCGCTGAAAATTTCCCGCAAAAGAGCCGATTTATCATTTTTACGTGGACTAATGATGTCTGAGATTGATTGCCAAGAGCTACTAGTAACTCTTCCATTTCAAGTCCCCAACAATAATCGCCGAACCAGACAGTCTCCATTATTTAGAGAATCTATACATTCTACCAATTATGGATTTAATAATCCAATTGGTAGAATGTGTAGAATTGCAAATAGTTTTTCTAATAATGTTGATTTATTTTGTGTTTTAAAATGTAGTTTTAAGTGTCAATTAAAATGTGTTGATGAATAATTTTATATTTTGTTTTTATTTATGTATACTTTTTTCCATGCTTTTATTTTTCAATATTCTTTTATATATTTTTGTGTAATTGTAATATTGTTTGTAATTCATCGTTATTTATGTATATAATGATGTTGATGTAAATGATTTTGTATATACCGTGAATAAAGTATTATTATTATTATTATTAAAACCATTGCTGGAAAAAGTAAAATAAAAAATTACAAAACCAAGAAATATGGCAGCAAACAAAGAAGGTCTAAGTCCAGCAATGGACAACAACAAGCTGAAAAAAAAAAGAAAAAGAAGCAAAACTTGTAAAACACAAATTAATCTTAACAATATCTTTATAAACAATTGCAAGAATAACATTTTTGCAAAAATTAATGTGCGTCATTGAAGACTTTAAAATAACAAAAAAATGTAAAAGAGTTATTAACGCACAAGGAACTATTACGTAAGGTTGAAGTAAAACATTAACCGCTAGCTGGTACAAACTTATATGTACTCTTGGTTTATGTTTTGCAAAAATTTAATTAGGTTGGTTTCTCATGTGTAGGTACATAAGAAACCAACCTAATTAAATTTTTGCAAAAAAATTGCCAAACAAAATTAGTAATACTTTAGAAAAAAAAAAAAAATTTTAACTTTTGCTAACATATCTGAGAGAACCTTAACAATTTCTTTATTAAAGGTTTTTTAAGTTTTCGTAAGGTTTTAAAACAATAATTAAAAACCTATACCTTAAAGTACCATTCTAAGACAAAAATGCAAAAACTCAAATTAGAGGAGGACTGAACGATTTTTTGTAAAATGGCGCGAGAATAAAAAGACGTATGGGTTGTAGCTTTATTCTAATAAAACCAGAAAGCATCTGTATTCTATTCCTCCATTTTAGTGCGTAAAATTGTCTAATATGTTACAGTTTTAATTGAAAGTTACAGTAACAGTTAAAAACAAATTTACGATAGAAGACAAAACTCACCAAACGGTGGTTTTTGGGTTGTAAAAAAGTTGTTGTTAAAGTTCTCGGGGTTATCAGCAACCCAGTGTTAAAATTCTGTTTGTTTACTAACTCAAAAAGATGAGAATGAGCTTTTTTGCTAATCTACAGAATATTGTTGGGAAGCACAAATGTAAGGACTGCATTAGAGCAATCTCTACGTTATTCTAAACCTGCTGCACTTTTTTGAACAATCATAATCTTATAAAAAAGTAATTTAAGGTCAGTGTGTAAAATTTGGCTTACCTATGTAACCGATATCAAAAATTCAAAAGCATTGCACGGTCAATCTAAGTCCGCACCAAATCATATACTTCAAAGTATCAACGGATAGAGCAGGCATAATTAACATAAAACTAGAAAGTTGGAGGCTCGACACGGAAAGACTTCCAACGTTCTAAAAATGTTAAAAGAAAGACGTAATATAATAGGGAAAAGCTTAGAAGCCGCAAATAAAACGTTCAATAGAAAAAGGTTTGGAAGCAGGTTTATTAGTGGAACGATGAAATAGCGGACCAGAAAAAGAAATGTTTGACGGCCAAAAGGGAATCTACCCGACTAAAGATCTAAAGCGCCAAAAGTAAAAAGTTGAAAAAAAAAACGTTTACCAGGTGTATAAAAAAGATTAAAAAAATATGTTCAGATAACTTGGCAACTCTTCTCAGAAGATAAAATAGACGCAAAACAGACCCCAGTAGTTAGCAAAACATCAATCTTAATATTTATAAAAGATAAATTAGACGTATGCGTTTAGAAAATCAAGAGCAGGGCTAGATGGGATGCCACCGGATTTGGTAAAAATAACTGCAAGAAACTTTCCGGAAAAAACGCTGACGGTGATGACCCAATATCTGGTCTATGGTTAATTTTCAAGTTAAGCTTGCACGCATAAAAAAACCACAAAAAAATAGAACATCTGATTCCTAAAGGCTGGAAGAAAATTGCTGAAGAAAATAAGGCTAGAAATTTAAATAGATTACAAGTTGGCAGCCATGCTAGTTGGTTGTGTACGCAATGCTGCGTGCATCTCAAAACAAAAATGAGCAGCCTAGATATAAAAAATGTCTTTCCTTTCTCCTCCAGATAGAGCAAAATCATAGAAGACTATCTCAGACAATAATAAAAAAATATTTGAAAGACAGGCTTACCATAATCGGGAATAAAACTATAATCAAAGTAACATGCAAAGTATCGCTAGGATCAGTGCTGGAACTAACCTTCTGAAACATCCTATACGTCATTATAAAAATACAAACGCAAAAGGCGTCAAAATAATAGTATTTGCAACAACACAGGGATATGAGTAACAAGTAAGGCCCAGGAAGAGATTAAAAAAAATTAATAAATTAGTCAAAAAAGAAATCTCAGAAGCCATTAAAAAACTGCAGAATCTACTAAAAAAAATAATCTTTAACATAGAACATATAAAAAGGTCAGCTGCAAAAATATAACAATGTCAACTTTCAGCGTTAATGCCAAATGAAGAGGGTCTAAGATCTAGCAAAAGGTGGATCATGTGCTGAGTGATAAGCTCCGCGCTATTATATTCCAATCTGAATGCTTTGGAGACTGTTCTATTGATGTTCTGCAACAATGTATTTAAATGTCTTTACTGGTTTGGGAGGCCAAGCTGTTTTTTTAGGATTTGCAGATTTTTTTCAATTTATAAACCAGTTTTTTCAATCAGAAATATTTTTGTTGGGATTTAATATAAAGCAAGTCCAAAATGACTTGTAGTTTGCCAAAAAACGTTTTAGTTGTGTTTACAATCTAAAAATCAGATTTAAATATTTTTTCTTATATTGATTGAACTGTAATTGTTGATTAGAAAAAATCTAAATTTTTGTTAACAAAACTATCTTTAACAATGTGTTGGAAGCTTTTAGGTTTGTTGAAAAATTTGTTAACTTATTCGAAATCAAGCATATATAAACAATGATAGTATAAAACGTTAATAGTAAGCACAGTTTGTTATCAAGCCTATATCTTACAATCAAAAATTAAATATTTGACAAGTTTAGAGTAGTACAGTCAATCTGGGTAGAGTTTTTCAGATCACTATAGTAAAATTTTCAATACTTTTTAATAAATTTGACTAAATACTAAAACTAAATAAAATCTTTGGCCGTAAACTTTATGGCAATTAGCAATTATTAAACGCCGGTGGTTTGGAGATGCCAAAGGTTTAAAAGTTAGTTATTAGAGTAGAGCTGCTGTGGAGAAATTTAGTTGATACTTGTGAAATACTAGAAATATAAAGTTATGCTTGTTAGTGGCAACGTTGTGAAGATGTGAAATTAGTTACAACTGTAAAAAAAAATTCTTTTTACTTATAGGAATTTTGTTGCTAGTATACACGGGGTCAATATCTTAAATAGTCAAGAATCAGTTTTAATGTCATTGCTAACAATTTTCTAAGCCTATTTCACAATTTTGACAAGCACCAGCAACGGACGGATAATAGCTAGATCTACAAGCATTATCATTTTATGAGTTTTAACTACTCTCTTGAATTGAATTAAATATAGTTTTCTTTAAACAATAAACACTTTAACAACATCCTAATTTCTAAAAAACACAAAGGCCCAAACATCACTTGCACTTAGCAGAGCATACTTTTGTGCACAGTTAGGTTCTCTAGGAACCACTTATCTGGGAGTATTTAAGCGTTATTTAACGTTGTTTTGTTAGATCTTTTTAGGTTACTTAAAAAACAATCTTTGTAAACCAATTTTCGCAAAACAACAACGTTAGTTGCTACTACTGCAAAGCAAAAAACAAATGCATTGTCAAAAAGTATTTTTCTACTGACTATATCTTTTCAAGCTTGAGAAAGTAAAGCAAACCTACTAAAATTTGAAAAAGTGTCACTTGACTTGAACAACGACATTAAAGGAATACTAATACACTTGAACAACAAATTTAATTTGTTATTGCTTCTGTGACTAATATACGTTGCAGTTACATTAGCAACACCAATTTGGCATTTCAGTATTAGTTCTTGTATCAAAAACTAATTTGTACAAAAAAAAATCAACAAAATGCTAAAAAAGTCAAAAGTTTTCTCAAACAAACCTAAACTGCATAATAGTTAATCACAGCACTGGCAACAATAAAGAAAGTGAACTCTCAATATTTTAACAAAGCAAATTTTTACTAGAAGTGACCTCCGCTTTGATGTTTGAAGCCAAAAGTCAGTAAGTTAATAAAATTTAAAGCAACTTGAAAAATCTCTAATAAAACTATGGAACCCAAATAATCAAAAACTTTTGGTAACCAAACAACACAAGCCAAAATTTGTCCCCAACAGACCAAACTTGCGTAGTGATTGATCATTTTATTGACAACAACAAAGAAGAGTAAACTTGCAATATTAAAATTGAACTGAATGTAACTAAAGATAAATGTTGAGTTTGATGATAACAAAGCATTTCCAAGTTAACACTCACCAAGAATCTAGCCAGAAAAACAATTTCAAAAAACCTGACAATTTACATCGCTGTGGTGGAAGGGAAGTTTAATAGAAGAAATGTTGCAGACAAAGAAATAAAATAAGAAAAAAAAAAACTTGCTCAGTCTTATAGCATCGATCAAAAAGTCAACATCATAGATTAAAAAAAAACGTTAACCGCAATTTCTTGTCGCTCTTACTTTTGAACTACAGATTTTAAACAACTAGTTGTTTTGCTGACGCTAAAACCTCACCAATATTGCACTTTAGCAATCACAAAATAAAGTTGCAAACATCAACATCATTTTAAACCAACCTACAAATTTTAGCAAAAAACTTGGGTTTGCAACACCATCACTACATCTTGATATCCGGACGCAGCAAAAATAATTTAATTGTTGCTTCAAATAGAAAATCTACTCAATTTCTACCAACAACAGATCACCATACAGAACTAAAATAATTAAAGTTTTTTAGGAAAAAAGAAACAGCTTTTTTTGCAGCAAAGATACTTACAACATTGTACTATTATAAAACATTTTAAACAAATCTGGATTAAAGCACCAGCACAAACATATACTCAGAGACTATTGTTTGCTACTGTACACTATTGTTTCTAAGTTAGTTTTATCTACTTAATAACTATTATTTATACGAGATGTTTTGTTAAAACCTTACGTAAAATGTTCCGCCGAAGAAAAAGTTTAGTAAAGGCTGCTCTAGAGAACAATAATCTTCAATTTTCTGGACTTTTCAGAGCTGCTAAAAGCTTATATAATTATTAAAATATTTTACTAATGTCATATATGGAATTATATCTTAAATCGTACTAATATGAATGAAAAGAATTGTGCCTCAGATATAAGCGAGAAACAAAATTGTTGTGATAGAAGTTTTTGGGATATAAATAGAGCTTCGACAAAGAGTAGAAAACATTACTGTTATCAATTTTGTTATTTTTATCGACTGTGCGCAGAAAAGAATCTTATTGTTAACAAGATTTAAGTGCAGTCAAAGAGAAGAAATAGATCATGGATTTTTTAAAACTTTTACATTATATTTTCATGGAATTGAGTGTAGTGATATCGAATGGATAGAGTATGTGAAATAAATGGAATGAAATTGGTAAATGGTGTAGAAGTTCAACAAGTGTCTATGGAGAAAATCAGTCGAGAGATAAAATAAAATGTATCTTAGTATGTAAGTACTAAAAAAATATAATTTAGCAGAGTCTGAGAACTACGCAGATTCGAATTGAATAAATACGCAAATAGACTAAAAAAAATAAGAACCTATTATAATAGTGAACGCATTATTTTTTTAATAATGGTAAAAGATTTTCCAAAATAAATTTAAAAAAATTTGTGATTAGTTTATTCATACGTTTTTTTTGTATTGTATGAACTTTAGTTAATTTCTTCATCAGATAACTATGCTATTACGATTATTTACTGAGTAGAAACTTTTAAGTTCTAAGTTTATTTATATATTATTTTTTGCGTGTTATATTTTAAACTTATCCTAAAGTATGACTTTCTGTCTTGTCGTTTTTATTTAAAAAAAGTATTTGAATTACAAATATAGAAGTTTAATTCAATTTACATATTTTATCCGTGCTTTACAAAATATATCGTGCGTTGCCATTCCTTTCCTCTTAGCTCTCAAAATCCCTTGTATTCACATTGCATTCATGTAGCAAACATGTTCCAATCCTTGAAACAACATATGCATTATTAAATAAAATATATATATTTCGCATAATAAACAATAATTATTTCATAATCTGGCGCTATTCCTATGATAAATAGTTCGTATTATTCCGGTATTTTGATGTGAATACGTTATTAATATACAATGCGAATGCATGTATTGATTCGATTTTGAAAAAAGTTTATATTTGGTTCAATAACAGAGGGTATTAATTTAATGCCGAATGGTGTAGAATGTGTAAAGAACAAAGACAAATGATCGGTTGATAATGTAAGGCTTCCCCTTTCTGTAGGCCTCGATGTGGGCATTAAATATTTTTACAAATCGAATCAAATGTCAGAAGCAGGCAGGGGTACTAAACAATAGGGGTAATGCCTTTTCTATGAGGCTTTAGGTCGCACCATTCTGCCAACAGCCACTTCGATTTATTACCACCATCAACCAATTTGTTCAGCCATATATGAAGACGTATAAACCATATTATATAAAGCAAATATGAATAATAACATCTAATTAAATAAATCATTAAGCAATTCAGAGGGGAGCTTTTTTAGCTAACTTATTTACAGGTGCTTTTAACTTCCGAGATGAGGCACATTAATAAATAACTTCTTATCTTAAAAACATATTTACTCCTTCATAATTAATATAGCTATACATTAAATGCTTTTTGTTTTAATTAAAGGCTAAAGCAAATTTTATTATAAATCTAAATTATTATACAAATTTTGTCAATAACATAAAATTTACAATTTACTTTTAAAATAAAATGCGTAATTTTAATGTGTTGCAAGTAAGGGTATTATACTTAATAGTTTATTGTATCATTTAACACCAATATACATTGTCAGGCTGTTAATCTTGAGACAAATTGTTAGCGCACGTACTACGCTTATGACAATCATTGTTTAATACAAGTATTGGTAATATATTTTATTAAATTATAATATAATATAAAGCAGTTTAATTAGAAATACGAACGATATTTAACATATGAAAGGCAACAGTATTTTATAGTAGTTTAAACATAACATGCTAGTTTTCTTACAGACTTTGTTAATATGAAAGTGCCAAGTTAACTTACTATTTAGTGTCACTCGCTATTTACCTGTTTTCCTTCCGCTTTTAACATACTGAATCATGAGTAATGTTCTTTGATAATAAATTCATAGCATATGTTTTACCAACGTTTAGCTTTAGGTAATTTTTCACACACTTGAGTTGAAATATGATGAATGAATGTAATGGAACCCACTTTTTTCTATTTTATTGAAAAAAAAAACAATGATAGTTGAAAATATATATCTGTGGGACGCTATAGATGAATAACAATTACTATTATAAATAATAGAAATAATGGTTGGTGACTTTAAAAATTAACAGAAAGCTTTAAATAATTAATTTTTAATTAAGTTTATTTCACACGGTCCACAGGCTTAGACAAACATTATTTGCATAAATAGTGACGCAGCAACCAATGACTCATTCAGAGTCGGATTTTGATTATTTGGTCCTGCGCTTGTAGTCTTTTTTGCATTGCAAACCTTGGCTTAAATAAGAGTATTCTATTCAAGAAAAAATATGCAGTTTTAAGAAGGGGCACGAATAAACAGAAGTTCTATTGCATTTTCTCACTTTTATATACTACACAACTTTAAGATTTTTAGGTTTTACATGTTCAAAGATGTGATCACCAGCATTTATACAAAATATTAGTTTGTTGATCATGACAAATAACAAATATGGCATGAGTTTGCAGTTTAAACAAAACGTTTCAAACAGTTTACCTTTTTCTAGCATTGATGAAGTGAGCTACAACAAATTTTATGCGCATACTATAATGTTACTAGCTATAACATTTTCTTTTCACCAAAGTCTAAAGAAGCTGGATTGATATCATGTTCAAAGGTTTATGCAGCATTATTTTTGCATAAAGTTAGGAGAATAACCTGAACAATTAGACCCTTTATAGCAGCAATCAATAAATCTTAGTTTACAATTCCAGGGCAATTTTTCTAACAATTGTTACCGCAGGGTACACCAAAAACTTGTTATTATTCTACGAGTAAAATCATCAGAAAAAACTAACGAGATAGTCTCAAATATATACAAAATTTCAAGAATGTTAAATAAAACTTGGAGAAAAGTGCAAAGGTTGATAAGATAAGATTGTAAAACACTTTAATAGAACTTGAATTATAAACATTAACTTTAACGTATCAGTATTGGCTAAGATTTTTAGAGACTGCCTACCAAAGAATGTGTCTTTGGAAAAACCTAAACTGCGTAATGATCAATTACTGTACTGGCAATGTCATCAAAATGTGTTTAAAAGTAACTAAACTTACATAACTTACAAAAACGACATAAAAACTTGTTTGCGATACAATGCTATTATTTCTTACATGTCATAAAACAAAGATTTATGTTAATTGAATTTTATAACATTTGTAAGTACCTGCTGTTAAGTGGGTGCACGTGTTTGGTTTTTACTAAATCCTCTTCAAAGAGGCTTAAATTCCTGGAATTATGAATTAGCCTTTGTAATTAGCCATCTGTTGTGTCCCACCACTATCAGACATGAATTTACCTTTTTTGTATTTGTACAATTTACGAGCAGTTCCGTTTCTACACTTGTACTAGCTACACCTGTAACAAACTTGTAATCAGACTTGCAATACAATAAATGCTTTTTATGTGAAAGTTATTTTTATTTTAACGTTATATTAATGTTTGTGACATCAATAATTAGATGTAAAAGTTGTTAAGACAACAGTTAATTTACATTGCAAACGCAATTCACGGCCGTCTTCTGGACCAGGAAGAATATCAACTGCCGTACACAAAACAAAACTGTTTAATTGACAACGCCATCAACCTTCAATGTGAACAAGAACTATTTACCAACTGCACCAATTTGATGTCTTATAAGAATTGCTTAGATATTTTTTTAAAGGAAACATTAGCTTAAACTTATCAGAATGCAACATCATACCAATAATATTTTTATCAAAGATAAAATTGAACAACTGAAACATTGCTTTGGACAAATCTAAACTGTGCACTAGTCAATTACAATATCAACAGTGCCACCAAGTTGTGTCTAACATTAACATACAGCATTTTTGCATGGGGCCATTCTCCTATTATGAACAACTTTTTTGCATTACAAAGGAGATCTGTGCGTATTGTGGTAAGTCTAGCATATCAAGATGACTGCAAAAAATATTTTATTGAGCAACAAATTTTGACACTTCCTTGTGCCTATATATTAGAATGCATTCTTTGCATGCATAGTAATATTAATAAATACGTAAAAAATGAAGCAGTTCATAAGTACAATACAAGAAATTAAAATAGTTTTTGTCCACCCTTTAATAGGGTAAATAAATATAAAAATTCTGTTAGGCACTACTGTGTACAGCTTTATAATCTACTACCTGATATTATCTAAAACATGGAACGCACTGTTCTAAAAAGTACAGTTAAAAATTTTCATTTAAATAAGGCATACTACACCATTCAAGAATGTGAGAATGAGGCATTTAATGATATTATTCTTTTAAATGTTTAATGTTAATGTTATGTCTACTTTTTTATGTATTAAATATTATTATGTATGCATTATATGCTATTTTAAGTGTTCTTTTATGTACAATATTTTATATTTTTATATTTGTCTTAACGTTTGTAAAACCATGTTGCTAACAAGAAATAAATTTATTATATTTATTATTATTTTATTATTATTAACAACTGCGCATTAAAAAACTAATTTCCAACAATTCTAAACTAAGCAGTGGTTAACCATAATATGTACCCACAACTTTTATTAATAAATTGCTATTGGTAGCAGACATATCAAAAAGAACCAAAATTAACTGCCTTTCTTTGCAGTATATAATTTTAGAATATCGTGGTTCCATCTTCCGTCTGTTTGCCTTGCGTTGTGACCAGTAAACTTCCACTTCAGCATTGCTACTGCCCGGATAGCATCAGTCACTTTTGTTTTTTCTCTAATCCAGGCATTTTTCTTTTGATTATTTGTTGTTTTATGGTTTTTTGAGTTGTTGCTGTTTTGTCTACGTTTATCTGTGTTATCGTCCATGTCTAAGAGCCGTAGGTTACTGGTAGTACACATTGATTAAAGACTCTTATTTTCAGATGTTGTGGTATATTTTTGTTCTTGAAAACGTAACTCAATTTGCCAAATGCTGCCCAACCAAGTTTTGTTTTTTGTAGTACCTCTGCCTCTTGGTTTTTGTTTGCTGAGTTAATAATTTGACATAGATATACATAATGATTTACTTACTCAACCTTTTTCCCATTTATCTTTGTTTAAAATATTATGATTTTAGTTTTTGTTATATTCATTTTTAAACCAACCTTGCTAGATGCTTTGTTAAGATCTTCAAGCATATATGACAGGTCTTCTATGTTATCAAAAAATTTGACATTATCATCAACGTATCGCAGGTGGTTGAGCTTGGTTCTATTTATGTTTATACCCATCTCTTTCCACAGTTGTTTAAAGATAATTTTAATGCCATATTAAATAGCTTGAGTGATATTGGGTCACCTTGCTTTACGTTTCTTTAAATAAAAAAATTTCCAGTTTTTTTGTTGAGCTTGATGGTTTTTGTGGCTCTTTTATAGATTTTCTTCAGAATCGTTAAATACCTGTGATCAATACGGCCGTTCTGTAAGGCTTCTAAAATTGTTCAAGTTTTTATACTGTGAAAAATTGTAGCGTAGTCAATAAATGTCATGTATACTTGGAAATGGTATTTGTTAGCTTTTTCTAAAAAAATTCAAAAAATTCATTTAGTACTGAAACATTTGATACTAGGTGTTTGTCTGTTGAAAAAATGTAGTCTATTTTATGTTTTGTTTGTCTATTCGGACTAATCCAGATCTATTTGAGTTTAATTTTAGTCGCCCAATCTGTGCAGCCGCTCTCAACAAAACTCAGCCACCGTCTTCTAAGTAGACGGTCTCACATCCGCAACTAACGCTGCTGGTGACCGTAGAAAACAAAGATGACCTAGAAACCTGCACAAATAAGTGCCTGCACAGAATAAACCGCTGGATGAATGCCAATAAGCTATCTCTGGCACCAACAAAAACGGAAGCACTAATGTTGAAGGAAAAAAAAGGTAAAAAAGACATAGTTTTTAAAGTATGTGATACCGAGGTAAAACCATCAAAATCGGTTAGATATTTAGGAGTATATCTAGACAGCCGGGGTATGTTTGACATTCACGTCAAGGAAATTACCAAGAAGGCTGAACAGCAAATCGCAGTTCTGATGAGATTGTTGCCAAATACAGGAGGACCAACTAGCTTAAAGCGGGAAGTTATAGGCACAGTAGTGCATAATACTATACTGTACGGAGCACCGAGTACAAAAACATGCTATGCGCTGTACAAAAGAAAGTGTTGCGTGTGGCCTCCGCGTACAGGACAGCATTGACGGTGGCTTTAAATGTGATTACAGGAATACCTCCCATAGAACTATTAGTAGCAGAAAGGTCAAAAATACATCAGTCTTTGGAATCTGACAAAAAAGAAACAAAGACAAGGATGAGAGAGTGTTTGTTAAACAAGTGGCAGGAAAGCTGGTCTGCAAATACGGAGAAGAGACAATGAACCAAGAGGTTTATACCAAACTTGAAAGAGTGGATAGAATTCTGGACTACTGGCTTACTCAAGTGTTGACTGGTCACGAATCATTTGGGACGTATACAAAACGAATGCGCATCATTGCTGCGGATACCTGCGCCTACTGTGGTAAAGTGGGTAGCCCTGAGCATGTTATCTTTACCTGTCAAAGGTGGGTGAAAACAAGGAAAAATGCAAATGAACAACTGGGTAGCGACATAACACCAGAAATACTAGTACAAAAAATGATAGATTTGAAGAAAAATTGGAAAGTCGCGCACCATATGATTATCACCATCATGAAAGAAAAAAAATCCGAAGATCAACAATGTTTACAAAAGCTAAAGAATAAACAGAACTAGGGAAATTTAAAAAAAGCTTGTTTTGCTCCTATCGACATATCGGAAACGGTGAACCGGGAATAAAACAGTAAGAAGCAAAAAAAATGAGGTATTTTAGTGGGTAAACATTTTAAATAGTGGAGTCCTACACTTCCATGCGTTCCAAGCGTGTGGGGTTGTCTATACATGATTTCTCCTCAGGAAAAAAAAAACATCTGCGATTTGGACGCGCCTGCTGAGATTTATCTAAGTGAATTCAGAAAAAGTGCTCTGATTTTTCCTGGACTGGGTTAATGACTATATACAGCCAAAAGTCTATAGTCTCAAAAACAAAAGCAATAACTGCTTTTCTGCTCCAAAAGTCTCCAAAGTTAAATAAACAAAGCTTTGATGACATAACACGTCCAAAGTTGTTTATTTTAAAATGATTCCTCCTTTTTATTAATAGTAATAATTGTCAAACCGCAAAATAACCGTCAAACAAAAAATCATTATTAAACTACGGCGCCAAGTAGCAGAGTAATCACCTTACCACGGATTTTTACAAAATAACTTATTACAATAAAGTAAACCGCTTTTATTAAAAGATTGAGTAGGTATTAAAAGAAATTTATAAAATATATAAAGAACTGTCTCATTTGAGGACATTGCGTCTCTTCTTTATATATTTTATATATGTTCTGATATACACGTTGTATAATAGTAATTATAATTTATGCAAAAAATTTATTCTATTTTTAATTTTCAAATTTCCTTTTTAATTCTTTCATGTCATTACCATCAGCTTAATATCCCGAAATAATTAGTTTATTTGTTCATTCTCAGAATGCTATTAACCATAGCCATTAAATAAAGTCATTAAGTCAGTTAGTATAAATAGTCAATACACCCTTTAAAATATTCTTTTTGAATTGTGGTGGTGAACAATGTTGACGAAGTAAGTTAAATATCAATTATTAAGTTTAAATAAATAAAGCCATACTGATGAGAGGTAAACCTCGAAACGCGTCTATGGATGATTTTAGTTTAGAATATTTTTTTCATAAATTTAATTTTTTAATGTTAAAAGAAATTGCTTTTTTAGAAACATTTAGTGGGCAACCACCCTTTGTGAAGAGATATCCCAATGCAAAAGAAATAGAGATCATTTTGTCCATTATTTCTTTGGACCTATTTTATTCAATTTCAGTAGTAAAAACAAACATTAACGCAAAACTTGTTGTACGTACTGAATCAAGAGTACATTCACCATATTACTATATTGTATACATTTTTCACTATGCACCTACCGAATGCATCATTTTGGTGCATATGCCAAACAAATCAAAAAGTTTACTAGTTTTATCTAACAAAATTTTGATGCCTGACTAAACTGCATCAGGCATGATGCTTATGAAAGACAAAATATTTTATCTACCGACTGCGCTATTTCAATTCCTATGCCGCGCACGTTTATTAATTAAAAAAAAAAACTTAAAGCTTAAACGAAGCAGGAAGACCAAACATTTTACCTACCGACTGATCATTTTGATTCTTATGCCAAACACAATTTTCTTTAACGATCAAATTAAAAAAGCTTGAACATACGCAACAGTGACTTGAACCCAGCTTGGGCAGAGCATTTTAAGAAATTGTGGCATTTATTAGTCTAAATGATTTGTGTTCATAAAACCATAATTACATTTAATATGAGAGTGTATTAAGCTTTGTCAGTATCTGCAGTGCCTCCATTCTCTCAATTAGCAAGTGTGGTGTATATTTGTATTTAAAAACATTTGTGAGGTAAGAGTAAACGTTAAAGTATTAGCCCTTGCACAAAAAAATATATACCTACCATATTTTTTAAAGTTGAATCAAACTTCCATCTACCGGCTACGCCTTCTTCCTATTCCTGTCTCAAGCTAACATAATGTGGGTACCTAACCAAACTGTAACTGATATGTTTATCAAAGATTAAAATAAACAGCAAAAGTTAAAGGTTTCATATCCCAATGAATTTAAACATTGTAACGACTAATCATAGTATTGAGTAAGATGTGTTTAACAAGAACAGTAGCAACAATTAAAGAAACTTACTACGTTGCAGAGTTAACAATGTTATTAAAATGTGTTCATTTGCACACCACCACCTTTGAGAACTGATTCGCGTATATATTGTCTAACTAAAACTCTTTATGTTTGACTACAACTTTTAACATTAAACAAGAAACAAGCAACAAAGCTTAAATAGATTATTAATGCCAATACTATGGAGTTATAAAGAAGAAAGTTATCTACAATACTTCAATATTTTATTAAGCTACTATCTATGCTACAAAAATAATAGAGAACACAATTTAGTAACAGATACAAATAACACAACCTTTATCAACAAAAGCAGCCTTACCAGCTTGCAGGAATGTTGACCCCAGTTTGAGACCATAAACAGCCTTGATTAGTTTTTGTATAATTTTTAAGGCAAGCCACAATACAGCAAAAAACTAATTTGGGAGCAATCACAAAAAATATAGCTCACTTACTTCACAACCTTAATTGACAACATAATTTTTTTAAAGAAATCAAAGACTAATTAGAACATCAGGTTGCAACACTAGTTTTAACTGATACCTAGTTAATCTTTTTTTCTACAACACTCTCCAAGGCGGAGTTAAATGAACTGAAATCTACCAAAACTTGTAGATCGTGTGGTAAAATCAGTTGCGTAGCTAAGATTTTTGGGTTTTTCCGCAAAATATTGAGATAATGTTTTGAAAAAAAGAATTTTTTTATTATACTTACTTACTGTAACTTTCACTTGGTTAAATTAACAAACGTTGCAGGGTTCTTAGGTTTGTGGGCATTTTTGTAATGCAGACCCTTGCTTACACTGACAGCAACGCTTACTAGTCGGTTTGGTGGCGGACCGTACTACAGTTTATTTGCAATTAACTAGGCTATAGTGCGCTGTCTCTTTCTTGCAATTGCGAATAGTCACTAAAGTAAATAGAAGAGAGTAACATCCAATCTACAGATTACAAAACCTTATGCGGTAAGTAATTTATGATTGCAAACAACTAGTTTAAACTGGCTCTGTTCACTCGCTCAAGTGTTTTTAATTTAAAAAATGGGTTTTTAATCATTTTACAGCCCCAACAGATACTAAATTTAAAAAGAAGATGAGAAAGAAAAAGAAAATGACATCCAAACTATAAATCACTTGGTCGAGTAGTTAGGAACTTCATTTTATAATTCCAAGCCACTAATTTGAACTAAAGTGCTTTGAACACTTGTAAATGTTTAAAATTATGAAGTTAAAGTTTTTTCCTTTGCAATTGCCAATAGTCACTAAATAAAAAAAAATCCAATCTACAAATCACTAACTTTTCGGCGGGTGGTTGGGGTTTGGCCAAATGGTTTTAATCAAAGACTGGATGTTTCTTCTCTTTGCAATTGCCAATAGTTACTAACTTAAAAAAAAGAAAGTAACATCCAAACTACGGATCAAAATTTGGGCCGGTGGGTAGTGTAGTCAGGTTTATAATTACAAACAATTACAAACCCGCTTGAATGTTAGCAATTAACAAATTAAATGTTTTTTTTTTGCAAATGCCAATTGCCATTAAGTTTTTATCAACCCTACCGATTAGTAATACATAACACCCGCCTTCTTTGCAACGCGATTGACCAACTACGCGTCACCAAGGTGCGTAATAGGATTTTTTTTAGAACTCCGCTGTCAGATCCGTTTGCAACTGACTCACCCTTGGTTTAGTCAACTTTCTTGTAAGAGTAAATCCAAAACGTTGAAAGAAAATTTCTCTCCTAAACCACAAAAAAAATAGATACTTATTAGTACTCACAAATAGAAGCTTTTTAGAATAAAATTTTGAAAAGAATTCTTAATGCACAATGATAAGTTTGGAACGTCCAGAATAGACGTAACATCAAGAGTTTTGCAACTAAATTTTACGATAAAATTGCAAAGCACGTCAACCCAGATCTAGCTTGGTTAGGCAAACAGACATAAAAGACTAGTCAATATGCTGGATGTATAACTTTGTCTCACCTACTTAGCCACAACTCTTAAGCAACGCAGGTCAGACGCATTGTTGTTAGAGACAGAAAGGTATCCGCCTTAACCATCTTTTTGCCTCTGCAACTGCTGCTAACAAATTATAAATCTAACCGGCTTCAGATTACGCCATAAACAAGTTGAAACAAGTCACAACTTGACTGCCACGTCATCACACATAACCCAGGTGCTTTCACATACCATACCACCAATACCACCTTCTAGCACATAGAAACTAAAAACACATTAAAATTAATTAAATTAAGCTGCATACAAGCAACCGCAATCTCTATAATTGTCACCCGTCTTGAGATTGATACACTAACTTTTAGAGTTGTGACGGTTAGGATTTTTTCCAACAAACGAGCTGTTAAAAAATGTATCCCAACATGAGAATATGAATGCATCATTTCACCCTGGCAATAACATCAGCAACTCTAAAAGCTACTACCAACAAGTTAGTTTTACTTCGACAATATACGAAAAGCAGACAGCTCTAGCAGGAACATCAACAATTGAGCTACTTTGACAACATCCAAAAAATGGACAACCAGAAGAACAATAACATTTTTGTTCTTTTGCTAGTCGTAAGGACATTGCGGGTGATGACAATTTGAAAATACTAGTCCAAGTCTACAAACCAATGTAGAGATAAATTCCAAATAGCGGAATTATTTAACCCGGACAAAACAACATTGATGACATTTAAAAATAGAAAAAAGTTGCACAAACATAGTTGAATACATAGACCTGCACAAAGCGGCAACAATTGTGAGCACCTTCAACTACTACATATTGACTGCAACACAGACAGGAACAATGCCGTCCAATTATGTCTTATATGCTACACTTGGAGGATCAAAGCTGACATCCTAGTCTAAAGAATATTACTAACACAATCAATGAGTTACCACCTAGACACTTTTTGAAGATTGCCGCAGAAAAGGATGTAACGGCGCAAAAAAAACGGACTGGAAATGCAGCACTTTTTTGCAGTTTTGCCATGCACTTCAACCAAATTAAAATTAGAAAAATTATTTTTACTAAGCAAGTGCGGTGCTAAAATTACGAATCAAACTGAGGCGTCTATGGGACTATTGTCAACCTAGACAAACCTCCTGACGACAAAACAAACATTGTCTCCATTGCTAATACTTTAGATCCTTTGTATTTTGTAAAAGCATTGTGACTTTGCGTTATTGAATCAAATGTGTACTACTGGTGTATAAGTTGTTTTTGGAACTGCCATTGCAACCTGGGACTTCAGTTTTGGACAAACCCGTGTTTGTGAATTTAGACATAGTGAAATTTGCAAAACACACAAGACGCATAGTAAAAACTTTTTGGACACTTTTATTATTATTAAAGACTACTACTCACTTTAACAAAACAGGGAAGATCTTCTAAGAAACTGCACTGCCGTTGAGAAACCAACGCCATTTGAGCAAGCACCGGCAGCCATCCGGTGAAGCTTTTTACTCTCTTTCAGTATTTATATCAACAAAAATCACGTGTGGTAAGTAACCGTCTATGTAGTTTGCGCCGCTTGTACTTTACATTGTGTAATATAAGTGTTTTTTTTGCCTAAAATTTTAGAATCAGACAGAATCTGCACTTAGTAAGAGGTACAGTTGTGAGGTAATACTCTGTGGTGAGTGCTCATGAAAAACATTGCACACAGTACAAAATGTTTTTAATTAAGCAATTAATTTTTTTTTTCTTGAAAACACAAATTGTCACTAAAGTAAAAAAAAGTGACATCTACTCTATGGTTTACTAACGTTAAGTAAGTAGGCAAGGTACTTCAGTTTATATATGACATTTGTATGCATAGAAATAAAGAATTGTTAACAATCTTTGTTATATTCTTTATATTTTTTCCGGCTAGCGCGCGTTAAGTTTAACACAACTGCGTTCTAGTACAAACTGTTTCTCAATCTGCTAAAACAACATTTTGTGGCAATCATTAGTGGTAAAAGGTATGCACTTTAAAACAAAAATATGTACAAAATGTGTAGCATCAAAAGGATATATGCAAATATAATTAATTAATCAACATCTCACAAAAGCCAATAATTGAAACCTAAATTGTAACAGACAACAAAAAGAGTAAACAGTAATAGTAGCGATTTTTTAGGCTGCCAACACAATGGGACTTTTGCTACAACCATAGCATCTTACTCTTATTTATTGCTTAATGCTCAAACCTTGCTACACTGGAGTTTTAACTTATCTTGGTTTTCTTGCTTAATACTTTGATATTTTGTACTAAGCTAGGATTGAAACAGAGCTGAGCAATAAGCAAAGATACAATGGCAAGATCGGAGCAAAAGTTTCCGTAAAAAAAAACTACTTAAACATAGTTAAAACTCAAATGAAAGACATTTAAGCACAATTTTACAGCCGACAAAAGTCACACCTAAAGTTAACCGTTACTTTTCAAATTATATTAAAAATCAAGAGGTCAAGAGCAATCCAGACTGAAGAGTCCTGGTAAAATAACTTCAAAGTGGAAACAATATTTACCTAAAAGTTAACTCAACAAACAAAAACTTTTAATCATAGTTAGTAGAAAGTCTAAAGACATCAATTGTAACAAGTACAGTCCGGTGGTGACAACAAAACTTACTAGAAAAAACTGAAAGAAATTATCTTTGAAGTAGTAGCAAAGAAAAAGAAAGAAAAAGAAAGAAAGAAAAAAGATTTTTTTAGCCTTAACTGCAACTACTCGGTAATGATTGAGCAAATTTGTTTTCAGTCACCCGTGTTTTGAATAATAAATCTTTTTACAATAGCGTACTTTCCATCATTGATACATTATTATTGATATATAAACTTTAGTTTATTAACTCAAAATTATATATTAATAACATTGAAGTTTGTATTTTGATTCAATGTTTACATACATAATAAAATATCTACTTCATGTTTATTTACAAGTAATTCCAAATATCATTAATTTTAATGCACATTAATACAATATATATATATAAATTTATTTACGCGATGTTAATGCTATCTATTATATATATTGGGCATCACGTAAATGATTCCGAACTATTAGGAAACTTTACAAATTATATGCAGCTCCTAGCTTAAGTTGCCGAACTTTAAACATTATTTATTACAAAATATTAGTCAGTTTAAAATGAATTTAGAATGTGTTAGGGCTATTTCACAATATAATAAAATCTGATATTCAGTTTCAATTTAAACTTCATTATCCTGGCTTGTCAGGACGAATTGAAATATTACGATAACAGTTTCAAATAACGTAATTATATTACATCCGGTATAATTATAACGCGCTTAGGGACGTATATAAATATAAAAAACACAAACGTATCATTAAATTCTAAATAGATTTTTTCAAATAAAAATTCTTTCCTTTTTCATTTGAGATTGCTTAATTTATTTTAAGATAGATTAATAGTGATTACTGAATTTATTTATGATTACAACAATTATTCTTGGTTTTAAAACTTAAATTCATTGTAGTGAATATCTAGCGGATACAAATTAGATATTTATAGCCGCCGGTATCAATTCCATATTACATCCGAAACGTATCCATAAATTTCGTGACAATTTGAACGCATATTCATTAATCAAAATTAATTATTTGTTAATTGTATTTATTATTTTGAATAAAATTCATATTTATGAAGCAATTCATATTTAGAGTTTTTAATTGCGAAAATTTTTTATGAGTTTTAAATGCATATTTGTAAATGAATTGTTAATTTCTAATCACAATAGTCGTTTTAATATTTGTTCTGTAAACCGATTATTATTGTTATAGCTCGAATTTATTTAAGCTGTGTCATTTTTATTGAGCATTATTTGCTTCTTTATGAGGACAGCAGATGGGATAAAATGTGTTAACAGTCATAATTACATTATTTTATTAATTTCGAAATATAATAAAAATATATAGCTTTGAGGAACTTCTATATCTAATTGGTTTTATTATGTTCATTGTAAACAGATTATAGTCTGTTATAAAATGACACAGAAATCTGCTTATCACTTCTTACAATTAATTCTACATAATGCAATCCAAATTGCAAGCTGATTATTCTTTTCTTCTGACTTGACGCTGCATCTCAGCGCTCGCAGGGATTAACAAGATTACCTGATATGTCAGGTGAGACTATGCTGGACGGAATTGTGGCATTGATAATAGTCATCTAAATGTATTTTATAATAGTTAAAGGATTATCTGCATGCTGTGCTTTTCTTATTAACATTTATTAAAAACTTTAATTTAAACTATATAAGCACAAGTTAGAAACTTTGAACAATTTTTCCTTCTTTATTACTTTTAAATATGCATAAGTAAAGAAAAAATATTTCAACGTTCTAGGTTCAATACGTTTATTTGGCTTTGTCATCTTCTGTTTCTTTTGTGTTTGTTGAGTTTGGCACTGTTTTCACGAACACTTTTACAAACCAAATCATATCTTTATTAAATTTAATCGTAAAGAATCTTGCAAATGACCCGAATAGTTCCCACAATTTATTGTTGCGTTTTATGTTGGCATATTGGTTTAACAAAATTGGTGGTTAAATAAGCATTATATGTTTTGCGCTATATATTTTACGTGATTGGCCATAAGTTACCGTTCTGATGATGTTAAACGTAATACGTCTGTTTTTCTAATCTGCTTGTTTGGCGTTTCATGTATCGTCTAATGACTTATCAATTTACCCGTTTTGTATATGAGAAAAGAGCCTCTGCCATTTCTTCTGCATAGCTTGTTTCCCACATGTGCCAAGTCAGTTAAAGTTTAAATATTTTTTTGCGTGTTTCTGATTATTTCCCTTATCTGTGTGTTTCTTTAGTCAGAAATTACATGTGCCACGCCTTGTCTGTCTGTTTGTTAATGTGTTTTGCTTTAAACAATTTTTGTTGCGACTAGTTAACAAAATACGCTACTTTTAGGTAAGTAGTTTTTGGAAAAGCCACCAGGATCCGTAGGCTTTCTATCAAAAAAGAAAAAAAAAATTAAGAGAAAATTATTTTCTTTCCGCAATTATAAAAATGTTATGTAATTGTAGTTGTAGGTGAAAATATTTAGATTTATTTAGATTTTCTACGTACAGTTGTTTCATAATTTTAATTTTGGTGGTCCAACACAAATATTTTTAATTTTTTTTGTTTTAGTAAAAAGTATTACAAAATGTTAATTTTTGAGATTCCGATGTTAAAAAAAACTATTCTTCAATAAAAGAGATGGATGCAATCATTTCTGTAGTTAACAACGGACTCCAATAAAGTTAAAGTACAAGTGTGATAGAAAAGGGTTTTTTTTAGTAATTAAAAAAAGTTTGTTTTTTGCAATTGTACCGCTTACCAAGAAATTGTTTTTTATCTTTAGGGGTTTTTATGTAATACGGTTTTCAGATTTTTGTATGTGCATAAAGTGCCGCTTTAGAATTAGATATTACGTTTTATGCTTTGTCCGTCTGTTTGTTAATGTATTTTACCACTGCGCGTATTGTTACTAAGAAACAACAGTTGACTGAATTAGCTTCGAACAATTCTTATGGAAACTGGTTAGCAAAAGTACTACTTTGGTCAAGAAAAAAGAGGCGGTTGCTTTGAAAAAAGCACCAACTTGCAGTAGATGCTTTATCAAAGCGGAAATCTAAAAAGCAAGTGATTTTTTTTGCAATTGAGCAAAAAGTTTGTTTTATTTTTTCAAAGTTGTTAACAGTGGTCTTTGTTAACATTGTTGATAGTTAAACAACATTGTTATTGTAGTCATCAAAGTACTTGACAGTTGTAACATGCTGGGTACTTTGACAGAGTTTAGGTTGTACTAGGCTGTAAAAGATTGTTATTTATACACTGGCAACAGCTAAGAGCATGTCATGTACACTGTTATTTGAGGCCTTGGGGTTGTACCACAACTTTGAGGTTATATGCTACTCACACACTGCAATACTAAGGAGCAGTTATACACACTAGTATTGGAGTTGTGTAAATTAAGTGATGTTCGGATTTTTTATAAATACTGGTATATTTTGGTATATTATATATTTATGAGAATTTTGGCATCACGTTCTATTTATTTTAAACTAGAAAAAGGAAAAGATTCTATATTTGCTTATTGAACAGAACATATTAATACTTATGTGCAAGTTCAATTTAAAAAATAAAACTACTCAAGAACGATAGCGGATTGTACCAGTAGCGCTTAGTTGCGAGAAATCAAAACAAACCAGACAAATTCAAACAGAAAGCATTGGGGCAAGTACAAAACTGGTGTTGCTTCTACATATGCTTTATAGATTTTGGAAAAGAATACAATAAAGTTTTCCATCAAAAACTACTCAAGCTTCTTCGGAAGAAAAACTTGGACACTAGTGCATAATTCAAAATCTGTACTATAACCAAACAACAAACAAAGGGTGCAAAAAGGGTGTGTTTTGTCTTCATTGTTATTTAATTTTTACAGCAAAGAGATCTTTAAAAAAACCTTAGAAGAAGAGGAAGCAAGAGTAGTCATAAATAGCAAAATACTAAATAACATTTGCTATGCCAACGATACTTTGACTACTAACATAGAAAACCTACAACAACTTGTGGAACGTACCAATACAGTATGCAATTAATGTGGTATTAAAATAAACCTGAAGAAAACAAAATTTATAAAAATTTTAAAAATCAACAACATTGTTGGCAATCTGAGAATTTTGATATTAAAAGAGTAGAGACCTATAAATACTTCAGCCACTTGGATAAGTAGCAATACAGACCAAATTAGAGAAATAAGAACAAGAATCAAGATAGCAAGAAATGCCTTAACATAATTGAATATATTCTTTAATAACAAAGATCTCTTCTTAAATCTCAGAGTAAGGATGCTTTCTTGCTAAGTTTTTATAATTTATGGTATGAAAAATTGGAGACTAATACAAGCTCACATAACTAAGATACAGGCTTTGAAGATGTGGTGCTACAAACAAATATTGAGAATATCCTGGGCTGATCATGTCATAAACATCAAGGTGCTAAGGAAGATGGAGAAGTACTTTCTAGGGAAATAAAATACTTTGGACATGTAGATAAAGAACCAAAATACACAAATCTACAAACTATTATAAAAAAAAAAATTAAAAAAAAAAAACGAAATCTAGCAAAACGCAAAACTTTGTGGCTTAGAAATATGCGCAAATGGTACAAATGCAGTACAACAGAACTATTTAGAATAGCAGTAAACAAAGTAAAAATAGCATTGATGATTTTCAATCTTGGATAGGAGTGAAACAAAAAGAAAAAGAGTGAATGAGTTCTAATTTTTTTTTGCCGGCTAAAAGAATGAGTGGGGAAAAATCTTACTTTTTACAACTCCATAAACATACAGATTGCAATTACAACAGCAACACCGAACTGACGGTTGTCATTGTGAAGGCGAGCAACGGCGTGTTTACTAAAAAAATAGAAATAGAAAAAAACAAGAAAGTAGTGCATTGGTAAAACAGCAACATAGCCAAGCTTTGTTCGGGCAAGATGGCAACTCACACAAAAGCATAGGAAACTAACCTGAACAAGGAGCAAATAAACTTGCTGGTAGCATTATACAAACGTTATCTGAAAAAGATCAGAAAAGCAAATAAGAAAGCATCAAACTCCGTCTGACAAGAAATATACAATAAGTTATAGAGCACTGATTGTCACTGCCAAGTAAAAAAACTTTTTCTGAAGCACTCAAGTCACATGGCCAATTTTTTTATGTAAATCTGAAGACGTATTTTTATGGAGAAGATCAGGGTGGTAGGCACAGAATAAAGACTGGCAAAGCGGCGGGCAAAACTTATTCTACCAGAAGTGATTGCAGCAATTGCTAAAAGATGCTCAAAAGCGTTTCTAGCTACTTTTAATATTTTTATGAGCAAGAACACTTATCCAGATGAGTGTAAAACGGCAAGGCTAACGTTGATTCAAAAGCCAGCTAAAAAGAAAAAGGGAAAACATATAGGCCGTTGTGCATCTAAGCTTTATGAACAAATTGAGATTTTAGACAAACTAGAGAAAAAAGAAGGTCTACAATCGATGCAGCAAAAAAGGTTTAGGAGCTGTCAACATAGCAGAGAAAAAGTTTGTGGTGCTTATAACATTTAGTTGTAAGGACATCGTCAATTCCATACAATGGGCGGGTATTATTAAGGCGCTACAGGAAGTTAGTGTTTCTGAGTATTTGATGAAAACACTTGCAAAAATACAAAATAGACAATACAAGAGTATTGAGGGTAAAAACGCTTAAAAACATTTTCATAGTTGGCTACGCAGATGACGTAGCAATGCTTATTGAAAGCAAAAACATTGTAAAGATAATGGAATATGCTGAATGGGCAGTGAGTGGGCTTGTCAAATAGTTTAAAAAAAGAAAACTTTAACTTGCTGCGCAAAAGGCAAAATTTATCATTTTGGCAAACATGCAAACAGGTAAAGCTTCAAAACCTTTTTAGTTAGTCAATAACGTGTTAATAACCAGCTAGAGCAACATCAAATACCTGTGCATCACTTTTACCGACAGTATAAACTTGGGAAATAGCGGAAAAGGCCGATGTAGTATATAATGTATCAAAGGCCAAAAATTGGCCCGTGGAGCAAACAAGTTAAGAATGCTAAAAACAAAAAACTGCTAAAACAATTTGCCCAAAATTACACTCAATATGCCTGCCTTAAATAAAAGCATTGCACGTCATGTGAAATTCTGATTTACGTCAAATTAAATACCGCAATAGTATATTGTGTATCAAAGGCAAAAAATTGTCGTTAGCGTTGCTAAAGCAAAGGGCTGTAAATGTTTTTGGCACGAGTTATTCAATTTTTGTTTTTGCTTGCTCTAATTAAAAACATTGTTTTTTAGGCCCATGGGCCTTTAAATCGTCGTTTTGGCTCGAATTTTAGTGCTAAAACAGATGGTATTGGCAGAAGCAAGCAAAAAAAACTATTGCGGTGCTAACCAGATTGATGCCCAACATTGAAAGACTTACAAAGAGGAAAAAAGAGCAATATGCAGCGTTGTCTCTTTATCTGGAGCCAATAGACCAAAACAAAAAAATCAAAAAACCTTTTAACACACATAGAAAAAAGTTGCCATTTGCGTTGTACTCGGCCCGCAAATATAAGTCAAAAAAGTCGGCAAGTTGAAGAACTGTTGCCATGTGGGAAAAAAAATAGCAGAAGAACAGTGGCACTGCCCCTGTTTGCGATACAATGCTATTATTTCTTACATGTCATAAAACAAAGATTTATGTTAATTTAATTTTATAACATTTGTAAGTACCTGCTGTTGAGTGGGTGCACGTGTTTGGTTTTTACTAAATTCTCTTCAAAGAGGCTTAAATTCCTGGAATTATGAATTAGCCCTTGTAATTAGCCATCTGTTGTGTCCCACCACTATCAGACATGAATTTACCTTTTTTGTATTTGTACAATTTACGAGCAGTTCCGTTTCTACACTTGTACTAGCTACACTTGTAACAAACTTGTAATCAGACTTGCAATACAATAAATGTTTTTTATGTGAAAGTTATTTTTATTTTAACGTTATATTAATGTTTGTGACATCAATAATTAGATGTAAAAGTTGTTAAGACAACAGTTAATTTACATCGCAAACGCAATCCACGGCCGTCTTCTGAACCAGGAAGAATATCAACTGCCGTACACAAAACATGGTCCTTCGAACCGGATGCAGCAAGTATTGTTGAAATCCTTATGTTGTATTGCAAATCAACATTTGTAAGAAGCTGTTAGCGACGCCATATTTGTCCACTGCCGTCTTACAAAGAAGAAGTTTGAGCGAATTCTCCATCTCAGTAAGCATTATCACACCACTCTTTCCTATATATTCTTTCATTTTGTGTCAAGTAACATATTAAAATGCCTCAAAAAGCTTCATTACCTTCTCTTTTATCAAAACAAGAAAAGTTTGCAGCAATTTTAAAACGAGCTGAAATGTTTTATAATAATTCTATTCAATCGGGCATAACAATTGAAATTGTTAATAATTTTGAGTCGCGTCTCAGTGAAATTGGGCCTACGTTAGATAAACACAACGAGTTATTAGATGAAATTGAAATCATTGATTCAGAAAACTTAGAGGAATATAATAAATTAAGGGAAGAATTTGAAAACTTGTTTCATTCAATTAAGGCGAAATTTATGACAGTCATTAATACAAATCTAGTAAAGCTTGGCTCAGATAATCACGCAGCAAATGTAGAACTAGCGCCTTCTATAAAACTACCAACTATAAACTTGCTAAGTTTTGATGGTTCATATGATATGTGGGGTCAATTCTCAGAAACATTTTTATCATTAATACATTCAAATAATACAATCAGTAACATACAAAAATTTTATTATTTGCGGTCATGCTTATCAAACGAAGCAGCTAATGTAATAAAATCATTAAACATATCAGCAGTCAATTATGATATTGCCTGGAAATTATTAAATAATCGTTTTAATAATAAGCGACTAGCAATTCACAAGCATGTTAAGTCAATTTTTGAAGTTAACTTGATCCATAAGGAATCTCATGTGGCATTAAGAACGTTACTAGACACAGTTTTAGCTAATCTAAGAGCATTGGGTGCACTTGGTGAACCGGTTGACAGTTGGGATACAATACTTGTATACTTAATTTTTTCAAAGTTAGATGTAATAACTCGCCGCGAATGGGAATGTCATGTCAATTCAACCGAGCCTGCTAAATTTAAAACCTTGTCTGATTTTTTAACAAAACGTTGTGAATTGTTAGATACTCTCCATAATGAAACTTCCAATAAGTCAAACAATTTTAAACAGTTGCAAAAAGCTAGCGTTAATATTGCCATTAGCAAATTTAAATGTGCACTTTGTGAAAGCACGTCTCATTCAATTCATTCTTGTAGCGAATTTCTCGGTCTTAACGTAAGCTCGAGATTAGAGAAAATAAAAAATTTTAATTTGTGTACCAATGGTTTAGGCCGAGCTCATTCAAATAAACAATGCAAAAGCAAATACACGTGCAAAACATCCAAAGAACGGTATCATACTTTATTGCATATTGAAACTCAAAGGGAACCCATTTTGCAAGAACCCTCAACATCAATGATAGCAAATCACTCCTCTACAGCATCAATTCAAACCATTTTATCTACAGCTTGTGTGAAAGTAGTCGATAAATGTGGCAAATCACATAATTGTCGTGTTTTACTTGATTCCGGATCGCAATCAAACTTTGTAACCTCAAAAATGCGCAAATTGTTAGGTATTTCTATTTCTAAAGTAAACATATCAATTTTGGGTATTAATCAAAGTACATCAAATATCACAGGAAGATGTAATATTTCAATTTATTCAAATAATAGCAAGTTTGAGACAAATATTTCATGTCTAATTTTAGACAAAATAACTGAAAGATTGCCTGCAGTGTCTTTTAATAAATCATTTTTAAATATTCCAGAAAACTTGCCACTAGCCGATCCATCATTTGATTAAAACGGAGATATAGATATGCTGTTAGAGGCTGATATATTTTGAAATCTAATTTGTATTGGCCAAGTTCAATTAGGAAAGAATCTTCCTTTATTACAGAAAACTAAATTGGGTTGGGTTCTAGCTGGGTCAGTACCTGTTGTTTACTCATCTGTGTCAATATTGTCCAATTTAAGCATAGATAATATAGATATCAACAAATCAATAGCTAAATTCTGGGAAATTGAGGAAAGTTTTGTATCTTCTCCTCTTACACTTGAGGAAAAGGAATGCGAAAGTCATTTTGTTAGTACCACCATACGGGATTGTAATGGGCGGTTTGTAGTTAGCTTGCCATTAAATGATAATGTAAATCAATTGGGGGAGTCAAAGACTCTTGCATTAAAAAGATTTGTTAGCTTAGAAAGAAAATTAAATAATAATCAGAGCATTCGAGAACCCTACATAAAGTTTATGAAGGAGTATCATAAGCTAGGACATATGACAAAAATAGATGAATCAAAACCTCAACCAAATATATTATACTATTTACCTCACCATCCAGTCTTAAAGGATACCAGCATTACAACTAAACTTAGAGTAGTTTTTGATGGCTCAGCCAAAACAAATACGGCATTATCTCTGAATTGCGTTCAAAAGGTTGGACCTACAATTCAACGCGACTTGTTTTCAATTCTATTAAGATTTCGACGGCACTTTATTGTATTATCGGCAGATATTGCCAAAATGTATCGTCAAATACTAATAACAAAAGAGCATCGTCCATTGCAACGTATTCTTTGGCGATCATCACCTTCCGAGGAAATAGGTTGTTTTGAATTAAACACAATCACTTATGGAACCGCATCTGCATCATTTTTGGCTATAAGATGTCTAAAGCAGTTAGCGCTTGAAAATAAAGTCAAATTTCCACTAGCATGTTCTATCATTGAAAACGATTTTTATGTTGACGACCTACTCACAGGGTGCAACACTGCTCAAGAAGCAATCATTATGCGGCATGTTTGCGATACAATGCTATTATTTCTTACATGTCATAAAACAAAGATTTATGTTAATTGAATTTTATAACATTTGTAAGTACCTGCTGTTAAGTGGGTGCACGTGTTTGGTTTTTACTAAATCCTCTTCAAAGAGGCTTAAATTCCTGGAATTATGAATTAACCCTTGTAATTAGCCATCTGTTGTGTCCCACCACTATCAGACATGAATTTACCTTTTTTGTATTTGTACAATTTACGAGCAGTTCCGTTTCTACTCTTGTACTAGCTACACTTGTAACAAACTTGTAATCAGACTTGCAATACAATAAATGCTTTTTATGTGAAAGTTATTTTTATTTTAACGTTATATTAATGTTTGTGACATCAATAATTAGATGTAAAAGTTGTTAAGACAACAGTTAATTTACATCGCAAACGCAATCCACGGCCGTCTTCTGAACCTGGAAGAATACCAACTGTCGTACACAAAACAGCCCCGTAAACAAGTACTCTCATCTCTAACTTAACTACATGTGTAACAAGAAAACACGAGTGCGTTATCTATCACCGCATTTACTTGATAAGCATGGATGCTTTTGAAAATAACTGAGCAGATTTAAAGAGAAAGCTAACGAGGACTGCTCATACTGCGGCATGATCGACACGCCCAAGCACATAGTAGGAAGAAAAGGAAAGGTGACTTGTTACCCTGAATGTTAGAAAAAGTAATTGTGCAAAACATTGTAAAGCATATGCTAGACAGCAAGCCTGGTACAAAAAATATTTTGAGAAAAAAAAATGAGAGATAAATAAAGGAGAGAGTCGTTACAATAAAGAAATGATACCAATAACAAAATGCCACAAAATAATGTTATTGAAAATTGTGTAAATACAAGAAATGTGTAAAAGTCTACGGTGACCAGTCTCAAATCGCCATGTAAAATTAACGTGCATAAAGCATTTTTTTTTTGTCTAAAGTTAGTTGTTAGTTTACATTGAATAAATCTTTTACCCATGGCTTGCCAAATTACTTTCTAATTAACTAAATATGTTTAAAAATTTGAACAAAGTTGTTGGGTTAAGATATCATTTTGCAAAGAACCGACAAGCACATAACAATTATTTGTTTATCTACTATTCCTGTACCTCAGGTTACAGTCGTTAGGCTTGAAATGCTACCAATTGCGTCAACAAACAAAACTGTTTAGGTTGTAAATGTGTTTTGTTATTATTATGTTTCTAGTAAATAGTTTATAGTTTTTTTTTTATGTATACTTTCTTTCTACATCTACAATAATAAGGTTAGGTTAGTCGTTCTCAAATGTATTATAAACATGGCCAAAGCAATTTACAGCTTTTTTGAAACTTAAATCTGCTGCAAACCAGAGTTTTGAAAATCACAGGGTTAGGTGATACTTTTTTTTTAAGTATGCTGAACATAACTGCACACTAGTACTACGATCGTTAGATATTAAGGTTACTGCTAAATTTTAATTTTTGTTTTAGATTTATCACTTTTATCTTAGTATTAAATGTTTTAAGATCTTTATTAATTAATAGTTTTTTTGAACTGATATGCCAAAAATTATTTTACATTTCTCAGAAATCTTACAATTTGTTTAAAGAGGGTTAATGGGCTTATTAGGAAATTTCCAAATCATGTTTTTTTTATATTTAGGCTTTGTGTGCATTTTTTTGAAATTTTAGCATTTGGAGTAGTGCAATAATTCTTTTTGTTTATAATTTTGCTATAAATTAACATTTCATTTTTAATTTGCCGTTTAAGCAAGTCAAAAGTTTTTCCAAGTATGAAGAGTAAACTGAAACAAGATGATAAATGTTTGTACGTGTTTTGTTGTTGAAACCATAAATATCACAATGCAATTACCTTACTGCACAGTAAGAAATTTTGAAATCTCTGCATAAAAGCTTAACGAGCTAAAGGCTACCTCATCCCGCCGATACGTCTTCTTTAAAAACAAAGTAGCCTTATCAATAATGTAACCTTTTTGTACTACCACAAGCTAGTCTTTTTTGTTTCAATAACTTTTTTTAAATACAACTTATTATCACTATCACACGTAGTAACTATAATGTATTTTTAACATTTTGTTGTCATGCCAAGTTGCTTGGTAGCTACTTCCAAAGTTTTTTTAGCCTGTCCAGTTTTCTTGTTGTGCTAGCTTTGTCTATGGTATCCATTTACTAAGATTTTAATTTCTTTGACATTATTTTCTTGTATAAAGTAATAACCTATGATTAACTGCGTCTTTTTTCTTAAAAAATTATATATACTTTAAGTGTGTTGTCATGTTGCTTTTATTTTACTTTTACTATAGAATTATGTTATGTTATGTATAGAACATAAAAAATGTATAATTATGGCCAAGTATATTTGTTGTATAGTAAAATCTAAACGATGAAGTTTTTTTAATATTTTATATATTTCTTTTTATTTTAATATAATTGAATCGAGCAAAGCGTTTTTGTCGACATTTGTTATAAATATATGAAACATATTTTTTACACACTACGATAAATTGAGAAACGTCTAAAAATATTGAAGCATTGATGAAAAATTGAAATCCGACAGACCATTTCTACATCTGAGTAATCCAGCGAACGTCCATTTTTCGATCCTTCAACTTTTGCACGTGGTAAAAAACAGTTTCGCACTGCTTTGCTCTCTTAACCTTGTACTTGACGGATTCGTATTTTTTGTTAAAAAAATCTGTAAAGCCTTTGTGCGAGAAAAGTTAATTTCTTTTTGCGTGGCTTGTTTACATTCCAACTTGAACGTCTGTAAACAAATTTTTATTACTTATTTAACTTTGAGTGTAAAAAAAGGGGGGAATAATAACATTATAAAAAATCGATTCTCCCAACGGAATTTTTCAATACGAGTCAATTTATATAACGAGTTAATTTGCATACAAAAAATGAAACTCGCTTTTTCGCTCGCGAATCAAACGGATTATGTGGACAATTTATTCAATTCAAATGCAACATATAAACAATGAATTGCTATCGATAATCAATTGTTTTATGCAGTTTGTGTTACGTCGACAAACAAGATATTTGCTGAAATTATCGGAGGACATTGACAACTATTGGATATTCATGGGCAAATTTTGATTTGACCGCTACTCCCTGATTAGTAGCTAATTAGAGGGCTTGTTATGTGCTAACTAATTGCTTATTGATTAATGTCATTAATGAGACTAACCTTCTTGTACATAATCAACTAGAATAGCATGTATTAACTACGTATACGATTCCCTAAATTGAGTTTAATTTGATAATACAATCCGTTTACTCAATTGAAATCCAGTTTTATTTAGTAAATATAAATATGTCCTATGCATACACTTTGAGAAAAATGATATTTCAGTATTAGAAAAACTTGTTTGCTTCCGATACTTCAGTATTGGAAATTTCTACATACTACTCAGATCAATGTTACTACTAAAAATATCTTATAATACGTTTCCTGCCATCCATAGATTCTGACAGAAATGTTATTAAGGTGCATATATTATGACTGAGATTGCTTCAAATCTCATTCAAATATAATCTTCATTTTAATTGTATTAAATTTCTATTAAGTTAAGGATTGAAATATCGTCTGACAGTATTTTCATTTTGAATGTCAGTTGCAGATTAATTTTTAAAATGACGAATCATTGATATCGTTTTCTTTTGATGTGACAATCTTTAGATATTCAATCAAAAACACTTGTCATAAAATAACGCAATATTAAAATCCATCAATATTACAAAAAAAAAGAATGCAATAATAATGTCGCGGTTGAAATGCGTGGAATTTATAACATTTTATATTTGTGTAAATTCATTGCGGCAGTAATATAAATTTAGTGGCCTATTTTCTGGTGCTTTAGTAACATATAAAAGGGTAGTAAATTAGTGTTAGGGAGTATATTCGAGCATGGTTTAATATAATATGGAAGTAATAGTATCTATGTACTTCTATTTCGGGATGTAGCGGCTTCCGCCATCGCTCCAAATATGTTTCCCATGATGTAAGTTAACTCCAACGTAGTAATTGCAATTAAATAGCATTTCATTGCAACGGAAATTATTTTTATTTTCAATATCAAGGAAATTCAATATTACTGATTTAGTGAGGTAAATTTACGTAATGGAAAATTATTAAAAGCAAAACATGACTGTTTGTTGTGGTAGAAATTGAAATTGAAATGGCTTTCTATGAACAAAATTTTTTTTAGAATTTTTATACTGTTTTTGCCGTTACCGTAGATTTTATAAATGTTTTTAAATATTTTTAAAATCTAAATTTGTTATTTTTTAATTAACTCTACCTTTAGGATCTCTTAAATTTTATGGATTTTTGTGAAATGTTTGTAGATTTTTTCTAGATTTAATGTTTAGATGTATATTAGAATCTATTAACTAAAACTGAGTTGTTTTAACTTGTTCAGATCTTTTTTAAATTATTCTACTGTTTTCTACTCTGAGGAGCTTGCACCCAGTTTGGGGCCACTCTTTTAAAGTCATCTGTTTGTCTACTTGGCAGTCTATTTTTGTTCCGTTTATCAAAACCTCTTCTCTAAGAGTCGTTTGTTTCAACTTTTGTCCATATATCTGGCAAGGTGTCCTGCTCATCTCCATTTCCAAGTCAAGATTTTCTCAATTATATCACATTTTTTATGTTTTTTATATATCAAGCATAGATTGTTTCATTGCTTTTGTGTTTACCTTTTTTCAGCAAATTTTTTAGTTAGAGTTAAAGTCTCAGCTACGTAAGTTATTATAAGTTATTATTGGTAGAACGTATAGTTTGTAAACTTTCTGATTTAGGCATACTGGTAACTCTCTTTTAAATACATTGCGTAGTTTACCAAATGCATCTTAACCCAGGCCTAGTTTCTATATAACAAAAAATGAGTTAACAAAAACTATAGAAGAAAACAAAAATATAAAAATACATAAACAAAAAATAACACCTGGAAAAGCAGAAATCATCAAACTTGAGGACAAAACTGACCAAACTATTAGGAACAAAGAAAAGATCCTGGAAAACGTAAAACGCTTCTGTTCATACATGTATAACGCTTACGGAACAACACAAGCAAAATATACAACAACCATTCCTCAAATTCTAAACCACGGATCGGAAGATCTACCGGAGATAACTAAAGAGGAAATCTGAAAATCAATGACAAAAATGAAAAACAGAAAAGGAGAAAAGTTATCAAAAACTATAAAGACTCTATTCAATAAATGTCTCACGGAAGAAATAACACCAACAGCATGGAACAGTGCAACCATAGTTATTATGCACAAAAAGGGTAACATAGCTGACTTAAAAAACTATAGATTAAGAAGCCTGCTCTTGCACCTTTATAAACTCTTCACCAAGGTAATAACTGAACAAGCAGGATCAAAACTCTAATTGAGAATTGTGTCAAATACAATAAGTCACTTATCTTGGCTTTTGTGGACTACAAGAAAGCATTTGACTCTATCAATATGCTGCATCAAAATGTTTAAGGCACCAGCAAATTGCACGATGAAACAGACAGATTCAGGTACAACGCGGCATCTGACAAGGTGACACCATCTTGTCTAAACTATTTACTACCTTCATGGACCATAAAACTAGAAGATGTAGGCATAAACATCAATGGCAAAAGTCTCAATCATCAACGGTTTGCAGACGACAATGTGTTAATTTTGAATAGCTTAGATAAGATTAAAAAAATGCTTAAGAAGCTAGCAGAATTACATAAAATTGGCTTTAAAATAAATCTCCAAAATAAAATTGATGACCAGCCTAGTCCCTACCCAAATCTTTATAATGGAAGGGAATGAGATCTAGCAGGTCACCTCATACAAGTATTTAGAACACAAGATCAAAATTAGTAAAGATAAACTAAACACACGAGATTGGAAAAAGACTGAAACTAACTGCCTAAAGCGCAAGATGTTTGACCAATGCATCTTACCAGTTCTAACATACAAAGCAGAAACTCTAACGCTCCCACAAAAGTTTGTCTAAAAAATCAGGGTAGCACAACAAGCCATAAAACGTTCTGTGCTCGGAATCACATTACGAGAAAAAGTCCAAAATAAAGTAATGAGACAAAATGACAAATCTAAAATGAAACTGGTCCGGGCATGTTACAAGCATGCCAAACAGCAGAAAAATTAAAAAAATTAGACAACTTAAGGAAAAGAAGTAGATAACGCCCACCAACCCAATAGACAGACAATGTGAAACGCATTGCTACTAACTGGATACAGGAAGCCTAAGATAGAAGTAGATAAAAAAAGTTAAGAGAAGCAACAGTGAACAAGACAGACAAAACTTTGCAGGACTTATAACTTGACCATGTGGCTTAAACAAACATATGCATATAATGGTAATTTAAAAGGATCCTATATCCGCAAATGTCTGAAAAACAAATGCGTTAAACCAAAAAATTGCAATACGGAGATTCTAGACTTAGAGGAAACTTTACTATTCTGCTATAGACTGTTGTTCATTCAACTATTAAAAAGGTTTAGCTTAAAACTTAAAACGCAAAGATGGCCAAAGTTTTAATGACATAAAAACTGTCACAAAAACGTTTTATTGCCAATGCAATCAATGTCACAACTAAAAGCAACTTACTTTGGGGCAAAATTTAAATCAATGATGATCTAGGTTTAAATCTTCTGCATTGTCACTATTCAATTTAGAGTTTTCAAAATTATAGTTGGTAGTGTTAACAGTGGTTTTTGTTAGCATTATTTATAATAGTTAATGTTTCGTAAACATTGTTATTTGCGTACAGATAGAGCGTCTGAGGTTGTGTTAGAAGTAGATAAGTAATTGACTAGTTTGTTATATTTGTTGATGGAAACGTTTGGTAAATTTTTACTTTAGAAAAGAAACTTAATTGCACAATGGCTAGGGGTGTAATAAAAACTTAATTACATAATGGCTGGGGGAAGGGGGCTTTAAGGAGTGTAATTTAGCTATCAGAGATTATTCACACACACACCAGTCTTAGAGGTGTGTAATACAAAGTACATTGGCAGTAAGGTCATCAAGGTACTGATAGCTAAGCTATAGCATGCTTGGAGAGCTGAAAAGATTGTTATGTTACACACTAGCAGCCGAGGCCTTAGGGTTGTTTAAATAACACTGTATCTGGCAGTAAGGCTTATACGTAACAAAAGTATGTTGTGCGGTGGCAGTTGAAGGCTTAGGGTTGCAAAATAACTGAAAAAGATTGTCAAGCTTTTACAGGCCGGTTAGGCCTAGATGTCTTAGATAAAGTAACTTTTAAGTGTCTAACTAAATATGTTGTCTGTGTGTACATTTAAAAGTTTCAATTATGTTATACGGTTGCAGAAATGTTTTTGAGAGAATTTAATTAAATTTATTTTTCATTGTTTTGCTGTTATAAGATTGTCCTCAAACAACTTTAAACAACCTTTTAGTTGCTTGGTTCAAACGGTTATAAAAATATGGTATGAATGAATGGCAACTAAATCAAGGCATTAAAGCTATACCTTTAGCAAGCAAATCTGAGTTAAAAGTCTAAAAAACTTTAATTGAAGTTAAAGTTTCTTTTATCTTCTAACAAACTCAAAGTTTTTAGTTTTAATTTTTAAATTTGTTTTTGGATTTAATTTTTTTTTAATATAAACTATTATTAGATGTCATATTACATATGTTGTCACAACAACATAAAAATGCCTTTGAATCAACGAGAGAAACTACACTTGCTAAAGCTATCACGTTGAAGACTAGATTTAAGTAGTCTGTAAACATTGACATTAAATATTTGTGGCTTATAAATCTCGGGAATTACTGAACGTGGAAGTTTATTCTATTTGTTGATAGTACGGTTAAAAAAAAATTTCTTAACATTTCTGAATAGAGTTTAGAAAAGATAAAGTAGTTTCTAATACTCTTTCTCATACTTGATAACAATATTCAACACAAGGACAAATAATATTTGAAAGATAACCTAAATAATATTTGTTTATATATGTATGAATGTATTGACCAGAAGTAAACAAGTTTTTACTATCTATTAAAAAATCCTAGTTTTCTAGATACTTTTAAAGCTATGTTGACAACATTGTTGTTTCAGAAAAGATTATGTACCACTAGAAGACAAATTGAAGAAAATTTAGGTATGAATTTGTTGTTTAGTTTAATATTTGATATTAATGATACTTTAGGTTTGGATTTTAAAACAGTAAAAAAATTTGTTAGAGTTAAAATTGACCATGTTGGGAGTGGGTCATTCATATATTTTTTGAGGTTTTTGTTTATAAATGCTACAAATTCTAACCTGAAAGAAAGTATAAATTATAAAGAGTGCTATCATCTGCAAAATTATGAATAGGACTTTTAGTTATTTAAAGAAGTTTATTAATGTAAATCAAAAATAAAATTGGCAAAAAAACAAAAGCTTGAGAAACACTAGCGTTTATGATTTAAGTTAAAATCATCAATTCTAACAATAATTTTTTTTTGTCAAAAAAAAAACTACTGATAATACTTACAGATTTATGATTAAGACCTAGACAATAGAACTTGTTGATAAGATTAGGGTACTACTATTTATTATTAATTTGGTTTATAACGTCTTCCGACGTCTTTCAATTTTCAGTCTCTATCCTTCTCTGTCCATCCATAGGTCCCCTTCTATTTCTCTCTTTCTCTATTTCAGTTCTTTATTGACACCCTCTCTTTATCTCTTCCAGCTCTTTCACTTCTCCTTCTTCCATGTGGTGTCCATTCCTTTTGGGAATCATTCGTCTGGCATTCTTTGTACATGTCCAAACTATTTTAGCTGGTTTACTTTAATGTCTTCAATTATGGTGTGTGTTACTGCCATAATTTCTCGTATTCTGTCATTGGTTATTCTTTCTATTCTGAACCTCCCAGCTGCCCTTCTCCAGAAATCTATTTCCGCAGCTTTTAGAATCCTTTCCGTTTTATTTTTGTGCGTCCATACTTTACTGCTATATGTTACTATGGTTTTTACTATGGTATTATATATTTGTTGTTTGTATTTGTTCAATATGCTTTTGTCCCATAATATTCCATTCAATATACCTATTGCTCTTCTACCTTGTATAATTCTGTCTTTTATGTTATTATCTTGTGTTCCGTTGTTGGTTATCTGTGTTTCTAAATATTTATATTTCTTGTTTTCTTTTATGATTTTTCCGTCATTTAGGATGAGGTCTTGTTGTTGTCTTCCTGTACACATATACGCTGTTTTCTTTATATTTACTTCCATTCTATATTTAATTTATTTATAATTTATATTTAATTGTTTTAGTGCTTGTTCTAGGTATATTTTAAGCAGGGTCGTTGATAGGCAGCATCCTTGTTTAAGCTCCTTAGTTTTTGCTTTATTTTAATTTTTGCTGATGCGTGTTGGTATATTATTCGTATCGCCTTTATTATGTTTGCATTTATGTTAGTTCCTTCAAGTGCTTCCCATAGTTATTTTGTGGTACACTGTCATACGCTTTTTTCAGGTCTATAAACACCAGGTGGGTTTCCTCGTTGTATGCATTTTTCTTTTCTATTGTTTGGGTGACGGAAATTAGATGGTTTATTGTTGATCTTCTCATCCGGAATCCTGCCTGCCTTCTTGTTTCTTGTGTATGGTAGATAAAAGACCAAATGTTCTATTCTTTCGGGGTTTGCTTTCTATTCAAGCAGTTTTGGATTAGTACTATTAGTTCTTAGTATAGTTTTGTTGTTCCACGTTTAATGAGCTCTGCTGGGATGTTTCGGTTGCCTTTCTATTTTTTAGTGATTTACAAGCTTGTTTTACGTCTGCTTCAGTTATTCTGACTGGTGATGCTGTTATGTTTATGTTTCCTTCTCTCTTTGGGTTCTCTTGGAAGGGTTGTCTATCTTTTGTTAGTAACTGTTTAAAATAATCCTCCTATTTTTTTATTGTTATTGGTGATATTAAGTTTTGTTCCTGTCTCAGGGATTTTAGTATTTTCCAGTTTTCGCAACTTTTTTGTCTTTCAATATTCGTGTTTATTTTGTTGTTTCTTTTTTCCCATGCTTCGTTTTTTTTTTTGGCAATTTTTCCTTTGAACTTTTTCCTGTGCCTGTATATACCATATTTTATGCTTGTTTGACATATTGGACCAGTATGCCAGGTACTTTTCTCTCTTGTCTTTTATATCTTCATTTATTTCTACGTCCCACCAATATGGTGTCACCCTTTGTTGTTGTTTTTTATATCCTAATGCTTCCTTGGCCGCTGCATGTATGCATGATTTAATGCATTGGTAATGTTCCTCGTTATCTTTATATTGTATGATCTGTAGTTTTTGGTCTAATCTTGCTTTGTATAGGTTTTTGGTGCTCTCAATTTTTAAGCTGTCAAGTTAAACCTGTCCCCTTTCTTTTTTTCTTTTTTGTTTATGTTTGTGTTTTCTTTATTTTTACTTTCTTGGAAACAGGATATTTGTTTTCAACAGGTAGTGGTTGCTGCCGCATGTTGCACTTCTATACACCTTTACATCTTTTATGACTAAATTTGTTTTTTGTTGTGTTATTGTATAGTCTATTATAGATTTAAGGTTTTTGGTTTTTTGCGTCTAGGTGTATTTATGTATGTTGCGGTGTGGGTAGAATCCGTTCTGTATTTTGAGGCTATTTTGTTTGCATATTGTGATTAATCTGCAGCCATTATCGTTTAGTATATCTTCTCTGTATTGTCTTACTACTATATCCTGATTTTTTTTCCCGGTTCTGGCGTTCATATCTCCTCATCATTATGAGTTATCGTGTGTTGCCCACTTTTATCATTTTGCAGTTTATTTGTTTATAAAATAGGTATTTTTTGCAACTATTGCATTGCTCCGCTAGTACTTTGTTTGTTTTTGTTAAGAGGCTTTAAATGTTCCATGTTCCAAAAATCATTTTCCTGATCCGCAGCTTATGTCGTCTTTTAGTTTTTATTCCGTTCCGAGGCTGTTGACTGGTTCTTTTAACAATGCGTTTTTTTTTAAGTATTGAGAAGTTAGCCCGATGCCTCAACCCCCTACCAAGAAGAAAAAGATTTTTTGTTCGGAGCTTCTTTCCTACATCGACTGCTTTTTCTACAGCTATGAGCCCGGTCTGTCCGTTCTGTTTGGTAACCGGTAAGGGCTTTCCTTTATCAGCCACCTGGGGACGCGCCTTCTATGGGTTACAGGCTCCCCGAAAGAGAGGGATGTACCATACTCTAACAAATGCTTTGAAAATGTTTAGAGCTACCGCAAGATTTTTTCCATGTTTGTCCAAAGTAAAACTTCATTTGTAACTAACATAAGTCAGAAGATCTGTTGTCAAACGTTTTGATTGAAATCCTTATTAAAAATCTGAAATGAAGTTATTTTGTTTTAAAAACTTAATAATATATAACATTTGCAATCTTTCAACATTTTGGGAATTTTTTTTTTGTATTTGCAAATGTATTAAGAATAATTGGTGGAATTTTATCTATACCTGATGCTTTTCTGGTATTTAATTTAAGAAGATATCATTTGACAACCCTTTGCCTAAAATAAATTGAATTGAATTCTACCAGCCAGTATTATAGGCACAGCAATGAAACGATTTATAATAGATGCAAATTGGTTTGCAAAAATATCTTTTTTTTTTTAATTAGTAACTAGATTGTTTTGATGATTTTGAAGAAGAGGTATTGAAGATTTTGTACTACCTTGCAATGAATTTATTATTTTTTAATTTTTTTTTGTTGTATATGGAAAGCTGAAAATTTTTATCAGCTTTGTTTCTGTCAATCCTTTTTTTCAGATTGTATTAGATTGTCAGAATAATTACGAGCTAACTTATAATCCTGTTTAGCCTGTTTGAAACAATTACTCATGTGTTTCTTAAATGTTTTTTTGCTTTTTATTAACTGCTTGTTTTGTCTGAATTGAAAACAAGTACTTTTGTTTTAGTTTAATAACAGAGAACGGAACAAATTTTTCTATGACGTTTTGAATAGTTTTTGTAAGATTTTCTGCTGCAATATATGGATCATTAGAATATAAGCAATGAGCATTGAAATCAAAATTATTAAGAAATTCATTTATTTTTATTATGTTCATCTTAATAATAAATTCAATAAAACATTTCAGAGAACAGCAATAAATAAATAAATATTTGATAAAATTGCATAAATTGCTCAAAACCCTTATTTAAGGCATACCAATTTGATAAAATTATTTTAGTATACCTAGTTGTTGTTAAAATGTATTAACAAAATTGTAAATAAATCTCGTTTACAGCAATAATCGTTGAAAACCGACGACTTTCTGCGTAAAATATATTCAAATAAACTTAAAACATTATATTGCTTAAAATATGCTAAAAATGATGCAGAAAATTTTACCATAACACTGCCTGTGTCTTTGTTAAAAGAAACTGGCACAGACATTTTTTAAGCAATCTAAGCACCAAATAAATTTTGCTTCGTACTGCTCCTTTAATGTTCTCATAACACTTGTAATCTCAAAAATGGCTCTTTACACCAAAAAAGGTTGCCTGTTATAGGCGACCTAGGCAACGTTAGTAGAAATATATGGATCATACATTGTTAGATTACTTCTTCGCTTTTTGTTTATACTTGTCATTCAATCTGATAAAATTTCTAAACATTAAAGCTCGTTCTTTTCTAATAATTGAAATAGTAGTTTCTATTTTTTATTAAATTTAATTTAATTTTAATAATTAATAATAAATAAATTTTCGCTTACTAATTTTTTTATTAAGATTCTCAACATAGATTGTATATATCTTTCGAGGGCGACCAATGTATGGATAATAACTTTTAAAACGCAATATTTTTATAAACGTTTCTATTTAGTAGTTTTTACTGAGATTCTCCACATTAAGTATTAATTAATTCTTTGTCTTCAAAGCTACATTTTTTTCACATCAATGTGGTCGTTCTATTTTATTTTATTTTCATTAATCCTGCGGGTTTCTATACAGTTTTAATTTTAATATAAATGTATGCTTTATATGTCGTTCGTTCATTACTGACAATTCTTTGTGCTTGTATGTATTCTATAACCTTACATTTACTTCTACGTAGTCTGAAGTTCTCTGTAATTTTTATTTTATAAAATGCTCGCAGCTACGATAATTCATAGTAACTATTTATATGTTTTTTGTATATTATTTGTGTTTCCCAATTACTTTAAACTAAATTTGTGTGATTAAATTATAAAAAGTTTATTCATCCAAAGATTTATTATTTTTGATAATACTAACGAGAACACACACAATCCATGTTCAACGATTCGTCAAAGCTTTTTATTTAGACAAACACAATTAGATCACAGATTCGATAAAGTAGAAAAACAAAGGGTATGATGATTATGACAATGATGATATAGCTGGTTTAATTGAATTATTATATTTGTGTTTTTTGCCAATGTATGATATTTTATTGCAAATGTATTTTTTCGGGGAGAAAAAATAAAAAAGAAAATCCTTTTATCCGTTATGCGTACAAAAAAAATTAACATAAAGCACGAGATTGGAATTTGCTATAATATTTAGGTATAGAAATATGTATGAATAACGGGAAAGAACAAATTGGCTTATATTAATATTTGGCAGAAGATTTATATATAATATATAGATATATAAAAAGTGTTTGCATATAAACGCTTTTTTAATAGGGGAAAGCGGGGCGAGGATAATAAGCAGTAAGGTTCGCTGAAAAGTCCGGGGTATACAATATGTAATAACCGTAAATCATTTACCACCTAAAGAAAATCTCCAACAAGAATATCCATTTCATAGTAATCCATGATTTCCGGTTATATGGTAGCCATGAAGCTTTGCTTTTGATATTGATAATTGATAAGCTTGAATTATAACGACATAACACAACTTTATATCCCATGCGAATCATTACAACTAACTTATTGATTTATATAGATATTACAAACATATAACATTAAACTTTACTTGTAATATATGCTGCCCCTTAATAGTATTGTAATATATAGCGGATTTACTAAAGTTTTCTATGAAATCGATGTTGTTGCAAAGTTAAATTGTTTTAATACGTAATGAATGGACTGAATTTATATCAAGTGATTGGAGACAAGTAAAAGTTGGACATTATTCAATTGTGTTTAGTGATAAATGAGTCTGATCGTGTGACCAGAAAAGAACATAAAAAACCTCGAGTAAAAATTATAACAAAAAAGGGTTATTTTAAATTAAAATGATTAAAAACTCTACGTTTTGTCGGTATGTAGAATCGATTTAAGTAAGCAGTCGTAGCAACAAAAAATATTGTTGTGATAAAAATTTTAATATTTTAAACTGACGATAAAATGATGATAATAAAAAACAGATTTGATAAGAAAGAGAAAAATCTCAAAACTAAGCAGTTTCATTATTTTAATATTTTTACTGAAATAACAATAAAAAAAGGATTATTATGACTGAATTTATTAAACAAAATTGCATTTACGATGTCTACAAAAAATAGTTACCAAATTAAGTAAGTAAGGATTAAAGTTATATTATTTAGTGATAGTATTATGTAACTGCGTATTCAAAATACAATATGAATAAACAATACAAACTTTAAGTAGTTGATATATTAATTAGTTCTATACTTACGGTAATGACTGTGTTAAAAAGTATTTAATTACAATATTGAAATATAAAATTACAACAACGGCCTTATCCTTTATATACATTTCAATTAGCATTTCTGATATCAACTTTTTATTTAATTTCAAAATGCTGTTAAGTTTTGCTAACTTCTAAATTTGTATATAGCTTTAACAAAATTATTAATTTTTTTGAAATATAAAACACATAAGCCAGATATTTTTGACAAACATAAAATAGTTTGGTGTGCCTATGTACCACATACTTCAATTGGAGTATCAGAAAGCCAATGTTACTAGCTCCCGCCTGGTAAACGGGTGGTTTTGGGTGAGAGATTGGGGGGGGGGGGGTTGTACTCTTGGTACGCCGCTAGCTTTTGTCTGGCTTTCTGAAAGCGGCAATCTTTCTTCTGGGGTGCTTTCTGTGACGCATCCTAGCTTCCTGGTTCTGCCAAGTTTTCTGTTAACATTAGCTCGCTTGGTGTTTGTCCCGTCGCTGCGTCAATACTGCAATTGCAGTGGAACAACGCCAAAGCTATAAGCTCGTCTTACTGTTTGTTAGGCTGTTTTTCCTTTAGGGTTTGGAGGCTTTTTTGTACCACACTCTTGAAATGTTGGCTCGTAAATTGGGTACCTTTATCGGACAATATGACTTGATGAACAGGTGTTGTTCTAAGAGCTGGGTGGTTACTTTACTGGTTGCCGCTGGTACCGGCACTGCTGGGTCAACCACCTCGTGCAAAAATTCATTATTGTCAGAGTATATCTATTTCTTTTATGAGTAGCGTCATTGAACCAATGTAGTCAATGGCTACTCTTTCTCACGACTTGGCTGTGTTCTCCCGGTTTTGACTTTCAGGCATGTCATGCAGCCGCAAATGAACGTTTCAACGTCTTTCCAAACGTTTGGCGTTCCATTGCTCAAAGAGTATCTGCTGTAGTTTTGTCTCTCCCGGGGAGTCCTGTTGTGCCAAAGTTTTTTTTTTAATAAATTTAGTTTGACCCGATTTGAATTCTGTGATCTTCTAAAAAGCCGGTATAGGCATCGCAAGTTGCTCCTTGTCCGTAGTCAAGCTTTCCGATGGTAGTAGCTTTTCAGGATCATCTACAGAAGCGGCAATAATTGTTTTACTAAGGTGCCTGCTTAGTTTGTGCGGCAGTAAATTGGTAAATTTTGCATTAACATCGGTGAAATTTTTAACCAGATTAAGGCTAGATGGTCAGTTTGAAGTGTCAACAGTTCATCTTTAAGGTAGGTCCTAAATTTCTTGACAGCACATAAGACTGCAAAGCATTATAGCTCGTTGAGTGATACCTACTTTGACAGTACGCCAATGTTGCAGACGTCCGTCTGGAGCAAAAGCGGTAGGCCTGGGTTGGGTCGAGCAAGTATCAAGGGTTGGTCCGGAATTGTTATTATGTTTTTGAATGCTTTGGATTTGACTTTGTCTACACAAAACGTTTTTTTGTGCCCTGCCAGAAGTTCTATCAGTTTTGAGTACTCTAGTATATACTCCTGGAGCCAGGTACATAACTCCAGGAAGCTTTTTAGTTGCTTCGTATTGCAAGGCGTCGTTTGCTTCTTTATTAATTTTATGTGGAGAGTGAGCGGTTGGTTCCCTTTCTCAAACTTGCATTTCTCAATATTGCAGCGTAACTAGTATTCTTGTAACATTTCCTGTACTAGACGGAGGTGCACCAAGTGTTTGTTGTATCTTTGAAATAGATCAGTATGTCGTCTAAGTACATCAGTACTATGTTTTCCAGTAGACCAGCCAACACCTGGAACATTAGTTTTTATAATGTTGCTTGTGCATTTTTTTAGCCCAAAAATACTACCGTCAAGGTTGAGAAAAGCAGTAAAATGTCGGTGACTTTTGTGCATTGGAATCTGCCAGTAGCCGGTCTTTAAATCAATTTTACTAAAAACCTTGGCATCTTCAAACTAGGGTGATATCCGTTACTTTGATGCATCTTCCTTGTCATCTTCACGGAAAACTGTTAAAAAAATTTGAACCAACCGTTCAAAGCCTGCGGGTTCTAGGAAGACGTGTTGCGACAGCTTTGTAGAATTGTGTGAAGGGGATATTTTTGCTTTTGGTGGGATCCAGTATACCGTAGAACGTCGTGCCTGGTCATAGTGTATGAAACAGAGGGAGTTGCTAGACCAAGACGCAACCATGGGTTGGTGTTTTTCCACCGTTCCTACGCTAGCTGGGGATAGCCTGTTTGGTGGTTGTTTTTTTACTGCGGTTTGGTTGCGGACCGTTGAGGTTTTACGTTTGATTCCTATCCGCTCCTTGGTCCGTTTCCTGAACTCAAAGTGGTGGTATTTCCGAAAGTTTTAGCTTTGCTTCCGATTTCCGCTTACCGACGGGCGATGTTAGTCTTGCGTTTTATTGCTGTGGCAATCAGTTGATTGAACGTCTGAAAGAAAGTAAAACACGTCAAGCGACTGCTACATGCGTGGCTTGATCAAGATGGCCAATACGTTAGCCAGTATTTTTTCTGGCTGATGGGAGCAGATCCGTTGGTATAAGTCTGCTTGTCTACGCAAGAATCATTCTACAAGTTTATAGAGGTACTCATTACTCTATCTACTACCGCTGGATTGGCGTATTGTCGTAACACTACATTCATTGTAATTTCGTATGAGTGGGATGATTCATGCTCATGTCGTTGCTCAAATTGATGCGCTTTTCAAGCTTTGCACTAAGAGGAGGTGGTAAGCTGTATATGGAATTTGATGTTGGTACTGGTGTTGCTCGAGTTCCACAAAGAACCTGTGCCGGTCCTAGTGCCGTTAATTTTTTGGTTGTCTCCAAGTTTCTGGTGGCTTGCCTTGTCGGTTGAAATTTGGGTTCAATTTTTATTTTGGTCTCATCAGGTTTTATCGGGGTCGTGAAGGCACCATGCTCCTTATAAGCCTCACGCTAGGCGCCATTTGTTACCGGTTCTGGTTTCGCCTGGTGAAGGAGAGGTAGTCGGTGGTGTTAAAGAAGGTTGTCTGAAACCTTCTACCAGTTGTGGTGTTGTTTTGGGACAGATAACCGTAATTATCTAGCTAGTGTTGGGTGGAGTCTACTTCTTTTGGTGTCATACATGTTGTGACTTGTCCAAACATATTGTCCAGTTAGTACGGCTATCCAAAGTTTTCTTTGTGACCAGAGGCATTGTGGTGAAGGTCTTCCAAAGTCCAAGGACACCTAGCGAGCGTATGGGTTAGCTCCATATCTCGCAATGGTGCTGTTTGGTTAGCGATAAACCTACAGCCAGCAGACAGCATTATAAAACTATTTTTGGGAGCCCAGTTAGGGTATGAAAGCTTAAATGCATTTCTTTATTTCAGAGGTCTTTCGAACGCAGACAATTGTATATAAAAATAAGGAAGATTTAATACATGTTCTATGTAAGTGTAAACATTATCAACGAGTAAAACCACCAACTTTCTGGGAAGTAACTACAGACAATATAGAACCTATGTGTGCCAAACCAGTGGTGGTAAAAAGAAACTATAATGCGTTAACCAAATACACATAAAAACGCTTTCAGAATTAAAGAAACGCAAGATACTTATACTTATACACTACTAATGCAATCCAGAACGTAAGTGTAAAATGTTTTCAGGAGCTGTGTGTAAATGCAAACAAGTAAAAATTTATGAGCAAGACTGTGTGGCAAAAAACATATCAAGGCTTTGCAGTGATGCAAGAACTACAGTTGGTAGCCCACTGGTACCGCAAAGGTTGAAAGCTTTTTAATTGTTTGAGTAAGGTGCGTTAAACGTGTATCTACCTGTATGCGGCTGAACTGCGTCTATAACAGCGTAAGTACTAGACTGATGTCTGGTAGAGTATGAATATTAATTTGTTTTTACTTATGAGGATAGAAAGACTTGCATCTCAAAGGCATACAAGTAGCTAGGTTTAATTTCAGCGCGTTAATAAGAGCGTATTTTAGTCTTAGCTTATGAAAGCAGTGTGTCTAAAGCCTACAAAGGGCAGGTGTTGTATTTTATATGCACTGTTTGTTGTTAGTAAAAATTGCCCACTTAACATGAAAGCTCAAAACAGTCTTTGAGATATCAATATACGCTTTGCAAGCTAGAATTTGGTTTATTATTGAAATTAATTTGATAGATTGTTTTACCAACTAAAAACGTCTAAGCACTACCAACCACTAAATCAAGAAAAACTCTCAATGTGTCAATATTTCCAGTGCCTGAGCCTAGTGAAGTATTAAATCAAACTTAATGGCAAACTTTATTTCTGACGGTGCTTTTTAGTCAATTCTTTTAAGTTTTAGTTTTGTAACCATACTTTCTACAAAATTCAAAAACATTTTGGATCATTAAAAAAACATTGACAAATCACTGGTAAAAACCATTTATAGTTAGAACTAGAGTGGTATCTTAAAACAAAAAAAGCGTTTTGGCAAATACATTTGTTTTTATTTGTCTTGCTACAATGCAAGCATTTTACTTTTAACGTCGCTATAAGAATGCCTTAATTCGTTTCTATTAATCATAACTTTGTGGTTTTTAAAACCAAAATTTTGTTTTATTATTCTATGCATATTCATAAAAAGTTTAAGCACTTTAATTTGTTTAAAGTAAACGTCTAGGCCCACTTCAACATTTACTAAAGAGCACCGGAATAGAATTTACAGTTGAAGAGTGTACTCATTCTAATTATATTATATTTTTTGTCACTACCTAACTGTGCCAGTAGTGGGCAAATAAAAACTGAATTAGGATAAAAGTATAGATATAAGTATAGATATATATAGAATCAAATTTCTTTATTATAGTAAACTCTAGCTTTATCTATTTTACTTTTACTTAATACATTATTTTAAAACTTAAAAAAAAACAGTAGTGCATCAATCGCAGCTAACAGCTCTGCTTTCTGTATAAGATTGCAAAGTTTTTGATTAAAAGTTTATTGACAGTGTTTTTTTTTTCAAAATAAACTATAAATCTGTTTTATTCGTGCTTATTGAGTATTATTACACAGTTGGTCTCTTGAGCAGCACTTGTAAAACGCCGAGAAACTTCATTATTACTCTGATTGAAACCTGGCTTCATGACTCGCAGCAATACTTGTCACTCTAAGTTTTAAAATGGAAAGGGGAGAATGTCCATAAGCACTTAAGAGTTCCTTCAAATGTAACTTTTCTTTTCAGGCGATTAAATCCAAGTCTGTCTCACATTCCAGTATATAAATAGACATATGATTTGATAAAAATGTGAACTACATACATAAAATACTTTTGATTTTTTTTGTGATAAAAAGATAATTAACTGAATGTAGCTTTGTAACTTTGTTTTGAAAAATGAAACGCAAGTGTTTTATTGTTTTATTGAACTTAAACTTTGTTTTCACAGACTGGTAGCCGTATACAGTTTTTTTTTGTGTAATCGTATTGATCGGCAGAATAATTCTGTCAGATGTTTGATGCTTTAACCAAAAGGTTTTCGTTCCTATTGTTCGTCTCTCAGGCGCCTTTCAATGTGTATATTTTTATTATTGCTAATTCAATTAATCGATATGCGAATTATTCAGCGGCTTAACTAACAGCCTCTCACACTAGCATTAGTAACTAGAGAATTATATAATGACATATGACACTTACCGTAAGGGCATAAGCACTGGAACATTGATCCCTCGTGTCCTTGAGAAATATCAACGCAGATCCCATTATTCTTACAAGGGCTCGGATAACAAGCATCTTGCTCCTCACAATGAGGTCCTACGAAACCAGGACAGCATTGGCATTCATATCCTTCCTGTAAAATAAACAACATCTCTTACTATAAATAACATAAAACAAACTTAGTTATGCAGAAAATTATCTTTAAAATTTTCAAAGGCCAAGTTCACTTGTATTTAGAAATGAATTCATGCATACAGAAATCGTTTGTATATGTCAATCCCGTTTTATTTTAATTTCAATGGCCATTTCAATGCATACAAAGATTCATATTTGTCTTTTATCGTATCTATACGTCGATATAATTCAAGCTCTATTAAATCGCATAAGGGAACTTTATGTGAAAAGCTATTGTTACAAATTTTGAGATACAATATAGTTGCATCGTGCATACAATCATTCATTTCTATCGATTTGAAAAAACATTAAATTAACAAACTCAGTGCATTATTCTGTCATCTTGAATAATATTCTTTACAATAGAAATAAGTTGTAGTTATAATATACTTTTTTATTTAAAGAAACGCATTAAATTTGATATATATATATTCAATTACAATTTTAAATACGTTATTTTTGTTTTTATAAAATTGTCACAAAACAAGCTTTTTATTATGTTGCACTTTTATGTTTTAAAACAGTATTAAGTTTAATATTGTAAATCAATATGATAATCCTTAGAGTGCAAGAGAACTTTAAGGTTGTAGGTGGGATTATTTTTGGAAGGTTGGTTATGAGGTAATAATGTAATAAACTTTATTAATACATAAAAAATATTACAATAGATAAAAAACTTTCAGACACAAAATACTGAGATTTAATACATTATTTTTGTCTATGACGTTGAAATGATTAATTTTTCTAAATATTTAGTTTAGTTCCTTATTTGTTACATTTTTTTTTCACTGGTTGACCATTGTAGCTGTAGTGCTCTTTTGCGTTTTTATGTGCGGTACAAGTACCGAGACCGTTAAACATCTAGGAGAGTTTGTAAAAACATATCTTGTTGTTTCTGTCTATTCACTAATTTAATTTTGATATAATTTGTTGCTGCACCACCTGTTTTGCTACTTTTCTCATTTTTTGCGCACTTAAGATATTTTCTCAACTATTCCTACATTTTGACCGCATCTGTACTTACAGTTTGGTATTTTTGCCCTATTTTAATACCCAAGCAATGCAATATATACTCTTTAAGAGTTTCTTTATACACTTGCTTCTGCTGCTCATGTAGTTTCAATCTACTCACACAAAGCAAAAGTTTTTTTGCTCTTTTTTATCTATTTCAAAATTAAATACGTATAAAGGGATAGCTAACACTCAATACTTGCTAAGCGTAAGTGTTTTGGTAATAATGTATTTTAGGTTAGGTTAGGTTATTTTTCTGTATATTGTTTTATTATGTCTCACATTTGTTTTTTTTACGTTTTTTTTATTTTATTACTTTTGGATTGGGTCAATTCCGTGCTGACATCTTGGCAGAGGTTTTTGACCCAACAATCCGTGCGGCGTCAATTTGGTTTATTTTTGAATATGCCTGCATTGCGGGTTTTTTGTCGTAGCCTATTAGTGCCACGCAACAGAAATTTACGTTGGCATGGTTTTGTTAAATTTATTTTTTATTTTTTGGATACACCCAAATTACATTTTTTGAACCACGTTTATTTTTTCTTTCTAAGTCCACTTCTAGACTCAAATATCTATTTTTGTTGTTTTTCACATCATTCGACCATCTTTTCATTGACCATTTTACGTTTTTTTTTATTTTAAAAGTCACGGACTTATTGACCCGCCCTCGTATAATCATCAACATTTTCAAATTTTTTGTCAATGGTGGTTACGGCCACGTTTTGCACGTTAGTTTTTGATAAGTTTATTTTTAAACTTACATTTTTGAAACTTTGCTTAGCTGTAAGGTATAATCTTTAGTTCTTTAATATTCTTACTGAATAGCGCAATGTCGTCTGCAAACCGCAGGTTATTTAAAAATTGGCCGTTGATATTAATATCTTTATTGGTTTTATAAGAGATTCTTAAAAATAATCTTCCAATGCTAGCATAAACATCTTGGGTGATATAGTGTTGCCTTGTCAAACATCTTAGTGAATTGTTATTTTGTTGGTGATTATGTTTTTATCTATCTTTATTTATATTGTGGGCATTTTTGTATATACCTCAAATTGGCTCTTGCATTGTCCATTTTATTGAAAATTGCATCTAGTTTTATGTAATTGAACGCGTTTTAGTAGTCGATAAAAGTCAAGTGTAGCGAGATGTTGTATTCCACGCTTTTTTCTACTAGACTTCGGATCTTTTGCAGATGGTTTGCTGTTTTGTAGCATTTTTTAAAGCCACCTTGTTTACTAGGTTGGTAAAAGTCTAGCTTATTTGTAATCCTGTTTGTGATGATTTTAGTAAAAAGTCTATAGATGTGTGCAAGCAGGTTTATAAAACGGTTGTTTTTTATACTGTTTGTGTCTTTTTTCTTGTGTATAATACTTACTTGCGCATTTTGACATGTATTAGGAATTTTGCCTTTTTGCAGATATTTGTTTAGGAGGATTTTTACAGATTTTTACAAATTTTAGTAGATTGATTTTGACTTCTGGATACTAGCATTTTTCAGGTTATTTGACCTTTTCTAAGTGCCATTCCGTTTTTTATGTGATTTAAAGTTTCTTTGATTTCTGAGATTGTTACATCTGGCTTGTCTTGTCAATTGCCATTGGTTATTGTTTTTGCGTGGAAGTTTATTATTTTCATTTTGATTCTTACTATTTTATTTCTTGGCAACCTTGACCATGTTTGTTTTTGTATTTTCTATAGTTTTTTTCATTGTCTTTAAAACCTTTAAAACCTTTATAATAATAATAATAATAATAATAATAATAATAATAATAATAATAATAATAATAATAATAATAATATTTTATTGCATCAAATAAATACATTAGAACAATGTTTGTATATTATTGCTGTTTTTGATACGGTCATTTATTTTTTTTGTGTTGTTTGTTCTAATATTGTTTTAAAATTTTCAGCTAATTTCTTGATATAAAAGTTTATACTATGCAGTCGCAACTATGTTCTCTGTTTGTCTATATGTGTATGGTATCAGTGCTTATGTTTTTGTTTTTTCTCCTACTTAGCCGTGAAACTACTGTTTTGCTTGTATTTAGTACATTGGTTTAAAATTATTTTGAAAATGTATTTGGATTCAGTCTATAAGGAAAAAGTTAATTTTTTTTTTAACCTAATTGCGTATTTTTGCATTTTATTGTAATTGCTGGGAATTTAGTTAGTAGGTTTGTTGTATCAATTTCCGTTTTTTTGATCTGGTGTTTATAATTATTTTTGCCCTTATGAGTCTGCGATTCATGTTCCGTTATTTTTATTTAAAAAAATTAATAAGCAAGTGGTGTTGGTTTTTGACTCACCGCGCTAGCCTTGCGTGTTGGTGAGTTAGTGGTGGTCTATCTGGCTAAGACTATGTACGCTACTGTTATTTGCGTATGAGGTCATATGTTATCATACTAACAATGCAATTTCAGATTCAATTGCATTAATTGTCTGCCACCGCCTACGCTGGGTTAGACGTTGCAGTGCTAGATAGAATTAGTAACCTACACGGTCTGCATCCCAATCTGAGTCAGCCGCTGTAGTTTTGTTTTATGCCAAATATTTTATTTCACTCATAGCGGAATTAACAAAATTTACGTCAGCATCCGAAATTTTACTCCACTCTTGGTAAAGCTTTTTGGTTTATTTAGAATATTTATCACTACACTTTTCATTTTGCTATTATTTTTTTCAAACTTGTGGTTACCGTCTTTTAAGCTACAAAAAGTTCTTTTGCCATTGAACCAATACGGCGTCAAATTGGCTTATTTTTAGATACAACCACATTACAGGTTTTTTGTACCATACTTATTACTACCACTTAACAAAAATCCACGTCGGTATTTGCAATGTTTACCCTAATCTCGGTAAAGCTTTCTGCTATCTCTTGGTTGAGTTTATTGAGTACTTTTATCTTTGCCACTTTTTATCTTTCAATCTTATACTTTGAAGTATTTAGCTTTTGCATTTTTTACGTCAAACTTGAGGTTGCTGTTTTTAAAGTTTTAGTCAATTGCGTGCGGTCATTCTCAGCAAAGTTTTTTGGCGCTCAAAAGGTTAACTACCAAAATATGTAAACCTGAATTATGGACCGCACCACTTTTCAAAAGCTTTACAGCTCTACTAAAAGCAAACACGTACCACGCACTAAAAGTACTGTTTTATAATACCACAAGCTGTAGACAAGCAAAGAAGGCAATGAGTACCCCAAACCTTAAAATAGCCGATAATTAAATTTGCAATTATGAGATGCAAAATTGATGACGAGACGATATTTAATATACATATACTCGGTTTTCTTCTACGCAAAACAGTTGGGCAAGAATTGACTCGACAAGACCAGTAAAAATAAAAAAATTCCAAACATTATCCTGGCATACATCAACTATATAGATTGGTTGTGAGTCAGGACACCGGAATGAAGTTACCACCGGAGAAGCTACAAAAGCTTTATTAAAGCCCAAATGCAATTTAACAAAACTTCAGAATTTAGTTTTTATTTTTTTGGTTGCGGCCGTTAATCTAAAAACACGCTTGTTGTTGCTACTTTGGTGCGACATAGTCGTTTTCACTGCAATAACAAAGTCTGGGTATTAACAAAACTGGGAATAAGGAAAATCCCAGTTTGATTATGTGGCCACGTTTGGGGAGATGCCCTTACCGGCCAAATTTTTTGCCCTGGGTATATCTAGAATTTTAAACCTTATTTAAGTTATAGCTGTTAAGGCCGCTAGATGGCGATAACAACCCTAACGCACCCATTTTTGCTATACGCGTAATCTAATTGCGACAGAACACGTTGCATAAATAAAATCTAATTAGAAAATTCTAGAGGTTACCACTGAGCAGTGAGCCAAACCTACAACAAAGACTAAGCATTGCTATTTTGGGCATTAGTTTCAGCAACCATAATTAACCTTGCAAATCTTTCCGAGTAAGTCACGTGTTGTAAATCCTAATACATAATAAGCAAAGTAGAATACTCATGTATAGAATATAATAATAAACTGCTTTTATTGGCGACCCTTATCAAATTGACTGTCAACGTATTTTGAAGCAGTAATAAATGGCCAGCAACTAAACCTTACTTTGGCTAGTCAATAAAAACAAAGTTTGCGATCTTTTTGATGAGAATTATTTGAAACTACATGTCTAAGTCTACAAGCCCATCCAGGTAAAACTTGCTAATTTAACCATTGACGTTGAAAACAAAAATCTCTTTACCAGAAACGTCACGTACATACCATAAATCTGCTTAGTTAATTGTGTGCAGACACTTTTTGAGGAGCTTTGTCAAATCTTTGCAATTAGTTTGCGCTAATTTGGATTATTAAAAAAAAATTATATAACAGGTTTTTTGTATTATGCTTACTATTTTTGCAATCTTTATTAGTCTTGCTAAAGCTTTTTTTCTTAGTTTTGTTAAATTTGTTTATTATTTTTATTTTTGCCACCTTATCTTTTTTTTACCGTCAAACTTGTGTTTACCAATTTTTAAGCATTGGTCAATTTTGTGCACTCTTATTTGCGGAGCTTTATTGGATCTTTGCAACTGAGTGGCGTTACGTTGGTTTATTCGTGGATCAGCCGCATAACAAGTTTTTGTATTCACGCTATAGACATTTTTATTAGCATTTGCAATGTTTAGCCCACTTTTGGTAAAGTTTTCTTTGGCTTTGTTCAGATTATTTAGTATTACTACTTTTTCCATCTTGCATTATGCCATCTTATTCTAAACGATTTTCAATAAAAATGAATTATCAATAACGTTTTTCTTCTCTTTCTTGAATTGGTTTGTCCAGTGTTTCTGTCAGGAGATTGTTTAAAATTGTTTTTTTATTGGCTTGTGTTTTTTTTAAACAATCCCTGCGTTTTTTATTGTAAACTTCACACTTAGCAATTGTAGTGGAATTTTTATCCTTCAGACATCCACCGCAGAAGTTGCTGTGTTCCGTTTTAAGTTTTTTACAAATTATTTGTTTACTGGTGCTTTAGTACAAAATCCCCAAAAAACGTTTGTTTGTTGGTAAACTGGTCTGCTTTAAGGTTTTCTTCTATGTACTAATATTTTGATATCTAGATCAGTTGTACCTTGCTGTTTTTAACTAGTGACCAGTTATGCAGTCTATTGCCAGTTTGAATTTTATGACTAGCAAACGTATTGCTTGTAGTGCTGCTTGGCTAGACATGATAGTTACTGGGTTGCTAGTGTGTTTTGAAAGTGTTTAGTGCATTCCGCATCATCTTAAAAACAGTTTCTTTAAACTTACCGTTTACCAAAATAGTGAGTTTATAGGCATAGCCTAGGACATAGACGCCCATGTTATTCTATACCTGCAGGCTGTCCATGACAAGGCACCACAAATTATTTAAGCATCTCAAACATTGTTTATATGTTGTAACTACTATTTGACCGTACTATTGTTTAGATCTCTGTACAAAAAATTAATGCGGTTCAAATTTTATACTCCGGCTCTTCAAATCATCATTGTTACTTTTTGTTGTCTATTTTAAGCAAGCCGTAACAGTTAAACAAATGTATTTTGCTGGTTTTGATTTACACTATACCAAGGTTTGACGTTCTCTATGCATTAATGTTAAGTGATTTGTTGCATAATGTTAAGCTAAGTGTGTGCAAAATGTTTTGCTTAGATATGAACACCAAATTAAAGCCTTTGGGCCTGGTTGAGGCTTTTATCAAAGCTTTGCCGCCTTACGTTACGTGCACGTTAAAAAACCCAATAATTTATGTTGAAACTTTTAAAATACCCAGATGTGGTAGTCTTAACCTCTGGCATTAATGATTAGCGTTGACAAAAGAAATAGACCGACGTTTATTTATTGTATACATTATTATGTACGTAAAGGTAGAGTGCTTAAAAGTATGTTGAGATTATTGACATATAAACCTTGATGTGACATTGGCAGTTGAAATAACAATATACTTTAACTAATTAATATACGATGTGCATGCTTAGTGTGGTGGTTGGGTGGATGAACGTTTAATGAGTCAATTAAATAACAGACACAAACACACACATTAGATCTGCAATATAGTGATTGGTAACGTAGTCTATTTGCCCGCTTATAAAATATTTTTTTTTAGTCTATTCTGCTTGGTTTTGCAGAGGGCAACTGAAAACAACGATTTTTCTGTTTTTGATTCCAACACTATACTAAGAGCTTATACATACCTACTGCCTCAAAACAATTTAGAAATTTGTCAAAATATAAAACCCGTTTTTAGGTTATGCAACGTATGGTATTTAATAATCAAAAATTATTATTTATTTTTGTCTAAATACAAAATCTTATAAAACAGTGGAATCAGAATATGGTGGAGATAAATCAATATTATTGTACGCCTCAGTAATCCAAAACTTAATGTATTGATCGCTTAATTACAGTAAAAGCATTGGCAAGGTAGTTGCAATGGTCAATTGTTACAAATTCAATGGTTTTCACGTGTGTGAACACAGATACAAGATATTCCAATGCCAAATCGTAAATTATGATATGTCAATAGAATCGTCTCATTTAACAACTATAATACTGTTGTCAAATATTTTTCAAATTGGTAAACTAGTACTTATAATTAACAATAAAGCAATATTTTAAGTTATGTTACAATATTTAATCCTGTGGTCTTAATCCACATTTGATGTCAGCATTAAGGTAATATTTTCGGAAATTATTTTACATAATCAATTATATCAATTATATAACATTACTTCAAATGGATTACATAATATCCGAGTCCGATTACAGATGAATGAGGTCCGTGCTCATCCACGTGAGATGTTCATCTATGCTAACTCCGTATTGTAGGGTCTGTGTTTTTATCTCTAATAATATTTACAAAGTTATATAAGATTTATTAAATCATTGTCTGTCAATCTAAAAAGTTATACTTTTAATCATATTTATAAATTACATAATAATATAAGTACTATTACAACACAGAAAATGTAAACATACATCCATCTTTGGCAAACATATACACAAATATGTTATAAAATACATAAAACTGTTACTGCAATATAAAATGACAGTTTTGGGATCATTCTAAATAAATAAAATAAAATATAGATTCTTCATTAAATAAATCAACAACTCCTACTTATAAGCATAGTCAAACCTACTCAAAACTTTAAACAACTGTAAATACTAACATTTAATAAACACTAATAAAAAAAGTCTTAAAAACAAAAATTTACTTAATTTATATTAATATTAATATAAAAGTTTCATTCAAAATAAATTACGTTATTGCGAATGTGGCATGAATAAAAATCTATACTTCAATGCAGTAGAATTTTATATAAACTCTATTGAAACCATGCCAATAAGTTTTATTTATTTTTACAAAAAACTTTATGTGATTGTGTAAAGCATATTACTAAAATGATAATTTAATGTTATTAACTTAACGTACATAATAATTTACTTAATTAATTTAATTGTCTAATAGCGTATTAGAATTGATCTATTCAATAGCTTACAAGAATTTCCAATCACATATAGAGCACACACACATCCTGTCTGGCACAGAGAGCTCCTATATTACAATTCTATACAAACATTCCCATACACAAATTTTCTAGGGGACTGTCCTGTTGTGCTGCAATGCATTATCTGTTTTGAGAAAAGATATAATTATAATTACGTTCCAAATATCTTTTCTACTATTATTATTATGTGTAAGAACGTAATAATTATCTAGAAAATAATGAAGCAGACAATTTATATAAATTATGACATTAAGAAACAAGTCGCATGTATATAAGTTACTGCAAGTAGTTAATTATTTAAACATGAAAATACAGTATTTTGAAGTTTTTACAAAATTTATATTGTTTTATTGTAGAATGTGCCACAAACGATCTGAAAGAAATCAATGTTTTCAACCAAGTGGCCTTCAGTCGTTGTCTCTTTCGCAGCTTAACTTAACATAATGGCAAGTTTGGGATCAATGTGCAGGGTAACTGGTATCACCTATTTGTAGTAAGCTGTTATAAAAACAATATTTTGTTAATGACAATTTCAATGTCAAATTTGTGAGCGTTCATTTATGCAGTATAATAGATCATGGATAAGTTTCCAATTAACCAACGCGTAGTAAAAAGCTTCATATAAAGTCTATCAGTTGTTAACACTTAAAGGCAATTTTGTCGCGAGATTAATGTTGAAAGACACAAACAATCACCAACACGACAAACATTGATGAAGTAGATGCAAGACTTTAAAATTAAGGAAAACGTTGATTTAAAGTTTACCGGAGACGCACACACAGTAAGAACACCCGAAAATATCTAACGCGTTAAGGATCCTGTAAAAAAAAGGTTTTAGACGATCAAGGCATTCAATTGCATTGCAAATTTGCAAAAAAAGCTTATTAAAACTTTTGCATTCTAATTTGCGCTTTCACTCATATAATATAAATTGTTCACAAACTTAAAGATCCCAATAAACCAGTTTGTATGCAAAAGATTTTTTGCAAACTTTGGAAAATGATAAAAACAAATAATTTTTTATTGATGTTCAATAAAGCTTATTTCCATCTTAGAAAATTAACATGCAATACTTTTGCTACTGGGCTGAAGAAAACCCACACCAGTTTCATGTAAAACCACTTGACTTGAGCAAAATCAAGTATGGTTACAACAAGACTGTGCCACCGCACATACAACACTGCAAACTTAAATTGTGTTGCAAAATATGTTTCTTGGTCACTTAATTTTAAGGTTTAGTAACACAGACGGCTATGTTGTCCAATTTGAAGACTTCTGATTTCTTTTTTAGAATTATCTGAAGCAAAAAGATTTCTTCAAACAATATAAGACTTTAAAATAAGTATTTTAGAAGAATATAGAGTATTGGACCAGAATCCAAACCAAAACTTTAGACAAAGATTGCAGTATTGCATTGTAGTTTAGGAAAGCAATTTATTAAGTAATTTTTATTTATTAATATTTGTGTCAATTTTTTTTCAATCCATTACTTTTTATCTTTATGGACAGGTCTTGAAAAATAGATGTTACCAATTGCCGTATACTCTGTATACATAAATACTACAAAAGTTTTGCAAATATTTTGGGGTGTAAGAGGTGATGGCTAAAAACTAAACAACCCAAATAACAACCTCACCTGCACGTGGTACACCCTGCTGGAAAACCAACGAGGCTCTGTTCACCGAACGTCTGCCGGAATAAGCTCTTGCTGGCCAACAGCTACGGGTGGAGGAGCTGGCAAGAGTAAGAGCACTCTCTTGTCTATGGGATTAGAAATAATTCCAAAAAGGTAGATAAATCAAAACTGATCAACGGCATGCGGATGCAGAAAGCAACGGGAAACCACTGCATTAAAGATCCGATCGAATATCCCCGAGAAAATCATCATTATGGTAATATTCAATTCTAAATTATCCGGAGATTAAATTCCTCAACTCGAATCTCCGGGGGGAAGAAACTTGAATAACTCAAAAATTAGATTAGCAGGACGGAATGTGAAAAATGGTCAAAAGTTGAAAATAGCAACATGGAACGTCAGAAGCATGTTCAAAGCAGGCAAGGCACACAACGTTATCAAAGAGATGCAGAGGCTCAACATTAATATTCTAGGAATCAGTGAAATGCGCTGGCGAGACTCAGGCAAATGCGAAATTGACGGGTATCACATATACTACGCAGGAAATAATAATGCGCATCACAGAAATGGTGTTGCGCTAATGGTCAACAACGAAATTCAAAAATCAGTCTTTAGTTATACGCCAGTGTCAGATTGGGTAATTGTTCCCCAACTAGCAGCTCAGCCCGTCAACTTGACGATTTTTTAGGTCATCATTTTGTCATCACCAACACCTTCTTACAACTGCCAACAAAAATATTGTATACATGGAAATCTAATGCTGATAGCGTGGACAGGATAGTGAAAAATCAGATTGACTATCATAATTAAAGATTGGTTTAAAATAACATACGCGCAGTCAAAACGTACCTAGGAGCTGACGTTAACTCTGACCACAACTCCCTAGTAGCTACATTACACCTTAAGCTCAAGAGACGAACGTCTAAATCAGTGTTGCGGTTGGACATGAGGTTACTCAATACTCCTAACATCCGAGACAAAGTTAGTTTAAAGGTCAACGCAGCTATACAGTCACTAACCCTCAACAACATGCCAGACACTGAAGAAGCATAGATTGGAATAAAAACACCTGCTGATACTCACAATAGAGTATCAGCAGAACAGAACTCAAACAGTCAAAAAAAGGCATGACAAAAACTTGGATGACAAACAAAATCTTAGATCTGATGGATTTACGTCGGAATCTGAAGAATGATAAATCCAAATATTTAGACCTTAACAAACGAATTAGAAGGGAAATAAAAGAAGCCAAGTATAGCTAGTTTTCTAAAAAATGTGACGAAATTGAGAGAGATGCAAAACACAACACTTTCAATCTACTCCAATAAGTTGAAGAAGCTGCTGGAATTAGAAAACGTAATCGGAACGCGGCACTTTTGCTTAACAGGGATGACAACATTAACTTAGACTTGAACAAAAAACTGGAAAAGTAGAAGAAGTATGTTGAGGAACTTTTTGCTAGCAACCGTTAGCAGGTAAACATTTGCAACAACTTCTGTGAGGGTTTTGAAATAACACACGCAAAGGTAGTTTACGCAATTAGAACAGCTAAAACTAAAAAGTCCGCTGGACCAGACGACGTATATTTGGAAGTACTCAACCTTTTCAACAACCAATCTACAAAGCAATTAATCAGCTTCTTCAACGCCATCTATCTTTCTGAAAAAATACCAAGTGAATGGCTGGAGTCTATATTTGTCACATTACCTAAGAAAACGTGGCCAAAAACTTGCGGATACTACCGCATAATTAGCATAATGAGCCATACGCTAAAGATTTTCCTTAAAATAATACATGGTGAATTATATGGTAAATGCGAGGAACGCCTCTCTGATACTCAATTTTGATATCGGAATGGGTTTGGAACCAGAGAAGCCCTATTTGGCATACAGGTTCTAATACAGAAATGCCGCAACATGCCCACTGTTGTATACGCGTGTTCTATCGATTACCAGAAAACGTTTGACTGTGTTGACCACGGGAAACTTATCAACCTCTTTCAGAGTATAAACTTAGATAGCAGAAACGTTTGCATTATAAAAAATCTGTATTACAACCAAATCGCTGCTGTCAAAGTTGAAGACATGACTACCGAGTATGTTCCCATTCAACGAGGTGTGAGGCAAGGCTGTGTTCTCTCTCCACTGTTCTTTAACATATACTCTAAGCAAATTTTTGCCAAAACATTGGACAAAGCTCAGGAAAGAATTGTTGTCAACGGAGAAGTAATAAACAACTTGCGCTACGCGGACAATACTGTTCTACTGACAGGAAGTGCTAATGACTTGCAGGCGTTACTATATAGGGTTGTGGCTAAAACCAAAAAAAGGGTTCAAGTTAAATATCAGCAAAATCAAAGTTATGGTTATTAACAAGGATGGTAAACTTCCAGCAAACCTGAGTACAGACAGTATGATAGCATGCAAGAAATAAGATCTCGTATCGAGCAGGTTAGAGCAGCATTTAGCAACTTAAAGAAAGTGCTTACATCTCGTGACTTGTCAATACCTCGACGTATTTGTTTACTACAGTGCTACGTCTATCAAATTCTGTACTACGGAATGGAAAGGTGGACTTTAACAAAGGTAATGTGTAGCCGACTTGAAGCGTTTGAAATGTGATGAAGAAAGTATGCGGTTGGCTCCAGATGAGAGGAATGTTGACTTAAAACCAACTGTGGGACTAAACTGGTATCAATAGCCAAAACCCGACACAAATAAAAAGCTTATACTCACTGGGTAAATCACGGCTGAACATTTTTTTTTACATACATATGTATAGAAAATATTAGTTAAATCTTGAAAAATACTGAAGGGTGACGACAATACATATTAGAGTAAATCTAACCCAAATGTGAACTGCACGTAGGTGCTTTCTGCTAGAAAACTAACGACGCTCTGGCAACCAAATTAAGACAGAATAAAGTTCAAAAAATTTAAAAAAATGTAATATTTGATTATTGGTAGCATTGACTCCAATTGCTTATAGTGGCTACTGCAAGTAATCTTTATCAATTATGCGCTGACATATCAGATACAACTAATAGTGTTGAGTTTAATCTATATAAAGCAATTGCACCAAAAATAACAGCAGTTTTTTTCTTAAAATATCTGTAAGAGAGCATTGGAAACCTATCAAGTTTGTGTTCATAACTTTCTAAAATAATCCCGTTCACACAAAGCATTAAATTGTAGAAAAAATGCCGCCAAACCTTGATGACAAAAGCAGAATGGACAAAAGTCAAAGCTGGCAAAAAACTTTAGAACCAACTACAAAAAATAAAAATCTAATGTAGAAAAGACCAAAAGTTTTTTTCTAATTTGTACTATACCTTAAGTAAGGTAAATTAAAAAATAATTTTGGAATACTTAGAAATAAACGATATGCCATATTCCCATTAACATAGGTTCCGACGGGAATAGTTTGTAATCGACTAATTAAACCGCGTGACTGACCCTACTGTTAATGGTTTTAAACTGGTTTTTTTACATTAAAAAATTAAGTTTGGCACAAAAGTCTACTTTTAAAACCTCAAAGATTAAAACTTTATGCAAAGCTGATAGTTTTTTATTTAATCCGCAGAACTTTGACAGTTAAACTCCTAAACTGTATTTTTATTTTACGCCACACCAGAGCAAAAGTTTCTCAAGTTTTTATATTTTGTAGATGCTATTTAACGTGTTTGTGGCCAACAGCCATCAAGCAAGAAGTTAATATGGTTCAATATGCTAGAACACTAATATTCAGCTTTAAGTTACCAAAAGCAACTCGAACTGCCCGAGAAAGTTGCTCAAAAACTTCCAACAAGCAACCTGCGGCATAGCATTAATAAAATAATTTATGTATGTTCAATTCAAGGCTTTAAAATTGAATTTGATTTAAGTTTTGTTATTAACTGATATAGTTTTTATTGATTGTAATATAAAAACCTAAAAACTGCAGATAGTATTGTAAAATTGAACTAAAAGAAGAAAATTTAATTAATTTAACTTGGCAATAATAAACCTAACTTATGGAACGCTTGTGTTTTATTTTTACTTTAATTGATCCTTTATTTTTACTAAACAGCGTTATAAGAAATTGTTTTTGTGTGATAAACGAAGTATTTAACCCGCGTCAGTGTAGTTCAAAAACACGCGCGGCTTGAGTTTCCGTGCTGAGCACCGCTTTCTACGGCCAGTCATGCCGGGTGTGCCACGCGGCTTTATCGCTTTAGTGTAGCCCCGCCATAAGGCTACCAGTAATCTTCAAGACTGGTTAAATGGCAGACAAGTCAAAGTAAAACCAAAAAACAAAGCTGTTCTTTTCTTACGGCAATACATTGCTCTTTTTAAAAATGTTTTCCTTGGCAACGTTCTTATTCTGTGGTCCGATTTTGCCAAATATCTGGACATTACCATTGATACAAGATTTACGTACAAATTGCAGTTACACATCTTAGATAACATTAGAATAGCAGTCATAATGCTTTGACGGAACACCGGAATGTCGTTCCAAAACAAAATCCGAATGTACACCACTATCATCAAACCGCAAATTACAATTGCATTATCAGTCTAGAGAACAGCTGCAAACACGCATTTTAATTGTTTCAAGGTTTTCTAAAGTAAATTTTTACCTTAGATTGTTGGAGCTCTAATACGTTAAATACAAAGAAATTTGTAACGACCGTAACATTTCACAGTTGCGTCAACACGTTGAAGCTTTGATCAAAAAATACATTGTAAATTTTGATGTTCACTCTAACTCTGATCTGGCTAAACTTGCTGAGCCAAATAAAAAAATATACTCCCATAAAAAACAATTATTTAACTCTACAACCTTACCCCACAGCTTATAGAGCGTTTAAACCATCTCCTAAAATTGCAATCGCCAAAGGAAGTTTTATAAGTTTTGTGGTCTTAAACTTACAGGTATAGTCCGGGAGAGGGTTAGTTAGTAATCACTTTTTGATAGAGCGTGAATTTGACACTCAGTTTTTTTAATCTCTCAACTATAGAGAAGAAAAACTTCTGAATCACACTCCTTTGATCGTTGTCAAAAAACACAAATTAAGCGGGGCTAAAGCAAAAAGACAAAAAATGGTGCGTTTGGCTGCTGAAAAACAAACAAACCTCTTTTTGGTAAGAGAGATAACCCACAACAGAATGCGTCAAAGTCAAATTGAAGACTTCTCCAAGAGAGGTAAGATCCAAAACTTTTGGGCAGAAGGAACCGGGAACAACAAAGAAAAGGGTTTGTTTTTCTACGTCTTTACTATTACTTAGAAAACCCAGCAAAAGAGTTGCACAAAAGGAAAACTCAAAATATTTTTACAAGAAAAACTTAGTTACAAGGAAGTTGTCTCATTGCACCTTTAAGTAGCGGTTACAAAGCTAGCTCACTCTTTGGGTAAAACTCTTAATAAGCAGGTCAAGCTGATAAAGGATGCTTTTACTCGGGAGTTAAATTATTCTCTATTCCCCCGAGGCAAAACACCTTCCACCTTTAGTGGTCTATCACACATAGAAATGATTTTTAAAATTATTTGTGATGGTAACGTTTTGCTAAAGTGGCTACAAAAAATCCGGTCTACAACTCCAGTGGCCAGAATCGCAACAAAGTGCTACTGATTCGGCTTTTTAGGTTGACAAATGCCACTTTGTGGTTTCCAAAAAAACCGGATGCCGTAGAGTTGGTTATGTTGCTTCGAAAAGCAAAACCAATAGATAAACGTCAAAGACTAGTGCATTTTCTACAACGCCAAGTCAAAGAAACCGGAGGGCCAATTTCGTTTGCTAGGAATAAGTGAAGAAGATGTACAAATACTAAATAGTAAAGGAAATTTGCTGAGCAATATGTTCAGTAAACTTACCATCAAAATAACAAGTATTGTGCCAAGACAGGAGGAAGCGATGGAAACAAAAATGATTGATCTATCCAAAAAAAACCGAAATTAAAATACACCAAAATTGACAGATACCGCAACACATTGAAGTTATTTAATGCAAACCTGCAGTACTGTCAAGACTCCGTAGCAACACTATGCCGCAATCTAGAAATTATGCATGACACATAAGCTTTAATCTAACAACCATAGATTGTACAAACCAGGGTCCGCGGATTGGGCAAACTTTTTTTTTAAGTTCAACTAACGGTAAGCTTTTGAAAAAAGTTTGTTGCATTTTTCAACGTCGTTTTAGATCCTTAATATCAATTACGTCTGACACTGATATTTTTAACATTGTAAACAAAGTAAGTCTTTAATGGCAAAACAAATATTTTGCTAAAGCGGATGGGTGGATGGATGTTTTACTACAGCACAAGTCTGTAGTAAATCAATGTTTTAATTTTATACGTGGGCACAGTAAAATTTGAGTTTTACATTATGCCATAAAGAAAATCTCTCTCTCAATGTTTTCTTACTGCAAGTTGCATTCAATAAAAGTTTTAGTTATTAGTATTGTTAATTTAAATTCCGTATTATAACACGTTTTACCACATAGTGGCCGTCAGGTAATCACATTGATTAATTAAGTTTACATACTAAAATTAGATATATTATATAGTAATTTTAACAAATAAAGCTACAAAGATAAAATTATTTTGTGTTAATAATAATTAATTAACACATTGAATGAAATTAAATAATGTTTACAAGTAATTTAGATGAAGAAAATTATTTACATCACTCCGATTATTGAATAGAATTCTTAATTTATAAATTTGAAGTAATTCTAGTAGAATAGACTTTTATTACATTTCAGAGTTTACATTTTTAGTTTACTATTTACATAACTTCAGTATATCCTCAAGTTATTATACATTGTTTCATTGTCAGCTTCTTTGCGTATATTTTATTAAAATTATTTTGACATAATATTTACATATTTTTTTATTCTATTGGCTTTTTATAACATTTCTTATACTAAGTAACTTGCTGTTGTATTAGTTTTTTTTTCATATTTCTTAATATTTATAGTTAATTAAATAATCATCAAAAATATTATGAAGTTTTCAAACCCAATAGAACTTTAGCAGTAGCGGTTTTCTGAATATAAAACGTGAAAACTTTCACCGAACAAAAGTATTTCTTAACTGATATAATTTTAGCAATCTTCATTGAAATATTAATTAATTCGAATCAAATAAAAAATGGTATATCAAATTTAAACTCACTGAACCATTTTTTTTACTAGTATTGATCTAGATTATTTTATTTATATTGCCTTTCAGCCCAGCAAAAGCTTGATATATGAGAAATATGAAGGAAATATATAAAGGGGGGATCTTTTTTGTTTATTTCCTACACTAAAAGGATTTCAAAGAAATCATCTTTTATATCAAGTAACTATTAAGCTTTTTGGTATTAACCATAAGGAAAATATTACAATAATATAATTATAATTTATTCATAATAAACATAAAATGTTATAAATGTAATAACTAAACAAAGAAAAACATTGTTAAACAAATAATAATATACCACTGACAAATACTTAATTATTTCTACAACCATTATCATATGCATGAAGAAACAAATCTTTATTTATACAGACTATTTTATATTCATCTTTATCAAAGATACAATTAATATTTGTATTATCTAAGCAAAATATACTGACTACCAACCCAATTATTTTTAATGATTTCAATTATAATGCCCAGTGATTGTATTTCAATGAACCACAACATCGAAAGCATTAAGTAATACATGTTATCAAAACCATCACATAATTCTTTGTTAAAACGACAAAACAATTTTTTTATTATCTTTAGTATTCATTTCATTCATCCTATTATTCTTGTAGGTAGGCTTTTTTATTCTTTTCTATAGTAATATAACATAATCCTGAGAACGTTATTATTTGTTTTTTAATACAATCGACGCATTTTGTTTAATAACAGAATCACTTAAAATTTTATGAAATATTATACTTACCCATAAAATTGCAGTTTTATAAATGAAATATTTCAATAAGTAAAAAAAATAATGTTAAAGTTTTATTATTTAGTTTCTCATTGACTTTGTATCATGTTGACTTTCTTTTGAATCAAGATGTAACATTTTAGAAAAGAGTTTAATAAGTTTCACACTTGTTCAGTTTATAGATGGATGATTTTATACAAGGTGTTTTCTTTATCGTGTGAATCGCATTACTTCCAAGTATAATTGACATTCTTTGTACTTCAAAAGTTCGGAAAGTTTCTAGATATCGGCAAATAAAGGCGGCCATCACCGCTTATCGGAATCATATTGCGAATCCCCGTATTTGCATTCCAAGTCATTTTGATATTTTCATATCTTAATGTACTTGAAATATTATTTGAATAAATTTTATCCGCTTTACTTCAAATAACACCAATAAAACTTTTTAAACTAATATTAGGTTTGAAATTTATTTTTATTTACTAATTCAACTTTTATTAAATTTTTATTTAATAAACAGCAAACATTCACAAAAATAATTCAAAATCTTTGTATAAAATGCGTTATCGATCATTTACTTTTCAACAAGTTAAAATTAAAGTAATGAGGAATCATATTTATGATAAATATGTCAGTCAGTCTTGATGAACTAGGATTTGCTGATACAATCCGAAGTTTTTACGAACGAAAAATAAATAATTATTTTTTAAATAAAAAATGTTATAGCAATCCATATTATTATTTATTTTTATTATTATTTTTAAGACAAGTGTGTACAATAAGTACATTTTTTTAAATTTATTTTATTAAGTTGGATTAGAAAAACTCTAGCGCTTGCAATACTTAGGTTTATTTGTTAGTAAGTATACGTTTGAATTAATTTATCAAAACAATTCTACAATTATGCGATAAACATTAAAGAAAATGTTTTTAAGATTGGAAATATGTCTACGGTATTAAGCAAATATTTTAAATATAGTAATATTTTCCGAAATACGGATTTTTTTAAAATTTATTTATTTACATTTGTATATACACTTTACATACATGTAAATAGATATTTAGCCTTAAGATTTTTAGTATTTGTCAAGATATTAAACAAAATTTTTTGTTTACGAGTCTAATTGTATGTTCAAAATTTAAAAAATATAATAAAATTATGTTAATTTAAAAAAAAAAAGAGTATATTTGTGTAAAGTTTTACGTGGAATCTAATTAGCAAGTACTCAATAATTTTTTTGGGAACCCAAGGTATGCACCTGACTCAAATCTAGAAGCTATGAAACTTATTAAAAATAGTTCTTTTAAAAATTCAAAGGTAGTGCGGCACGTGTTCTTTTGATCTTAAGAGCTGAGCTTTGGCATGACTTACTTTTTTGCATAGATTACTTTTTAAGATTGTACACAACAAAATTTTACAAAAAAAAATAAAAACGAGTCTAATATGTATATACAGGCTATTTCCTAAAAAACGCCGAAAGCTATAATTTTCTTATTTTGAATTTTAGACTCAACAATCTATATATATTCTTAAATGGCAAGAAATAAGCTATCTTTTGACGTTCTCAGTTTGTAAATATATTTTACCTGTTTTGAGTAACAATATCCATCATCGTTATTTTAAACGGAACACTGTATATTTTTACATATTAGCTTAATTCTTGCCATTTAAGAATACATATTTATAGTTTGTTGGGTCTAAAATTTAAAATAAAAAAATGATAACTTCCGGCGTTTTTTAGGAAACAAATATATATATGTATATATATATATGTGCATAGCTATCTTACTCGCCTCCGTACACACATAAGGCGACCAAGCCTCCACCTTAAATCTAATAGTTTTAACTGTGTATTTTTTTGCATTTAGTTATTTAAAACATTCTTTATTAGGACGCACAAAGAGGGGTAAAAAAATATAACATTAATTATATACAAAAAAATTGGTATATTAATAATAGCAATAGAACTCCAAATGCCAAAGCATCGTTTTAGGCTCCAGTTGTATAAATTCTATATGTGAAAATGTCGAATACGCCTCTGCCAATGTTGCCACTATCAATATATCGTATTTTGTAAATTTCTATTATTAGTAGGCATTTATTTGTTTTATTCATTAGGTGGTTTAGTTTAATTGTTTTTTGAGTGTATAAGATTATAAAAATATTGAAACCGTAACACAGTCTACAATAAATAGTTATTTTCAAAAATTATCGAATGTAGGTACGAACAGTTATTTGAAGTTGTTTTGATTTTAATTTTTTATGTGGTGTACATTACAACACTTATAGTATGCTACCGGTGATTAATTGTTACTACATTATAGCGTTTTTTAAACTGTGACTTACTGCTGTGGTATTTTAACTCTCATTATTAAAAAAAATGTTGCAAAACAATTAACCACTAATAATAAATACTACACTGTACTGTTTGTTACCGGTTTATGAATAGATTCCCTGCCTCAGTTAAACTGATATTTATTTTATTTAAATCTATTTAATTTATTTTGTTATTATTTATTAATTAATATACGTTTAAACGTAAAAACTTTTCAGAAACCAAACCATGGAATGTTAAACAACGGCTATTAATAGATTATTACAAACATGTAATAAACTCAAAAACAAGAGTACACTACCAAAAAAAAACTACTTAATTACATAAAACCTTCACCAATATACATCCCAGCAGCAGCAAACATTAAATAATTTACTGATATGCTAAACAACAATCAGGATAATAAACAAAAATTTAATCTTAAAATAAATAACAACCAAATTGTCGACAACAGGTGTGCTGAAATATCAAGCAGCTGTTCAAGAACCAAAAAATCGTGATGTGCAATACTACACCTTTTATTTAAACCAAGAAAGCAGTTTTTATGTAATGTTAAAAAACGTTCTTTCTATCATTCAAACCACAAAGTAACAACAAGTTAATCATCTATGAATTGCAATACCTTTAACACTACAAATACATATTAAAATCAGTTAACAAAACAAAAGTCATGCCTCAATGTGCTAACTGCCTTCAACTGGATCGTACCAAAAATTACTGCATTCATGATCAGAGTCTACAAGAAAGTGCAGCAAACATAATTTCCAGCGCTAAGACCTAGAACTTGGCCAGTCCAAAGCAACTACACACTGGCCATGTGACATAAAAAACAAATGTCTTCCATTTTTTTGTATACAAAAGTTATCCCTTGAATTATCTGCAGTAAAAAAAAATTAATATCTTTTGAACAACATTTAATCATTAAGCAGTTTTTGAACCCACAAACACTACAAACAAGCTACAAAATGATTTAAAAGTAACTAAAAAAACACTACTAATAAATAGAAGAATATGGAAGTCTACTAAAAATCCACAAAACAAAACTAAATACAACAACCCGCTAAAAGCCTACTCTTAGAGAAAAAACTAAAAAATCAAAAATTTTCTAAAAAAACTACCACCGTCATCAGTTTTGGAATACCTTTATCAATGACATTGTTTATTAACGCCATCATATCATGCGAGTCAAACACGTGATTAAAACATGGCTATGATCTCCATATTTCTATGAAAAAAGTTACAGCAATTAGAATTAGTTTCCAAAAAATGTGCAAAAAGAACTCACACATATTTTCAATGCTATACTACTTAGATCTAAACATTTTCAATCTCAATGAAAAGTGGCACAAATCATTCTGATAAACCTGTGACAGAAACATTTTTTTGTTGCTTTATAAGTTTATTTAAAATGTATCTTTGAAAATATGTTTCTGAAAAGACTGAAATTAAAAGCATTTCATCTAATTCCTAATCACCAATTAGGTTTTTTAAATTAACACACAACTACAGAGCAGGTTTACAGAGTCATAAAGCAAATTAACAACACTTAAAAAAAAAAATATTGTTTGGCTGCTTTTCTAGACAACACTCAAGCCTTTGATAAAAGTCTGACACCGAAGATTTTTAAGCAAATTGAAAACGCAATTGCCCATTATACTTTTCATGTATTATAATGATTAGAGACCAAATTAAAAAGCATTAAAAATACGAATAAAAGCGCTTAAAAAGGCATGAAAATGTAACTAAAAAAGCATTAAAAAAGCACCAAATAACAGTTTGAGTGATGATATTTTTCACACACATTTTTAATAATATATAAAAACTTTTAAATAACTAAAAATCTACAAAAACAGTTAATAATTAAATGTTGCTCTAAGTGTTTAACTGTAAAATTCTGTCTTCAATCACTTAAAATGTTTTTGAAGGGGAAATGGTCCATGTTTAAATTTTGCTTTAAAAGCTGGATTCATATCGAAATCTGGAACATTCTCTCCACTCAAAATACTGTTTATTTTATTTCATGTAGATAAACTTCTATTTTTCAAAAATACATCTTTGGATTTTGATTTCACTGCTTGCCTAATACAGCCTAGTAATTTTAAAATTGCATCTTTGAAATCTATAATTGTACTTAGACTTTCATTTAACGTATTTTCCTGTTTTCCTAGCGATTTTATCTAACTCACAAAACTGAAAGCTAAATTATTTTGAAGTTTCTTATTTTTTAGAACTGCTTGACAGTTTTTCACAGACTTACTTGCAGGATCCAAAAATTGTATTACAACGTTTTTAATTTTTTTAAAATCAAGAGAATCTCCGACCTACCGACTATTTTAGGAATTATAAAATACAGTTATTTGACTTGCTTGAAGAGGTGGCACTAAAATAACCTATGAGCTCAGTCGGGATTTACAGAATTATATTAAACTTGTCTAAATAATATTATAAAAAGTATGCAAGATCTCGATACGTACATTTTGCTAAATAATAAAATAATATACGCTTTTTATATTTACATTTCAATCCACTAAATTTCATAGAAGAACTGATTTATCAAAAAAAAAAAATGTACCAAAACTTAAAAATAAGCACAAAACTTTAAAATAAGCACCGAATTCAAAAAAAAGTACTAAAAAGGCAAAAAATGCGTAAAAAACTTAGTGCCAAATGATTACATTCTTCACAATTCGTGAATATATTTAGACAGACATAATTTTGATGCTTTAACTATTTAGCGTAAGCATAATAGCTAGGAATCCGCTCTCTAATAATGATACCTAACCAAAACATTTTTAAGGTAAAACATCAAGATAAAGTAATTAACTTACACCTCATTAAATCAGCGGTACCACAGGAAGGTATTCTTGGACCGGTGCTATATCTACTTTTTACAGAAAACCTTCAAGAATTACGTTTGTCATTCTAACAGTTAGTAAAATTCCAAGTTTTGTCTCTGAGAAACTTCTGACTTTTTTTTTAAAACATCCAAAAATAGCTTAAAACCTTGAAAATTACTGCGTTTTTTATGTTCAAGTGTTATTCAGTTGAAACTAAACTTGAAAATGACACTATAAATATTTTTTTTGCAATAGTATATTATTGTTATAGCTAGTTAGATAACATAAAAAAAACTCTTTTGTACCATAATTTTAATTATGTAAATATGGGACAGTTATATTTATCTCCGTAATTAATGATCTAACAATTTATTCAAATTGATAAAAAAATATTGATAACTTTAATTAAGGGAGGAGAATAGTTGTGCTATTATAAGGCTTCTCAGAATCAAACTCAGCAAGAGAACGCATGAATATCATTGAATAAAATTTTCACACATTGTAGAAGAAAGTCCACTCTGTGTCATTAAATGTGTAAAAATTTGATGCAATAAGTCGTTTCTCCGCAATTAATTTTTTTAAAGTGGCGTTTTTAATTAGTTCTTTATTAATTTTTTACTCGTTAATTATAACTTTAAATCTTTAAACAAAAACATGAAAACATAGAATATTGTCTGTAGTTCAACATATAAAAGAGTGATAATTAAAATCCTATCGTTTGAATATTGAGTTGGTTGGCGTTTTGTCCCATAAGAACCAATTTTAATTTAAAAACGGCGCTGTACGTGTCAATATTTTTCTAGAGAAAAAGGTTTGCCGATATTTTTGTAGATGTGATAGAATTTAATATTTTTCCATAACAATACTACTAGTAGCACCCCCACAGGACAGTGCGACTAAACCTGGTAATTCTCTAGCGTTAAACTGAAAAGAATTAATTTTAATTTAACATGCAAATGATGTCAAGTTTACTAAACAAGACTAAAATTAGAATTTTTTATAAATTTTAAAACTAATATAAACAATATTATTGTTATTTAATTTATTTAAAAAAATATATTTAAAAATAATTTTTTTTGCACATTTAAAAAAAATATTAAATAGTATTATATCTGCAATTTTATAATATTTTTAAAATCCATTCTACATAGCACAATACCTCGATAGAATAATTTAAAAACTATTTATAATATATTATAAAAAATGTTATTTATTTGTTTCATTGGACGTAAAGTTGAGTAATATTTTCTGTTTTATTTTTACATATTTTCTATACAAAACTAATAAACAACGTGAACCGTTTAGATATATTAAAAGTATATAATTATTTTTATAAATTGTATTTGCTGTGTTGCCAATTGTAAGAGGCGTATTAGAACGTTAACTTATGAGGAGGCTTATTCTACTGGCCCGCGACAAAATATGTATATCAGTATAAAAGCATAGCGCCACGTAGTGTTGACTTTAATGTACTACAATGTATAACTGTATATGTATATGAGTCGAAATGGTCACCGAACAAAATTTTGTAGAATGACTTCTAGTAAAGTATTATGTTGAAATAAATTAATATACACACCAAAACGCATTTGCCTCCAGTTTTTCGTACCTGCCTCCGTTCTGGAGGCCAGTACTATCAGCGTGTATATATTTTGGAGGAGTATTAGTTGTTTTACATCTATATATATATATATATATATATATATATATATATATATATTCTTTTCTTGTTTTAACATATTTATGATGTAGGGTTTAATCATTTTTACTCATTTATATATTTCTTTCATTTTTTCTATTTCCTTTAAGATCTTTTGCTTCATTCCATTTTTTCCCTTTTTTCTCAATATTTCCGATTTTACTTTATACCATTTTTGTCTTGGTCTTCTACCTTTCTTGTTCTTTAATTTTGTCTTCTATACCATCTTTACTGGTCTTGTTTCTGCCATCTTGATACCTTTTGCTTTTCTTTTACGTATTCCAAATTTAGTGTTACTTGTAGCTCTCTTTTTACATCAATATTTCTTATTTTCTCTTTTTTTGTCACTTCTCTAACTCTTTTCATAAATTTGATTTCCGTCGCTTGTATTTTACTCTTTTGACTATTGTTTAATGTCTATTTCTCACATCCAAACGTTAGTTTTTTTGATCTTGTTGTTTATATCTATTTTTTGCTCCCCTGTTGTCTCTTTACATACTTCAAGATATTTGAAAATATCTACTTGTTCTACCCTTTCATTATTGATTCTGATCTGTATTGTCTCCTGTTTTTCTCCATTTACCATTACTTTTGTTTTTTCTTTGTTAATTTTCAATCGTTTTTTTTTATGTTTTATTTCATATCTTTATATTTTTTTTTTATTTTTTTTTAATATTAGCATAAATTACTTAATGCTCTTTCTGACACTTCTACTCTTTTCATTTTGTGTAGCCAACTTTGTACTTTGTAGATTACATTTTTTTATTATCTCATCCATAAATATGATAAACAATCCTGGGCTGATTCCTCCATGTCTAAGTCCTTTGTATGTTGTAAATTGTTCTGTTATTTTGTTACCACATACAACTGAATTTTTATTATATATGTAAGGAAAATATCCTCTATAGTTAAATAAATTTAGTGTGCAAGTTAGCTTTGGAACAATATAATTATAAATGTCACTCAGTAAGTCAAAGTATGCACATGCAATATTAAAAATTGTAAACAAGAAAAAAAAGTGAACAACAACATTGAATGTTGTTTCTTTATTAATTACAGGTAGGATTAATAATATAATTAGTTAATGTTAATATATTATAAATGTTGTATAAAATAATAAAGACTTTATTAATTACAGAAACAATTCATGTGTTATTCCTGACTCATCTTATAAAACAACATTTTCGTTGGAAATTCATGATGAATAAGCTGCAATTTACATTCAAGATGCTATCAACTCAGAGCAATTCAAAAACAACTGTGATGTATTTAACGTCCATTGGCACACCAGACGTCCGAACTTATTCAGTCCCGCCCGAATATATGAGTACTCAAAATCATACAATACTTATGGAAACAACAGCATATGCAAAGGTAAAGAAATCATTAACTAAAAGAGGCCAAACAAGAAAAGTTTGGATTAATCTAACTGAAGTTTTAAGAGCAATTTATTTGGATGACGGAGAAAATTTACATATATTTAGAAAAAATTAACATTCAAGAAAATAAAAACTTTAACACTTCAGATCAATCATTAATACATTACTAGAAAAATTACTTGGAAAAAGCTAAGAAAAATCTTAAGAAAAAAATATTGGTAAAATAGCTAAAGAATTTACAATTGAAAAATTTAATGGAAAAAATTCAAATGTGAATCAATGGATAACTAGTTTCAAAAACAAATGTGAACGATTTAATATAACTACAAATGAGAAAAAAATTGGAATTTTAAAATCATTTAATTGGTATAGCTGCACACTTTTGAAATTAACTGTTCAAAGAACATGGGAAGATTGGAAGAAAAATGTTGTTGATACATTCGCAAATAATGGTTGGTCGCCAATAAGATATGCACTGCAATTTAGATATCAGACAGGTTCTATATTAGAATACGCAATAAAAAAGAAAAACTCTATTGGTGAGGGTACATTAATAGATTTATTTGCAATTGGTTTACCAATTTTTGTAGCGGATAGAATTGATAGAGAATACGTGAATTAGAACATCTAATGCACAAGAAAATTTTTAAAACAAAAAAATATAATAAAAATTATAACAACAAAGAAAAAACAGAGAAAACACCATGCAAAATTTGTAAACAAAAAGGTAAAGGTTCACGCTTCCATCTTGAAACTGAATGCTGGTTTAAGATAAAGACAAAGTTAAAATATGTCAATAACTCAGCATTGAGAGTAGACCTAAATGACGAGGATCCAAAAAACTAATTACTCCACCATTGATTAAACATTAAACGACACTTTAGACGTTACAGCTATTTATGACTCAGGTTCAAATGTTTCACTTATCAATTCAAAACTAATACACATAAATAAAAAAATTAATAAACATCAAACAGTTAACCTAAGAACAATTAATGGTGTAAATAAAACAAAAGGATGGAAAAAAATAAAAGCAAAAATATTGAATATAGAAGAATACATAAATGCATTCGATATTAATGATATAAATTTTAAATATGATTTTCTAATAGGATTAGATTGTATAAAAAGATTCAAGTTAATACAAAATGAAAAATTTGAGATAGAACCAAAAAAATCTGATACCTTACAAAAACAAGAGTATCAAATAAATTTTAATAAACACGTGGACTTAAGTAATTTAGAAATCTTAACAAACCACTTAAGTCAAGATAAAATATAATAAACAATCTCATAGAGAAATACAAAAACATATTTGCAAAAGATAAATACGATTTGGGGGTAGTAAAAGATTACGAAGCCAGAATAGATCTCATTTTGGATAAATACTGTAGCAAAAGACCTTATCGATGCACAATCAAAAATTTAAAAAAATAGAGCAACAAATTTCAGAGTTACTCAAAAGAAATATAATAAAAGAAACATACAGTCCTTTTGCTGCTCCAGTTACATTAGCATATAAAATAGAAGAAAACAAAAGATCAAGATTATGCATAGATTTTAGGGACTTAAATAAAATAATAGTGCCTCAATCACAACCATTCCCACTAATTGAAGATTCAGTAATAAAAACAAGAAATTGCAAATGTTTCTCAAAACTAGATATAAACTCAGCCTTTTGGTCTATCCCATTAAGAATCGAAGACAAAAGAAAAACGGGATTTGTAACCCAAGAAGGGCATGTTCAATGGACCTGTTTACCATTTGGACTAAAAAGGGCACCTGATATCTTCCAAAGAAGATTAATTAATATAATTAGAAAACATAAATTATCAGAATTCACAGTAAATTACATTGACGACATATTATTTTTTTAGAAATCTTTTGATGAACATATAAATCACCTATCACAACTACTAGAAACAATAATGAAAGAAAGATTCAAATTAAAACTTGCTAAATGTACATTTGCATTAGATTCTGTACAATATTTAGGCCATATTGTAAAACACAACTCGGTATCACCAATAAAAGATAATTTAGTTTCAATAAAAAACTTCCCAGTACCAAAGAATCAGAAAAACATTAGGTAATTTTTAGAAAAAAATAATTTTTATAATGAATATGTACCAAAAATTTAACTAATTAAAATTAGAACCGTTACACAAATTACTAAGAAAAATGAAAATATTTATTTGGTTTGAAGATTGTAAGAAAGCTTTTAAATATATGAAAAACTTCCTTTGCAGTCAACCAATATTAGCTATCTTTGACCAAGATCTATCAATACATATATATACAGATGCAAGTTTACAAGGTGTAGGAGCTGTGTTAAAACAACTACAACTAAAAGAAAAAATTGAAAAACCAGTAGCGTATTTCTCAAGAAAACTAAATGAATCACAAAAAAGAAAAAATACTAGAAACACTTAGGTTAACCTACCCCAAATTTGCAAGAAAAAATTTTGTACCTAAATTTTTTTATCTAAAGGGGGAAGATGTAAGGAAAGTATTCTCTATACTTAATTTAATTTAACGTGCAAGTTAACCTTGAAACAATATAATTATAAATGTCACTCAGTAAGTCAAACTATGTACATGCAATATTAAAAATTGTAAGCAAGAAAGAACGAGTGAATAACAACATTGAATGTTGTTTCTTTATTAACTACAGGTAGGATTAATAATATAATTAGTTAATGTTAATATATTTCAAATGTTGTATAAAATAATAAAGACTTTATTAATTACAGAAACAATTCATGTGTTATTCCTGACTCATCTCATATATATATATATACTTCTGTTATCACTTTTATTAATTTCTCTTTGATTCTTTTTTTTTTTTTTGGTATCTAAGAAAACAAGGTATATACTTATTTTTTCTTATCACTTCCTTTGTGAGTTGGCACTATAAAAACTGTCTTCTATTCCTTTGGTACCTTTACTTCCTTCCATGCCTAATTGAATATTTTGCACAGCATCTCTCTTTCTCTTTGTCCCATGTTTTGAATCATCTCTCCTGTTATATTGTCACTTCCAGCTGCTTTTCCTTTCTTTATTTTTGTGATCATTTCTTTTAGTTTGTCTATGTTTATTATTTCTTTTTCTTCCTGCTGTTTCTATCTTCTCTTCTTTTTTCTTCTCTCCAAGCAGTTCTTTTTTCTTCTTTTAATCTCCTTTTTCATTTTTAATTATTTGTGCTTCTTTTTTATCCTTTGGCTTTATTATTGCATAGAATAGTTTTTGGTTCTCTTTACTATTTTCTCTATTTTTTCTCCAAATTTTTTTAATTTTTTTTTAATATTTTTTTTAGATATAACAAAGCGAAAACAATAATGGCAATTTTATTTTGGGATAACATTAAAACGTTTGACGTAATTAGAATAGTAGAAACCTGAGTGGACAAAGGAGAGTGGAAAAAAATAGAAAAAAATATGCTAAACGAGAATAGATGGGTTTGTCAACCAGCAGTTAAAATAAAAATAAGTAGGGCACACTACGGAAATACGCAGAAAAATTATAAAGAAGCAGATACGGGTTATTACAACAAAACTTTTTGCTGGTAAAGAAACACTTTAAAATGGTTACATTGTATAATAAAGGAATTAAAAATATTAAAAAAGGATTAGAAGAAACACTACAAGAAGCAGACAAGAAAAGATTGACTATAGGAGAAGACTTTAATGCAAGAATCGAATTTTGATTTTGAACATGATGAAAAAAAAATCAAAAGACAGTCAAGAAAAAAAAAGAAGAAAAAATAATGTTAGAAATAGATAGAAGAAAAAAGGTGGGTAGTGCCAAATGGAAATAAAGCAGGAGATGAACAAAAAGAATATACATATATAGAAGCAAACGGCCAATTGGTAATTGAGTAAGTAGTAATAAATGAACAAGCATAGTAGGAAATAGAATAATGTAAAGTGGGAGAAAGAGTGGAATCAGATCATCAACCATTAGAAGTATATTTATCAAATGATACAATAAATAAAACAAACAAAAAAAAAAAACAATAACAAAAGTAATATGGTCGGAAATAACCGTAAAAAACTGGAAAAAATGAATTTTACAGAAAACGACGTAAAAAGCAAAATGGAAGAACTAGAAAAAATAATACAAAAAGTAACAGTGAAAAAGTTATATGTGCACACCAAAGAAAAATATCTAGAAGCAGATGGCAAAGAATGCATGCAGAAGAAGAGAGAGGTATGAAAGATGCTATGCAAATGACATCAAAACAACCAAAAAAGGATTACACAAAAACATATAAAAACAAATAAAAATAGAATAAAATAATATACAAACAGAAAAACGAAATATAAATAAAAGCAATACAATTAAAAAAAGTGCATGGAAGTACATAAACAAAAGAAAAAAACAACATAAAACAAGGTTAAATAAAACAATTACTATGGAAGAATGGCAAGAACTTTTTTCAGCACTATTTGATAGAACCGACAGAAAAAAGAACATAAAACTCTAAAAACCAATTTTGCAGCCAGAAGAAATCACAAAAGGGTGACACGTGTTAAATAGAAATAAGGCAACAGATGAATAAGGGAAATATACATATGTAGAAACAAACGTGGTAGTAAATAAACAAGCATGGCAGAAAATGACAGGGAAATTTAAAGTGAGAATAACAGTAGAATCAGATCATCAAACATTAAAAGTATAGTTAACAAGTGATACAATAAATAAAACAAACAAAAGAAAAACTGGAATTTTTTTTTTACAGAAAACAACATAAAAAGTAAACAAAAATAATACAAAAAGCAATAGTGAAAAAGTTATATGTACACACAAAAGAAATAATATCTAAAAGCAGATGTTGGGATAAAGAATGCATGCAGAAGACAAAAAACGTAAGAAAGATGCTATTCAAATGGAAAAACAACAAAGCAACCAAACAAAATTACCAAAATACGTTAAAAACATACAAAAACAAATGCAAATAAAATAAAATGACATACACATAGAAAGAAAAATAGAAACAAAAGCAATACGACCAGAAGAAGAAACATGGAAGAACATAAACAAAAAAAGAAAACAGCATAACACAAGACCAAACTAACTAATTATTATAGAAAAATGACGAGAACATAAGGATAAAAACAAAACTTTGCAGTTAAAAAAAATCTCAAAAGAAACAATACAAAAGCAAACAGAAAAACAAAAGAAATTAAAGACGCCAGGTGTAGATAAAATACAGAATGAAGCATAGGTGTATGAAACGAAAGAATTGATTGAAATATTGAGAAAGGTAATAAATAAAATATGGAAAGGAGAAGATTTTTTTACCAAATGGAAAGTGGATTTTGTATGCCCAGTAAACAAAAATGGAAAAAGGGAGCTAGTTAAAAACTATAGAAAAATTACATTAGTTATTACGGCAAACAAGATTGACGCTATGACGCTAGACAAAAAACTGAAAGAGCAATTAGAGATAAAATGAATATTGCCAGATTGGCAGACAAAATTTAAAAAATGGAAAAGTGCTATAAGTGACGTTTATATACTTAACCATATAGTTGAAAAAAAATTAACTCTAAAAAAAAGAAAAATATATGCATTGTTTGTGTATTTTAAAACAGCATTTGATAGTGTGGATAGAAAAAAATTATAGTCATGTCTGAGAAAAAAAAGTATTAGTAAGAATCTGGTAAAAACAATGAAAGATGTTTATGCAAAAACGGCGAGCTGAGTATGTGTAAATGGTAAAATGAGTGAAAATTTTTGGACAACAAAAGGTGTAAGACAAGGATGCCCATTCAGCTCCAGTTTTATTGGTGCATATATTGCAAACATAGAAAAAAAGCTAAGTTTTGCACAAGCAGGTTCAACGTTTCTCCTAATAGGGGGCATTGCGTTAACACCTTTAATACATTACATACATAAACTGTTTAATAGTTACTGTGGTTTTATGTAAATTGTCTTTTCGACCAGTGAGATGCTAGGCACACTGATGATAGGTGCATATTCTGAACCATAAGTGTATGTGTCTCTTACTGGATAAAAAAGCGTTTTGCATAAAATACATCATTTATTAACTTTAAATAATAAATTTGTTTCAGTCATCTGATTCAAATAAAACGAATCAAAAATGTTTTTGCCTGTCCGTGAAGGTTTAACTGTATTATAGCTCTCCTTCACACACAAACAGTTCAACGTTTCTCCTAATAAGAGGCATTGCGTTAACACTTTCAAAAAATTATGATGTTTAGGAAAGAGGAAAAAAGATTAGAAATGGGAGGAAAAGAATATTGAAGAAGTAAAATTATTCAAATATTAAGAATATGTATTCAGTGCAAATAAAGGCAAGAATGAGCACAAACAAGAGTTAACAAGATTGGCAAACAAGGATGTAGGAAAGGTAAAAGAAAGTGAAAATAAAAGGGACAATGTTTCATAGTCTAGTTAAAAGTATGATGCTTTATATGTCGAAAATTTAGAGGTGAAAAAAACAAAATAAATTAGAAGCTATTTAAGCAAAATACTGAACATGGGTAGTAAGATTAAATAGAAAACCTCCAGCATACATTTTATTAGACAAAGTAAAAAAAGAAATAAAATAAAAATAAAAGCAGGAAAAAAGCGGTAAAGCATGAAGAAAAATTGAGAGAAAGAAATGAATGCAAAATGTTGCAAAAATGAATAAAAGATATAAAAAAATAGAAGTAGAGAGAAAAAAATATTAGAAAGGGATATAACTATAAAGAAGTAGAATGCATGAGAAATAGTAGAAAAGTTGTATGGAAAGAAATAACAAAGCGTAATAGAGACATAGAAATGCAAGAGAGAAAAACAAGAGTGAATGAAGGTACAATTAGAAATATGCAATTATTATAGAAAACAATATCTGATAATTTAAAAAAGGATTTATTGAGATGAAAAAAAAAACAAATGGAAATAAAAAATGTTTTAAAAATGATAAAAAAAATAGTGTGGATAAGAAGCGTCATTAAGAGAAAACAAAAAATCGTAAAGTTTAAACCGTAATTATATTATATTGATTAAGTAGTGCAACTGTAGATGGTTATCTTCTTTTTACTTGCCAATGTTAAAAAAGTGATTGCAGTTATATGTATAAATACATACTATAAATTAATTTAGAAAAAAAAATTATTAAAAAAATTTATTGTGCTAGTAGGATTATCTTGTTTATTAATATTTATATTGTATAAAATTTTAATGTTAAAAAACGCTTCTAGTATTAATTTTAATCGTCCAATATGTTAAAAATTTACTATAGTATAACAGTTTATTAAAATTAATTAAATTAAATAAAAAATATGCCAGCTAATAAAATTACATTTGGTTTTACAGACTTTTTAACAATTTGTTTTTAACATGTGTAATAAAATATTATATTTGTTGTTATGAAACAACTAGATAAACATACAAAGTTTTAATATAACTAGAGGCAAGTTGATTTTAATTAAATTTTTATATGTATATAATAATGCGCGTTTATATGTGCAGACAAATTAAAACCAAATATTATTCCCGGTATATAAAAATAAACATGAAACTCAACATGTATGCTTATAATTTCGAAATTCACCATGAGTTTCCATTAAATAAAGCTAATATTGTCTATTTATCAAAGTGGGTTATAACAATAATACAATAAAAAAATTTATATATTAATTATATCACATTGTTACAGATGAATTCACCCAAAATTTTATTTGAAGTTGAAAACATGTTTGTCCTTTGCTTTATTAAATTCATAAGTTAATTATTAAAATTTTACTTTATTATTAAATACTTCAACAATTACTTACAATTGCAATTTTGTAACATTGCCACAGAGCTTTTGAACACAGCAATTATAAAACAAAATAAAACTGCCAGGAGAGGCATAATTGAATGTAATATAAGACTCTTTCAGGTTTGCACATTTTCCTGTAATTTTAAATCGCTACACAGGCAAACTTTTTTATTGTGCATTGTGCAGAAAAGGAAATTCCGCAATGCATTAACACTTTTATGCATTGCTATATTGCATTTTATATACCTAATTCTATGTTATACTTTTTTTAATTTTAAAAAATTATATTTAGAAACTATATTATATACATATTACAATATAAAAATGCCTTTTAACTGCAGAATTTTTCTAAAGTAAATACTTTTAAGTTTGATCAGAACCGCAGAATTACTTTATTAAAATAAAATAATAAAAAACCATTTTCGTTTTAATTCTTTGTTTTTATTGTTTTAATTTTTATTATAATTTTAATGCAAAATTTGTGGGTATTTTAAGAATTAAAATAAATATTGTCTCCTCAAAATTGCGAACAATATTACAAATCTTGTTTAAAGGTTTTAAAAATATATTGAAACAAAACAATGCAGATATTTTTTTTAAATAGTTAACTACAACTTACATACACTGTTGTTTGCGGTGATGCATTTTCTTCTTAAGTTTTTCTGATCAGTATTTTTAGCAATAATTAAACTTGTAACTTTTACCAATAAATGTTACTTTTTAATCTTTATTTATTCACAGAGTTTTAAAGCAATTTTTTTGCGCTATCATAAGAATTTATATTTCACCATCTTATAATTATTAACATTTTTTGCATTTCATGCAATGCTATGCAGTTTATTATAAAAAAATACTTCTACTGATTATAATGTATAGTATATATTGTATCAAGGGCTCATTTTAGCGCACAAGTTACACATATTTGTTTGCCTACCCCAAATAAAAACAGCGTTTCGATTTTTTTTAAAGTTTAATATAATTTGTTACTGCTGTCAGATTTTAGAGTATGACATGTGATATTGTGATTTACAGCTAATCAAATTACGCATACGACCAAAAACAGACGGTTTTGGTTGAAGCAGGCAAAACATTTATTTTAGACATTGTACGTTATTAAAACTGTAAAAAAGATTAAAAATTATTTGCCTTGTAGAGAAGACACATTCTGCACATTTTTCTTTTCACATTTATTTTAACTTTACAAAACTTTTTCTTCATTTCTTCATGTAAATCTTGCTAGTATTTTTTGTTTGTTTTTGTATACTTTGAATTATCAAGGTATTTTAGAATATTATTTTTTGTAATTATTGCATATTTTTTATTGAACTTTGATAATTATATCTACCTTTGCCGTGAAAGGACGTGATGATTGCTCTACTCAAAGTGTTTTTTAAAGTGTAATTAATTAGTTTTTGTGCTTAAAACTTTTTATTGTTTATAATATATAGTGCAAAATATGAAAGACTTGTACTTAAAAAAAAGTGCAAAAATTCTTTTAGTGGCATATATAACTAACATTATCAAAAATATACAAATAAACCAGTCAAGTATTGTCGACAAAACATACACTAATAATTTAATTTATATTAAACCGATTGATAATGCAGAACATTTTTTTTAATTTTGAATACATCGAATAACTTTAATAATAAAGCAGACAATACTTATCCACTTACATTATTAAACCTAAATGTTCAATCTTTGTTAAATAAAATTAACTTTTTAGACGTATTATCTACTGATGTAAATAGTGATATTTTATGCATTTGCGAACATTGGATAAAATCAACTGATCAGCTGGCGTGTTGTAATTTGCAAAACTATAAATTAGTAAGTTTCTTTTGTCGACAAGTTCATATACATGGAGGAGTGGCAATTTATGTTTGAACTCAGTTGTTTGTATATACAGATCCACTCAAGGTGACTTAGACATTTTTTATGCTCAGTTGTCCAAATTACTAGATAATGTAACAAAAAGATGCAAATATAATATTATAACTGGAGATTTAAATATCAATTCATTATACATAAATAACGCACAAACAAAAAGATTAAGGCCTGTAATATCCAACTCCTAATAAAGCACCTAATAAACTATTAGCTGAATAACCTAACTTTTTTCAAACTTTAATTTGATTTATTTTTGTTACACCTTTGAGCGGCTAATAAATTATATGCCTAATGTTTTTATTTGTTATAAATATATATGTTAAGCGTATATTTAATTGGCTGTTCATAGGTTTTAATAAAATAAATAAAATTAAAAGTTAGGTTATTCAGCTAATAGTTTATTAGGTGGTTTATTAGGAGTTGAATATTACAGCCCTTAAAGATTTAATTAGTTCATTTAACCTAACATCACTTATAAAAGAACCAACTCGAATACATAAAAACCCATCAAATAATAGAGTCTGTGCTACTGCAATAGATTATCTTATCACAAATGCGACACTTTTTAGTAATCATGTTATATTTTAACCTGTGTTTGGTGACCACACCGAGCAGTTATTAACATGCAACATGCCTATTGATGCAAAACCAACAAAGAAAGAGATACTATCAAGAAGACTTATTAATAAATCTACTATGAAGGAATTTCAATTTCTATTTTGCCAATTTTATCCAAGATTAGAGCTATTAGCGAGTTTAGATATATTTCAAAGATTTGTTTGATACCTTTAAATAGTGCTATGAAGTTTTGTGTCCATATAAGACAAAAAAAATAGTTTTTACTCAATACACAAAGTGGATAACTATAGACATAATTAAGCAACGCGATGAACTAAGAAAATTGAATTTGTTAAAAAAGACAACCGGAGACCCAACTGTAAAAGAAAATTACAATACATTTAAAAGGTCATATAATAACTTAATCGTATCTTCTAAAAAATAAACGTTTACTAACATAATTAATAATTCAAGTAATAAAAATAAAACTATTTGGAAAATTGTAAAATCGGAAATAGGCAAACCAAATAATATAGGAAAATCAATTAATATATTGTTAAATAATAAGCTCTTAAACGATAAAAAACGACACGACTAATAAAATAAAATTAATAAAAAGTAACAATTTTTGTACACTAATAGATATGTCTGACAAAACGTTTTATTTTGAACAAACAACAAATGCGGAAGTCATAGAAATTATTAACTCTATGCGCAACACAAACGCTACAGGAGCAGACAATGTCCCAATACAACTTATTAAATTTAATGTTAAAAAAATATGCGCACCTCTTACTTATATAATAAAAAATCTGTAGAACTAGGACAATTCCCAGATATCATAAAACTGGCACAAATAATTCCTATTCACATGAAAGGAAATCCTACTGTTGTGGATAACTTTTGACCTATCTCGTTGCTCAGTATATTTTCTGAGATAATTGAACGCTGTGTCATTAAAAGAATTGCAATGTTTTTAAATCAGAACCATTTATTGGCGGATGAACAACATGGTTTTAGAGAATCAAAGTCTACTGAAACAGCAACGGTTCAATTAACACAACATGTTTATGATAAATTCAATAATAAAGAACTTGTAACCGGCATCTTCTTTAAACTTAGTAAAGCTTTTGATTCTTTAAAATTTGAGTTCACCTTGTCAAAATTATATAATATTGGCATCCGTGGGTTAATGAACATAAAAGAAAATTGGTAGTATCGGCTAAGGGAGTTACATCCGATGAATTTAATATTGATCTTGGGGTTCCTCAAGGAAGCGTGACTGGACCACTATTGTTTTTAATTTTTATTAACAATTTGCCCAAACATATTCTTAATGAAAGAGTATTTATGTTTGCTGATGATACCAGTATTGTAGTAAGTGGCAAGACAACCACAAAAGTAAATAGCAACGTAAGAGATGTAATAAATCAATTTGACAAATGGTGATATAGTAACAACCATATAATAAATGCTGCAAAAATCGTAATAATTAACTTTCATGGTGTACAAAATAAAAGAATGATTGCTAATAGGTATAATTTAAATGGAGTAGCAATTACACTTAGCAAATCCGTACGTTTTTTGGGAACAGTAGTAGATGAAAAACTAAATTGGCGTAGTCAGATAAATGATCTTGCCGCAAACTTAAACAAGTGCTGTTTTGCATTGCGCAAATTAAAAAATACTTTAGATCAAACTGCGTTAAAAAATGTGTATTATTCTATGGCTTATTCTAAGATAAGTTACAATATTATAGTATGAGGACAATCAAGCGATATAAATAGAGTTTTTATTATACAAAAAAAGATGATTAGATTAATGTACAAATTAAATTATGTAGAAACATGCAGCTACACCTTCAAGTCTGAAAACATTTTAACAGTGCCGTCTACTTATTTCTATAAATTATTGTCTTACGTGTTCAAAAATAAAAGCAATTATTAATTAAGTATTACATAACCACAAAACTCGCAATAAAAACAATATACATTTGCCACAAACCAAGCTTATGGCATACAAAAAATCGCCAACTTATGCTGGCGGACATATGTTCAATTTGTTGCCTGACGAAATAAAAAACATCAAAACCCTCCAACGGTTTAAGAAGAATTTAAAATTTTTTTGGTTGATGGTTGCTTTTATTCAATAAAAGAATACATTGATAGAAATTAAACTTTATGTATTTATTATCTGTATTGAAATTTGTTTTGTTAATTTAATTAATTATGTAATTTTTTGTATGTATTTTTGACGTATCCTATCCATGTAAATGGCAAAAAGGAATAATAAAAATTATTATTATTATTATATATTATTATTATTATTTATTCACTCTTGTTCTTTTTTCTTGCATTTCTATATTCTTATCACGCATCGTTATTTCTTTCCATACACCTTTTTCACAATTTTTTATTCTTTTTACTTTTTTACAGTTATATTTCTTTTTAATGTAATAGACTCTCCCATTCTTTCATATCTTTTATTCATTTTTTTCTTTCAATCTTTTCTTATATCTTACTGCTTTTTTTTGTTTCTACTTTTATTTTATCTTTTTTTATTTTTACCTTTAACACAATGTATCTCCAGTGTTTTCGACTTATAAAGCATCATACTTTTAACTAGATTATCAAACATTGTCTTCCTTATTTTCATACATTTAAACTTTTTTTTTCGCCTATTTCCTCCCACACCTGTCCTACCACCTTGTTTGCCTTTCTTGTATATTGTATTCTTGTATTCTCGCCGTTGTTTGCGTTGAATACATATCCTAAATATTTAAATGATTTTACATTTTTTAATGTTTTTTCTTTTTCATTTTCAATCTTCTTTCCCTTTTCCTAAACATCATAATTTTTGTTTTATCAACATTTACTCATAAACCTTTTTTTGAAATATTTTTATAACATCTAATCATTTTTTTCATGTTTTTTGCTTTTTTTGCCACAATCACCATGTCATCTGCGTATTAACAACTTTACTTTTATTCTACTCACTACAGCTCCACTTGCTTGTGCAAGACTTAGCTTTTCTTTTATGATTGTAATATATGCAGCAAACAAACTAAGACTTAGTGGGCATCTTTGTTTTACACGTTTTGTTGTCTAAACATTTTCACTCATTCTACCATTTACACATACGCTGCTTACCGTTTTTGCATATACATTTTCCATTATTCTTATCAGGTGGTTACTAATACTTTTTTCTCTCAGACATGACAATATTTTTTTTATTTACACTATCAAATGCCGCTTTAAGGTTTACAAACAATGCATATATCTTTTCACAACTATTGTTTTTAACTATATGATTAAGTATATATACGTTGTCTATAGTACCTCTCTTTTTCTAAACTCTGCTTGCCCATAAAGCAATATTTTTTTTATCTTTAATTGCTTATTCTATCTTTCCTCTAGCGTCATAGCGTATGTCTTGTATGTCGTAATAACTAATATTATTTCTCTATAGATTCAACTAGCTCCTTTTTTTTCCTTTTTTTTTCCTTTTTTGTATACTAGGCATACACTTTTCATTTGCTAGGAAACTTTTTTCTATCCATACTTCATTTATTACCTATCTCAATCTTTCAATCATTTTTTTGTTCCATAAATCTATGCTTTATTCTGTATTCCATTCACACTTGGCGTTTTTGATTTTTTTTGTTTTTTTATTTGCTTCTGTATTGTTTTCTTTGTGATTTCTTCTAGCTGCAAAGTTTTGTTTTTATCTTTATGTTCTCGTCATTTTTTTATAATAATTAGTTAGTTTGGTCTTGTTTTATGCCGTTTTCTTTTTTTGTTTATGTTTTTCCCATGCTTTTTCTTCTGGTCTTATTGCTTTTGTTTTTTTTTTCTGTGTATATTGTTTTATTTCCTTTGCATTTGTTTTTGTATGTTTTTAACGTATTTTGGTAATTTTGTTTGGTTGCTTTGTTGTTTTTCCATTTGAGTAGCATCTTTCTTACCTTTCTCTTCTTCTGCAAGCATTCTTTATCTCAACATCTGCTTTTAAATATTTTTTCTTTTGTGTGTACATATACCTTTTTACCTTTGCTTTTTGTATTATTTTTATTTTGCTTTCTATGTTGATTTCTGTAAAAAAAAAAGTTTTTTTTTTGTTTGTTTTATTTATTGTATCACTTGTTAACTATACTTTCATTGGTTGATGATCTGATTCTACTCTTTTTCTCACTTTAAATTTCTCTACTTTCTGCCATGTTTGTTTATTTACTACCACGTTTGTTCCTACAAATAAATATTTCCCTTATTCATCTGTTGCCTTATTTCCATTTAACACGTGTCACCTTTTTTTTCCATTAATTTTTGAACGTTTTTTGTTTTTTTTTTCTGATATGATGTTCAAAATTTTCTCTTTCTCTTTTTGGTCCAATTCTTGCATTAAAGTCTCCTTATACTATCAATCTTATCTCGTCTAATTCTTGTAGTGTTTTCTCTAATGCTTTCTTAATATTTTTAATTCTTCTACTACACAATGTAACCATCCTAAAGTTTTTTTTTTTAGCAAAAAGTTTTGTTGTAATAACCCGTTTTTATGTGCTTCCTCATAATTTTACTGCGTTATTTTTCTACGTACTCCTATAAATATTCAATTTTTTGCACTATATTTTTTTCTCTGACTGCTGGTTGACAAATCCATCTGTACTCGTTTGGCATATGTTCTTTTATTTTTATTTCATTTTACTTTGCCCACCCAGGTTTCTACCATTCCGTTGACGCTAAACGTTCTAATGTAGTTTTAAATTATTTTTTTTAATTGTTTACTCTTCCTAGGTTCCAGAATATAAATGCCACTGTTGTTTCCGCCTTTTTTAATCTTTTTTATATTGTTTTTTTGAACCACTTTCAACCTTTTCTAAAATGTGTTTTTTTTTCATTTCAAACCCACTTTTTGCTGTTGATACACGCTTTTTGATATCTAATTATTGTTTTTCTGGGTGCTACTCCAGAGAGTGATGGCTTTAGTTGTTCTCTCTAAGATTATTTCCACAAAAAATCTAAAGATAGCGGCTTTTGTTCAGAAAATTTTTGTTTGTTTTGGCGGTGTCTGGGCTAACTGGAAAGTAAATTGTTGTTGCAAAGTCTTCAAAACAATTTCAATGGTTCTGCATGTAGCAAGTCTAAAGTTTATTGAGTTTTGTGCTGCTGTTTTTGTGGTGTGACGGTATAGAATGCACAATTAGAGAGTGGTCAATTTTGTTTTAAGCACTGGTACTCAACCCAAAGTGCCGGGCGTAGTCAGTTTAAATAAGCTAATGAAAAATTTTAGCACAAACTAACAACTTTGTCCTAACGTTGTTAAATGCAAAACTTAGAACAAAACAAGATCAAAACATCGTGCTTTGGATTTAACTAAAATTCACCTTAGCAAAACGCAATCCTAATGTCTAACTACTAACCTAGACAATAGATTCTAATACTTATTACACGATCTAACTGCTAAACAGTTTAAAACTGCGCTCCTTATACAAAAAAAACAAAAAAGATTACAGCAAGGGTCCACTCAAGACGTTTGCTTTGTTTCAAATTTTTTTAAAAGGATAAAACAAAAAACCTTGTAAGTGCTGTTGAAAAAGGCTTAATTTAAAAACAACAGTATAGAGTTTATTAAAGTTTGGAATTCTTCCGTGTTTACTACATTATTTCCTAAACAACTCTGTTACCGCCAAAACTTATTATTAAAAAAGAATTCGAAGTTAAACCAATATTTACTGTCATTTAATCTACAGTTTTACTTTGAGCCTTTACCGCTATCTAGATTTTTTGTAAAAATTGCCCTGAAGGGAATTGTCGCAGCACCATTGTCCCACTTCCCAGAACACAACCTAAATAAAACTGCTACAATTGAAGCGGCACACTAATTCATTGAAGCTATTGTTGTTATGTTATTATTAGTTTTAGCGTAACATAATGTCTTTTTAATAAAAATTTGTTTTTAGAGTTACTACAGCTATTCCAAATCAATTTTTGGAGCAACATTTGTTAAACTTTTTGAGATAAATTATTTAGACTATAAATAGAATTGCTGAACAATAACTAAACTTTTATGCAATAAATTGGTATTTTATAAATTTTCATAAATTAGTTGCAATAAATAAGCTTGATTATTTATAGATTTATGAAAGAAATAAAACTGTTTAAATTTTTATGTAAGCCGCAAATATATATATTCAAAAAACCGCTGTTACCAAATGAAAAAGTTAGTTCGGTGAACTTTTAGTGTTTTTGCGTCGGCAGAATGTAAATAACCGTAGTAATCTCCCAGATAGTGGAGATTGTAGATTTCTTTAGAGGTCGTTGATTAGTGTTTCCACCCAGCGTTTACCTGGTGCCCGTAATCATCTTTGTGGAAGCAACTCTAAAGATTGAGGACACCTGGCAACTGGTAGTGGAAGTTGCTGTGGAATCTACGCAATAGTCTTTTAGTGCATTGTATACAAATAGTTCTTAGGGCTTGTGAAGTAACTCACCGGCAAGTGCAATCACGCGGATCATTTGTGGGACTTGGGGAGAAAGTTCTGTCAGAACAGTTGTTGATGTAGAAATAATGTAATAGCCGTAGTCAAAAAGAATGGGAAGAGTTTGCGTCTAAAAGTTTTAATTTAGGTTCTTGTAGGAGTGGGCCTTCGGCGGTGGGTGCAGGCCGGTAGGTTGCTATTTTTTTTCTGCTATAATTTGATGACCCAAATACTTGACCAAATTTTTGCCAAATTTAAATTTTTTATAAGGCTGCGCAATTGATACTCTTGAAGTATCTTCAAGACTAAGCGGAGGTGTACCAAATGTTCATAATAGTTTTTGGAGTAGATTAAAATGTCTAAATACACTAGCACAATGTTTTCAACAAGCCTGCTAACACCTACGACATTACTTTTTAAATGTTGCTGTTGCGTTTTTAGTTCAAAAGGCATTACCTGAAAGTGGTAGTTGCCTCCGTCAAAGCGCTCAAGTGTTTGTGGTTTTTGCCAATGGGGATTTGCTAGTAGTCTGTCTTTAAATCAATCTTACTGAAGACTTTGACAATTCCAAAATCCAAAATTTTTGCTTGCCGACGGGCAACATTGGTTGCCCATTTTGTAACCATTGCAAAAAGTTAGACAAATGTTTAAAAGTGCGGCCTGGCGGCACAAGAAACATTCTACAGATTAGAGTGAGGCGTGGTGTTGTGTAGTTAGAGTGCTCAACTATCTGCCTACTATTGTCGTAATACTCTGTGCTTAGTGTTTTTGTATTAATCGGAAGGTTTCCTTTTATATCGTTAATCAAATTGATGAGGAGGCGGTAGGTACTACGCTTTTTTTGCCTTTTGTTGGGTGTTATTTGTTACCGGCTTCTGCCTTGCATGGTAGGGAGTCAGTAGTTGTAAAAACTTAGTTTGGTAATTCTTTTGTGTTTCTGGGTTGGCAGAGAGTTGATAACTACCGTAGTTATCTATTTGGTGTTAGACATTATGGATTTTTTTAAGAGTCGTTCAAGATACTTATTTGTCAACTATTGGGTTTGATTGGTGTTTTCACTTAGAGTCCACTTTGTGTCTGTAAGCAGCTTGGTGGAGGACACCTGGCTAGCATATGTGGTTAATCCATAGCTTGCAACGGGTTAGTGCAACTTGATTAAAAACAAGCCCACGGCCAAGTGAATGCACGTTTCAGTAGTTTGCTAGATAGAAACATTGAAATTGTTGTAGAAGCAACGCAGTAGTCTCCTGGTGCATCCTATATAAATAACCCTCAAGGGTCAGAGCGTGACTCACGACGGCAAGTGCAATACCGTGGGTCATTTGTGGACTTGGAAGAAAACGCAAGTTTCTACCCAGCGTCCACCTGATGCTCGTAATCAACTTGGTGAAAACGCCTCCAGAAATTGAGGACACCTGACAACTTAGTTAAAGACAAACCCGCGCAAAGTAATGTGCATTTGCACAAGTTTCTACCCAGCGTTCACCTGGTGCACGTAATCATTTTGGTGAAAACGCTTCCAGAGATTGAGAACACCTGGCAACTTAGTTAAAAACAAATCCGTGGCAAAGTAATGTGCATTTGCACGCTGTAGTAGTTTGCCGGATGGTAATTTAGAGTTACGCAATAGTCTGCTAGTGCATCGTATACAAATAATTTCAAGGGCACAGAATGCAATCTCGCGGGTTATTTGCAAACTTGGGAAAAAAGTGCAGTCACTAAGGCAATTGCTGGTGTAGAAGTAATGTGACAGCCGTAGTTAAAAAGAATAGCAGTGGTTGGCTACAAAAAGTTTTAATTTAAGTTCTTGTAGGAAGAGGTCTCTGGCAAGGGGTGCAAGCCGGTAAGTTGTTGATTTCTTTATGCCAATTTATTACTCAACCAAATGTTTACATTTTTTTATGTAGCTGCAAAATTGGTATTTTTTAAGTCTTTTTAAGACTAGGCGGAAGTGTATCAAGTGTTTATTATAGTTTTTAGAGTAGACTAAGATGTTGTTAAAATACACTAGCAAGATGTTTTTTGACAAACCTGCCAACACCTATGACATCAGTTTTTGAAATGTTGCTGATTCTTTTTTAGCACAAAAGTTGCTAATGTCGGAGCGCTCAGGAGCTTATGGTTTTTGCCAATGACAGTAGCCTGTCTGTAAGGTTTTTTGTAGCTTGGGTAACGGTGCCGCCTTTTTTTAATTTACGCAGAACCGCGGTGTGCCGTCTTATTTTTTTACTATTACTACAAAAGCATAACAACTGCTGGTGCTCTGTTATATGATGCCGTTAGAAAGTAGATTGCAAAACTTAAAAATTATAGCTTTTTTTTAGCATTGTAGAAATATTGTGCCGATCAAACTGAGGTACTGTCAGTTAGTTTGATGCAATGTTTATTAGTTAGTGTCGTGGGCGTAACGTCTTTTCAAAAAACAATTAAAAAAATTTAAATTGGCCGTTTACATCTTACTGGTTTTTACTTTGCCGTAGTAGATGTATTGGCAAAAGTAATCTATAGTAGCATAGTAGTCTATTAGCCAAGTATTACTTCCTCTACCAGAGTTGGTGTAACCAATAAAGAGATTGCGCGTGTTTGATTTCTGACGGTAACGTCGGTTTTTACTTCTTCCGGGAGTAACCAGATAGCCATAGGGTTGACTTGAAAGATGGCCATTGTGAACGGTTTAGTTTTGCGCAATTCTAGCCTAGTGAAGTTGTGACTAGCTCTTAAATCAATCAATCTTCATCTTTTTCCTATTGATAGTAATGATGATTTGGGGTAGGTGGTGTTTACCAACTTCTCTTACGCTAGCTAGATATTGTTTATTCTTTAGTTGTATTTGGGTGAGCTGTTTGATAAGGAGCAAGTTTTGCGTTTGTTTCCTGAGCGGCCTTTGGTCCGTTTTCTAAAATTTGGTTGCTGCGGTTGGTTTTGGGAAATTTATTTTTATTTTCAGCGTTTGCTTGTCGACGGACGACATTAGTTGCACATTTTGTAGCCATAACAAGAAGTTGAACAAACGTTTGAAAATGTATAACGTTAAGCAATTGTTGTATTCTGGGTTCGACCAGGCTAGAACATTTGCTGGTGTTTTGTTTTTCTAGTGTGGGCAGATTCTTTGATACGTACTTGGCGGCACAAGAAACATTTTACAAATTTGAGTGGGCCGTGGTGTTGCGTAGTTAAACTGCTTATCTATCTGTTAACTGTCGCCGGGTGGGCGTATTGTCGTAATATTATGTGCTTAATGTTTTTGTATAAATGGAAAAACTTCCGTTTATATTGTTGTTCAAATTGATAAGTTTCTTTTTTTAAGCTTTGTGCCAATCGGCGGTAAGTACTATGCGTTTTTTGCCTCACGTTGGGTGCTATTTCTTACAGGTTTCTGCTTTGCATGATAATATAATAGTAACTCATTGTGTTTCTGCGTTGGCAAAGGGTGGTTAACTACCGTAATTATCCACTTGGTGTTGGACATTGTGGATTTTTCTAGGAGTTGTTGACAATGCTTATTTGTCAACTATTGGGTTTGATTGAAGTTCTTAATTAGCGTCCACTTGGTGCCCGTAAGCATCTTGGAAGAGAACACCTAGCAAGCATATGTGTTTAATCTATAGCTTGCAGAGGTTTGTGCAACTTGATTAAAGACAAACTTACTGCCAAGTGAATGCACGTTCTAGTAGTTTGCCAGATAGCAACTATGAGGTTGCTGTGGAAACAACGCAAGTGTCTTGGTGCATCGTATATAAATAATCTCCAAGAGTCGAAATGTGACTCACGACGGCAAATGTAATGCCGTGTGTTATTTGCAGTTGTCGGTGTAAAAGTAATAGCCTTAGTCAAGAAGAATAGCATATGTTGAGGTTGAGAATTTTTAATTCAGGTTTTCATAGAGCGGAATAGAACTTCCGGCAGAGGATGAAGGTCGGTAGATTTTGTGCAACCCAGGAGTTATAGGTAGTGTTCTTACGGCAGAAGTTGGTGTAGAGTTTGTAAGGCTATGGTCAAAGTCTGTGGGCATTCCGCTAGTCAAAATCGTATGGAAAGTAGTTGTTACTGAGTTGCATGGTGGCTTTGGTGATACAGTTAAAATTTGGTTTTGTCCAGAGGCTTGCGCTGCTTGTATAACACTGATTTTGCAACGAAAAAGTTTGTTTTTTATGCCCCTAGGTTTACTTCTTATTAGCCCTTTGATGCTTGCTGCACGAAACGGCATCACCTTATGTAGTTCCAAAACCAAAAGTTGTCGACTTCTGTATTAAGTGTACTTTTTTGTACGTAAAATTTATCACTTTTAACATCTTTTTTTTCTGATCCAACGTTGTGAGAGACGTGTGGTGGCATATATTATGTTAAGTTTCTTTTAACTCTAGATCTATCTATTACACGTTTGATGGTATTACGCCATCTGCTTCTGGTTGTTGTACCACAAACTGCGGTTTCAATATTTAAATAAAGCAAGTTTTGTATTATATTAGTCTATAAGAAAAAAACTTTTTTGTAGATGCGGATGTAGACCGGATTGAAAACACAACAAAGTTTAATCTCATGAAACTTACATACAGTTAAAAAAAATAAAAATGAAAAAATTGCTCAACGTAAATACAATCTCTGTTGAGGCAAGTGCAATAGCACAAATATGTTATATTTAATGTCACATATATGTCATATGTATTACAAGCTTAATTCTAAAGTACTTTTAAAGGTTTTTCTTTACTTTTAGTTACCGTTTTGTATCTAGGAAGTTTTACTTTAGGTTATCGAATTAAAAAAAGATGCTCAATAGACACACGTAGCAAAAGATTTTTTATAGTTTATTAAACAAACTTCTGTTCCTTTTGCAAAAACAATTTTGAAGTAAAACTGGTAATGCAATTATAATGACATTTGGTAAATATAATTTTCATTTTTTTTAATGATTTAAAAATTTAAACTGGTTGATATAAAAATTGTGTTGTATTTTAATATTATAATTTATGTAACATCCTTGCATAATTTTAAATTAAATTTGTCAGAGGTTTTTTTTAACATTCTCCGATATATTAATTTTGCAGTGAGTTAACAATGTCGGGATTACAATAAAACAAACACATGCATTAAATTTATAATTGTTTTCATTGTGCGACATCCGTTGCCTCAACAAATATTTTGAGTGCTATTTATTGTACAAATATTAATTAATTAATTAATTAATTTTAACGAAATCAATTCAATTTGTAAAGTTGCATAAAATATTTATTGAATTATTCAGTTTGTTGAATTTATTGTTTTAACAATGTGGTGTATTTTGAAGCTAATTAAATTCAATATATGCTATTATTTAAAAAAATAGTACTATTATTAATGAAAGAACCGAACTGTGTAGATTGAAACTAATATAAAAAGTCATCACGCAGCCGGCTTTCATCACGTCTTTTGCAGCTATATCCAACATAAGTACTCCATTGTAGTGGCAGATCCTCTCTATATAAAAGTAGCATAATATTTTTTATGGATTCACTCTCTTGCAGTTGACATTTGTTTTCATTGGATTAAGATGTACTGAGTGTTTGCGTGATGAATTAATTTAAATGCGGCAAGATCGTCTTCACATTAAGCACGCTAATGCTGGCGTAACGTGAGCGATCCCGGCGCATCCACCATAATTGTAAGGTGTCTAATAATACCCCTTAATCTGAAACCCCAAACTGTTCTACGTGTTTAGCGTTTGCTAGGTAAATTTGATCTTGATTCAACAAATTAATTTCCAAAAAAAATACAGTAAATGTAAAGTGCGGTTAGTCAATGATTAATCAATATTTGAAGCATATACGCTAAGTGAATAGTAAAACCACATGTAACACTTCCCGGAGTAAATGTAATGACAACATTATTAAATTATAAATCACTTACCATTGAAACGTTGGAATAACACAACCCTTTTCCAGAGCAATCTTCGTTTTCTCCACAATTGTCGGATTTGACAACGACTTTCAGACGGACGCATTGGCTACCCCACAATTCCGACACAACTAGAAAGTAACAATAACTCAATTTACTACTTTATTTTATATAACCCAAAAAAAGTCATAACTCAATCTTTATTAATTACTACCAAAATTATGCGCAAAATGTAATTAAATTTTTTATGTGCCGTTTTATCTCTGTTTGCAAACTTAAAACCTAATTCATTTTAAATTTGAATTGCAAAGCAAGGGCCAGATATTTTAATAGGAAATATTTCACAAAGGACATTAAAAATTGTTTAATCTTAATTAACTACTACAATAATTATATCTTTTTTAAAATCCAATTAAAACATCTTGCTGATAAGTGAGAACAAAATTATAATTAATTTTATGAAGTTATAAAGATTAAAAGTAAATTTAAAGACAGTAGCTTACCAATAAGAAGGTTAATTCCTTCTGTTAGATCCTTGTCGTACAATGTTACAACTTTGCGATTGTCTATTTTGAGCGGTGTGATATCAAGCAGGATACCTTCCGTGACGTCACAGTTATCATGTCCTGTACGGGTCACTTGATAGACGGCTGTCGGTGGTTCATGCATTGCCCTGAAAATGCATAATAATCATCACAACATATTTATCTCACGGCTATACATGATCAATCAATAAATGGGGTAGGAAAACAATATCGATTGGCGTCTCATCAACAACTTTTACACAATGGGATTCAACAAAGTTTATGGATATATACTAACATATATATTATTTACAAACAAATATATAAAAGATATATTTGTATGTATATATAATATATGAGTGTGTGTGTGTGAATGAAAAGTTATGCCTGTCTGGTCACGCGATCTCAAGTTGTATTGAGGTCGCAGCATCCAGCCGGAAGTATTTTCAAATATTAAAGTCTAACTATACGTATACCCAAGGAAACATACAAATTCCTCTACCGAAAAAATATTTTTAAAACAAAAACATCTTTATCCAAGAATGTCTAATGTACAAACTTTTCTTATATACGGTATAGACTATATGTGAAATTGAAAAATATAGATATTCTTTGGGATAATCCCATCGCTTCAGATGAAGTATGATATATTTATAGTAAAACTCAAAGTTATAAAAAAAAACAAGATGCAGCATAATATTATGTTTATTAGAATGACATTATAAATATAACTTAATTTATTATTTATAGAATTAAAATATTAAATACTTTTTTTATTTATTAACAAAATTTACTGCTAAAGTTTTAAGCTAAGTTTTAATACGGATTTTTTTTAAATAGTTTTAATGATTTAGAAATTATAAACAATCGTTTTTTTAAACAATTTAATCTATTTTTTTATTTGTTTTTACTTGGATTTAAGGAACGTATTAAATGTATATTTGTTTATATGGAAAGTATATTCTGCAATTTTTAGGCATGAGTCCTTGTTACGACTTAATTTTGTAGTCTGTTGTGTTTGCCGATTTTCTAAATTTATCCGTCTTGCTCACACACAAACTAGCAACTATTTGTCATGATTAACTCAGACTATTCTAATTGCAAAAATTAAAGTTTATTTAATAGATTTTGCAAAATTAAATTTGCGATAAAAACTTATGGCTGCCTCAGCTATTAACCCATTTTGTGAGATAATCTTTAATTTTAATTTGCGTGTTAAAATAAATAGACTAGTTATTTATAATAAGTTTTTTAGAATTATGTAAAATGCTGCGACTAAATTTTTTTAATATTTAATATAAAATATATACTCTAAGGTTTTAAAACATCACAGATATTTAGAATTTATTATCTTTCAGAATATATCAATAAGTTTTTTTTAGAATTGGTTTTTGATATAAAGCTAATTAGAAGTTATGATTATAAACATTTGTAGAATGTTTTCTAATAACTCCTCAATATGCTCAAACATTATTTTTAATCTTCAAAATGTTCTAAAATCTTTTCTTAGTATACATGTCTACATTTCTAACTTGTTATCTTAAACACATAAAAACTATTTTTTGAAGTTAAAATTTATGTCTTGCATTATTATCTAAAACTAATAATAGTTTTTTTTAATACTATTCCATTTTTTTTTTTAATTGATTTCATAGGGACTTGAACCGGTTTTATTAAAAACATTTAGTGACGGCTAATAAAATGTTCCGCTTTGTTGGCCAATTTTCAGTATTTTATTGTAAAACGTCGTTTAATTTCTCAATTTTTTTTTAAGTTTTATTGAACTGTTTTTGGAAACTCATACAAGAACGGATTAAAAATAAATTGAAACAAACTTGCAACGGAACAACAACTTGTTAAAAAACAGAATTTTCAGAACAAACCCACATGCATTTGCCTCCAAAAGGATTTCGGCAAAGATTGCACTAGAAGCATTGGATCTACACATTTTTCGGGTTTTACGTTGATGTAAATTTCTGATTCAAAAAACCGAAAATTTTCAAACAATATGCACGCAAAAATAAAATAAGGCTGTTACCATAATTAATCAAAGCAGCTTAGAATAGATATAAACACGTCTATACCATTTAAGTTGCCAGAAGCTAATGGGATATATCTTATTGTTTTACAAAAAAGGTTAGCAGCACTGAAAAAATATCTCTGATAAACGGAGTAATTAAAACCATGTCTACAAAAGTCATAGATATATTATTTTTATTACCACCACTGCACTGAGTTGTAAATGCTAAATTCACTTGAAATATTAGAACTCACTGACCAAAAACAGCAAATGTGTTGCACAAAGAACAAACTTCATTAAAGAGGTTATAGCATCAAAAATCATTTACCAGAGCATAACAAATGGACCAACAAAAGTTACAAATACAGATTATATACGAAATTCTTAAGCAAACATGCTTTGGTAAAGTAGCTGCTATGTTGAGATTATACTTTAACGACCAATAACCATAGTGTCCATTAACAAATAGCATTACAGGCAATACGTTTGCAGATTTAGCTTTTGGAATGTAGTTGTAGTGATGTTTTGGCGTTATTAAGTAGTAATGTTCAAGCATTACTGTTATTTTAGTTAGTGGCTGCTGCTTTTGTGGTAAAGAATGTTTTACTGGCCTGTTTTCTTTCTTATTTGTTTTTTCAAGGATGTAGTGAAGTGTTGGCCTCAAGAAGTGGGTCTTGAGAATAACTAACGCATGGCAATACCTTTTGGTTTTTTTCTTAGTTTTTCTATACCTTTATTAACTTCTTCCTCGTCGTATCCTCTTTCTTTCATAAATATTTTGTTTTTAAGTGCATATCTTTTGGTAGTTCTACATTTGCCAGTTTAACTTCAAGTGAGATTTTTAAATTTCCATTTGAGATTAGTTCTTTGTGTTCCCTGGTTGCCAGATATACTCTGACTATTTTGAAAGTTGCATTTTCCGTCAACCTCGAGATGGCTAAATCTTTTACTATTTCTTTTAAGCCTGTTAATTCTTTTTGCATTTCCAGTTTTTTTACTATTTTTGGCGATTGATTTTACTATGTTCAACGGCTGGTGCTTTTTCTTTCACTAATTCCAAATTGGTTTTTTAAAAATTTATTTCAATAACTTTCCTGTTGTGTTCAATAGTCATATAGGCCTTGCTGGGTGTCATTTTGTTGTCAAGTTGAGGCGTACAGTTTTTTGTTTACTCTTAACTTCCAATACTTTTAGCGTTTTCAAATTAGGTTGACTTTGTTTTCTCTTTATTACATTTCTTCTTTTGTTTTTTTTTTTAGCATGTTTTTTTGTTTTACTTCTTTAACTGCTTTTTTGTATTTGACGCATCTTATTAATTTTAATACGAGGTATCTTTTTTTGCATACAGAGCAGTATTATTCTTTTTACGTTTTTTTGCTTTGTGTTTGCTAGGTATTTTTTTCTTTCTAATGCGCTATTTTTGCTTTCCGCTTTAATGTGCCCAAACTTTAGACTCTACTATTTTTTTTGTAGTTTATTTTTTTAATTAAATGTGCTGTATTTGTTTTATTAGTTGCGCGCTATCTTTTTGATTTTTTTAATCTTTATTCTTATATTTTCTAGCGCTTCCACTACTTTTTTCTTAGTATTTGTCTTGTCTAGATCTGTCATTATAATCATTTTTTTTTTCTTGTTTGGTGTTTGTTTACTTTGACCATTGCTTCATTGTTACTTCTATTGTCATTGAACCCTTTGGTTTTTTTTTTTAGTTATTTATTATATTTATTTAAGTTTCTCGATTGTAATTTCTATTCTCTTTCTGTCTATACTCTTTTAAGCTCCTTGACTATTTTGACGTATGATTTCTTATGTTTTTTCTGTTTTTTATTACAAATATTTTGTTTTTTCTTTCCTTTTGCTTTCTTTTCTTCCATAGTTTTTTTTTTCTCTTTGTTGCCGTCGTTTTTACTTTGCTTAGCAGTTTATTTTTAATGCATATTGTACATCCGTGTCCGTGTTTAGAAGAGCACATTTAGTAAATTTCTTGTATTCTGGGTTTTTACCTTTCAGATAGTTTATGGCTACTGTTTTGCGTTTTTTTTTTGTTAGTTTAAGTTTAAGTAACCAAAAAGGTACTTTTTATTTGGCGAATCTAATTATCTACATATATTTTTGAATTTTTCTATTTCCCTTTCCTAATCAAAGTTTTTATTTCTATTATTCTTATATCTCTTTTCGTTTGCACAGCTTTTAGGTATTTTTCTAATAGTATTTTTGGAGTACCTGTTTTTTTTTCTTACTTCTGTTTATTGGCTCATATTGCTGCTAAAAAAGCGGGCATTTTTTTAAAAAGATTCCTTTTTTATGCTGTTTTTTTTAATAAATTGGTTTTTGTCTCATATAGTTTTGTATACTTTGAAGTTATCTGTCGGAAATCTTATTATTTTCTTGGTAGTTGTTTGCTTACCAAATAGTCTTGTTTTTAAGTGTACTAAGTTTTTTTTTGACTGAATTGTTTACTTCTCCATTTCATTTTTTTTACTTTATGTTTGCAGCTTTTAGTTGTTTTATTTCTTGTTGTATTAATTTTATTTCATTCTCTTGCCTTTTTTTATTTTTTCCTTATATGAGTTTTCTGCTTTTTGTTTGTCTTTTTTTTTTGTTTGTTCTTTTGCTTTTTGTTTTTGTGGTACTACTTGTGCAACTTCTTCTACTGCCCTGTTCAGCTTAACTTTTGTGGTTTGTCCGACGTGTTTTTGCATGTTTTTTACACTTTTAGTAAGTGCCATTAGGACTAAATCCTTTTTTCACATAACATCTTGTGAAATTCACATACGTGTTTTCTGTGAGCGGTGATACAAAAAGCAAGAAAAGAGAATTTTGGTAGTTGAAAGGCTAATTACTTATGTTAAAAAGTTAGTTCCAACACACTATTTTGGCCCTAGCTTTTGGTAAAACGAAAAGTTAAACTTAACCCAGTTTTAATCAATTTGGTCGTTATGTTTAACTTTAAGGTAGGTAATTATTTATGTGGTAATATATGCAAGTTTTGCATTGTGTTATGGTTAGAGGACAATAGTATTCTTTGTTTACAAAAGTCTTTCATTTACATTTATGAATCCTATATTAATCAATTAGTCTTGGCAACTGCATTAGTTTGAACGATGATTTTTATAGAGTTTATTTATGATAAATTATTTAAAACCTTCAACCAAGAAATCTTGCCCATTTACGAAGAGAGCCAATAAAGTTAGTAGAAGGCAAGATAGAAAGTTTGTAAGGTATCTAACAGTTAAATAATCAGAAAGTGGCCAGAGTCTAATGGAAGTTTATCTCTTCTCAATTCACAAAACTATTTTTAACATTATTAATGGAACATTAAACTTTTGCAAAAAGTTAGCTAAAATCAGAATAAAAAAAAAACTTTTTTACTCTGGTCCTTAAAAAAGGCCTAGAGCAATTACGGTTTCTACTTTTTCTAGAATTGTTTGCTGCAATTTCTATTGCAATTTTTTTTATAGAGATTAATGTAACAAGTCAAAAATTAATTGCGGACTTATCGGTCTTAAAACTAACGTTCCATTTATAACAAGTGGGACAAAAACCATTTAAAATAGAAGTTAATTTTAAGCTAAAACCATTTAAGGTGTTGGCTTGTATAGAGTCAAAACCAACCAAGGCTGCAACTCATTTTAAGTCAAAGCTTTAATGGGCTAAGGCTCAGTTTGAGTCAAAACATGGAAAGACGGCAGCCTAATCTAGGCTACCGCCACGTGAAGTGCAGGTTTCTAGCAATTCTGCACTTACAGACCTTAATATTAACATGTCGTCAAAGTCCATGGAAATGAAAGTTACTGCTGCGTTAACTACTCTGATAGATAACATGTTGTCAAATAGTGGAAGTTCTACTTTTTCAGATTATTAATTGGTAATGTTTTGACATAATTTACTGTTGTCGTCCCAACACCGATCCTTGCAGGATCTCACAGAAACCCCTGCCGTGACTTTGTACTGTTTTTTGTTCTTATCCATGTTTCATCTGTTTTTAAGGTAATTTTTTATTGTTTCTTCTGAGCCTGTTGATATTTTTGTATTTCAAGTTTTTTTATCATTTTTTTAGCACGCTGTTACATGCAAGCCTGCACTCTGCTGGGTTGTTGTCATCGTTATTTGTTTTTTTAATAGGTTTGCATTTTTTTGTTTGTTAGGGTAGTGTTGTGTGTGTTTATGACCTCTAAGACAGCCTCAAGAAACTATTTGACAACAATTTGCACTATTTTCACTTGACCTAAAGGTTTTTCTATTTTTTATTTTTAAGTTTTTTTATAGTAATCTCCTCCTTCCCGTCTATATTTAGTTTATTTTGTACTGTCCTTTCTTCTTTGTTGCGATTTGAAAATAGGGTTAAGTTTTAATCGATTTTGTTTACTTTTGTTCCTCGATTTTGTATCCCTTTTTTCATGCGTTCGTTATTTTTTGCTGTTCTCGTTTTTTTATTGCGTGTTAAGAATAAGGCTTTTATTGTTTTCTTTCTAGATTTTTTTTAGCCAATTTTAGTTGTTTTTGCTTACTTTTGTTTTTATTAATTTTGTATCTCTTTTCTTATACGTCTTTTTCTATTTTTTCTACCAGTTTGTTGTATTTGGTTTGCTTTTTTTTTAATTATTTTCTTTAATTTCTTTTTTTTTAATTTTTTTAGTCTGTTTTTTCTTATTTTTTGTGTGTGATTTTCTTTTTGGTTTGTACGCTTTTTTTATCTGTTGGGTTATTTTTTTTTTGCTTACCAATACTTTTGTTAATTGAGATTACTTGATCTTTTTGGCATTGCTTATTTTATGACCTGCATGAGGTCAGTGTGTACCATGGCTTTTTTTGTTTGTTTTAATGAGCTTTCTTGTTATATGCTATTATATTTATCTAGCCTAATTAAGTTGCAGTTTTTTCTTTTTTATTTTTTTTGATTCTTTTCTTTTGTGTTTTTCTTATACACTTCATAATAAATGTATTGGCAGCTCAACAGTAGTTTCTATTAATTAGTTTTTACTTTTTTCGTTGTTACGTCAATTATCGGTTTTTGTTCTTTATTTATCAATGTAAGCAATCCCATTCTGGTAATTTTGCGTTAAAGTTGCCGGCTATGACCGTTAGGCTATTGCCTGCTAGAAAACTTTTGAGTACATCTTATACTTGTTTATTGATCCGTTATGTAGCAACTGACGATCCTGTTTGCGTCAACCCCTTCACTTTTTTTCCTTATATTTATGTTCCGGTTGAAGTTTTTGATCGCCGAGTCGTTTGGTCCGCATTTCATGATCTTTCTTTTTGTATAAATGTCATGTTAGGTTTGTTTAATATTCAGCCTATTTTTAGTTTTTTTGCCATCTCGTTGTCAAGTCTTGTCATACAGTTTTTTTTTTAAAGTGCAAGAATTTATATTTTAGAGCTTTTGTTGCAAAAATAGAAATACTCTAGATGCTGATGAAGCTTAGTATCTGGTCCACCAACACTTTTATATTAAATATAATTATGATTAGATGGACACTAATTATGTAAATGTAATGTAAGTTAATAACGGCCACAATTTCTTAAATTATAATAAAACCCTGTTTTTCTTTTTTCTTTTATGTTTTTTTTGTCTTATTTTTTTTCTTTAGTGTGTCTTGTTCTCTTTTATGTATTCTTGTGTTTGACGCATCTTATTGATTTCATCACATGGTCTTCTTTTTGCACACGGAGCAGTACTTTTCTTGTTTACATTTCTTTGATATGTGTCTAACCTCTTAACATTTTAGGCGTCTTTTCCCTTCTAATATGCTATACTTGCATTTTGCCTTAATGTGCTCAAACTTTAGACAGTTATTGCATCTTTTTAGGATTATTTTTTCAATTATATTTTAGTTCATCTTACTCATGCTTTTTTTATAGAGGAACATTGCATATGGTTCCTTAGATTTAAATGTTCTGTATTTGTTTTGTTGGTTGCGCCATATTTCTTTAATTTTTTTTTATCTCTATTGTTATATTTTCTAGTGTCTCCACTACTGCTTTCTTTGTATTTGTTTTGTCCAGTATAATCATTTTTTCTCTTGCTTGGTATTTGCTCACTTTAACTTTTTGCTCCATTGTGACCTCTATTTTGTCTTTAAACTTTATGGTTTTTTAGCTTTTTAGTTATATGTCTTGTCCTTTGTCTTTATAAGTTTCTTGATTGTAATTTTTCTTTTCTTTGTGTTTATACTTTTTTTAAGTTTGTTGGCCATTTTGTACACATTGGTCAGTGCGTTTCTCGTAATATTGATGTTACATTGGATGTTCCACAAGGATTACATCTTGGACCTCTACTGTTCAAAATCTTTATCAATGATGTGGTACACTGTTCTAATGCGCGTTGTTTATTATTTGCTGACAATGTAAAAATCTTTATAAAAAATCAGTCTTTGGATGATGATTGTGCTACTTAATAAAAAAGTACAGATTTTTGTCAGGCTAATAACTTTCTACTTAATTTAAACAAGTGCAAAGTTATTCTCTCATGAATGAAATGTTGTCGAGAGTTAACACTATTTGTGATTTAGACATTACGTTTGATTTAATCTTTTCATTTACAATGCATATTGATACTGTCGTGGCTAAAGTTTATCAATTTTTAGAATTTGTAACCTTTGTACTCTATTTATCATTTACAACGCTTTAATACGCTCCCATCTTGAGTATTGTTCAAATATGTGGTCTCCATACGCCTCAGAGAGTAAAGAAAATATCAAAGAAATTTAAAAAAAAAATTGTTAGTTTATTGGCGTTTTTTTGCAGACAGCTACACGGAACTGCTCTCTACATTTAACATAACTAGTCTTAAAAAAAGTTGTTTTAATTTTGAGGTGACACTAGATGTTAAAGTGCTTTGTGGGATTATTAACTGTCCTGACTTGCTCAGCTCAATTGGTATTTATGTTCCAGATCAAGTTTTACGCAATGACAATTTATTTCATATACCGTACAACCGTACAGATTATAGCAGCACTCTGCATCTACACGTATTTTGCGATATGCCAACGAAGTTAAAGTGGATATTTGTCACTTGTCACTCATAAGTGACCTTTTTAATATTTAGTTTTATTTTTATTTTTAGTATTAGTTAGTTTCTGTTTAATTTATATGTTTTTTAAGTTGTAAATATACACTTATTTTGTAATGGCCTCTGTTGACTAGTAAATAAATAAGTAAATAAATGATTTCTTCTGTTCTTTTGTGCTTCTTATTCCAATTACGTCGTTCTTTTTTTCTTGCTTCTATTCTGCTTTTATAGTTTTTGTTTTTTTTTGTCACTGTCGGTTTTACTTTTTTTGGACGTTTTTTTGTATATTGTGACTTCCGCCTCTGTGTTTAAAAAAACATGCTTAGTTATTTTCTTGTATTTTTTGGGTCATTACTTTTTGGATAGTTGGTGGCCAATATTTTTCTTTTTCTAGCTCTTTGGCTAGCTTATGTAGGTTGCTAAAAAGGTAGTTTTTTTTTCTTCTTTGTTGATGACTCTGGCTACCCATATTTTGGAATACCTTTTTTTTTGTTTTTGCTTTTTAACCTATATCTTTATTATTCATTATATTATTTATTATTCTCTTGGTAGTTGTTGCGACATCAGTTAGTTTTGTTCTTAAATGTTATATGCCTTTTTTGCATAAATTTTTTGCTTTTTTTCATCTTTATTTTAGTTTTATGTTTGCAGCTTTTAATTGTTTCTTGATGTATTCTTTACTTTCTTGTTTTATTCTTTCTTTCTTTCCTACATAAGTTCTTTACTTTTTTTGCTTTTTTGATTTTTAGTTGTTTTTTTTGCGGTACTATTTGCATAAATTTTAAAAATTAAAAAAATACTTAAGATCCAAATTATACAGTATTTAATAAATATTTATAATTTATCTTTAATAGCAACTCAAAAATTTAATATATTCACACATAACATGAGTCTAACCTTAAACATTAACAAATTTAAGATATAAATAATAGTTTACTTTAAAGAAGAAATATAGGTAGCGGACAAATCAAATTTTAAAACTTTTAATCAATTTAAATAAATATATATTAATTAATTAATATCTAACGACTTCTTCTTTATTTGATTAAAACGGTTTATGTTATGTGGGTATTGGTCCTTTGTAGCTGTTTTTATGTACCCGCATAAAACAAACTGTTTTAATTAAATATATTATTTTACATTGATAATAATATTTTAAATATATTAAAACTATAGTCTAATAATTAATAAATAAAAAGTCAAATCATTTATATTTTATTTAAATAACAAATAAATTCTATTAAAAAAATTTACACAATAAATGAAAAAAGTATAAAATAGTTTACCTTAAAATTTGATTTTTTTTTTAATTCAGGTTAGGTAAGATCCATAGAGTGTAAACAAAATATAAGTATTTTTATTTTTTAAGATTATTTTTGTTATTAAAATTAAAATAGAAAGCATCTGATTTCAATAACAAAAGATGATTATCTGTGACTTAGAAACGGAAGTAAAATTTTTCACAATAAAAACTTTCGACTTTTCAATTTAAAATTATTGAACTGTGCAGGGAAGGGGATTGAAGTTATAAATTTCAAGCAAATAGGCACGTTTTTGCATTTTCACCTAAAAACAAATTAACTAAATTACTGAGGGTGGCAAATTTTAATTTGAATTCCCAGTATAATATAAATAAACTAACAAAATTTTAATTATAATAAAATATGTAAGATTCTCCCAAACAAGGTATTATAATTAAATGAAAATGTGTTTTGAAAACAAATTAAGTTTACTTAAAATGGAAAAAAATCTATTTTAATAAAGTAAGGAAAGTATAAACAATAGTTAAATATTTAATTATAAAATATAATAGTATGAAAACAACATTCTCATATAAGAAAAGTTTTAACTTTTTCTTTAATTTCTATTTGAATGTACTTATGCCGCATAAAACCCATTGCAGTTCACAAGAAATTGTCCTAATGTATGTTGTTGAATTTTTTTATTAAAATGACTGTTATGGTAATGAAATTAGTTTGGGGTATATGTTTTTTATAATGTGTTGAAACTCGTAACATAATCCGTATTAAACTAGCATATGCAAACATAATTAGCATAAACAATGTGAAAATTTACTACAAAAAATAATTTTAAAAAAATAGGCGGGTCTGGATGTATTAGACTTAATTAACAAGGGATGGGTTTGTAAATTTATTAATGATAGCATACATGATCGTACCTTTCTACATCCCGGTCACGATGGTCCGTCTGGTTAATAATTGTTTCCTGCCGGACGAGATGGGAATCATCAATTCGCACTAACAATACGTCACCACTTTGGATTTCAGTGGCGCCTTCCCAGCTTAATATTGAAGGGATGCATTCAACCGGGTGGAGCACTGGGTTTTGGGTAGATGAGCTTGTATCTGGGCATTCCTCGGGGATCTGTTGAAAGATACTTCGTATTAGATACACACACTAGAGGGGTTAGAGCTTTAGTCTCTTCACTATTTCATAATTATTCATCTTTAAAGGCAACAAATCGCCGGTAAACCGTACCCATATTACTACTCAATATTAATGCTACAAAATGTCAGACTCCTTTAACCCAAACTAAACTCATTCATTTCATTAACGCTACTATCTAAATTACACGCTTCAACACTCACATTTACAATACAAATACATCATCATTAAATTAACTAATCATTATTATTAGTTAATATAAAAAAATTAAAGACATATTTTAAATTAATTGATTAACTAGCTAATTTGTAATATGGCATAAATCGTAATATAGTAGATAAAGAGCACAGGTAGTAACAGCGCCCGGATTAAAGTGATCAAACGATACCTGTATCATTTCAGGAGAAGCTTTATGTAGTAAAGCTTTATTAGATAAATGCATTATCAAGTTATAAGCTTGCTATGTGATTTAATTCAGGTCTCATTTTGTAAATATATCTGAAGCTAACAAAAGCTTAATGCTATACGAGCAGAGTAGATTAGAGCTTTAAAAAACGCATTTACTAACAATAATAAAAGCTCAAACAATGCATGCCATATCTTTTATAAAGGAAAGACATTATATGATTAATATTATATCAATCCGCTTGCAGCATTAAAGTTACTTTACGCTATTTTCAATCGCAAAGATAAGTTACAATTTATCTAGTATTTAGAATTAAAATTGTCAAGTATAATTGAATTATGGGGTGCATATTTTAAATTACAAGACATTTTTGTAAATATAAATTATTTTACTTTTATGTTAAAGTATTTTTAAATAATGTTGCTATTTAAGCGCAGAAAATTCTAAAATAACATGCAGCTTATATGATCAAAGGCGCTTTTTATTTATGGATACAGCTTGTTATCAAATTTACCTCTAGCTTGAGCTTATTGTAATTGCTTTCCTATTACTGGTTTCTTACTTTTTAAGACTGTGTGTATTAAAATCTGAAGTTTTTTTATACATTTTCTATTCAGTTTTGTAAGTTTTAATTTATGTAAGGTATCCACAAGAGTCTAATTATTTTTCTAGTATTGCTTGCAGATAAATTCTTTAAATTCTGTTTATGTACTTAACATTTATTATACGTTTTAATTTATATTTTAAAGTATTTTTACACTAAAGATAAAAGAAACAGAAATGTTACATAAAACATAATATTTTAAAATTTTAAAAAACAAATATTTTAATTAATCTTTTGTTGACGGAGGTTGTGGAGTTAATTCGGTCATGAGATTTGCGGTTATTTGGCAATAAAATTTTGTGAACAGTTGCGCAACACTTTTTTTGTCCGTGTTTTTAATTTTTCGTTTTATATTAATAAAGATTTGCATTGGCTTGCCTAGAGTCAGGTTTACTTCTATAAACAGTAAAATAACGTTGACTAGTTTGTCAGAGGTTTTAACTTTTTACCAAATTGTCTAACAAGTTATGCCAAGCGTTTTAATTTGCAGTAATACCGCTTAAGAATAATCTTAATTAGATTAGTTTTGTAAGCAATAATTGACACCATAGTATAAAGTGGGGCAGAATAAATTTCCTAGTTTCTACCAATCACTGCTAGGGTCTCCAGAACAGGTAGAAAAATAGTATAAGTGTTGTTAAGCCTGGGAAATAATGCCAGTTTTAGGATTTACGATGCCGTGGTTGAAAGATCAACTCAGCTTTGTTGGTGAAGATTTTTTTTAACGGGGAAAGCGTAGTAGCGACGCAAAGAGTTTTTTGCGAACGGTTTGGTTTAGCTTGTCACGACAAAGTTCCTGACCCTAAATCCATTCAAAAATGAATCAGTAATGTTTACAAGACAGAATGTGCACTTTGTAATAAACCAGTTTGGCAAGCCAAAAGTGTAACACCCAAAAACATTGCGGCAGTTAAAGTTTCTATTAAACAGTGTTTGACGCGTTCTTTGCCAAAACATGCTGTTGTTTTTGAGTTTTTGCCCAGAACAGTACAGCAAATTTTACACACAGACCTTAAGTTACACCCTTATAAGATGTTGATTGTCCAGGAATTGAGACTACAAAACTGCGTGAGACTTACAAATGCTTACAATGCAATCCTAACAGCTGTACCCCTAGCGCTATTGAATGAAATAGCGACAAAATGCACTTTTACCTCTCTGGCACAGTAAACAAACATTTATTTTTGTTATTGAGCAACTGAAGATCCTCGAAAAATTTACCAAAAACCACTTCACAGGCATTATATATATAGGCATTATTGGGTTTTATTTTTTTGAAGAAACTCAACTGTAACAGTAAATTTTGCTTGCTATTGAAAGATGTTAGAGATTTTTTAAGGCTTAAATAAGAAGATTAAGATGCAAAAGCCTTCTTGTCTTGTCTCAGGAGATGTTCCATAGCCCCCTAAATCCTCGAATTTTACTCCCTGTAATTTTTTTTTGTGGGGATACCTTAAAGGTGAGCTTTACAAAGTTTGACCTCAAACCCTGAAAGCTTTAAAAAATGCAATTAAGGATGCAATTGCCGGAATCACTCAAGATATGCTGGCTTTAAGAAAATTGAAAAAATATATTTTTTACAGTTTACTCACAATTTTATCTTTACCTGAAAACGGTTATAAGTGTCCGCTTAAAAACTGACTTATATTGTGAGCATACTACAGTAATTTTAATTCATACCAGGACCAACCTCTTAACCACCTTGATAGTACTTTAACTAACAGATTTTGAAAGACTTACAGTAGTATAACTTTGTAAAAAACAATAAAATGTTAGTTTTTGTAAGCTAGTAGAACATGCTAGTATCTGGTTGTTAAGTTTACTTTGAAAATCTAACTAATATTTCTTGTATTTTTGGAAAATGTGCAGTTTTGTTTTGAGTAACCTTATTTACTTTGCAATAGTTTCCGGTGGGTGGCTACAAACAAACACCTTAAAGTGCTGGATTGTAGCTAGAAACCAGTGATCGACAACGGAAAAGACTAACAATAACAGCACCGGTACACTAAAGATTAATGCAAATCTGCTCAAAGACTGCAACAGAGATAGATTGATTATCTGTTATTTTGCATTGCCATTTATAACTTGTTTTGCATCTAGTTTTAAACTAGTAGCGTTATTGTTAATTCAGCAACGACGAGCAACAAAGCTTTGGACAAAATACATTAAAAATGAATACATTTTTATAAGGCTTCAAACAGTACGTAGAAAAAAAAACATTAAAAACTAAACAAAAAGATAAAGCTTAATTTTGCCTCAAAAACACTTAGTTGTAGCAAAAATTGGTTTCTATTGTACCAATGCTGTCAATGTTGTCTGTTGCTTTTGCCAGTTTTTGTTTCCGTAACTGCTTGACAACAATACTACCGTTCCAAAGACAGACAGGACATGAGAAACAATGCAAGACAAATTTTATTTCTATAATACTTGTTATTTTGTCACTTTTTATTGTAGCCAGTTTTTATTGTCAGCTGTTGGTAATACAGCACAATAGCTCTTTTGTTCAAAAAACGCACAACGATACAAGCTAAGTTGTAGTGATACCTATTTTTTGAGATTGTATTTGCTGTCAGATTTGGTTGCTTGCTAAAAACAAGCATTTTTAAGTTGCTGTGTTGTAGTCAGCGATTTTAATAGGCAACTTAAAACAATGGTGGCCAACAGCACCGGTACAATAGAAATTAATGCATTTTTATTCAAAGACTGCAACAGAGATAAATAGATTGTTAGTTGTCTTGCATTGTTTCTTATAGCCTGTCTTGTCTATCTTTAGAACGGTAGTGTTGTTGTCAAGTCAGAAACAGATGTTGAAAGCTAGCAATAGCTTTGATTGACGCAGGCTGGCAGGCGTGAGACAACGACAAGCTAAGTTGTAATGTGTTGTCAGTCTCCGTTGTGCGCAATACGTGCGTCACCGTATCATTATATAACTCATTACTCATTACTGTATTAATAATTATAATTGTGTATGTGAGACTTTCAAATAACAGAACAAATTACAAAACATACATAACTTCAATATACAAACCACCTGAAATAACAAATGCCGATCTGCTAACCGTACTCGAAAACAATGTACTTAATACAAATACAACACACATCGTTATAGGTGATCTAAACGTAAACATAGCAGAAAATACAAACAAAACAAGAGACTACAAAACGTTAATAACAGAACAAGGATATAAAATAATGAACAAGAATGAAAGCACAAGAATAAACAAAAAAAATAATAAAATCTCGATTCTCGATCATGTAATTACTAACCAACCTCTATTAATGAAAAAAATCCAATTAGAATATACACTTTATTCTGATCATAAAGCCTTAATAACCACTTGGAATATCAAAGTTAAAAAATATGCATATACAACAACAACAAAATATAAAACAAATTATGATAAAATAAAACATGCTTTTAAAAATGAAATAAATCATACTAAAATAAATACTTTTGAAAAATTATCACAGACACTAACAAAACTAATAGAATCCAATACAAAAGTAACGACGTTAAAATATAAAGAAGGAAATAACTGGATAAATACAGAATTAATAAAGGACATAAAAAGACGAAATGATTTATATAAGCGATATCAACAAAACAAAGTAAATAATTTAGTAAAACAGAACTATTATAAAACAAAAAAGGAAATAGAAAAGAAGATTAAAGATAGAAAAAAACTTTACTACCAACGCAAATTTGAACGAGCACAAGAAAATTCCAAAAAAACTTGGCACAAAATAAACCAAATAATAAAAAGAAGAAGCAAGAGAGAAGATATCACCGAAACAATAAAAGATGATGGAACACTATTAACAAATCCGGAAGATATAGCCAATGAAATATACAACTATTTTTTAAACATAGGAAAAGCGCTTGCACAAAAAAAAATACACAACAACGCAAGACCAACAATAAATACACTCAAAACCAGAATTGAAACAAATGCATTATTCAAAGAAACAACAAACTCTGAAATTACACAAATCATAAACAAACTCAAAGATGGAAAAGCACCCTGAAAAAACAAAATAACGACAGAAGTAATTAAAATAATTAAAGAAGAAATTACACCAATTTTAACTAAGCTCATAAATAAAGCTATTAGAGTCGGTAAATATCCAGAATGTATAAAAACTACTATAATTAAACCAATATTTAAAAATGGAAATAAACAGTTACCCGAAAATTACCGGCCGATCGCATTAATATCAACAATTGCTAAAATAATAGACAACATCATATACGACAGATTACTTACACACATTGAAAATCATAAAATAATAAATGAAAGGCAATATGCGTTTCAAAAACATACTGGAACTGGATCGGCAACTATGGATTTAATTTACAACATACAAAACAATCTTGAACTGCAGAAAGAATGCCTGGTAGTTTTTATAGATATGAAAAAAGCATTTGATACAATATCAAAAAGAAAATTAACAGAAAAACTAGAAAACATGGGAATAAGAAGAAAAGAATTACAATTAATAAAAACATTTTTGAAAATGCGATATGAACAAACAAGTATTGACAGCACATTAAGTACCAAAACATATAGTGAATTTGGTATACCACAAGGAGACGTGCTTACACCGCTCCTATACATATTATATATTAATGACATATTTAAAATTAAACTACATGGGAAACTATATATATACGCTGACGAGACAAGCCTAATCCACACCGAGAAAAATAAAATAAAACTGCAACAAGAGATTCAAGAAGATCTAGATAAAATAAACGAATGGTATTGCAACAACTTACTCACGATAAACGAACAAAAAACCAACTACATGCTTATAACACGTAAGAAAAGAAATATATATTTTACATTAAAGATTAATAACATAAACATAGGAGAGGTAGCTAACACAAAATATCTAGGACTAACAATAAATAATAATTTAAAATGGGACAATCACATTCAAACTCTAATTAAGAAAAATACAAAGGCTATAGGCGCGTTATATAAACTAAAAAATATAATCAATCTAACTACAAGAAATATGATTTATAATGCACTATTCAGCTCACAAACAAATTACTTAATGAACATATGGGCAAATACCAAACAAGGAAACATAATCAAATTGCAAAGACAACAAAACAAAGCTATAAAAACAATTTATCAACTGGAAAAACTAACACCTACTAAAGAGATACATGAACTATCTAAACAACTTACTATTAAAAACAAGATAAAACAACAAAATATAGTAATAATTCACAAGATCAAACTCGGACAAATAAAAACGGAATTTAAATTAAAAAGCAGAAAAGAATTTCACATCTACAACACTAGAAAAAAAAATGACTTCAATATTGAACTTAATAGAACAACCACAAAAAATCAAAGCTTGTCTGTTAAAGGAATCTAAGAATACAATGCCTAATGAAATAAAAAACCTTACTAGCATTCAACAATTTAAAACAAAATTAAAACAACACCTAATGACAGAACAAACACAAAACTAAGACACAACAAAAACCAAAAGAAGACAGCAGAAATTTATTTCCAATACCAGGCCCCTCGAGTCTCTAACAGATGGATGGCGGCACTGCTAGAATATTATATATTTAAATACAAATTGTAAATATGTAAATAATTATAATAAATAAATTCAAAAAAAAAAAAAAAAAAAAAAAAAAAACAATTTTGTCCAAAACCTCATATAGTATATAGTGTACCAAGAGCCAAAAATAGGCTTTAGCAGTTTTCCGCTTTTAGCATTACAAAGACAAAGAGTTACTAAAACATTTTGAAACAAATAACACTCAATTTTTTTTGCTTGTTCCAATTAAAAACTTGTTTTAAAAAATTTCAAAGTTTATTATAATTTGTCAAATTTTAATGTATGACGTCATGTAAATTTGCAATCAAATACAGCAAATAACTTGTTGGCTTTCGGCTTCTAAATCATTGTTTTGGTGCGCATTTTAGAGCCGCAAAATTGGTTTTGGTAGAGGCAAGTAAAAAACTGGGTGCTGGTATGCAGTTTTGGATTATTAACATTGCGCTCTAAAGGTTTATTACTGAAAAGCAAGACTGAGTAAAACACACTGCTACAAACTTAATTTTAATTTTGTGTATAATTAACGGAAGTATTTTATTAATAATTTATTTCTTGCTTTTTGGAGTTGAAAATTACATTTACAAATATATTTATAACTTCCAAAATAATAAATCATAATAATTAAATTTTTTTTCTTTTCTGTTTGTCTACTTCTTTTCTTGGTGTTTTAACTGCTCCCATCTAATCTATCCCTTCTCAGCCTCCTTTCAATATTTCATTTCTTTCTATATGTTCTTTTTTTATTTTGTTACACTTTTTTAACATATTCATAGTTTTCATTTTCAAATCCTTTTCCATTCAAAATTGTGTCACTCGCTTTTCATTACCACATCTGAATCTTTGAATCATAGTTTTATCATCTTTACTATATCTATTGCTATTTAGGTACATTGGCAGTTTACGTTCTATAATATGTTCATAATTTGCGTTGTACTTAGACTCTTTCACTTGTATTCTTTTTTCTTGCTTTTGTATATCTCTATTTCTTTCCATAATTTTGTGTGATCATTTTCTGTGATTTGCCCTAGTTTTTCATTTTTTGCTTCTGTTTTCTTGTTCATGCATTCTTGTAAGTTTTTGTGTCTCTGTCTCATTTTTTCTTTACATTTTATTGCTCTTCTTTCTGCTTCTACTCTTAACTTATTTTTCTTACTTTCTCCAGCATAACATATGCTAAAGTTTTTCTGTTTAAACCTAGCACCCAATATTTTACATGTATTGCTCCTAGTTTTTCTTGTTCCATCTATCCTCATATTTTTGACTTATACAATATCATACTCCTAACTAAACTAGCAAACATAAGACCTTTTATTCTCATACACTTAAATTTTTTTTCACTTGTTCTTCAAACTTTTCCTTCTATTTTATTTGCTTTTTGAGCCATCTCTTTACTGTGTTTGCTTTTGCGATTATTTTTGCAAAAAACATATTCCAAATATTTAAAAAAATTAACTTCTGTAATACCTTGTCCATTTCATTTCCAATCCTTTGTTTTTTTTTTCTACCCCTTTTCTAAATACTATAATTTTGTTTTTTTACATTAACTTTAAAACTTTTTTTCTAAAATATTGTTCTAAACTTTTTATTATTTTTTTCATTTTTTTGTTGCTTTTTTTCCAATATTACTATATTGTCAACATATACTAGCAATCACACTTTTTCTATACCAACTACTACCTCCTCTGCTTCAGTTTTTCTTCTATATCTGATATGTAGGTTGCAAACAAAGTAGGACTCATTGGGCAGCCTTGTCTTACTCCTTTTGTTGTCCAACATTTTTTACTTATTAACTCACACCTTGCTGGCTGTCTCCTCATACACTTCTTCTATTCTTCTTACCAGGTGCTCGCTAATTCCTTTCTGTCTCATACACTTCCAAAGTTTTCTATCCACACTATTAAATGTCGCCTTTAGGTCCAGGAATAACGCATATATTTTTTTTTCTTTTTTTTCTTTTTTTTTAACAATATGGTGTAAAATATGTACGTTACTCATGGCCGGCTTGCCCGTCTGGAATTGTCTCATCCATACTCAGTTTCTCATTCAACTTTTTTTTCTAATTTCATTGCTTCTTTTGATTGATTAGTTTTTTTTTTTTTTTTTTTTTTTAACTAAACTTTAGCTTTTGCTTTGTCTTAATATTTCAAATTTTTATTTCTTTTTTTTTTATAAATTTATTTTTAGCTTTCTTACACTGCTTATATTCCTTCTGTTCTTTTAGATATTCTTCTTTTGTTGTTTTTACAGTGTCTTGACATCTTTCTGGCTTCTAGTTTTTTCTTAGTACATTCACTGTTTCACCACTTGCTTTTTTCATTTTTTCTTCTTTTTTTTATATGTTTTTTTACTACCGCTTCCTTGATTGTTTCTTCTAAAGGAATGTTATTATCTCTTCTACATTTCTTCTGTTTTCTCTGATTCTTTTTAGATTTATTTATGCGTTAGCACACTTTCTTCTGTCCAAACTACTTTTTTATCACATTTTATTTTATTTTTTTGTTTTTTTACGTTTTTCTCAATTAAGCTCAGTTTTATTGGCTAGTGGTTTGATACTATTCTTATTCCTACTTCAAATTTGTCTACCTCTTTTTAAGCAGCCTCATTCACAACTACATAGTCTATTACTGGTTGCCCATTTGTTCCTATATAAGTAAATTCCCTCTTTTTTCTCCTGTGTAGTTTCCATTTAAAATATCCCAATCCTTTTCTTCTACTGTTTTTATCAGTTCTTTTTCTTCTTTATTTTTTGTGGTGTTTTTTGATTCTTTATTTTTTGTGTGGACATCTTGTTTTATGCTTTCTCTTTTTGTTTTTCCATTTTTCAATTTTTTCATTTTTTTTTTGTTATTTATTTATATTTATCTCCTTTCCACGCAAAATTTCTTTTTTATATTCCTTCATTTTCTATAACTTTATCCTTTTCTTAACTATTTCTTTTGTATACCAGTAATTATCTTTCTTTTGGCTCTTCTTTTTTTTTTCTTTTATAGCCGGTTGGCATTTCCAGTTGTATTTGGCTGACATGTTGGCTTTAACTTTTCCCATCCCTTTTCATCTATCCACATCTCAACCATTTCAATTATATCAAACGTTTGTATATATTTCCAGAACTTATAATCTTTGTTTGTCAATCCCAGTCAAGTTCCAAAACAAAACTCTGCTTGTCTGTTTTTTATTTTACTGTCTTTATTTTTTGTTAATGTTTGTTTATTTCTATCTTGTGCATCTAAGCTATGTCCTTGGTTGCAAAGACGCGTTGTCTATTGATCTTGATCATTCCAATAAACCTCTTCGTTTAATCCTATTTTTTGTACCGTACTCATACTCTTCTGCCGTTTGACTTCTAGTTCCTTGTTATATCTCTTAATTCTTTCTGCACTCTTTTTTCTTCCAAAGTCAAATCATGTTTAATGTTTTGTTTTTGAGCTCATGACTCTGTTTTTGCTATTATTGTCTGGTTTTCTTCCATTTGCACTAGGTAAGGAGTAACTATTTCAATCTTTATTTTTTTGTATCATTTTCTTAATGGTTTCTTTTTTTTTCCTGGCTGTACCTCTATTCGTCTTACTACAAACTTGTTTCTTCTTTCTTTTTTTCCTTTTTGTTCCAGCTTGTTTTCAATTGCTCTTTATTTTTTTTATTTTTTTTTTAGTTTAAATACTTGCAAACTCCAAAACAAAGAGAGATTAACATTATTGAAACGATCAAATTTTTAAATACTACATATAATACTAAGTTTACCATTTCATATAATTACTAAACTTTTGCATAGTTACAGCAGTCTTACTTGTAATGGTCAACCAAACAATTATTGATGTTATTTACAGACTTTACAAGTTAATAAATTATCAGACGCTGCAACTTAAATTCTAATTTAAGATAAAATAGTTATTTTAAATTTCTTCTTTAAAGAATGTAGTGCACATCCTGGTACAAGTTATGAATTAACCAGTTAATCATAATGAGTATATTATATTGAGCTTTACGCCGCAATTTCATGTTATCTGAACTATTATCTCATATCTCTTTGCCAATATGCTAAATATTTCAATTGAAAACTAAGTGTAGTGTAACTTTTAGTTGAGTACTGATGCAGTCAGTACAAAGTGATAACCATCCTCACTGCATTGCAAATGTCATGAAAATGGGTCCTGTTTTGATGCAATTAGCATTGTATTATGTGAATAATTAGCATGTATTTAACAACTAGGTAAATCTATTAATTCAGTGTACCGTATATATGTGAAAACTTGAGAATAATGTAAATTTCCAAGAATGTAAGCAATACTTGTCCAATATAACAAAACAAAACAAAATAGAAGGCAAAATTGCGTTATCCAAATATATAGAGTGGAGAATGATGACATTGTGCCCGAGTATAAAACGAAGTTATATAAATAAATGAATAAAACTTGTTCATTCCAACCGAAAATAGCGGTAGTAATAAATTTAAGATAATAATTTTATAGCGAGCATTGTGTAACACAGTTGCATCACTTTCCATTCTTTAGTTATTCAGTCAAACTCTTGAGGCGAGGCCGACTGTTATTTGGTTCTTGAAATTCACAACGTGCCGGGACTTTGCATCAGGGTCTACTAAAACGCCGCGCCGTCAATTTTCGAAGCCCCTCTTCTCTTATCTCTTCCAAACGCACTTTTTTTGTGAAATATGACAGCTGTATATCACTTATTTATAATTAATCATGAATTAAAAAGTCAATTTTGAATATGTGACAGGAAACAATTTTCCAATCAATACGCATCAAATATAGGGCAAATATCACCCGAGCTTAGGCTAATTCTTAAAGATAGCTATTTTTTCTTTGACCCTCTTTTCCTTTTCCTTTTTCAATAAATCCATATCATAAGACTTTATATTTTATCACAACCTTTTACGACTTTCCGCTTAATTGACTAAATATGTACATACAAATCCGAGATTTATTTACTCTCCCTTCTTGGCACACATAAAAAAGACAATTTCCAAACTATTTATTTTTTTAGGGGGCGCCATTAAAGCTATATCGATTCCAATAGCGCGTACCGGGCAGAAAAAAAGATCGAAAACGATTTACAAAATACCTTTTCACGGTATTTACTCAATCCATTTCCGAAAATATCCAGCCCATATTGCAACAGTGATTCAATTATTATTACAGTGGAAAGTCCTAAAAATAAATATAATAACCTGAAGGGTCGTCCAGACAATTTATACCACGTTATTTTTATCTTTCTAGGAATTCTATTGAAAATTGAATTATTTTTATTACTAGATAAGTTTCAGCACCTACCAGTTAACATATCAATCAAAATTATTCAAAATTTGATAAGTTTTATACATTTAATGTGATCTGTGCAGAGAAGGAAAACAATACCGAACGTTAGAGTATCCCTCCCTATGCCACAAGTATGTACTGAAAGAAAAGGTTTCATTTAATAGTATACTATACGAGCTAGAATGTTATTGCTTTATTTATTTGTAGATCTTAAAGTGTATAAAATTAAGTTAGTTTAAGAGATTCTTGTTTAGTTTTATATCAACAAATTTGACAAAAGTTGTATGTATAACATAATAATACTTCTATTATCTAGTTTGTCTATACAGCAATTAAAAAGAGTTTGTAGTGTTATTTTTTGTTGAATACTGGTGCAATCAGTAGAAAGTGAAAAAACGTCATAAAAATGAGTTCTGTATGACATTTTATTATAAAAATATTTATTTAAAAAAAATGTATATGATAATTTAAGACTGATGTAAACTTAGAATGCATGGCGTTTATTATAGTTAATGTACTAAATATATTGTTACTTACATATAAAAGTTTGAAGTTGCCTTAAGTAATAAATGGATTTTTGTTGATGAGAACTATCGGTGAATAAATGCATTGTTAAGTATATGTGGTAAATTTACAAGTTTGAAGAAAAAACGTTAATTACACAATGGCTAAAGATGCTAAAAAGATTAATTTACAACTGTTGGAGGTTATTCACACACAGAGTATAAAGTAAATGGGGGTAGCGGGTAGGCACTGTTTTGCAATCCCGGTAAAGCATAGGACTACTTCAAGGACACAACCCTGTTCACGCAAGTTTTGGTTTCTACTACTTCAAATTCTCAGAAAGAATCATGTCCAAACCTGAAATTCATCTACATCTTTTTAATTTTTCTTATACCCTATCCTAAACTATCTTCCAACCCGTTTGGTCGCCAGTGTGGAGTATTATGGCTATCATACCTTTCAAATGAAAAATGTCAAATCCTGAAAAACTAATACTCCAGGCAAGTAAATTCACGCACTCACAATCTTGCACTGCACAAAACAAGCATGAGAATAAAGAAAAATCTAAAACATTACCGAAAGTATACAAAGCTCACAAATTAAAAAACTATTGAAGCAAAGAAGAAACATGACCAAAGACTTAGACAATAACTATAACATACTAAACAAAAACATAAACAAAAATATACGAAAGGACCTAAAAGAATATAACACAAGACTTGAGTCTTCTATATGAGTAGATCCAAATTAGCACAAGGAAGAACAAAAATAACAGCACTAAAAAACAAACAAAACACACTGACCAGAAATAAAAAAGAAATCATGCAAGTAATTTAAGAATTGTATAGAACTTTCTACAGCTCCACTTCCTAGAACCGTCAATACCACAAACCCAAAATCCAAAGTATTGAATCAGAATTCGACCAAAAAAAAACTACAAGCAGTTCTAAACCATTTTAAAAACAAAAAAAGCTTAGGCATAAACCGCATAACGACTGAAATACTCAAAATAGAAAGAAAAAGTTTACAAAAAAGTGTTCAAACGCTACTAAATAAATGTATAAGAAAAAAGTCGATCCCAAAAAGATGGCAAAGCAGAAGCTATCATTTTACATAAAAAAGAAGACAACAAAACAACATAGAAAACTACCGCCCAATAGCTTATTATTGCACCTATACAAACTCTTAACTAAAATTGTCACTAAACTGACACAAAAACTGTTTTTTAATGAACAAGTTAGATTTTAAAAGTGATACAGCACCACTGACCACCTTCAGACACTCAGAACCCTCAATAAGAAAAGTACTTAAAAAATTTAAAAACTTAAAACTTAACCTAAAATTTTCAAAAAACCTTAAAAACCTAACCTAACCTAACCTAAATTAAAAACTTCAAAAAAACCTTAAAAAACGTAAAAAAATTCAAAGACTTTAAAAAAACCTTAAAAATCTTAAAAAATCATTGAACAAATTTTAGAAACAATAAAAAATTATTAAAAAAACTTAACCTAATTTAACCTAAAATTTTCAAAAAAACTTAAAAACCTTAAACCTAACTTAACCTAATTTAAAAACCTTAAAAATACTTTAAAAACCATTAAAAAAACCTCAAAAATCTTTAAAAACCTTGAAAACCTTAAAAACTTAAAAACCTTAAAAACATTAAACCTAACCTAAAATTTAAAAAAAAATTTAAACCTAACCTAATCTAACTTTAAAATTTAAAAAAAAACCTTAAAAAAACTTTATACAATCTTAAAAAACTTTAAAAAACATTAATAAACCTTAAAAACATTAAAAACCTTATAAAACTTAAAAAGCCTTAAAAACTTTAAAAACCTTGAAAACTCAAAACCTAACCTAAATTTTTAAAAAACTTTAAAAACCTTAAAACTTCAACAAGTACAATATACTCATTTACGCCTTTGTGGACTACCAAAAGGCTTTTGACTCCGTTGAAACCTGGGCAGTTCTGAGAGTCCTCGATAAAGCTAGAATCAACTTAAGATATTCAAACTATATAAAGAACATATACAAAAATGCGTCATTACAAATTCAAATAGACAAAGATACAAAAACAGACAAAGTAACAAGCAAGAGAGGAATACGGCAAGGGGATACCATCTCTCCGATATTATTCACAGCTGCAATGGAGAAAATCTTTAAAAATCTATACTGGAATTACATAGGAATTCTAATTAATAAAGTACACCTTAACCACCTAAGATTTGCAGACAATATCGTCCTTATCTACACAATTTCAGATGACTTACAGACAATGCTAGTATAATTACATTAGGCATAAAAAACATTGCTTTAGAAATGAACTTGAAAAAAACCAAAGTAATGATTTCCGAAATAAATAAATTCCAAACTACACAACAAGCAATGAAGAGAGCCATGTTGAAGATTAGCATTAAAAATAAAATCAAAAACAAAAAAATCTGGAGAAAAACTCAGATAACGGATGTAATAACGCAAATAGCACAACTGAAATGGAGATAGACCGGCAACGTGGCAAGGCAAGATCAAACAAAGTAAACCAACAGAGTGACACATTGGCGACTAAGAAACAGTAAAAGAAGCGCTGGAAGACCAAAAAAAAGATGGAAAAAAGATATCCAAAACATTGCAAGAAAAAATTGGGTTCTAACAGCCCAAAACAAAAACAAATAGAAAAAATAAAAAGAAGCTTACGTTCAAAAGTAGACACATACAAGCTAAAAAAAAAATAAGAAGAAAAGTTACATGCTTAGTACTTTGCTAGAGTTTGAGTTGTATTCAGTTGTAAAAAATTGTTAGTTACAGCTGTTGAGAGCATGTTGTGCACTGGCATTTAAAGTTGTGTTGTTACAAAATAACTAGAAAAACTTGTCAAGTTTACGCAAGCCGGTTAAGCAGTGGTGCCAAATAACAAATTTTCTATTAATCTATATAGTTATTTTTAATAGTATCCAATTGAAAATTAAACAATTCAACCGTAATGAAGCAATCATATCAGATACTCCACCTATATAAAAATTCTTCTATTAAAAGATTTTATTGTAATACATCAATACATCTTTAAATGAATACAATTTTTCATGACTAACCGAGAAAAGGTAGGAGTCTATCCTAATAACATTTTTTTTAACTATTGCGGGACATTAAAACATCTCATGAAAACTTTGCTTTGTGTAAAGTAACAATAACTTTTGTTATTGAAATGGATGCTGGATTACCAATAGTGGTGATTTTAGAGGAAAAGTGTTTTGAAAAAATTCAAAAATAAAGATTTGACTAGTATTGTGGCTTCTAATAGACAACAAGAAGACAAAAATGTGTAAAAAAAAGAAGAAATTGTTAATAATAATAGATAACTTATCAAACAGCAAGCAATCATTTTATTGTATTTTGTTTGATTTTATAATCTAGTTAAAACTACTAGTTGGTAATCATGAACTGAAGGGGCCTACGCAAGTGCTAGTCATCAAAAAATTGAATTCATTAAGCCCTCTTTTAACTGATAAATTTTTAATCTCTGGATAACACTAAGACGGGTTGGTGGCACTCCAGCTCAAACTACTGAATGGTTATCATAACCTGAAGTGATCTACTTATTCACCTATCCACCCACCTAAGTGTTAGTCATCAAGATTTTTTTTTTATATATAATAAAGATTTCTTAGCTTGCAAAGAGAAGGAAATTTTGTTTGCAAATTCTGAAACAAGTAGGTGGGCACTTCAGTTTAAACTACTTAGTAATTATAATCTGGACTGACCCATCTACTTACCCAAATATTGGTCATCAAGGAATTAAATATCACTTCCTCTTTCTTTAACTAAAAAGCTTCTAATACTTGCAAAAAGAAAAAATGTTCAAATATTTGATGAAACCCATCTGCCCACCCAAATGTTGGTCATCAAAAGAATTTATTATTTTCTCTTCCAACATAGAGATTTCTAACGTTTGCAAAAAAAAAACTTTCAATTTTTTGTTAACAAACTCGTGGGTAAGTGGATGGGAATTTTAGTTTAATCTACTTGGTAGTAATTATTGTCAGACTTTTAGTTGGAAAATTCTGGCATTTGAGTTACAATTTGACATTGCATTAACATGTATTACACTAGTGTGATGCGTATTGAAACATTGTAGGGCATACCTTGCCCGCAAAGCCTAAAAATTTTACGATCTTCTTCTTCTTCTTCTTTACGTGCCTTGTCCTCCACAAACGTTGGCGATCATCAACATTATTTTGGTCTTGTTGACAGCTCTACAAAAAAGAGTTGTAGTGCTGACCCCAAACCACTGTTGTAGGTTTTTCAACCAGGACGTTTTTCTGTGACCTGGCCTTCGCCTACCAGCTATCTTTCCCAGCATTATATTTTGCAGTAATCTATACTTCAAGCCTCGCATGATATGGCTAAGATACTCAAGCTTGCGTTTTTTTCAAAAGATATAGAATTTCTGTGTCCTTATTGAGGCGTGCAAGAACTTGGGCATTAGATATTCTATCTGTCCACACTATACGTAGCATTCTTCTGTATGACCACATCTCGAATGCTTCTGATTTTTTGCACATAGCATCTGTGAGCGTCCAGGTCTCTGTGCCATACATTAATATAGAGAAAACATAACAACGTAGCAACCAAACTCGCAGATTGAGATTAAGATCGCTGTGGCACATAACTTGCTTCATTTTATTAAAGGCCGTGCGAGCTTGTTCTATTCTGGATCTAATTTCTTTTGATTGGTCCCATTGCTGATTTAAGGAGCACCCTAGATATTTGAATTGGGCGGCTTGTTCAATTTGCTGATTTCCTACTTTTATGTTTGTCACCACATTGCGCTCCTTACTGACTACGATGACCTTGGTCTTGTTTATGTTTAGTTCTAGGCCTCCTTGTTCACTATTAGCCACGACACAATTCAGCAATTCTTGAATATTTTTCTCTGTATTCGCCAGCAGGACCGTATCATCTGCGTACCGCAAGTTATTCACCACCTCCCCGTTTAGTAAGATACCTTCAGATTTTCCATCCAAGGATTTGGCAAATATTCGTTCGAAGTATATGTTGAATAAAAGTGGTGATAACACGCACCCTTGTCTAACCCCTCTTTGGATTTCTACTTCATCTGTATTGTTGTTATCTACTCTCACGGATGCGGATTGGTGCCAGTAAAGTTTTTTAATGATACGAATGTCTCTGCCATCTAAACCTAGTTCTGGTCTTTTCTAAACAAAGTTTGCCAATTCTTGATATAGAGTGCTAACGTTTCTAGGGCTTTTCCGTGCTTTTTTTGTATATTTTTTTGCCACATGAAATTTTTTAAATTAACACATATCTGCGTTTAGTTTTGAGGTTATATGTTGTTACTGGCAAATGCCGCTTAAAGTTACGAGGGGATTTTGGATTTTTTACGATAAAGCTCAGCTTGCCAAATGCACTCCAGTTTTGTTCTATCTGTCTAATTATTTTTGCGGTTTGGTTTTGTTTTTCCAATTTAATGCTACATCCCAGACATACACTGGCGAGCAAAAAATAGGGGTCACTTTAAAATTATGACTTAGTTTTAGAATTTTTTGTTATAACCAAATTGTAAACAACTGTATTGTATTTTGCACACTAAATTAAAAATTAAATGCGTATTTTAGACATATCACAAATTTACAGTTTAGACAAAGTTCAAATTTTTGTATTATTATTATATTATCTCCTTTTGCGTTAACGACTGCATAAAATCGACAAGGAACACCTTGAATTAAACTAAAGATCACATTTTAGTCAATATTATTTTATTCCTGCAATATCAACTGTCTTAGCTCTTTAGCAGTTCTTGGAGCAGGTGTATGCGTCCGGATACGTCGTCCCAACTCATCCCAGACATGTTCTATGGGATTTATGTGCGGGCTTAGAGCTAGCCAATCAAACCGCAAAATTTTTACTTTATCCAGATAATTTCTGGATACGTGAGGTCTAGCATTATCTTACATGAAAATACTGCGTTTGCCCATAGTTGTCATGAAGTACATAACATGATCTTCGAGAACTTCCATAATGTATCTGTGAGCTGACAGAGAGCCATTCTCTATAAAGACCAACTGTGCGTGCTTTAGTAGAAATTCCTGCCCAAACCATAAGCGTATCTTTCTCCGCGTCTTCTCCACACTTTTCGACGTTAGTTTGATCCATTGAGGCAAAAGCGCTATTCATCTGAAAACAGTACCCTGGTTTAGTTCTCATTATTGAATGCCCGGTGATTTTGGGCAAAAGCCAATCTTGCAAAACAAGGTCGGATTTGTAAAGGTAGATCTGTAGCCATCTTTCTTTCTTCTCCCAACGGTTTTTAACTTTATGAAGTTGATTTTGTAGATAAACTGCAAAAGCTGTTCTATTCCGCAAACTTGTGGACATCAAAAAACTGTCATCTCTGTTTGTGGTGACTTTGTTTTGCCCGGATCCTGATTTTCTGGTTACCAGACCAGTATTCAAGTAACGCTGATACATCTTTTGTACACCACAAAAGCTTTTACCAACAATCGTTGCAGTTCTACGTTTTTCTTGCCAATATTTAATAGACGCTATAATTCTTACCACAACAATAGGGCCTAAAGACATTATGACCTGTTAAATACAGTACACCGTGTGAATGACAAGTTTCGCAGAGAAAAATCAACACCAAGTAAAAAAACCACAACAAAATGTAGGTTTTTAATTAGAGCAAAATAGATGCTGTTTTATAATAGTCTGTAACACGGTGATAATTTGCAAACATAATGTTAAAATAAAAAATTCAAATAAAGTCATAATTTTGAAGTGACCTTTTTTGTTGGCCAGTGCATATTCCGATACGTTCTCTAGTGGTAGCTTGAATTTTGTCATAGGTCATTAATTTTGTTTTAGTTCATGTAAAGTCCAAATTTTATTAACGCCTGATGACGTTCTACTATCATGATTTAGACAAGTTCCATTAATATTAATGCCTTTTTCTTACTAGAATAAACTTTTAAAAACATCCTAGAACACAAACGTAAATAGTTTGGTGATATTGTATCTCCTTGTCGAACTACTCTCTTGATTGAAATTTTTTCTGTGATTATGTTGTCTTCGATCTTAACCTGGTGTGTAGCTTTCTTGCGGATGTTCTTAAATCATCAAACTTAATTAGCTAAAAAAGTTAATTTCTTAAGTTAAGTTATTTTACATAGATCTTGAGAAAACGTGTACTTGACAGAAACCATTTCATTTATTATTGCATCCAGAAACAAAACTATTAAAATATAAAATTCAGCTAACTGAAATAAATATTATTTCCAAATAAAATTGCAAGAAATTATTTTAATACAATACGTATAAAAACTTTATCTTTTCGAGTCGAGCGTTCAAAGTAAATAAGTTTTTTCACTACCCACTTATCTGCTGCTACGACGCCGAAACGTTTCAGTCGAGTGTTTGTGCGCCGTCCGTTCTGTATGTTAAAAATGTGCTCTTCATTTACATTTCAATTTATTGAATTAATTGCATTAATTGCCGGTTTAGTGTGATTAGTGCCAAATGATGCTACCAGCTGATGAGATGTGCGTGAATATTATTGCAAGGGAAATAAAGGTAGAATTAACATGTATTATGTTATATTAGTGCATTTTGTCGTGGTCAAATGAGGGGATAAGAAGAAAATATAAATATTGAGACATTTTAATCTAGTCACTTCAAATTTTTATTATTTTATTAGGTATATTTACTACAATTTTGCAATCATTTACATAATTTAAAATGACCGCTGGATTTTAAGACAAGTACACTAGCTGCTTGGAAGACATACAGTGAAACTTTGCTCAGTTTGGTGCTGACTTTGATGAAACATAACTTTTAGTTTTAGTAATTTCTTGACTAAAAATTCTTAATTTTTGAATAAACCAGTAAAGTTTCAAGAAGTATTTTCTACGTATAATGTAGTATAATGTTCATTATCTTTATCTAGAGTGATCTTATTGCAAGCACTTCTACAACATTGTTATTATTATTACAAATAGATGCTATGTTTTGTATATCTTTCATTGTTTTTAAATTGGTTGAGAAAATGATTTGCTTGTTAATGAATTTATTTGATAACTGTTTTCCTCATATTTAAATTAGTTTTTCTATCTTAAATATCTTCGCAATATTCAACTAAAGTATAAGCAGTTTAACCTATTTTTATTTTATTTTATTAACTCTTCTAAGCAGCTAATAAATTATTTGCTTAATGTTTTTTTGGTTATAAATTATATATTAAACATATATTTAATTAATTGTAAAGTAAATAAATAATTTATTCAAACTTGATTCAACGGTTACATCGGTCAAAAGTCAAACACATACAGTGTGCCTTGTATGACTACGCCATTGCATGGAGGGACCAATTTGAATAAATAATTCTGTGCTTATAAATTTTTTATATTTAATCAGCTTTTAACAAAATAAATTACTCTAAAAAATAAAGTTATTCTGCTAATAGTTTATGAGGTACATTATTGGGAGTCATATATTAAAGAGTAAAGTATGCAGGCTTGAAATAATATAAGTAAACTTTAGTATTTCACTTTATGGTCGATATCGTAAATTTAGTTACATTCAAATATATCGTTAATAAAAACAACCGTTCACAAATTGATCGGCTAAAAATAATACTTTTGTTTTTTCATCTGTATTGCGTGGTTGTAATTTTGTTTTTTTAGTATCCTTGCGGTTTGATATTTTACTAACTAATCCAGTAAACTTTACATATGTTCCGGTGATTATTTTTTTATCAGAAAAGGAATTACTTAATAAATAAACTGAAACAGTTTATTTTGATTAAAAGCAAGAAATGTTTTTAATTATTATTTATTTTATATTTGCATTTTATCGAGTTTTGCTTCTTTTAGTTTCTCAATTAACATACTTTTATATTTTTAAATGAATCGTTCATCTTTAATTAACAATTTTGAGGTTGTTTATTTTCATTATATGTATTTATTTATTTCTCTTCGATTTCTGACTATTTTATTTACAATTAGTTTGAATATTATGTCTTATATAAAGCTTTTACACAAAGAAGTTGTAGCTTATAGAATTTAAAAACATATTCTTATTTGTTGCAATATCTATATTTTCTAAACTCTGTTCAAATACTTATATGCATCATCGGCGTAATCTTTGAATTTTCTATAAATATGTTTATGTACATTGTTCAAATAAAATACAATACATATTGCCATTTAAACAAATATTTACTTGTAGTACAAAAGTTGCTAGAAATTCTAATAAATATTTATTGACAGTTATGAGATTTACAAGCATTTTTCTTTAACCGGACTATCGCGACACATGGAATAAACTTTCAAATTCATTATTAAATAATAAATTTTGATATTGTACCCACTATTATTGTTAATAACATCTTTAATGACTTAAATAAATAAATAATTTATAATTTATATTTGAAAAAAAAGTCTAAATTTTTTATTCAGCTTAACTTGCGCAGTAGGTAAGTGAAATATTTTGTCTTCCTGGTACGTTTAAGTTAATATTTCTTTTTGAATTAATTGTTGAATGAAATTTTGTACAAATTGAAATGGCGCATAGTAGGTGGAATATTTTGTCTTTGATAGAAATCATGTCTGATGCAGTTTGCTCAGGTACCAAAATAGTATTGAATAAAACCAGTGTTTTTTTGGTATGTTTGGCATATGCACCAAAATGGCGCAGTCGGTAGGTAGACTGTTTTTGTTTGCTTAAGTAGTGAGGAGTATCTTGTAATGGTGCTCATGTACAGTTTTAGGTACATTTTTGTGTGTCAGTTCTATAGTGATCACGTAACAATACTTTTTATGATGGTTGTTTGCAGTGATCTTAGCATGTTGACGTGGTTTTGGCTTGCTCTAAGTTTACTGACCTTTGTGAGTGTATACATCATTATAGCAATCATTGTCAACGACAAAAAATCTTACTCATTATTGTAATATCTGGTCCATGTCGACGTGGTTTTGGCTTGTTCTAAGTTCACTGATCTTTGTGAGTATATACATCATTATAGCAATTATTGTCAACGAAAAGAAATCTTAGTTATTATTGTGATATCTGGCCAAGCGTATTGACTTGTTGCGGTAGATTGTTCAAAAACACTTTGATGTAGTCATCAAACCAAAATGTTATGTTAGGCAGATTGTCTTTGATGATCATAATTAGAAATTTGTGTAGACAACAAACTGGCGCAGTTGGTAGGTGGTATATCATTTAACTTTTGCCACAGTTTTATGTTATTGGCGTCTGCTTTCTTTAACTATAGGCTAGTGGCGTATGAAATACACATAATTTACACGTAACTATATCATTTAACATTAATGCGTAGTTTGCAAATTATACAGTACCTTGGAATAATGGATGTACTCTTGATTTAGTTCTTCTGGTAAAAGGGTGACGTTTTTTGATAAAGGCGATTTGTTTGTTTGTGCTGGGTCTTGCATTGATAGCGTGTTATTGTTGCGTATGCCATTTTGCGACAATCCGTAGTAGAGTGACAACTCTGCTGCTTAACATCATAGTTTGTTGTTGATTTTTTGTTTAACGCTTATTTTGTGATTTGACGATTGTTACAATTAATAAAAAGGAGGTATCATTTTATGATAAACAACTTTGCCATTAAAGCATTGGTCTTGCTATCTTAGAGACCCTCAGGGCAGAAAGTAGTAAGTAAGTTATATAAGTGTTGTTACTGTTATCAACACGGCGATTGACCATTATGCAGTTTAGATTTGGGGCACATCCGTTAGTAGTCTTTTGATTGCCGTTGTTCAATTCCATATTTGACAAAAAAGTCTGATATTGGTAAATTCTTGTAAGACACCAATTGGCGCAGTCGGTCAGTTAAGAGCAGTGGTATTAACCTATAATGAGTGAAAGTCTTATCCGTTGGTAGAGACATATATCGCTAGTGTATCCGCATATACAGAAAGATCGTTTCAGTCTAATTGATGCACGGTAGTCATGCTGATTGAACTACGTGTTCTAGGAAACTGTATGTAGGTTCTCTAATCTTTGTTAATATAGATCCTACACATTTTTTCAATAAATGTGGATTGGGTATTAAGTATCCCTACTTGTTATTGTAACTTATGTTGTTAAGAGTCTAGGTTTGCTCTAATTGGTTGTGCAAAAATTGATAATTATAATGCCTTTTCTCCGGCTTAGCTTTGGTCGATTTTGACAAATTCGAGTTCCATGAATTTTATATTAGACTTTAGCAGCAAATTTTGATCAAGCCGCTTTTGATTAAAAAGTATTCTAAAACATCTCAAGCTTGACTTAATTTAATTGCCTGTCAAGATTTAAAGATTTCGAAATTTTTAAGGCAGGAACCATAAATTGACATCTTGTAACACAAAATGTGTTTTTTGTCAAAAACAAAAATAGGGTTAGTTAAAAAACTTTAAGACAGGGTTTACACAACTATCTACAATGCTTAGTTATGACTTGAGCGCAAAGAGCTCAAGCTACGACGTTTCAATATTAGAACTTGAAATAACATTAATTTTGATAAAGTTGAAAAACCGAAACCCGATCTGACGGAACTAAACCCAAAACTACAAAATGGGCAACTTTATTCCTAAGCTGGAGCATACCGATACTCTAACTTGAGGACATGATCAATTTTAATAAGCTATTTGAGAATTTTCTAGAAGTCTAAACCTAGACTTAATATGAACAAATTAATAACTTTGTTGTACTAGTTATGGGATCAAACCTGACCATATTACACCATGTTTTAAAGTACCGGGGTTCTACTTTAGTGCCCAAGTATAACAATAGACCTAGACGCTTAGATCTAATTGCTACATTACGACAACCCAAAACTAAGCTACCTATAAAGGCTGAAGCAAGGATCCACACTAAAAAACAATATTGCACGTTGTTTAATTGCTAGTGTTTGTCAGATCCAGACGTTCTCTTTGCTTTAAGATGTTTGGAAAAGAAAACGCAATTCTGTCACAACAAAACGCCATTTATTTTTTTGCGGTTTTTACCACAAGAGCAACAATAAAGTTTGTACTTGTTACATGCAGAAGCATCAAAGCTGTTTTGAAGACTTAACAATTTACTTTTTAAGCAGCTTCTATATCTCAAAGTTTTACTAGGGACTGAAGAACTACTCAATACTACTCCAATCTTTACTGTTGAATCTTTTGATCTATTGTTTTATTCCGAGGTTTATTAGCACATTCTGGTTTGCAGATTTCTGCAAATCTACTCTAGAAGAAACAACCGCGGCCACTTTTTGGAGAACCACCTAGAAAAGACGACTACTATGTAACGGCACACTATTTTTTTAAGGCTATTGTTGGTTTATTATTATACGCTTCAGTGTAACATTACTTTCTTTTGATAACAGTAACCCTAAAAAAAATATTTGTGCCCAGGCTTATTACAACCACCCCAAATAAGTTTTTTGCGTTATTTTGTTAAATTTTATTGTTTTTCTACAATATATAAGATTTTTGAGCAATAAAAATAATTTTTAATTCATAAAAAATTGCTTGAGTCAAAATTGCTGGTGTTTAAGTTGTCTAATCTGTAGTGAACTTTTTTCCATTGTAAAATTTTAACAGAAAAGCTACGGAGGTTGGTGAGAAGTCAGCAGTCTGACACTTACACTTTCAGGTGGTCAACACTGTGTTTTACTAATTTTTTTAAATGTGTAGATGCAAAGGTTTTTTTTTTTGGCTACGGTTCTTGTTTGTTTGCCAGACTTGTTGCACTTTTTGACACTACATTTTAAGTTGTTTTTTCCTTATTTGAGAAACTACTTGGGGTGGAGAATGTGTATTTTAAACTGTCAGAATGTTGATACCAGAAAAGAATGAAGTAGCCATTTACAAACACCTTTTCAAAGAGGACTAAAAATAACTACCAAAATAAAATAACTGCACTCAAATATTCAAAATTAAAAATCATTTATAATTTTGAAGTAATTAATGCACACAATCAAGAGAATACGTTAAATAAATAAATAAGGTCCTGGGTTTGAATCCCGGGTAAGGCATGGATATTTGTACTGTTATGAGAATTTGTAATAAGTCACATTTAATATGGTTGTGACTTAATGAGTGTAATGCTCGAGGTAAAAAAAATTGCATAGAGTCATTCAACTGATTTTTGACAAATGAAGGAATTGAATATTTGAAAACATTTCTTTATTTGCTTCCAGAAATTGTACTCACAACACTTAATGTTAAATCTATACAGAAACAGTTTGGCCAAAATCATTGTTCAGAAACATTCAAACTATTAGAACATTATGCTGGGAGGACCGGAGGACCTTTGGTGGTCTACTCGGTTTTTATAAGAATATCGATGTTAGTAGTAGTAGCTGTTTTGTATTTTATAGGTGGATTTAGAATGGTTAAAGTTGCACTTCAATAGTGAATTATTTTATATTATATTTATTATTTACAAGGATGTCATTTAAGTAGAATATTATATTTTGCAAAAAGTTTTTGATACGTTGCTGGAGCTTTTTTTAATCTATCGAGAGAAACAAGTGTTTTGTTTTTTCTAATATTTAGAATATTTTTAAGTAATTTTAACTGTTCGGAAGCGGTTTAGACTTTGAACTTCTTTTTCAAGTATTCTAAAATGGTTTTAAGCAGTTTCCTAAAATGGGTCTACTAGATTTTCAAATTTTATGGAGTAGAAGCAAATGTTCTCTTATTATTAAGTATTTGCTATAATTTGGAATATTTTTAAGTTGCTTTAAGTTTTCCACTGTACTTTGGCAGACAAGATGCAACAAGAACCAGTTACAAAACATGCTCTTGGTAACCGTTTAGGATCGGTTTAGACTATAAATTCCTTCATGGTAGGTGTTATCTGGTCAAGTTTTCAAAAAAGGTTTGCAATTTTTTTGGAAGAGAAGCACTATTTACTTAATGTAATAATTATGGGTTTGTTTACATTGACCACATGCTCTTCCACACGCTTAAAGGCCGTTATGGAGGAGGAACTGCTTGTTTTCCGCAACAAAAAGATTAAGGAGTAAACAAAAATAAACATTTTTTAAGTTTTATAAAATATATTAACGCATTTTGTTTTCTTTATTGCTGGATAAAGCAACCGCATTCTTTTACTATTCTACTACTGGCATATTTTAGATTTCATAAAAAAGTTAAAAAAATCTTTACTTCCCTCTCTCGGCTTTTACTTTGACAGAATAACTACTGGGGTTAATGCTAAGCCGCAAGAATATCCCTATCTCACCCGGAAGTGACATATTTTACTATTAAGCGCCAGTGGCCAGTCAACAACGTTTTTTTATCATCTGCCATATTGGCCATAGGCTACTTACGCTAGCGACTGTATACGTTTATACTTTCCATACATTGTCATTCTTATAAAGAATTTAGCTAATTTTATTGTTTATCTATAAATATATCGAATTGCCACCAACCAATTTATTTTTATAAATACTAAATATATTATACTGCTAACTCAAGCACGTAATATTATAAAATTCAAATGTCCTTTCATATAACGGACCGTGAGCAGCGACCCAGGCGTAAATTATTGGCTCTTTTACGTTTAAAGGTAAACAACGTATACAACTATTGTTAGCTTTTTACGCATTAGACCTTAAGAAGTTGACAACATAAACAAGTTATGTGTTTTTATTACTGTCTCTTTTTATCACTGTTATCCTAACCTGAACCAACTGTATACATTATTACCTGTTATTTATTTAAACGCTGTAACAATTCTCATTGTATTTACAAGTATTATTACAAGTACTAATATTATATTAGATGCTTAATGCAATTTATGACCACAAAATGTACTTGTAAATTAAATGAGGATTACAAGATATTTCATCTTATTAGTAATTACGTGTGTATTTATATTGATAACTACTTAATTAGTGCAACGACCCACACATGTTGCACCCGTATAGCTCAACTATTCATTCATAAAATAATACGGTTCGTTGCGTTTTGTTTAAATGTATTTTATTTGCAATTAATTAATACCCTCAAGAGAATATATAAACAATTTTTGGTGCAAATAAAGAATGACAAACACGTTTAATGAGTTTAAGTAAAATGTATGTCTCTGTTTATATATGTATAAATACAAAATGGTGTTTGCTTGCGATTTAGCGGAGCTTCATAAATCACTGACCCGAATTATTTAGCACAAGATAAAGCATATATTATTTTTATCCCACCAAAAATATCAATAATTTGGCAACATGAATATAAAAATAATCTACAAAAGAAAAAGTAATTTATATATAATGTTGTTATATAATTTACAGATCTTTAAGACGAATGCGTGATGATATATGAAATAACGTGCCGTGTGATATCCTGGAGTTCTCATTCTATCTACTTTTTATATATGTGGGAGCTGAAAGAAGTTGCGCGTTTCAGTCTCATATTGTGCCGCTGAATGAGCTTCGGGGTGTGAATACAAGTTTCGGCATAGTTCCACAAAAAATTCTCCGCCAGCATTACAACATCATATATGAACTAACATTTTTCTGAAAGGATCTGGCGAATGTTGTTTTTTTTTTTTTTAGTTTATTATCTTTTTCAACCTTTACAAACTGTAACAATAGATTGTGGTTTTATTAATTCTACTCGATAATATATATAAAATAACACAAAAAGTTAATTTCAAGTAAATTTATACTATATGCTCAGTTTTGAAATACAAATTAAATTACAAAATGTTAATTATTAAGATTATTAATGACTTAATAAATGTGTCTACAAGTTCTGAAAATGTGGATATCAAGTAGATTAATGAAAAACGTTGTATCGTGGCTTAATAAATGCTTTGATAAAAGTTTTAGAATAATTATTTGAAGTGCTTGCATACAAGTTATTATATTATTAACGTTTGGTATAATTTTACTTAATTATATTGTTGCGTATTAATTCGACAGTCGTATAACTGATTTTTTCAATCTAGAATTGCTTAAATTTACATCACATTATATTAAATTATAATTATTTCTAGATCTAAGTAAGTGTATTATTTTAACTACTAGTAAGTTCAAATTAAATCAACATACTTTTTTCCTAAAAGAATGTTTTCATTGATGCTCATAATTAATTATGCATGACTTCTAAGTACCGCACCCTCTATCAGTGCCAGTTTTTCAACTTATTTTGTTGCGCATTTTTTACATTAATGTTTTAAAGCTTTTACAGCTTAGATTGGAACAATTAAAAAATAACTTCTGAAGTTAGATATTACTGCATTTTTTAAGAATGTTATAATTAAAATTTGTGTGAGAAGATGTGACCTTGATAAGATTTGCGATTATTTTTTGTTAAATTATTATTATAATTATTTTTTTTTAATTTCAAAATTTAATATTTAGAAATTACATAATATGCCACAACAAAATAAAAATACTTTTAAATTTCAACGAGTGAAACCACTGTCGCAAGTCATTAGTCAATTTTGGATCGGAAATGATCCAAAAAGCTCGTTTCTGAATAGAGTTTAGAAGAGATAGTAAAGTTTTCGATGCTCCTCCCCATACTTAGAAACAATATTCAATACAAGGACGAATATAAGTTTTATATATATGCAAAAGTTGAACATAAAAAAAATATTTGTACATCTATTAAGAAATCCTAGTTTTCTAGATTCTTTTGAAGCTATGTTGACAACATGGTCGTTCCAGAGAAGATTAAGTGAGATTGTAACACTTTGAAAACAAATTGAAGAAGATTTAGATATAGATTTGTTGTTTAGTTTAATATTTGGTACTGATGATACCTTGGATTTGGATTTTGAAACAGTAAGAAGTTGAGTTAAAATTGACCATGTTGGCAGTGCCCTATTCAGATATTGTTTTGAGGTCTTTGTTTATATACAGATCTAATTTGGAAATTTTAAGACGCTCTGTCATATTTGTCGATATGGTCTTTGGAAAGTATAAAATAAAAAGGATGTTATCATGCAAAACTGTAAATAGAACTTTTAGTTATTTGAAGAAGTTTATTAATTAAGCAGAGAGAGCGTGGCGCAGTGGTCTAGGCATCCGGCCGCTGTACCGAAGATCGTGGGTTCGATTCCCATATACCGTGATATACTTTTCACTTTCTATACGCTCTCCCACTCCCCAACCCGCCTTGCCAGCGTGGGGTTTTACGGCTAAAACCTTCTCTGAGGAGTGACGAATTCTCTTCAGTGGTTCGGAATCCGCTTAAAAACTGTAGGTCCCTTGTAATGTAAGTTGCCAGCATTACAAGCAGAGAAGAGGCTAAGACGCCAGCAGTGGCGTATAAATGGCTGACAAAGAAGAGAAGAAAGAAGATTAATTAATTTATTCAAATGCCTTTCTACCTTTCGGTGTAAGACTGTATGGCGTATTATTAATTTATATAATATTCACGCCATTTTTTCTATCCGTGGCTATCTCCTTTATTTCTTCCCAAGTTCCCTTTTCTTGTAGCCTCTTCCTTTATTGCGCTGTTCCATTCTTTTCTGGGTCTTCCTATTTTTTGTTTTTCTGTTACTTTTGTCTCATAAATTTTCTTAGTGTTTCATTCTTCATTCATTCTTCATTCATTCTTCTGATATGTCTCATTTGACCTTCCGTTATTTTTTCTTGTATTGGTTTTATTTTTAAATTTGTCCTGTATGTCTTGTTCTTTATTTTTTGTTAAAGAAAGTGTTTTTTAACATGTTATATAATTTTGCTGTTTTTTCTATTTTGTCCTCTTTGTCAATTTTTCCGTTACTTTGTATTATTGTTCTTAGGTATCTGTATTGTTCAACCTGTTCTATTATCCTTTCTTTTATTCTGATGTTGTGGTTCTCTCGCAATTATCATTGTTTTTGTTTTTTCATAGTTTATTTTTATGTTTATTTTCTTTGGATGTTCCTCTATTATTTCCATGTTGTATTGAAGCTCTTCTTCTGTCTCTGCAATCACTGCCATATTGTCTGCAAATAATAGTTCTGCTATTTCTATTACTTCCATCTTCCAATACCTTATTTTTAACATTTTCATCTTTTTCTTTGCTTGTTTTATAGTCTTGTCTAAAACAATTGAAAACAACAATGCGCTTAGCACGCATCCTTGCTTTACCTCTTTCTATGTTTGAAATTCTTTCGATTCATCGTTGTTCATTCTTACTACGTTTCTATTTTCTGTGTACATGTTTTTAATTATTTTTATTATTTCCTTTTCAATTCCTCTCTCTTCAAGTTCATTCCATATATCCTCTCTTTTGATCCTGTCAAATGCTTTTTCGAGGTCAACAAAGCATACGTGCAATTTTTTTATCATCTTCTCACTTAGCTGTCTTATTATAAATATTAGGTTTTGTGTGCTTCTTCCTCTTCTAAATCCACATTAGCTGTCCTCTATTGTCGTTTCTAATTTGTCTCTCATCCTTTTTTCTAAAACTCTTGTTAATATCTTGCTTGGTATGCTTGTTAGGTTTCACATTTCCGTTTATCTCCTTTTTTATGTATGGGTAAGATTATTCCTTTATTTCATTCCCTTGGCGTTTTCCCATTTCTGACCATGTCATTTATAAGTTCCGTTATTTGTGCAATTCCCTCTTTTCCCATGTATTTCATCATTTCCGACCTTATTTCATCTGTTCCTGGTGCCTTTCCATTTTTTAACTTCATAATTGCTTTTATTATTTCGTCTTTTTTAATTTCTTTTATTTCTTCCATTCTTCTGTCCTATATCGCTTTTTCATCTATTTTTATTTTGTTTTCTTTTACTTCTTGTTTTGTTAGTTCTTGGAAGTATTCCCTACATCTTTCCATTATCTTGTCTTTTTCCGTTATTATTTTATAATTTATATCTTTTATGTTCAATATGATATTGTGTACTTTCTTTTGTTTTAACTGTTTTAACTGTTTTAACGTTCCGTAGAATAGTTTTTGGTTCCGGTTGAAGTTCTCATTCATTTTTTTCCAAATCTTGTCTATGATTTTATCTTTGCTTCTTTTATTATTCTATTTGTTTCATTTCTCTTTTCTTTGTGTTTTTCATAATCTTCTATTTTTTTTTTCTAGATACCTTTTTCATTTTTCTTTTTTGTCTTTTATCTTCTTCTTGACTTCCAATTGGTTTTTTTATATCTTTGTTTACTATTTTTGTTGTTCCACAGCTTTCTTTTGCAGCTTCAAGAATGATTTGTTTAAAAGTTTCCTATTTTCCTTCTATGTCCGTTCTTTTTTTTTCTCTCTAAATTTTATTTGTAGTATATCTGGTATTCCGTTTGTATTTGTTCTTCATTTAATTTGTATGTTTTTATCTTTATCTTAACTTTTTTTCTTCTTTTGTCTGGTTTAGTTATTGCTTTCCATTTCATGTTCATTCGTAGTAAATAGTGGTCGCTTCCTATTTCCTCCTGTTTTGATACTCTTACATTCTTTATCTTTTTCCAGTTGTTTTTTTTTTAACTAGGTAGTAGTCGATAATTGATTTCTTGTTTCTGGTTGGCTATGTTCTTGTGTATTTGTGGATTTCTCTGTGTTTGAATTTGGTGGTTGTTACTATTATATTGTTTTTGATGCATAGTTGTTATTTTCCTTTCTTCTCTTTCTTTTCCCATTGTCTTTTCTATTCCGTTGTTTTGATTTCCTACATTTAGATCTCTTAGTATCATTGTGTTTTCTGTTCCCTCGTCAATTTCTTGTTGTAGTTTTGCATAAAAACCGTCTTTTTCTTTTTTCTTTGCGTCTTCATTTGGGCCATATGCTACTATCATGGTCCATGTTTCTTTATCTAACAGTTTTATTTCTTCTGTCATAATTCTTTCGTTTATGTGTTTTTCTCTTATTGTATCTTTTATTCTCTCCGGAGCTATTATTATTCCTACTCCTCCTTTTGCTCTTTCCTTTTTCTCCACTCCCGTCCACATAAACCAGTATCTTCTATGTATTCTTACTATCCCTTGTTCTTTCTTTTTTGTTTCTGTTACTCCTAGTATTTCTATTTTTTGGTTTATCATTTCATCCACCAGTTTAGCTTCTTTTCCCATGTATCCTCTTATATTCCATGTTCCTATTCTTTCTTCTTTATTTTTCTTTTCTCTCTTTCTTTTTTTTTCTGTATTTTTTTTGTTCATGTTCCTTTTTTTTTGTTGGTCGCTGTCGTGATTATCTTCTTTCTTGTACCATTTCTTCGCCGTGTTGTATTGGGTATCTTTTTCTTTTTTTTAGCTGTTTTTTTGAGCTTATACTTCTTTTAGACTCTTTATCGCTTTATTCCATCTATATTCCTCTGCATTAATTGATAATTTTTGGTATCCTATTCTTACGCTCTTGCCATTTGCTTTTTCTTCTCTTGCTATGTCTCGAATTTCTTTTTGTACGAATCTTTCTTTATGTGTTAGGTCATTGTCAATGTAAATCCTGGTCTCTTTTAGATTTCTTTTGGTTTTCATTATTTGTTGTTTTGTTTCCCATGTTCCGGCTTCCAACTCTTATTATTTGTTTTTCTTTATGTATTAGGTGAGCTTTTCCTATATTTACTTCAATCTGTAATTTTTCTTTCAAGAAGTTTTCTACTTCCTTTTGTTCTTCATTCTCATTTGTTTTTATGCCTGTTATTATAATGTTATTTCTTTTTCTCTGACTTTCTTCTTTTTCAGCTTTGTTTTCTAAGTTTTCGATTTTATGTAACATCTGTATTTTTTCTTGCTTCCACTTCACTTTTTTATTTTTCATTTCCTTTAGCTCTCTAATCTCCTCTTTTAGTTCTTCTGTGTTCTTTGCCATCTCTTTCATTAATTCTTTGAACATGCATTTTAGTTCTTCTATTTTGGCCATTTTTTTTTCTGTATTTATTTTTTAAATGCTTTTTGCTTCTTATTTACTTTGTGTTTGTCTGAACTGAAAACAAGTACTTTTGTTTTGGTTTAATAAAAAAGAACGAAACTAATTTTTTTATGGCTTTTTGGATAGTTTTTTTTTAGATTTTCTGCTGTAATATGTGGACCATTAGAATGTAATCAAAATCAAAGTTATTGAGATTTTTTTTTTATTTTACTATGTTCATCTTAGAATAATCATGGATGAGGCGCGGTGTAGGTTTGGTAGAAAGAGAAGTTTCAACAACAGAAATAATAAGTGAATGATCAAAACTTCTAAAAGCATTAGTTGTTGTTATCTCTGTAATAGTTAAAAGATACATACACACCATAGGAGTGGACAATGCGGCAGAGCTGACGGTTACGTCCTTGAAGGCAAGGAACTTGAATTCTACATGCGTAAGATTAAGTCTAAGAAAGCGAAGTAATGTCTGTAATATAAAATAATGGTGTTAAATAAATGTTTCTCACCGTATTTATAATGTTCACTTCAAGAGCTACGAGATAATGGTCAAACTACTATTTGAATAATAACAATTCATCACTACTCCTATGGTGTGATAGCTCAATGGTAGAGCACTTGCATATCATGCGAGCAGTCACGGGTTCGATCCCCGAAATATGGCTGAAATGATAACTTGCTCTTTATCCACCAGCGTAGTTCGGAAGTCACGTATTAAGCTGTTGGTCCCATCAAACCACTTTAAACAAGTCGTAGACTTACTGTGGCGATGTAAAATAGCCGTAAAAAGCATAAAAAAGCATACAATTCTTATAATTTTGGTTCGGTTTTGGTCCGGCTCGAGAAATATATGTAGGTTGCTGAATAAGTTGGGTAAGATTATGAAAAGCAGCAAAAATAATAGCTTGTTGTAGAAGATGAGTGACTTAACCATTCAGTATTATGTACATTAAAATTTCCTAACAAAATGATTTCAGCTTTTCTATGATTACCTTGAAGAAGCTTGTCAATACTTTCAGAAAGGTTATCAAAAAATTTTAGAGTTGCCTTGTTTGGACAACGGTATGTGCCAATTACAAAAATAGTCTTATCGAGAAGATTTAGTTTAAGAAATATGCTATTATAACCAATGCCTTGATTTGACGTCGCCAGTCTAGAATATGCTTGTTTGTGGATGTAGGCGCACACACATCCTGTTGATCAGCAAATGAATGTTCAAGGTGATAATTGGAATCTACTAGATTAAAGGATCTGGATCTTTATTGTTTACTTTAGTTTCCGTCAAAAAAAGAACATGGGGTTTCCTATGTTCAAGATGTTGATGAACAGAATATAAATTCTTTTTTAGACCACAAATATTAGAAAAATTAACTTTTAAGTCACAAACTAAGTCAATGTCAATGTTTGGTTGATTAAATTGTTTAGTGTGTGCCGTTTTTTATTTGGTGCACTGGCGCCTGATGCCGGTAGAGCTACGGTGCAAAGTAACAAACAATAAATAAATAAAAATTATTACAACAAACAAAAATATATTTAATTATAAAAACAAATTAAATTGTGTCCACAATATTTTATAGAAAATATTGAAAATTAACAAATATAAATATAATTAAAATTAAATTAAATTGTCCTTAAACCTAATGGAAAAACATAAAAAAAGGTTTTTTTTAAATCTTATAAGGGTAGGATTTAAATACTTAGGCGAATTATTTCTGCTGGTTCTATAACTCTACATCCAAGCTACTCGTTCAATACAGACTCCATGCGGTCGGCGGCTTTTTTATAAAAATGGATAATCCATACGACTCTTTTGAAGTGTGGATGATCCGTGTGTTCTCGGCTCGTAAGGAAAAATCTAAATAAAATTCTATTCATATAGCGGATAAAAAATATAATTGTGGCGACATTGGGTCGTACTAAATGGGGCCTATTTAAGAATTTAAAATTGCACAAATTAGAAGATGATAAAGGTTGAAACACTTAACACGCCGTTTCCAAACACATCCAAAATAATCAAATAGTAACGCACAAGTAATTATTGATGCGTAGAAAGAATTTTATTTATACGCTCAATTTAATTAAAAGCATTTTGCAATTATCACAAATGATAATGTGTTAGTTTATCAAACCGAACCCAAAACCGCACCCTGTTGTACTTTTCAAAACCGCGGCTTCAGCTCGATTATTCATTTATAGCCCGTGGTTAATTCGCGGGGTCAGAGTGTCACTGAAGAAACATACTACATGGTACTTTCAACAAAAGGAGGCCAAATAAATAAATAATATTTGAACGTTACAAGTGGAACAGGCGAGGTCTTATTTTTCCAATTTAACCGTATTAATAGTAAATGTCTGTCAAGCCGTTATCAGTTTTTTTTTTTTTTTTGACGTAGTGAGGTGTTGGCCTCAACAAGTGGCCCTTAAGAATGACTTACGCATGGCAATACCATCCGGCTCTTCTCTGCGTAAATCCTGTTGTTATATGTCCTTATCAAACTAGTCTAGATTTTGCAGTAATTTGAGGTAGGCTGGTTATTGCCGGATTTTCACACAGAATCTGTGGCACGCGTGCTGTCCTTGGCAATTCTTTCTCCCTATAGCCCCTACATTTTTTCTGTCTTTTTTGTCTTTTTTTTTATCTGAACTGACATCCAGTTTTACATTCTCTTCTTTCTCCAATCCGTGTGTTATTTATTCTAATTATTTGGTTTGTCCTCAGATGCGTTCTTAGTTTTCTTAAGTCTTTGTTCACTTCTTCTTCTTCATTGTATCCTCTTTACTTCATGAATAGTTTATGAAGTATCATTAGCTGTATTCCTTTTGGCAGTCCTAAATTTGTTAGTTTTACCTACAGTGATATCCTTGTATCTCTATCTGGGATTACTTCTTTGTGTCTTCTCGTTGCCAGGTAAATTCTGACCATCTCGTTATTTCTGTTATTATGCATTTCTTCAGCATTTCTTGTCTCCTTCTTCTTATCTCTGCAATTTTGTTTGGTATCGTAGTTTCTGTAAATGTTCTTTTATTTTCTTCTATTTTTTGGTATGCATAATTGTCCTTACCTTCCTTATTTCTTTCTGTTTGATTTTTTTCTCTGTTTTGTAGTTTCCATTTTGCTTCTCTTGTTTCTCTCCTTTCTCTTCTATGATTTTTATTTTGTGTGTTTGTTTCTATTGTTTGTTTGTTTTCTATATTCTTCCATTGTCAAACTCCTCATTTTTTTTCTTAGTAATCTTGTTGCAAAGTTTCTTAGCGCCCTTTATTTATTTTCATCTCTTAGGCATTTCTTAATGATTGTTGTTTTATTCACTTTGCTTTCCAGTATTTTTTCTAGTTCTTTTCTATCTTCCTCCCACGCTTTGCATTCTACTAGAGTGTGTTCTGCATTATCGTGTGTTTCTTTCTGACAGAATATACATCTTTCCTCTTCCTTGATTTTTTTAATTTTTTGCAAGAACTTTCTAAAGGCTCCATGTCCGGTCAGTATTTGTGTTGTATAATAGCACGTTTCGGGTTTGTTCTCTACTCACTCTTTTATATCTGGGATTAGTTCTCTTGTCCATTCTTTCTTTTCTCCTCTATTCCACTGTTTCTGTACCATCTTTCCATTGTCTTTTCTCTTGCTCTTAACTTTCTTTATTTCTATTCTTTCTTCCATTATCATATCCGCGGGAGGTGTTGCCGCAATCACCTCTACTGCCTCTTGTGACACCGTTCTGTAAGCCTTGCAGATCCTTAACAAACTTGCTCTTGTAGCTCTTCTTATTTCATTTCTGTTTTTTTTTTGTCTTCATGGCTTCTCCCCATGTTTCTGCGGCGTATAACAATTTGCTTCTTGCTGCTGTTGCTATTAACCTTCTGGCTTCTTCTTCTGGACCTCCGTTGTTTGGCATGAGTCTACCGAGCTTTCTCTCCATTTCCTTTGTTCCCATGACTGTTTCCTTAACCTGTTCATTCCCTCTTTTTGCTTCAAGTGTCACCCCGAGGTATTTGATTTTTTTCCCTATGGTTATCACTTGGTCTCCTAGCTGTATCATACCTGTTCCTCTATTAGTCCTCTTAGTCGATAGCCAAGCCGCTTCTGTTTTTTGTGTTGCTAATTTTAAACCCTTATTTGTCATCCATAACTGTATCATATCTATTGCCAGCTCTAGTCTTCTTTTAGTACATCTATTTCTACGTCCCTACCTACTAGTGCTACGTCGTCCGCAAATGCCGTTATTGTCGCGTTTTCCGGCAACTTCATTCGTAGTTACTCATTATAAACAAGGTTCCATAGTTTTGGTCCTAGTGCTGAGCCCTGTGGTACCCCTCTCGTAAGTTTGAATCTTCCGTTCTTGGTAACTAGGTTTCTACCCTGTAAGTAGCTCTATATGATCTTGATTGTTTTCTTCTTAATTTCTCTTTTTTTTTGCTGCCTCTATAATTGCTTTCCATAGCACGCTGTTAAACGCGTTCTGTATATCCAACGCTATCATTACACAGTGTTGTCTTTTCCTCTGCGTTCCGCTGTTTGCTTCTTTTGCTATCGCTTTTACTTTGTCTATAGCTCCTAAGGTTGTTCTTCCCTTGGTAAATCCGTATTGTTTCTTTTCCCATCCTCCTTTTTCTTTTATTTCTTGTTCTATTCTCCGTACAATGACTTTCTCCATTATTTTAGCTAGTGTGTTTATTAAGCATATTGGCCTGTATGAAGTCGCTTTTCCAACTTCTTTCTTTTTCTCAATCAGTACTAGGGTGGCTTCTTTTCAACATTCTGGAAAAATTCCGTCTTTCAGGCATCTATTGATTATTTGTGTTAGTTCTACCTCATTCCCGTCTAGAGCTGCTTTAACAATCTCTGTTGTTATTTTGTCCGGACCTGGTGCTTTGTTGTTGGACAATTCTTTTATGATTTCCTTTATCTCTTCCACTGTTGCCATGACTGTTTCTTCTTCTTCTTCTTTTTTATTTTCTGGTTCTTCTACCGGTTTTCTCTTGGAAAACAATTTTTTAATTATGACTTCTTCTCCTTCTTCTTCTTTTAGGTAGACTCCCTTTGCACTTCCTCCCAGTTTGTTTATCTTTATTTTGTACGGTTTTCCCCAAGGATTACCGTCTATAGATTCCATCATTCCTTTCCAGCATCTTCTGCTATCACTGATTGCATTTTTTAAGATTTTTCTGTCGTTTTTTAGTTCCTCCTCCGTTTCCTCTGTATTTTCTCCTCTTTTTCTCTGTCTTTTGACTTTCCTACCTGTTTGTATTGTTTTTTTTTCTGCATTCTTTTATTTCTTCGCACCACCAGTATGGTCCTTTTCGCCCTCCTTCTCTGTACCTTGGAATTGCTTTATCGCTTTTCTCAGCTTTTCTGAGTATCTTTCGCATCTTTTCTCTATGTTTTTGTTTTCTGTAACTTCTTCTGTTTCCATGGCTCTCTTTATCTTCTCTTTGTCCATTCTTCTTACGTTCCATCTACCTTCTCCCGTGTACTCCTGTTTTCCTTTCTCCTTTGTATTATATTGTAAATGTTTGTGTAAACTCAGCGATTCCTCTTCTGTCACGTTCCATTCATTCACTATACCTGCCATTTCCCATGTTGCTATGGTATTGTCAATATGTAATTTTGAGCTTCCTCTTACAAACGTAGGTTTGTCTCCTTTGTTGCAAATGGTAAGGTTTAACCCAGCTATCAACTCCTCTAAGATTTTTCTTCTTAAATTCCTTTTGTATCCTCCCTCCCTCCCTCTGATTTTGCATTAAAATCTCCTTCTACTATGATTTTTTTGCTTTTCTGTTTTCTTAAACTGTTCTCTAATTCTTTTATCCACTCCCGATAGTATTCCATTCCGCAGTTTGGACTGATATAGCAGCTGTATACTATCATACTTTCTACTTTAGCCCACACTATTTCCTCTTTTGGTGTCTTTCCACTTTGTCCCTACATTTTCCCTTAGCTAAAATAGCAGCATCTGTTTTATTGGTTCTTAACCACTTACCATTTAGTTTGTTTTTATTTGGTTCACTCACTATCACTATTTCTTCTCTCTCTGCTGTTGCTATCAGTATATCGTGTGCCTCTCTTCCCCTCAATTGTGTTCATTTTCATGTTTTATGTAGTAAACGTGATTTTAGAGCGAATTTCTGTATCAATTTAGATAAATTTCATTTAATAAACGTAATTTTAGAACAAATTGCATGCATAAAATAAACTGTTAGTGTCAATTTTGATATAATTTATGTAGTAATCGTGATTTCCTAGCAAATTTTATGTTAAACATAAATTTTTTGAGCGTTTTTGTGCTTTCAACGTCAGTTTTCACAAATTTTATGCAGTAAATGTGTTTTTAGAGCTAATTTTATGTTTAAAATAAGTTTATTGTAATAATTTTGATATAATTTATGTAGTAATCGAAATTTTTCAGAAAAAAATATTGAATATTGCATAAATAAATAAAACTTCTACACACATAAACCACACAAACATAAAGAAAGTATTAAGCAGTCAAGTCTGAATACTCGTTTGTTCAATTATATTCATTTTTTTAGTATTTTTACGCATACAGGTTATTTTACACTCGGGCGTTATTTTATATAAATAGTATTATTTATGTACGTTACAAATATTATTTATGGCAAAAAAATACAATTACGTCAATAAAATTGGTTTGTGACCGATTCACAACTGCACATAACGTATTTTGGTTTGGTAAACACGACCATACACCAAACAATATTTGATTATGGTGTTTAGTTGTTTAATACTGTGACTATTTGTTTGCTCACTGAGCGAGATGGATCAAACAACTAGCTATGTGGCGTCCGAGATAACATAGACAGAATGTCGTATGCTGTCCACAAAGATGGTTAGGTAACATAAAGAAACATGCAGGGAAGAAGTGTCACAGAGCGGCACAAAACAGTGAAGAGTGGAGAAAAATTGGGGAGGCCTACGTTCAGGAATGGACAGTCAAAGGTTGCTAAAGAAGAAGAAATAACTTTTTGCACAATTTTTTGATAAATTGTATGAGTCAGTTATTGTTTCAACCCAAACTCAACATTAATCTAAAACAGTTAAAATCAAATTTGATAGCCGTAACGCCCCATTTAAGAGAAACTGTCAACACAATATTATATTAGCGTTTACCTCAGTCTAAATTACATATTTGGCTACAGCGGAAGTTTACTATAAAAAATTGGCTCCTGAACTCAAAGTGATTTGTGATTTTTGTTTTAGTTTTTTGAGCATTTTGTTTCTTGGCTTTTTTGCAATATTTGAACAATTTTTGAGACATTTTATGCTTATTGCAAATATTGGTATTCTCTACAACATTTAATAAATTACTGACAAATTTTGATCAATAATTTGGTTAACTACGTATTTTGTTTTAAATAGTTGTAACATGTTGCAACATAGCGTTTTAGTCCAGTGCCGTACAATTATCTCTTCTAGGTTGAGTTGAGTTGTTGTCATAGCATTTTTTTTTTGCACGGTTGTGTATTTGATGACCAAGTATTGTACACATAACTGTTTGAATTCTATACTGTTTATTGAACACAATTGTTACTGTAGATAGATTTGGTGATCTTAATTGTGATTAGAGACTATGTTGTTTTTATAAGTTACAGTGTCTACAGTAGATGATGGCCATACTTGCACATTTTGGAGAAAATTTTGCTGATAGTCTATTTGCGGTACTTATGAGTTGGGCAATAAAATTAGTTACAACTTACTTGGTAGCATTAGTGTTCTTACCTAGACAACGTGTGGACGTCATTCACCTTCTCGTCGTCATAATTAGTTAATTTTATCGACCTCTTTGTTAGTTTTTTGTTATAGCTGCAAAAGTAGTTGTATTTTTATATACGTACATACTTTGACAAATATTTTCCTAGTGGCTGCGTCCTGTTGTAGAAACCTATGTATTTTCTAATATTTATGAACTAGCAAATGTCAGACTTTGCTAAAACTTCTACATTCTGACTTTAGTATCATCTGATAAATGCAGATTTAAAAATTCAAGTAATTAAATACACGTTATGTAAAGTAACTATAACGTTTATTGACCTAAAAACCGGTAAAATGTGCAATGCTACCTTGATTTGCAAAATTAGCCGACTACATTGATCAAAAGCCTAATTTTTGACCAACAATGAATTGATGATTTTCTATGAGCAAATTTACTACCGGTATTGTGGTTGTATCCTTTATTATTCCAATATTGATTTTGGACAGTACAAAATTATTTTTGACAAACAAAGTTGAGGTTTTTATACATTTCAAACGGCTATCAAAAAGCCCTTAATGGGTTTTGTGCTAGAACAGAAAACGGACCTGTGACAATAAAAAACACTAACAAACAAGAACTCGCAAGATTCTGTTCGTATTTTAATTAGAAAAACACTTGCAGGTAGCAGACCTCGTTTTTCTTACTTATATTATTATACGTTTTAACAGAAGTGCGTACAAATTTGCACTACCTCTACTATCATAAAAAAAGGATGTATACAAACATTGGCCTCAAACCCATAGCATTACTTGGTAAGTAAAAAGTGTCTTAACATTATGGATACTAAAAGGCCATTGTCAGCAATAACAACCAGCAATACATATTGAACTATTCGGTCAAGTGCTGTAAAAATTCATTAAATTACAGTACGATCTGATGATTTAACGCAAACTTTAACTGAACAAAGGAACCGCGTCAAATAAAAATAACGTAGTGGTTGAAAGAAATCTTAATCGAGTTTTGACAAACCAGCAAAGTGTTTTTTAACTTTGATATAATTTAGTCAGTATGTAACAAAGGATTCTCAAAGGTTGTAAGATATAAACTTTTTAAAGCTCTAAAAACAGCCTACATGTTTCAAAACTTGCAGAAGCAATAACAATGTTCCAAATGATTCTCAAAGCGTAAAATAGTTAGTATATACCAAAGATTTTTCAAAATGTTCTTAAAACTTGTAAAAGCAAACAATATATTTAAACTTTTCAAAGATGTAAAGATAGTTCAAATGTTTTTAAAGTTTGTAGCAGCAGTCAGAGTGTTCTAAAAGTTTCCCAAAGCTTTGTGAGAGTATTACGCAGTTAATAAAATAGTGTCTCACCGCTCAAAGGCCATTATAAGCAACGACTGCGTTATTGAACCGTTGGGTTAGATCTATGGGAAGTAAGGCATTAAACCGCTGTAGTACATCATTTTGAGACTAAGGTAAAGGTATGGCAGGGATATAATATTTTGCCACGTACAATGTTACATAATTTTATATGCGGAAATAAAAAGAGTAAATAGTCTCAGAACAGTCACAACTAGAAAAAATCAAAAAAATACCTTTTAGTATCAAAAGCAAATAAATAACTACAAAATAAAAAAAGCATGTTGGAACTAACTATACGATTTCAAATTATTATAATTAGAATTATAGGCATGTTTTTGCCAATGTGCATTGTGGATTAAGACACAACTCGATAGGTACTGCTGTAAACTCAAAAACCATTAGATAACATATCAATCAAACCAAAAAAAAAAACTGCCTTTTGTTGTTAACTGATCCAAAGTATATAAAGAGACTAAAAATGTCACAAAATATTATGAGTATAATTAATACAGTTTAAAGCCAACGCCAATTAAAAGACTTTAAAAGTTTCATATACAATTTTGCAAGCTAATAGAATTGACTTAGATGCTCAACGACCTAGTCGGCTATGAGGGTCTTAGGAAACACTCAAGGGTTAGCAACTTTGTTTGAGAAAGTGTCTAGAGGCCACAAATTTTTTTTATGCAAGGAATGGGTTTTTTAGTATTTTACAAACTTTTTGTCGTAAATAGTTAAACTTAGAAGACGTCACTTGACTATTTAGCATCTTCCAGAGTCGAGAAACAATCTTGACGAAAAAGTATTCTAAAGAGATAATCTATGCATAATAGTCTATTGAAATTTCTGAGGAGAGCTAGGTTAATAGCTATAAAAGTAGCAATCAAATATAACAAACTTCAGATACATAAAAGGTGTTGGAACATTTGGATACGGATACCGGCTTAGTTCTTAATGAATCATCCGGAACTATCCCCGTCGTTTTTATATATCCCGGCAAATGTTTGGGCAGCCAAGATACAATTAGTGGAGATGCTAGATTGAACTTCAACAGCAAAAACCAATAATCAAATCGCTTTTGATTGGTAACTGTTGAAATTTTTTGCAGAAGTTTAAAGAGATTTTTGCGGCACAAAGCTTATTCTTTGTTAAAAGAGGCTTAAGATTCTTAAAAGATTAGTTGCCTAACTAGCTACAATGGCCAAACTACAACGCCTTACCCGTGCCAAGAGGATGCATGGCCAGAAGGAGGTCAGTCTGGTCCCTAACGAAAGGAAACCTGGCAAAAGGTATAAATTGCACCTCCCTTCAATGGATAGTAAAAAACGACGAAACAACCACCAGGTGGGTACGGGCAGCAGCTCGGACTCCCACTCTGTGCAAGCAGGCCGCCGAATCGGATCTGGTGTGGGCAACAATCCATTCTCGGAACGAAAATTCCTCATAAAGTCCACCCGTAAAGGGAGACCCTCGTCCTCTATGGACGATACAAGCAACAGGCTAACGCAACCCGGGCCTGGCGCCCGAATTGAAGCTGTCTCAAGGGACAAGATCCCGAGCAGACCGAGATCAAGAGCCTGGATCCCGACGGAACCCTCTGACCCGAGGACAATACTGAAAATAATTTAGACCAGCAATCCCACGCTTCCAACTGAGGATTGGAGCGTAATTAAAAAGCGAGGCAACGGGTATGAGAAGGCAAATGATTGTCATCCTGAACAAAGAATCTTTAGCGCCACTGGCTGAAAGTAAGGGAGTGATCAGCTACGGCTTTGGCTCCACTAACCTAAATGTCTACTACTAAGAGTGACCAGAGAACCCCAATCCCCTCAAGGGAAGGGGAGCCTCGGTCACATTCAGACAGTGAGATGTCAGACATGGGGGTCAGCAATATGCTCGGACCACTCCAACTAGGTGAAATAAGCGAAGCAGAGGAGAATCTGGCGCTAATCTCTGACACCGAAGACGAGGTGCCAGAAATTCCTTTCAGCGATGGTGGGGGTTCTACAATGTAACCTTTAACACTCCAAAGCAGCCTCGGCTGCTCTGCTCCTCCAACTGACAAAGGGAGGAGTCGACATCGCCCTAATCTAAGAACTCTGGGTCGTGGGAACCAAAATTTGTGGGCTGGACTGATAAGTACAGGTTACTGAGCGCAAAAAACGCAGGTAAGCCACGCTCGAGTATCCTGGCAGATAAAAGTATCAACGCTTTTATGATGCCTAACCACAGCAATTGCGACACTGTCACTGTATCAATAGGACTTTTTAACCGTAGGTAATGGATGATCTCAAGATACTTTGCCCAGGAGAAGGAAAGTCCCCCAGAGAGCTTCCATGGCATTATCAACGAAGCCAACCGAGTAGGGGCGGACGTGATTATTGGAACCGATGCCAATGCCCACCACACCATATGGGGCAGCTCGGACACGAATAACAGAGGTGAGTTTAACTAGAATTTATACTAACCTCCGACCTAGAAATATGTAATATAGGTAACACTCCCACCTTTACTACAGCCGTGAGAGACGAGATACTTGACATTACACTCGTTTTCACTAAAACGCCTAACCTTGTAAGCAATTGGAAAGTGTCAAAAAAACACTCCTTTTCTGATCATAGGTATATAGAATTTAAGGTAGAAATACAGATACATACAAAGCCTAGGTTTGTAGATAAACGAAAGACTGACTGGGGTAAATATAAAACTACCCTATCGGGTCTTTTATCGGAAGAGCCACCCCCAACACCAAAAACAAGGGATGAGCTAGACAGAACTGTAAAGCAGTTTACATCTGCCTGTAACAAGGCCATATGCAAAGTCGTGAACAGGAAAGGTAACAGCAAACCACGGTAGTGTACACCGTTAATAAGCAACCTAAGAAAGGAATGCAGGAGGCTGTTCAACGAGGCAAAATACACCAATGAGTGGACTGCCTATAAAAACAGCTTGCGGAATTTCAAAACGGAGGTCAGGAAGGCCAAAAGGTCATCCTTTGCTCGGTTTTGCGAACAAATAGAAGAAACCTCAGAAACCAGCCGACTGCAAAAAATATTATTTAAGGATCCGGCAGTCCAAAGCTTCATACAGAAGCAAGATGGAAAGTGGACAACCTCATGTACAGAAACGCTGGAACTACTCATGGATACACACTTTCCAGGCAATGGAATAAGTGTAGTAGACTCCACCATAACTGCTCCACTTCGGTATCTGGCTGACAAAATTGTAGGTGAAGACAAGTTAATCTGGAGCATCGAAAGCTTCAAACCCTTCAAGTCACCTGGATCTGACGGGATTAGTCCAGTTAAGCTGCAAGAGGCCATTGATATAGTTATACCTTGGTTGGAGACTATGTTTAAGGCATGTATAATCTTTATCCCAAAAGGAGAAAAGGCCTCACACACCTCCCTCAAAGACCTGAAACCAATCATCTTATCATCCTTCCTGCTAAAGACGCTTGAAAGCCTGATTGACTTGCACATGAAGGAAGCACTACACCCTGAAATGCTGTCAAAGTCAAAGCACGCATACGCAAAAGGGAAATCCGTGGAAACGGCACTCCACGCCTTGGTAAATCAGATTGAAAGCTCGATGAGGCATAAGGAGTTCACGATGGATGGCTTCCTCGATATAGAAAGGGCATTTAACAACGTTAAGCCTGAAGCAATAGACAACGCTCTATGTTACCTGATCGGAAAAATGCTCCGTGAAAGGAACATCAGAGCCACAATGGGAAAACCCCACATAAAAAGGAAGGTGAGTAGTGGAACCCCACAAGGAGGCGTCCTTTTGCCATTGCTTTGGAACATCACGCTAAATGAGCTGCCGCTCCACCTTACAAAATCTGGCTGCAGGGTTGTCGCCTATGCGGATGACGTAGCAATAGCGGCCTCAGGGAAACACCTCAATATAATGTTGCAACTTGTTGAAAGAGCCTTATCGGAACTAGCGCAATGGTGCAAAAGGTGTGGCGTAGATGTCAACCCGGCGAAAACCGAGCTAGTCGTTTTGACAAGGAAACACAACATCCCAGAATTCAAGCTCCCAATGCTAAAGAGCACTGAACTGACGATCAAGGAGAGCGCCAAATACTTAGGTCTCATACTAGACCGAAAGTTATCATGGAAGCTCAACATAGACGATAGAGTACGGAAAGCAACGATGGCGCTGTAGTACTCTTGGCCTCAACCCCAAGATTACCTTCTGGCTATACAGAGCCGTAGTTACACCAATACTCTACTACGGCCTATTTATATGGTGGCCGGCACTTAATAAAAGAGTCCATCAAATAGCGCTTACAAAAGTGCAGAGAATGGCGGCACACATGATAACGGGAGCTATGAGAACAACGCCTACAAAAGCCTTGGAGACAATCCTGGTTATAGCTCCGGCCGGTCTAATGGGCCATTACCACAGCACTCAGACTAAAGTTGGTGCAAATGTTGACATCGGATTATTGTGGTCACGCCGGAATAATCAATGAATTTAAAGGGGTGCCCCAAAACATAGGCCGCTGTATAGCAACACCAGCTATTGGCAACAAATTTTCATACTACATACCCTCTAAAGAGGAGTGGATGGAGAAAAAGAGGATACCAGCAGGTATATACAGACGGCTCACGGAGGGAGGACAAAGTGGGCTGCGGAGTTTTCTCCAACGACCTCAACCTCAGAATCAGCCTACGCATGCCAGACTACTGCAGCGTTCTACAGGCGGAGGTTACCGCCATAAAAGAGGCAGCAGAGTGGCTGATGGTAAATGGAAACTCTGGTGAACAGATCCACATTTACACCAATAGTCAAGCTACTCTCAGGGCAATTACTAGCGTGTGCACTAACTTAACAGTGGTCTCTGACTGTTGGAGAAAGCTGAACGAGCTGGCAGCACACACAAACTTGAGACTCAAGTGGGTACCAAGCCACAGCGGGATCCCAGCTAACACAGAAGCGGTTGAGCTTGCAAAGAATGGCACAAGCCTGCACTTAACCGAAGTATTACAGGATATTGGTATTCCATTTGCCTCGTGCAAGGAGACCATAGCCGAAATAACGTCGAACCTAGCGGAGCGAAGGTGGAGGGATGAAGACACCTGCGATGTAACCAGGCAAGTATGGCCTCACTGAAACAGGAAAAGAAGCACCAACATCGTCTCTCTAAAAAGAAACGATATCAGACTGGCAGTGGGAGTCATCACGGGACAGTGTCCTATTGGCAAGCACGCTGAGAGACTGGGAATAGCAAAGCGGGACTACTGCAGAGGCTGCCTGGGAGAGTGTTCAGCATTACTTAAGCCAATGCCTCTCTCTATCCGCAACACGATTGCTCTTCTTTGGCCAACTTTTCTTTGATGACCTCTCTGACCTCGCATCACTAGATGCGCAGACTCTCATGAGGTTCATTCATGGCTCGAAATGGTTTGACAAAATCCCCTGAGGATGGTTGTATTTTTAAGTACTGTGGTAACACAACGGGTTCATCTGAGGCCTATGTGAGCGTTAGCTGCTACTTAAACCTAACCTAACCTACATCATGCTTTGGAGTTAACTTGTGTTTAACTCAGCGGAAAAAAATAATAGACCTAAACACCCACAACTGTTTATAATTGCTAAACAGCTCAAAACCCAGAAAGACTATAACAAGGACCAACACTTAAAAGTATTCTCGCACTTAGTTTAGTCGAATGTGTTTGCAAGAACCAGCAATGTTTCCAATGCCTAAAGAAGAAAAACAATATAAATATTTTTTACAAAAAAACTTTTTGAATTTTGGGTCATTTTTATCACGAGAGCATAGGCCTCAATAAAGTGCGGACTTGCCACAGGCAGAACTATTTACGCCGTTTTAAAGACTTGCAACAACGACTTATTTTTTTAAGCAGCTCCGGCATTGCCAAGACTCACTAGTGACTCAAGAACAACCTGAAGTTACCCCAGTTTTTACTGTTAGATTTTTTGATCTACCGTGAGCGGAAACCACTGTCTCCAGACTTTTTAAAAAAATTACCGTGGAGAAAATAGCTGCATCGACCATTGTTTTACTTTCTAAAACACCACCTAGGAAGGGACACGGCTACAATTGTAGCAACATCTTAAACTTTATAAAATAAATTGTTTTTTTACAATATTTTTGCTATAAAAAGGATTTCTGAGCAAAGGTATATGTTTTAGATATTTTATATGGCATACGTTAATGTTTGTTTTATTGTTACCAGACGTTTTCTGGGCAATATTTTTTTGTAATTATATCAATTAATTTATTATAATTTGTAAAATGTTATGCTTTAATAATTTGCAATATAAAAAATGAATTTAAAAATATAAATGCACAAAATAATGCAAAGCTTACGTATTATTCGTATGAAATGCACAGTGAGTTTTTGTTGCAAGAAATCAAAATCTTTGCAGTATTTTGTCAAATACTACCAAAAAAGTATTATTGTTTTGTATATTACAATTTAATTGCTTTCAATTATTTCAAAAATCGGATGAAATAAATCGTGTTTTAAAATTGAAATTTTTTTTTATAGCAAATGTTATATAAAAATTTACTTGTGAAATAAACACAAAATTCAATAGTCTCACGCAGAAAATATATATTGCATAAAATTCACACAAAATCTATAAACATGCAGTCTGATATAAATATTATATTAAAATTTTTTCAATAAAGTATTTGGTTGCATTTACGCTGACATACAACCACATAAATATTGATTGTCTTTATTAAAATAATGGTGTATAGAATACAATATTTTTTTAAATGATGAACAAAGTATTTAAGTTAGATTTATTAGTTTTACAATTTATGCAGTTTTTTTTAAATACAAGTAATTGAGACTCAAAGAAATTAGCCAAAATTAAATCTGTGTTCAACTTCAGGAACTACTACTATTACACAACTAACACAGTTAATTATATTGATTAAAGTGGTATTTAAACGCTGATTAAAGTTTAGTGAAGTTTAACTAGAGTTTGATGCATAGTAGTTTGATACATTGCAGAATATATATATTTTTTTATATTTGTCCGATAAAAAGCAATTAAATGAAACCGCCCATGCAGGACGTTGGCTCCAGTAAATTTACGCCGGACTTTTCTATTACACGCACTGATTCCTTTAATTCAATCAGTATTTTGTATTCAATGTACAACTAAAGCCTTCCCTCCTCCTGCAATTTGCTAGTCTATAAATTCCCTTCAACCGAATTACTTTGCGTCGTATTAAAAGAAAAAAGTGAAACGTCCTTATTTAAGATCTTCACCCCTCGCAATTTTAACCTGTAATATATTTGCGAGTTAAATTTGCTGTCATTTTTTTATTCTACATCCTTATCAAGATGATGGCAGTATTCAAACAGTAAAATATTTGATTAGTACTCGCTTTTACATGACTTCTGTTTTATTGGATAAATCGGATTGATGGCGGTTCGATTAGTCCAGGAAGGTGATAAAAATCCCTTGCTGTTTTGTCCGTACGTTCTCTCACGCGGCGACAGACAACCAACTCCCACCACCCTATTCTGGTCCGCAATCAGTAAACAAATGTTCCCGGTTGTACGCTTTATAGGAAATACAAATTTACACCGAAAATATACGGTTGGCTTCATCAAATATAAATACAACCATTATTCTTTTAACTTTTGTATATATCTCTATAGAATTGAGGAATAAAATAGATAGCAATGATAAAGGATATAATAAGGACAATAGTGATAAATAGCTACATATACAAAATCCTTTGAGTGTAAATTGTGATAAGGTCAGTACAGAGTTTAATATTAATAATCCGTGGGCTTACTACAAAGAATACAAACAATATTATTTGAGATGCTTGTGTATTCTGGATTATCAAAGAACCTTTTTTAATATAAGCTTAACCATCATTACTTGCATGCAATGTAGCTATTTTGTGGCATTATATTTAAACTTGACTAATAATAAAATTGCAACAAATAGTTCTATCCATTTATTTATCCACGATATGTGGAATGTAAATGAAATGTTTGCCATAAGCTTATTTACACGGTTAAATAAGCATGGACAAATCAATGTAATAATACGCTACGCTACGGCTTCATGTATGGAAAGCAATATAATTTTTATTTTATGTGAAGTAAAAGCAGAAATCTTAGAAACCTGAAATACGTGTAAATATTCGCTTTTTGAACATGATAAAGTGTAATATTAAATTATGTAAAATATTAAAATTAAATGCTTCATTGGAATGTAAACTTTAAGTAGAAAATTGAACGAGTGAAATATATTGAATTCCAGAAATATGTTCATCTGACAATAAACTGAGTAATAATAATGTAAATAACATACATAATTTAAATTGATTGAATACAAAACTATAATTGAGTCAAATATTACATGTCATTTAATTGACACATTGATATGTAATAAAATATTAATCATTGCAGACAAGTAACCCGAGGGCTGTGACAACAATTGTAGAAAATACCAGACTACTAAAAAAATAAATATAGAACATATTAAATCTAAAAGCACCGCTGCATATGATTGCTACTGGCTATAAAGGTATAAAATTGTTAATAAAAATCTTTTAAATCATATTGTGCTACAAAACATATTTCCATCATATTTTCAAAAGAACTATACAAATCCTTGACAAAAGTTAAATAAACATTTATATAATATTTACTTAACAACAAGCTGCTTCATAGATACTAAATTTGTTATTACTTTACAATTGGCAACATACTTTAAAGGAAAATTGCAGAAAGTTTGAATAAATTATTAACAATTCTTAAAATATTAAAAACTCGAGTAAATAAAAAATTGAATAAATCAATTAAGTAAATTTCTGCATGTTAACCAACATATAAATATACCCGTGTTGACTGAACTTTTTTTGTCTGATAGTAATTACTGGTTTTAATGTCGTAACGCGATACACTACATCGCATCATAAAATAGAGCATTGACAATACTTGTCTCGAAAGATTTTACAACACAGTGACAAGGTCTATCCGTTGCACAATAAGATTACATAATATAGAATAACATGTATTAAATATCTTATTTTTTAAAAAGACATTATCACTTTACATGTATTTTTCTAATTCGATTACAATAGCAATTTCTCAAAAATTTAGAGACCAAAAGCGACCTAATCTCGGCCTTCTTGTGAATTAAGTAATCCACTTTTTAGGGGGGAATTTAATTAATAAATTTAATTAATGATTTTAGAGATTATGTAATAAAAAATTACGGTTTTGCTTTGCTGATTCAAGAAGAATTGTCAAAGCTAGAACAACTATATGTTGTGTTGTAACGTACTGCAAAATAAACCGGTTAGAACAGGTGCAAAGTGTACATTAAGCGATAGAGGACAGAGTAAAAGGGTTTTAAATAGTCCCATGTGTATTAAACAGGCTCACAAAATCATGGGTCAATACGTACTTAAAACAACATATATAACGTATTATTAAATGTATGAGATTTGTAGGCCATCAAGGCAATGATTAATTATAAATTCATAGAATTGTAATTATAATAAATGGATAATATAGCATGATTAATTCTGATCATTATCCTTGCCTTGTGCATTATGCGAAAATACCAATTAATGGGTTTCACTTCACTACGCGAGAGCATTAGTTTATGTAATATATGCAATTTCAATCAACAATGCAAGATTAATTATCTAGATAATAAATTAGCAGTTAATAAAATAAAATCTTATTGCAAGTGAGGATTTGTGCAGGTGGATAATTTAGTTAAATCGCATAACCATTCATTGTAGAGAAATTGTTAGAGCCAAGTAGTTAGTTGTATCTTTACATATTAGGCTTGCAAACTATTATATAACACAGAATGGCCGCCCCAAGCGGCTGTGTATATTACATTAGACTTCCAGCATGTAAGCTAATAGTACTAAACCCTAATCCATGTCGAATCTGCACATCGGAATTAATGATGGCGTTATACAAACATCACATTTTTGTTGATATATTAATCGTGGGAATTGTTTCAATTAACCTGGTTTTCCTGTGTATTTCTCTATGGGACGATCAAAATGTGTAGAAGAATTACTCCTGTATAGAGAAAAAACACGTAATTGAGAAGTATAGCTGAATGATCGACAAGGAAGTAATTTATTCCACTCGATTCCTATCCCTGTTTTTTCTCTGGATTTATAACAATGGGGCGCTAAACTCCATTATAAATAACATGCCATATAGATTTTCAAAGCCAGTTCAAATGTGTATAGAAACAGTAAATACGGGTTATAAATTGTTTAATCGTTCTATCATCAAACCAATATAGAATACTTTATTTTATAAAATGGAATAATAGATTACAAATAATGAATTAAAACATTAATTGGACTTGGATTAGGTTGTCAAACAACAAGCAATTTTTAGATTTTTGCGGTGTTATTTACAGCACACGGACCGCAGTTAAAACTCAACTTTTGAAAGTAGAGACAAAAATTAACATGCCGCATATTTGTCGCAATTGCGCGGGGTCCTGCGTCAGAGGCACTCCTGCCAAATGCGCCCTATGCAACGGGCCTCATCCCGCAAACGACAGGGAATGTAAAGTCTTTATTCAAATGTTGGCCAAAAAACTTAAACCGGCGGCCCAACCCGCCCCGATCCAAGCTCCGACAACCCCTCAGGCTTCCTCTCTGCCTTCAGGTCCCCGCAGACCTGCAGCATTATCAGCGAAAAACTACGTTTGCTAACACAGTTGCCCTCAAAAAGCAACCAGTGGTCTCTAACGAGAAAATTGCCGCCATTTTGAAAAAAATGAATGAAGCTCATGGCAAACATCCTCGAACAACTCAATCAATAATGGATAATATACCCGTTGTATTATGCCGCATTTGCTTCTGGAATGCTAACAGCATTACAGATAAATTAGGCGAAGTGAAAGCGTTCTTTATCGAACAGGAACTCGACATCATGCTGGTGTCCGAGTCGCTCCACAAACCTAATCAAGCGCTGAGAATTCCAAATACTTTCAAGTATTTGGGAACGTCGCCGGTACCCATGAGGCGTAGACCATTCCGAAGTGGATACCCCCGACACGATCTCGATTGAGTCAAATGCGATAGTGGTGAATGTGCCGGGGTTGGGCACATTCAAACTCGGATCGGCATATATAAGACCGACAAATCGCATCAAAACAGCGGACTTTGATGCGATTCTCGACAGTCCTCACCTCACAATCATTGCTGGGGACTTCAACTCAAAGCACCCGGCGTGGAATAGCTTGAGGACAAACTGCAAAGGTCGAGCGTTGTTTAACAACGCCGAACAAAATGCTCTCCAGATATTGGGTCCTACTGAACCCACTTTTCACAGCGCCGCGGGTCACGTAGTGGACGTTCTAGGCGTAGCAATACTAAAGAACGTCAACTACCAGTATACCATATCCGTCGCCGAAAGCCTTAGCTCTGATCACAGTCCAGTAATACTGAAGCTCTACGGAAGGGGATCACACGGGGAGGGAGGAAAATTCGTAACACATACGGATTAGACTCTCTTCTCTTGATCGCTGAAAGAGAGCATTGGCAGACTTGCTCCAGTACGAACGGCTGACGACATCGAAAGAGCCGTCAAAAATTTTACGTGCCAAATCGACCACGGAAAGGGCTTCTAAGACCCATCAGGTCCGGGTAGATAATCCACTCGGACTATCACGCGAAATCAAGGCACTGATCCGCTGAAGAACTGCCGTCAAACGCCAATGGCAGAGGCACCGCAACTCCCAAGATTGCGAAATCCTAAACTCGCTTCATGGCGAAGTTAGGAGGGCTATAAAGTTGCACAAAAATTTGTGTTGGCAAACCAGCCTGGAATTGACCACAGACGATGATAATCTGATGTGGAAGATCTCCAAAGCGTTACGGAACAGACGAACTCCCATTCCAGTCATTCTCGGCAAAAATGGGCTTCAATTCAATATCGTGGGAAAGGCCGAGGCATTCGCCGACAGCCTGGAACACAAATGCTCCCCGTCGGAGACGGCGGACACGGAGCACGTCGAAAGGGTTGAACAAGTGGTTGAGGACTTGTTGGACGAAGACGAACCGCTGGAAAGCGTGCGACCTTCTCGCATCAGAGAAATTATCAAACGTTTTAAATCTTGCACGGCCCCCGGCCCTGACAATAATTCTAACAAAGCCCTTAAAGCGTCCTTGCATAAAGCAATAATGGCGCTCACCAACATTGCTAATGCAATTCTTCGAACTGGGCATTTTCCTTCAGATTGGAAAAGCTCTTTGGTAATTAATATTCCAAAGCCAGGTAAAGACCTTACGTTTCCTCAAAACTATCGGCCCATCAGTTTTCTCAGCACAATAAGCAAGGTTATTGAGAGGGTGGTCTTGGACAGACTCCAGGATTACACTGAATCGATCAACATCCTCCCCCGTCACCAGCACGGGTTTAGATGTGGGCACTCGTCAGTTCATCAACTAAACCGTGTGACGGATCTTATTGTTGCGAGTTTTAGAGTCAAAAAAGTCACAGGGGTGGTCTTTTTTGACGTCGACAAAGCCTTTGACAAGGTCTGGCAGGAGGTACTTGTCTTTAAATTGCTTAGAGCAAATTATCCTCCTCGACTTGTAAGGTTGATAGCCTCATTTCTAGACAGCAGAACTTTGAAAGTTAAGCTGGGTAATCACATATCTACCCCTCGGAAAATAACGGCAGAAGTTCCTTAAGGCTCTATTCTCTCTCCGCTGTTGTTTAACCTACACGTGGCCGACATGCCTTCGGGATGTAGGCACGGGGTCAATATGGCACAATTCGCCGATGATACGGCTTTTCTATACTATTCCAGGTTGTCCGCGATGGTCACTTTGAGGTTTCAAAGGGCCACCGACGACCTCAAAAAATGGTTGGACAAGTGGCAAGTCACTATTAACCCAGAGAAAAGCAAAGCTGTACTCTTCACAAAGCGGCAAATCGAACCCGACAATAACGTCTTTCTTAACGGTGTCCCTATACCGTGGTCCAATTCTGCCAAGTATCTGAGGTTAATCTTGACAAGGGACTCACGTACAATCTCCACGTGCAGTCCGTTCTCGATAAAGCCCAAATGGCTAAAAATGCTCTTACTCCGATGACGCGTTGGAATATCGGTCTGTCGACCCGGAATTGAACCCGGCTCTACACGTCTATCATTAGACCCATCCTAACTTACGCGTCTCCAGTATGGGGAACAGCAGCTAACTGTCATCTCAATAAGTTAGAAATTTTTCAAAGCAAAACTCCGAGGTTGTTCCACTGGGCTTCGTGGTTTGTTCGAAACAGAGAGATTTGGGCAAACCGAGGACTACCACCGATACGTCAACACATCGAAGCTTTGGTCGCAAAGTACTTCGAGAATCTCGCAAATCATTCAACCCTGATCTGGCCCGACTTGCCGAGTCGGACAGGGAGAACTTTTTCTATAAGAGACCGGTGAACCAAGTAGCCGCATCCTAACTTTACTAACCCACTAACAATCCAAAACCAATACCGCACAAGCCTATAGGGCGCAACCTAATCATCTCCACACTACTAATATCCAAAAGGAAGGTACATGAGCCGTAAGGTCTCGAACTTCCGTAGGCACTCATTGTTGGGCGGTTTTTAGTCGGTAGGCATTTCAAGCTGAGAGGAAATGAATCTAACACTTTGCCAGAAAATAAATAACATGCCGCACACTAAAACTTATAGTATTAATAGAACCTCATCTGTAAGACCAAATTGTACAGGTTACTACAGGAAATATATCTGCTTTAACAATGATTCAATTAATTATTTTAAATATTTATGTTAGGTTTGGTTGTCTTTGAAGATTGATCAAATAAACTTATCCATGTCGGTTCAAATTTTGTACAAATACGCAGTAACGTGTGTTCCAGGTTTTAGATAAATATGTGACTTTAACTATAAACATGTTTTGCCAGTATTTGTACAATTTGCTTAAGTTTTGCTAGGTGCATGCGTGCTAACCAAAAGAAGAAGCAACTTGAGAGTAAAGGCGTTGCAACTTATTGATAATTTAGTTTCTTAGAGAACTGCCGTCCTTGCAACAATCTCTTTTAACCTCCTTGGTCCAAATTTTGTGGTATTGTCTTTTACACCGTTGGATCGATTTTTGTTTGTTTGTTTTTTTTATTTGTTTCTTGATGGTACAGGCTTTATGTCATAACCATGAACATTGCATTGCAGGCGTTAATCTTTTCAGCTTGATGTGTGCTTCTTCCTGCATTTTGGGCAATTCTAAGGTCTAAATATTGCATATAGTATTGCTTTTGGCATGTATCATAATACGGTTTACAGCTCACTACCACTTTTTCTGTATACGCTGTTCACTAGAGCGTAGACAGAAAAAACCTAGAGGATTGTTTTTATTTGTAGGACGTAGCCTTAGACTACTGGTCTCAGTTTGACCAAAAACTTGAATGCTGAAAATTTGTTTTAGAGTTGGCCGCTATTTGTCAGTTGTTGGTTTTTCAACCGCATATCAAAGGTATTGAAACCTACCTGTGGTGTGTCGTTTACACTATAGGGAAGATTTTTTTTTTTAATTTTAGTTAATTTTACAATATAATTGTATGTAATACTGGCTACAACAAATACACTCATTGTTAGCTCAACTTCCGACACATTCACCCAAACGCGTTTAGGATTATATTCCAGTTTTTTTTTATGTATGACCACATGTACTAACTCACAGTTTTAGTTGGTAATCATGTAATACCTTGGTCAGATTAAGTTAGTTCAAAAATTGTTGATTACTAGTAAACTGGTCTGGTCTGATTCTATGATCAACCTTGCTTATTCATTCAAATTATCATTCTCACAAGTCAAATGTTAATCCGTTGAAGCTTTTATTTTTATTTGAACTGTTGGGTGCTGTATAGTAGAGTAAACTACAGCTGGGTCTAGAACGGAGTCATCCGATTGTTTTATTTTATATGGTACGAGTTGCACCGACCGTTAGTATGCTAAGTGAATGATTTATTGACTTATTTTGTTTTTGATAACACAAGACTTTACATGTTCAACGTTGGGTTAAAGTTAGTAATAAAAGCTTGTCTTAATCCATTCTTGGATTTATTGTCATCAAAATTTTGTTTTGAGTATTCTGTGTTTTTGTTCTAAGTTGTTTGCTTGTGAGTGGTAAGTAGTTGCGGTGTGATGACTACATTTTCAACTTTTTCTATGTGTTTTCTTATAAATTATCATTGTTAAAGGTAACGATTAGTGAGAATTCTTAACAATAAAACACTTTGTACACAGGTCGATGGTTTGTTATTACAAATTGGTCTTTCTTTTACTTCAGGTAAATATACACGGACACGTTGTTTTATGAAAGTTGGCAGTACGGCAGAGAGGACATGTATAAGCAACGGCCGCTCTCACGAGTTGAATGGGTGTCCCCAACATAGTGATGCAGAGCGTAGCGTTCTTTTCAAATGGATTTGTTACCTTATATGCGCATCCAAACATATCATACACATATCTTTTTTGTGGTTTGGTGTGCCCGATACCTCAATCGCCTACCCCGAAAGGGAACGGCGTGAATAGGTGACTAGATAAGAGAATCTATAAGAATGAAAGATCTGGTGTACAGGTCTATGGTCTACTATTGCGCAATGGTCTATTATTATACACTGGTTCTTTTCTTACTTTTTGTTGTCGGTAACACACCAGTAGACCAGTAGCTCTATTTGTTTAAAGCTTGATTTCATTTTGATTTCATTTTGAAGTGAGTGTTATTAATATATAGATGTTTTTTAAGTTTTTTTTATTTTACGGGATTTGCCTGTGAGCAATACGTGATTGCGGTATGGTGAATACATAATATGACGTTGTCTGAGAAACGATTAGTGGAAATCTTTAATTGAACACCTCTTGCACAAGTTCATGGTCCGTTAATGCGCACTGCATTCATGTCAACCTCTGGCATTTGCAGCATCACTATCGTTATTTTTTTGAGTCCTGTAGTCATATTTTTGTTGTCCACTTTAAGAACCACTTTGCACTGCATAGTCTCTTATTTGTAAACTTTTACTCCACGACTGCAGATTTATTATTTTGCGCTAAACTCAAACATATATTAAAAATTTATTTATGGTGGCCGTTACTATATGATAGTTTATTATAAAATGAAATTTTTAAAAAAACGCATTTACTATGTACTATATCACGAACACATTTTAATTACCGTAACTATTTTCAAACTTTACTAGGCCATTATCGGACGGTGATATAAACCTTATTATATTATTGGTCTAGACACTTCTGTTTTTTGTCGTATTTTTTAAGCCGCTACTAGTTCATGATGTGCATAGAACGTTGCATTGCTTTTTTATTTATATATTAGAACAGAAACACAATGTGACATTAAGACTACAATCATGTCAGTCTATGGTTTCTACTATTTTTATGTAGTTTTAAATTATTTTGTCAGCAACTGTATGGTATATTTTTGCAGCGTTACTATTGATATTTATTTAGAATCTTATAGTCATATTCTTGTTGATCACTTTAAGAACCATAGTCTTCATGTATAAGCCAAGCATCGGCCAAGATAAGACCATAGTCATCTTGCATGTTATGTCTTATACTGAGTCAATCGAGTATATATTGTTGTACATTTGCCGATCTTTAATGAACCACTTTTGTCGATCTAATGGTTTTTAAATTTTTTTTTTGTTGTTATGTCATCAGTCAAACATTTGGGACATTTAATGTTACCAAACAAACAATTTCCCAGCTCATCCTGGTTGCTTGTACGCCGATGTTGTAAGTATCTTAAGTTTTTAGTCAGTTTTAGATGATTTGAATAGCTCGATTTTGAATAGAATTTCTAGTGTAGTTTTTGATGCTCTTTGACGACATATGCTAATTCTTTCTTAGTTTTGATGGTTACTATTTAGTCTTTAGTCAGGGTATATCAGTTCAATTGTTTTTAGTATTAATGGTACTTTTTTTTCTGTTTCCACTATGATTATCATCAACTTTTGCTCACTTACTCACTCAACGCATCTTTTTCACAAGTCTGAACGTAGTTATACATTTCTGCTGTACAATTAATCACTTACACATGTTTGTTTGTTATTTTAAGTGAGGGGTTTATTGGTTAACATCGTTTTGTTCTTAGTAACACAGCAACCCATTTTACCACCTAATTGTTGCACCAAGCAGACCCAAGACTGCAAGATGTTTTGATTGACTAGTCACCAATCTAATAGTTAATTCAGCTGACTTAATTGATTAGTACCGATTAATTAATTAATTTACCTTTATTTTAGAATGGATCCACCACCATCCACCGCCGCCGAATTCAAGAGTATGCAGGCGCATCTAAAGAAGACGTCCAGTTTATAAGTTTGGAGAGCGAGGTTATAAAGATGGTCAACGTTGTGTCACCGGGTAGATTGCTTAAACGACACCTTTAAGCAAAACCGGCAAGACCTCGCCGATACTTTCCTCTCTTTACGAATGGATATCACCAAGGAGATCAAGAAGAGCGTAGCCGACGTAAGCGAGTACTTTGTATTGTTCTTGGCTAAGCACCCTATCAGCTAGCGCCAACGGCACCGGCGCCAATCTTCACCACTGCGGCGGCAATGCCCCATCTCATCAAGTCCCCTGGTGCACCAACCCAGCCCTCCCTCAAGAGGTCTGCTACCAACCAAGTTGAGTCCAGCTCCTCCGAGGACAAAGACGTCATGGAGTTCCAACTGGACGAGAAAGTCGGAGACGCCCTGGACGCACAGCCCACAAAGGAGAAGTTCTAGGTAGTCAGCTACTCTAAGACAAAGAAGAAGAAAAAGGCACAGGGTGAGATTTCAATTTTTTTTATTATTGGGCCTTCAGCCGGTCAAGCGCGTTTTTAGCGCCAGGGTCTTCAACCACCAAGGCCTAAGGGTCCAAGACCCGATGGGCCCCTAAGGCCAAGGCGTCCAAAATGGGAACTGCCTCTCGCTCTTTTGGTCCTTCAATAAGCTTGCGAGATTGGTTAATGTCCACGATGGCATCTGCCTGCACCGTACATTGCATGAAGATTTTAGAGCAGTAATGGAAAACGTCGAAGCCAACGACATACACAATTACAATTATCAATTAGCGTCTGAAAAGACGATAAAATATGTTATTAGGAACATACCCGACTGTTAGAGTTATTGGCTCAGGGGTATGCTCCTCTATCAATCAAACGCGTGGGAAAGGATGGGAAATCCTTCCTTATGCTGTACGTTCAGAACGCGCAGAGCAAAGAGATCTTGTTTCTTACAGAGCTTTGCGGCGTCTCAGTGAGCTTTGAAATTAAACGCAAGTCAGGGAACATCATGCAATGCCACCGCCGCTATCGATATGGCCATACAGCTTTGCGATACAATTTCATCACACTTTCACGTGCAAATATACCAAGAAGTCAGGGCATGTAGCAACATGCGCATTGTGCAAGCGGCCCCACACAGCGAGTTACAGAGAATGCCCAAACTATATCAAGTTGAAGGCAAGTATGTCCTCTAAGCCCTATTCTAAGGCACCTGCTTCTCAAAAGACCTGTTACTCCCAATTCCAGCACTGAGCAATCATATGTTTAGGCAACGGGTAATGATTTTATAAAGTTTACTACAGCTTGTGCACATCTTCTAGATTCAGACTAAATGTTCGTTAGTCTTAAATCAAACATAGTCGGAGTTCAAGTTTTCCTCAAACACTATGTAATTGCCTATAAGGCTGACACAATGTGCAATCTTAAGTTTATCTACTACGATGATTTAAGGTTAGGAAGGTCCTTGATAAGTGCGAATTTCTAGGAGAGGAGAGCAGAGAGTTTAGTAGGCACTTTTGCAAGATCTTTTGGGAAGATCCGCAAAAAAACAGGATTTTACTAGGAGTCCGCTGGTAGCATGTTCAACGTTTGAACAAGACTAGGAACAAAAGTTTATTGGAAATCTATAAATATAGAATACTTTCTGCATAGGTCTTTGTTCTGTTATTACGCACTAGTTCTTTGTTTAAATTAAGTGCATGTACACGGACACTTTTTGGTAACACATGATTTCACTAGAGGTTGGGCAGTGATTTCGTTGCTCCAAGGTTGGCTCAAAATCTTGTTTCAATACATTCTTAGGTTAGGTTAGGGTAGGTAGCGCGGTGTCTTTCTTTGTGATACAAGGCTAGGGACAAAAGTTTGTTCGAATCCATTTTTGGAATATTTATTATTAACATTTGGGAGCTTATTATTATACGATGTTTACTTGAGAGTGGTACGTGCCTGCGATGTGGTGAGTACATTTTCAACTTTTGCATGCCTTTGTTGGGAACTTGCAATATATCATTGTTGGAAATAACGATTTGTGGGAATTTATAACAATGGAACACCTCATGCACAGGTCCATGGTCTTTGTTTGTCTGGTTTGCCTGAAGAATATTATAAAGAGGCGCAAAGTTAATACATTTGTGCGTATTCTTGTATGCTACTTTCATAAATGTATCTATTTTCTTTACACACTAGCTTTTGACCATCCACCATTTTCAAATCTTGGTGCCAATTCGACGGCCATTCTCAAGATTTGGAGATAGCGAATAGTCGATAGCTAGTGTGTGACAAATGCATCTATGAGAACGGCTTACACAAATAGGCACAAATGTATTAGCCTTGTGTCTGTTTCTAATATTTTAGCTGCACACCGCTAGGGACAAAAGCTTGTCTCAATTCCTTCTTGGGTTACTTCTCATCAAAATTTAGATGTTCTTCTTGAGCTGTCTGTGTTTTTGATTTATAGTGTTTGCTTGTGAGTGGTACATGGCTGCGTTGTGACAAATACATTTACAACTTTTGCTTGCCTTTGCTCTGCGTTAGCTTGTAAACTGCTATTGTCAGAGATAATCATTAGTGAAAATCTATAACAATAGAACCAGGCTCATGGTCCGATATTGCAAACTGGTCATATTTTTACCTTATTTTTACAAACGCTTTGTTTTTGGTAGCAGAGGATTTGTTTGTTCTACTTTGGAATAAGGCTAAGTACAAAAACTTGTATTTTTGCGTTAATTGTTATTAAAATTTGGATGTTTTACTTGAGTTTTTTTAATAATAAGTAGAGTATCATTAAATACCACTACCTACATTCCCCTCATTTATTTATATTCAAAGGTAACAAAAAACGCACAAATTTAAACACTTTTACTATATACTATATCACGAATATATTTAAAAAACCGTAACTAGTTTCAACATTTACAAGGTCATCATCGGACGGTGATGCAAACATGTATGAATATGCAAGAAAATAATACAAAGCATATATACGACAGTAAAACAAAATGTACAGAGGTGGAAAATTATGCTATTTAGATATAATTATATATTATATTATTAGGTCTTAAAGTCGATTTTCCAAATTCGGAATCTTGGGCCGGAACTTTATTAAAAACATAAAGCGTCACATGCGTTTGCTGTAAAAAACGTGTTACCGGCCTTATATTGTTATTTATTGTTAAGCACTTAAGGTTTTATTTTAATAGCAAATGATAAAAATATAGAAAATGAATACAAGTAAAATTTATTTATTTGATTTTCTTAAAAATCTATTTCTTATCATCATGCATGCATTTACATTATTTATTATCTATAAAGAAAAAATGTTGAAGTAAATATTGTTGAATAAAACGTACGTAAAATAAGAAATCCATTATAAAATAGTAATACAATAAAATTTTATATCATATTCGATATATAGTAAAGAAAAAATCCTCGTTACGCCTTTTGTTTTGAAGTTACGCTTGTTAGTTTGAAAAACCTATTGCTGCACAAAGGCAACGACATAATGAAGCGAAAACCAAACTTACATCCAAAGCAAATCATCGATTCCTCGCCACTACTATTCAGAAAAATTCTTCATCTTCGGGGTCGCAAAATATATATATAAAATAAAAACGTAGGGATTTATCGGCGAAACGATGCAGAAATATTATCGGCTAAGGTTAATAAATAAACGATTTATCGAGAAATCATAAGAAAAATGGCGCCGTAATAAAATCTACTTACCCCCTTGGATAAAAAAAAAGATGCCATGAATATAAAATTGGAAAACCTTTTCATTTGAATAACACACTCAAATAAGATCGGCTTGATAAGAAATTTATACTTATTACTAATATCTATAAATATTTTACTGACCTAAATGTTTTATGATTTACACTTATTAGGGTTCGCATAGTTTAGTTTACACAGGTAGTGTGTAATATGTGGTAGGATATACTGGTTCTACGCAGTTGAATATATTTGTTTGGGGTGAGTTTATATATTTTGAAATTAAACGATGTTTGTTAATGCGCACACCGATGCGTGTTTCAGAAGGTGGTTTTTGTTTGAAGGAAAGGGTTGTGTGATGTGTCGTATTAGTTGGAGCTGACAGGGGAAGTATATTAAAAAAATCCATCATGTAAATGTCGCAGGCAGATTTTCCTTAGTGTCTAGGATGTTGAAGCAATTTGAAATAGTTGAATAATTAACAGTGGGAGTAAGGCGTACACACCTGCTTCCAAATAAGGGATAAAAGCCGTGTTTATACGCAGCCTTTTTTCCATCTTCATATGCTTTAAGAATTTATATTTTCATGGAAAAAGCTTAATTGGAAATGCTGCTTTGGTAGTGTTTGCAAAGTTGCGAATCGAACTGAGGGGACGTGTGAAAAGGATATTTATCCGAGGAACTGTAATAATTCATCTCACGACAGCTTCCATATTCACTAGGACAATGGGAATGTGACTTAGAAACTCACAAATTTTCGGTGAGAAACGCGCGCGCGCTTTATATCTGAAAGGACTAGCCAGATGTGTTTCATATAAATTTCTGAACTTTCCCCAAGTGTTACAACACTTTTATACAAATTGTTACACAGCATAAAATACCCGTTTAGCTACCCACCATTTTTCATATTTCCAATAAAGATTCCGCCTTTTAAAAAAGCACGTCGAAACACCATTTGTTCTAGTGAATAAATTCAAACTGCACTCTCGTCTCGCACATATCCAATTTACAAATATTTTTATGAAATTTTCTGCACATAATAATATTGTGAAATTATTTTTTACGCTAGCAAAAAAAATGAATATTTTGCACACGTTTGCAGTAGCGATATTATTAATTTGACTATAATTGAGTTGCAACGTTAATTACATTTGCACCCGGTTTTTCATTTTAATTTTAAAATTGTAAATCGTTTAATCCTGGATTCTATTTTAATTATTTTCATCAAATGCGTAGAAATCATAGGAATTAAATATGATATATTCAATCATTATGCCATGTTATTTTTTTGTTTGTAAATCAATAAAGCGGATTATCCTATTGAGCACCGTGAATAAACGAAGCGAATATTTCACATATCTGTCGCTGATTATTTATCATGGATTATTAATTCAATTCTGATCGCAATATTTATAACCACATTTACTAACCGATTTATCAAATCTTCAGAAACATAATAGAGCATCATATTTAGTCATTAATATAAATATTAAAATTTCAATACAGTACAATAACAACCAACAAAAATAAACATTTGTAGACCTACACAAGTACTGAATAAATAAATAACAACTGCCCGCATCTGGTTTATTCTCAAATAATCAAACAACTACAACAAACAACAAAAGTTAATTTCAAAAATAACAATTAAAATATTAATTTTTTATTGGCTGAATAAAATTTGACAGGCTTTGAATATATATGTCTAGCTTTTTAGTAGTAGTGTCCAGCGGCTTAAATTGTTGCTCATGTATTTTCTTTATTTTTTAGAGTGTCCAGTGTAATTACGATTATTACACCGGACACTTGAACGTCGTAATCTTATTAGTAATATAAACTTTGTCGTTGCTAAATACTGTTATTAGATTTTGTTGAGCTTAACGTTTTCGTATAGCAAGAATATCTCCTTGGTAACGTCTAATAGTTTACGGTTGGTTATGCTGGAGTGGAGTTGAGTTGTCGTTCCAAGGCGGCCCCGCTTTTATAGTTATAATTGATGCAATTATTGACCTTGTTTGTAATCAGTTTTAACTTTGTCTAAAGACGTAAAAGTGACGGTGAGTGTAGATGTTGACATGGTTCACGCAGCAGTTGGTTTTTTTTAGTCTTAGCTCTCACCAAATTTTATTTTGCTTTGTAGTTTTTGCAAGTACACCTGAAATCAATCATTTGTGTTTGGTTAGGACAGACGCTGCTGGGTTTCTATTCATAGTGGTGATACTACGTACAATTTTCTACTTTGTATGTTAGTTTGTACATACGGCGTTTGTTTTTATTATCCCTTTACAGGCTCACACAGCACATATCTACGAAAAAGAACGTTTGGTTTGTGATGTTTGTCGCATTAAGCAGACATCAGTAGCCGTTTGAGATGACTATTTTGGGTGAGGTGGTCAATCCGAAGGTAGTAGTGCAGAACTTTGCATGGATTTTTGGTGTCAAAGACTGAGACTAATGTCCAGTCTATGAGTTGTTGTTTTGTAGCTACTCTGGACTGGAAACTGCAAAAAAAATTATTATTGGACAAGGTGTTGCGCCGCCTAATTGCTGCAAAAAAATTTCTAACATTCTGGGACTGAACTTCCGGTTTTATCTAGCTGGCGGTGATGTAATGGTATCCAGGTAATTGCCTCACTTGTTTGTTAGGTCTTGTAGGTATTGTGAGAGTTTCCATCTTGGCCGGGTTTCATGTTGGTGTTTTCTTAATACTGTTTTTTGTTATCCACTGATGGTTATGGTTTGACATGTGACGGCATTGGTAGATGCATCTTGACCTATCTCTTTTTCTGTCTGAGACGTTGTTGGCCAGTCAGAGCAAAAGCTTCTTTGTAGCACGTGGTTATAGTTGATTGATATTCTGAATAGAAGTACTTGCTGGTTCCGGGTAGCAAATGACATTGTCAAACTTTTCTGAGCACGTCTGGGGTTTGTCCGGTATGTGTTCCTGAAAATTACTGCGGTGTGTTTGGTTTTGTGGAATCATCGTACATGACGACCTGGTAATCTCGCACGCTGCCGATTTTGAAGCAAATGTTCAAACAAAATAACGTGGGTTAGCCATCATAGGCTTGTTAAGGGCTTTCAGCCAAGACTTGCTTTAAAGAAGTTTTTATTAATATTTTGCGGTGGGGCCCATTAATTCTATTATGCCCACCCAGAAGCTTTGGTGGGGAGGAAGTACGTGAAAAGTTTATATTATTTCGTTTAAAGCCAGCCGTGGGTCCTTTTGCTTATGATGGTGAGGTAGGTATACTTTGTATATTTGTTTGTGCGTAAAGCATTTGTTTTTTTGTTATTCTTTCATGTTACTGAAAGAGAACTAAGACGTTTTTTCTTACACCGTATACTTCAGTGGATGCAGAAAACTATTAACTGGAGAAATTTGCAGCTAAGTTTGGCATAGCCTTCAGCATAGCACGCGTCACTATTGCTAACGACAAGTATATGCAGCAGGACACATAACCCATTTAATGAGAACGTCTAGGATTAATCCGGCAAGTGTTCTTGGACGTCTCCTTGCATTATGTTTGTATGCGACTCTCGGCATCGGGTTGACTAGTGTTACAGCCAGTTATTGGTTGATAGGGGTCTTGACTTGTTTGGAGGTTGTGGTGTTGTGGTTATCCAGATGACTTGGTGAGAAGGTCGTTATCAAAGATGGTTGCTTTAAGGTAACTGCAGTAAGCCAAAGTCAACAGCTTGGTACATGGAATGTCATAATTAAACTTTTTAAAGTCAACCAGACATTTTTCTAGTGATTGATCTTTTTCTTCTTATTTGCTGTTTTTGTTTTTGTAGAAAGAAGATCAAGAAAATTTAATACATCTTTCTTTTCTGTTGTGTTGTGTTGAGGGATGTGAAGCCAATATGTTTTCTGTTGCTTCACGTTAAGCCCATTTGTTACCGGAACGCTCTTTAGATGTGGTGAAGAGCGGCTTTAGAAAACCCAAAGGACAATTAAGCAATATTGGGGGTGAAGGATTTTGATATTGAATCTGTTTATGGTAGTGATTTAGGGCGTACAGCTTTGAATGTTTGTTTGTACGTACAGCGTTAGTCTTATGTTATTTCTGCATGTTAGTTAAGCTATTTTTTCTCTAACCGTACACTTTATTGAATGAAGAAAACTACCTACAAAAAAAACTGCAGTTGATTCCGGCTTAGCCTTCAGAATAGCACGCGTGGCCCGCACACGGGCATAGTCATTACCGTCATCATTTCTAACGACAACTATAAGCAGTGGGATTTCTTGTCTGGTGTATCCTGCTGCACTTAGTTTGCTAAAAGACTTTGATACAAAACTGTGTATCTCTTAAACAAACACCTCCTACTAAAAAAACTGGCCACCAACAACTACCGCCCCAGGTGTTGCATACCATGTTGCCAAAATTTGTGGGCTTTTAGGAGTGAACCACCACAGTGCAAAGTGTTTGTATGGACAGCCTTTGTCCGCAACTGCTCAAATTTTTTGGAATCTTGCGACACACAAACTTATTGAAACTCACCCTAGTGGACATTTTTACTAGGAAACTACTACCTATCCAAAGTTTCAGGAGTTGCAGCAAATTGCAGCCAGTAGGCGGCAACAGCAAATATGACTGGTTGCTGTAAGGGAGGTAAAGGTTTAGAGCTAACAGAGCATAGTGTACAGAGCAGCAAGAAAATGAACAGGAAATTCGACTGCAAGCAGCCGACAAGTTCATTTCAAAAGCGTTCCATTTCACTACCCGATTAAAACGAGTCCCCAGCCCGGAATTCGGCATTATTTCTAGGGTAGATCCCGCCGCTCCCCCGTATTGACGGATATTGAAATCCTTACCTATCTATACCTTCAGTTCTAAAAGATAGAAGCACATGCGAAACAGAAAGAAGAGTTTAGGAGCCTAGAGAAGCAAGTTATCAGGATGATCGAGGACGAGTCCGAAAAGATCCACATCTTTGCTTATGACGCAAAGCAGAGCCGCTGGGATCTCAAAGAAACCCTTTTTGAACTCCGCAAATACATTTCCAATAAGATCAGAAACAGCAAAGTTTTAGAACCTCCCTAAGACACTGGAAGTTTCGGCTCTATCTGCATCATTGTAGCCAAGAAGATTTCTGCATCTTTCTCCGCTGTTGCCCCCAAGCTTCAGACCCCGAACTCCTCGGACCTGAACTTCCTTAAGAGGCCAGCCGAGAACCCGGTCGACTTGAGCGCCTCCGATGTAGATTCAGCAGGAGAACAACGTTGACGTTGAAAAGGAACCCCGCCTTCAGGGGAGGTATTTACATTAGTAAAGTACTCCAAAACTTAGTTGAAGAAACTGAAAAAATCCTTTTCAGGATGAGCCTTTTTCAGTAAATAATAAACCATCAGCGGGCCCCTTAAGTCAAGCGCAATCAGCTTCAAAAGAGCAAGGGCTTTTAAAATCAAAGGATCTTTGACTCGGCCAGTCCTCAGCGCGCCGTTGACCAACTTTGGTACGACTAGCTCCCTATGTCCTATTTAAACTAAACCAACCTGCCAGCACCCACAGAGGGCGCTGGCTCACGCCTTTCTCCGCTCATTACTATTCGGGATGAATGCAAATATCAAAAGCTGATGGCATATCTTAAATCTGTGAATATTACCGTCGAACGCGCATGCGGATGTTTGTGTGGTCTGAAAAGACCCTAAAATATGTTATTTGGAATGTGCCCGACTGTATCACGGCTAATGTGGTACATACCAGGCCAGCCCCCAGCGCGTCGTTGACCAACTTTGATACGACTAGCTCCCTAAGTCCTCATTTAAACCAAACCAACCTGCCAGCACTCACAGGGGGCGCTGGCTCACGCCGCCCTCCGCCTATTACTATTCGGGAGGAATTCAAATATCAAGAGCTGATGAATGGCATAGCTCAAATCTGTAAATATTACCGTCGAACGCGCATGGGGATATTTGTGTGGTCTGAGAAGACCCTAAAGTATGTTATTTGGAGTATGCTCAACTGTATCACGGCTAATGTGGTGTATACCTGTAGGTCTGCCGGTACTATGTCGGCCAGTACTCTTACTTCTGCTAGATAGAGACGGTGCTAACACGTTTAATGTTTTTACTCTTACAGGTTTTGTTAAACGTTGACAATTTCTGTCTGTTTGCAAATGTTAACTTGAAAGCGGCTAAAAGCTGTTAGTTTTGTTGCACTTTGAACCGTTGTCCACGTGTACACAACGCATGTCTGAGACTGTCGCTCAGCGTAACGCCCAGGTACTTAATAATTTTTTGTTTAAGTCAAGTATCTTAATAGCAAAACTGCATCAATGCAAAAAAAGTTATTTTTTATCAAGATTACTTAGTAACATAAGCTGCGCAACTTTCACTTTTTTAGTGTAGTCTGGCTTTCAGATACTCTGTGAGTACTCTATTCCCTCTTAGTAGTTACATTAAACTCAATTATTTTGTGGCCGGTTTGATACATAAATGATTTTTTAGATAGCTGGTTTGTATTTTACGCAAACTTTAAGTAAATAAAACTATATCTGCATTCTAGCTCAGCTAATATTTTTAGCGTGTTAAAGTACTGCTCCACCTCGGTATCTGGCTGACAGAATTGTAGGTTTCTGCTAAAAACGCTTGAAAGACTGATTGACTTGCACATGAAGGAGGCACTACACTCTGAAATGCTGTCAAAGTCTCAGCACGCATACATAAAGGGAAAATCTGTGGAAACGGCACTCCACGCCTTGGTAAACCAGATTGAGAGCTCGTTGAGGCATAAGGAGTTCACGATAGTTGTCTTCCTCGATATAGAAGGGGCATTTAACAACGTGAAGCCTGAAGCCATAGAATCAGCCATATGCGGATGACGTAGCAATAGCGGCCTTAGGGAAACACCTCAATATAATGTCGCAACTTGTTGAAGGGGCTCTATCGAAATTAGCGCAATGGTGCAAAAGGTGTGGCGTAGATGTCAACTCGGAGAAAGCCGAGCTAGTCGTTTTCACCAGGAAACACAACATCTCAAAATTCAAGCTCCCAATGCTAAAGGGCACTAAACTGACAATTAAGGAGAGCGCCAAATACTTAGGTCATATGCTAGACCAAAAGTTATCATGGAAGCTCAACATAGACAAAAGAGTACGGAAAGCAACGGAGCAAGAGAGCGGTAGGAAAATCCTGGGGCCTCAACCCCAATATTACCTTCTGGCTATACAGAGCCGTAGTTACACCAATACTCTACTACGGCGTATTCATGTGGTGGCCGGCACTTAATAAAAAAGTCCATCAAATGGCGCTTACAAAAGTACAAAGAATGGCGGCGCTCATGATAACGGGAGCCATGAGAACGACGCCTACGAAAGCCTTGGAGACAATCCTGGACATAGCCCCGATCGATCAAATGGGCAAGCAACTTGCCATTACCACAGCACTCAGACTAAAGTCGGTGCAAATGTTGACATCGGATTATCGTGGTCACGCCGGAATAATCAATAAATTTAAAAGGGTGCCCAAAAACATAGACCGCTGTCTAGCAACACCTGCTTTTGGCAACAAATTATCATACCACATACCCTCTAAAGAGGAGTGGATGGAGAAGAAAGGGATACCAGCAGGACACACGCAGGTCTATACAGACGGCTCAAGGAGGGAGAACAAAATGGGCTGCGGAGTTTTCTCCAACGACCTCAACCTCAGAATCAGCCTACGCCTGCCAGACTACTGCAGCGTTGTACAGGCAGAGGTAACCGCCATAAAAGAGGCAGCAGAGTGGCTGATGGTATATGGGAACCTTGGTGAACAGATCCACATTTACACCGATAGCCAAGCTGCTCTCAGAGCAATTACTAGCGTGTGCACCAACTCAACAGTGGTCTCTGACTTTCGGAGAAAGTTCAGTTTTCAGCTGGCAGCACACACAAACTTGAGACTCATAACACAGAAGCGGATGAGCTTGCAAAGAATGGCACAAGCCTGCACTTAACCGAAGTATTACAGGGTATTGGTATTCCATTTGCCTCGTGCAAGGAGACCATAGCCGAAATAACCTCAAACCTAGCGGAGCAAAGGTGAAGGGATGAAGACACCTGCGAGGTATTCAGGCAAGTATGGCCTCACCGAAACAGGAAAAGAAGCACCAACATCGTCTCTCTGAAAAGAAACGATATCAGAGTAGCAGTGGGAGTCATCACTGGACACTGTCCCATTGGCAAGCACGCTGAGAGACTGTGTATAGCAAAGCGGGACTACTGCAGAGGCTGCCTGGACGAGGAGGAAGAGGAGAATGTTCAGCATTACTTATGCCAATGCCCCTCTCTGTCCGCAACACGATTGCTTTTCTTAGGCCGACCTTTCTTTAATGACCTCTCTGACCTCGCATCACTAGATGCGTAGACTCTCATGAGGTTCATTCACGACTTGAAATGGTTTATTGTTGCCGTATGGCGCTCACTGTGGATCTACTGTTTCTAAACTCAAACTGCCATGAGGATAGTAATCCAGCCATTACGATTATCTTATTATATTTATAATTTACTTTTTTAGTAGCTCTGCTAGTTTTGTTTTAGAGACAGATGGATTAGTAGCTTTCTTTTATGTGGATTTGGTTTCAGCTTAGCATTTTTTTTGATTTACGAAGGTTCTAGTTGAACACATATTGTGTTGTTAGTAGTCCTGGGGTAGTCATTGTTGCAATATTTTGTTTGTATAGTGTTAACTGTGGATCTACTGTTTCTAAACTCACACTGCTATGAGAATAGTCTTCTTATTTAGCCTATTTGCTGTTGATTTCTTTACTAGCTATCTGGTTTTATTAAAGAAACAGATGGTTCTATATGTTTATGGATCAGTAGTTTTTTTCTTTTTTGGATTCAAAAACTTTTGCAAATCTTTGAATACATTAACAGTATATTTCGACAAAACAGCTTTTATTGTAGTGTTTGCCATCCACTGTGTTAACAACTACATTTAGAATTTTGTTTCGTATATTATCCTTTAAAGTTTTTAGAAAACTTTGTGATACTTTTTAAGCATTTGTAGATCAAAAAATTTAAAAAATGTATATTTCTTGATTTTTGAATGCAACTATATAACAAGTTTCTCAAGTTTCTGAAAAGTCTGAAAATATTCGGTTTTAATTTTCTGTAACCATTTACAAATTAAGAAGCCTCTTAGAATATTAAATACACTAAAGAGGCTTTAAAGACATTAAAATTAGTCAGTTTTAATTTTTAAGGTTTTTGTTTTTACAATATTTAAATCTTATATTGATAAATATATAAACATAGGTTTTTGAATTCAATTTTTTAAATGGCATTCAAGATTATTATTTCAACGTCAGTATTTTTAGTTACACGGTAGACAATAGTCAATAACATAATAAACATATATTATACTCAAAGCACGTCTTCACTCTAGTTGCTTTGCTAGTATAATAAATTGTCTGTTCTTTATTTACATAAAAGATAAATCATTACTTACATAATATCACAAGTACAAGTACCATATATCTTTCTAAGATGTAAACAAGATGAAAACTGCCAAGGAATTAAATTTTTAATATCTTGCCACAACCATCAAGTGTATAGCAAAGCTTATTACTTTTCAAAGCCATTTTAAACCACTGAAGTTTACATAAAGGATAAATACTATTGTGCTTAAAATATACATTTAGCTTTATTTAATACCTTTTTTATTTTATTTGTAACTTTAATATAAATTTAATTAGGTAGGTAATACATATTTTATTCATAATTTCCATGAAACGTTATAGTAGCAATTTGATTTTTTGTTTTATTAATATTGACAAAAAAAGCTTGCAGAAATAATAAACAAAAAGTTAAATAAATATTGACAATGAAGGCAGAACAAATTTTACCTTTTTCATATTTATATATTTTTTTACTAGCTTTATATAAAATACAAAATCACTTGTTGATATTTTTTACTTAATTGATTAACATTTACTATATATGTTTATTGATTTTTGTATTATTATCTATTTGCTTTATATGTATTTTTTTGTGTAAGAACATTTTCTGTAAAATTTAAAATTATGATGTTCTACTTTGTTCCCAGACAGTTATTTTAACTTTGTGGGTCAAGTATATATTATAGTATATTGCAACGAGCAAGCTTTTATTGTTGTGTACACAGATAAAATATGGTTTTTATTACAGAATAGTTAAATTGGCAATTACTTGAGGTTTGTTTTGTTGCTTTTTATCTATCAGGTATTATTTAAACCGCTATGGTCAATCGTTATTAGTTTAAATGGGTAGTTTATTTAACTCTTATTTATATTTTTATTAATTTCTACTATGCCTTACCGAATATCCTGCTTTGTATTATTATTGTTATATATTTTGTTTTTGAAGTTTAGTTCTAATCTTTATTCATATTTTTCACCAAGTATTGGATGTTTTCGTCAATACACTCAACGATTGTGTCAACAAATAAAAACAAATGGTTGCTTCTAATTTTTTATAATGTTGAACTTTGCTGTTATATGTATAGTTTAAAAAGTTTTTTATACAAGGTTTTTTTTTATCATCTTCAATAATATTAATCTAGATAGTTCCGATAACTGACGTTTTGTTATTAGTAAAGTCAGTTCAGAAATACATTTTTTCTTTCTATGTTGGTGCTTTTGATATGGTACTTCTCTGCGGACAAGAGGGTATCGATTTGTTTGGCTGGCAAAGTTTTTTTTATGGGTTTGAGGTGTCAAGTGTAGGAGTTGTTTGTCGAATAAGATGAATTTACTTATGTTGCTGGCGGTCCAAACAAGAGTTAAAGTCCGTGAGTAATGCAGCGCAAGTCAAAGCAGTTATACTTTTTCTGCTGTGGCTGTTTACGATTAAGAGCTTAGAGCACTAGTTTAGATGATTTGGCTTACTTACTGATTTTTTGTTAGTAGTAAAGTTTTTTGTAAATGTGTTTATTACTTAGAGTTTAGGGTAGAAAAACTTATCAGAAATGCAAATTATTGCTGTAGACAAGCTAGTGTTTGCTAGCAACTACGAATAGTTAATGTTACTGCTTTGCTGACTAAAAGATGTGGTTTTATCTAGTAGTCACTGGTTTTTGCTCTCTTGCATAAAGCTTTCTTCTCAGAGTACTTCAACGAAATTATTGACATATCTGAACGAGAACAATGATAACAATTTACACAGTAGCTACTGCTACTACTCTTAATTGTGATGATGGGGACATACCAACTACACATAAATGAACACAGTGTTACTTTTGGAACTTACAGGCCGGAAAAAACAAAGCAACCGGTATACAGATGAGCTCAATCATAAAAATGGTTCCGGAGCTGAAATAAATGAAGGCAGAAGCCAGGGGATGTTGATAACGTAATTTTTGGGCAAATAGGCCTTAAGTGGAGATAGCTACGAATGAATAATGTTTTAGAAAAATGATTAAATATAACCAACAGCTAAACGGCACTGCATGCAATGCACTTGCCAGTATTAAAATCCAAATTAAGATACGTTTGATATGAGTATTAAAATATCTGGGTATATAAGGAAACCTTAAGACAGTGACTAGTATGCTAAAACGGAACCACAAGGACATTTGTTGGACATGAACTTTGGGATTTTAACCCAGACTGGTTTTCAAGTTTTTTCTTCAAGTTTTTGTGTTTACTCCTTGAGCCAAGTTTTGTGTTTACTATACTGTTTTGCAACTCTAACTTGTTTAACAGTGTGTCCGGTTTTAGTTGTGGTCCCAGTACTCATACTAAGATTTTTTTTTGATCTGGCAGTTTTTTCAGACCAATTATTTGAAGTTCCTTATTCTTAAGAAGGATTTTTTAGCAAAGCCATTTTTTTTGGTTGACTTGTTGGCATAAGATTTTCAGAAATTCTTCCTAAATAGGTGCATTCCAAAAACGGGGTGAGCACGCTCTTCTTTATATTATCAATTTGTCCAAAGATGGACATTTAACAGATTCTATCTTTTTGGCATTGAGGAAAAATTTAGGGTACATTTTTTGCTAATGCAATTTCCGTAAAGGTTTCCCTAAAGGTTTTCTTTAAGTTTTTTTGATTAATTTGTTTTTTTTTGCTTTTTTTGTGCTTGAACCTGATGATGTCGCTGTTGCTTTATCTATTTTTATATAAGGTTTTAGAAGATTTTTTGGAATTTTTGTCAAGATTTGCTCGTTTGCTTGCGCTTCCTGGACTGTTTTTTGTTTTTTGTTTAGCTTTTGTTTAGCTTTTGTCTGGTCGCCCATGTTTTTTGGTAGTTGTCGGTTAATTGTTTTCCTTATATTTTTGGTAACTGCTTGCTTTGTGACCGGAGTGGGATTCTGCAATAGATCAATGAATTGAACTAATAGAAATCGACAGTGCTCAAAACAATTCTACGGTGTAATAGTGTTGGTTTGCGTGTGCAAGTTTGTTTGTAGAAATAGTTTATACATTTTTTGGGTCCTTAGCCTAATAGCAATGGTGGCAAAAATGGAGTTGAGGTTAGACCAAGGAGTGACTAATAGAGGTCGTCACTTTACAAAGAAAATAAGTAGAAAAAGTGGTGGTCTCATTACCGAAGTAAGGCTGAAAAAGGATATAGATTTTTTAGTTTCTTTAACCTAATAGCATTGGCGGTCAACAATAGGGTCTAGTTTAAGCGGAAAAGTTTGACTCATGGGGGTTCACAAAAGAAAATAGTTGAAAAAGTGATGATAGTCTAGATGGGGTTGGCCCTCGTGTAAAATTTCTTTGTTTGCTACTTAGGGACGTGCCTGGAAGGGGTTATCACTATTTCCTACCTACAAATTATGAAGTCCAGTACCATTACACACTACTTAAACCATGGTAATGCAAATAAGCTGAACAAAACTTCAATAGTTGCTCACTGGAGTGACGCACGCTAAAACGCATAAACTTTTTTAAATTAAAACACATGGTTTTATAGGAACAACGCCCACAGTGCACAAGCGTTGCAAAATAGTATCCACTGTAAGAATCAATGTATTTTATTGTTACACTTTGGTCGCATTGCCGCATTTTGCTAGATGGGCGATGATTTTTACGGAACTGATGAACCTAACCTATTGCCTAAACAGACACATGCATAGATGGATACCGTATGCTGCAAATAGTTTCTGGATTTTACTAACGAAATAAAACTACTAGAGGAATAACAACCAAAAGTGCATAATAAGACCAAGAGCAAATCTACTGTACTACATACTAGATTCCAAGACGCTCTTGCAATTTTTGTGTTTGTTTATTATATGTACTCATACCCTTTTTGGATCTGGCAGTTCCTTCAGATTAATTATCTGAAATTCCTTGTTTTCAAGAAAGATTTTTTACCAAAGCCACTTTTTGGTTCTTCTTTTATAAATGCATTCTAAAAAGTTGGGTGATTTAAGCTTATTTTTACATTATCAATTCAACCATCATGGAGAATTTGACAGACTGTGCTTTTTTGCATTAAGGAAGGATTTGGGGAACTTTTTTTGCTAATGCAGTTTCCGTAAGGGTGCCTCTAAAAGTTTTTTTTGTATAATTTGTTTCTTTTTGCAACGTTGGCGTACTGCTGCAGAACAAGTTCCGCTTTTGCGCTCCTGAGGTGCTTGAACCTGATGAAATTTGTGTCGAGTGTTGCTGTTGCTTTGTTTATTTTTGTATGTTGTTTTGGAAGGTTTTTTGTTTTTTTTTGTCAAGGTTGACTCGGTTGCTTGCGTTTCCTGGAGTGTCTTTTGTTTTCTCATTTTTTGTCTGGTTGCCTTCAAGAGCTTATGCTTTTTGGTTGTTGTCGGGTAATTGTTTCTTCCATAATCCTGTGAGTTGCTTGGTTTCTAACCAAATGGGATTATGCAGTATTAATGCTACCCACCTGGGGTAATCTGTTATTAATTTTTGACATTGTTTTTTTTGTCTATTTTATGCTTACTAGTAGGCTTTTAGTTTGTTGTACTAATGTATAGAATTTTTGGTTTTCTAGTTTCATAATATTGGTAGCCTAAAATGGGGTTCAGGTTAGACTAAAGAGTTTGACCAATGGAGGTGGACAGTTTACATAGAAAGGAAGTGGAAGGAGAACATTAGTCTTATTGCCAAAACAAGTTACTCTGTAATGGTTTTGGTTAGCGTGTGCAAGTTTCTAGTCTTGGTATATTGGTATTGGTGGCCAAAAATGGGGTTTAGGTTAGACCAAAAAGTTTTACCAAAAGAGATAAATAGTCTATAGAGGAATACAGTAAAAAAGGTGGTGGTAGTTTTATTTCCAAAACAAGGTTACCTTTTAATGGTTTTAGTCTACGTGCGCAATTTACCTACCCGCCACCAATGATATTAGAGGCTAAAAATGGAGTCTAGGGTATACTAAAGAGTTTGACTAATAGAAGTCGACAGTTCACAAAAGAAAGAAGTGAAAGATGATGAAGGGTTTAATAGATTTTGCCATTTTGGCATTGAGGGAGCATTTGGGGTATACAATAAATAATTTTTTTGTTAGGGTGGTTTTTAACTTTTTTCTGTTTTTCTTGTTTTGTTTTTGCGATGTTCTGCTTTTGCGCCTATGTTATGCTTGAGTCTTATTAATGTTAAAACTGTGTATTTTTTTTTTGTTGGGTTTTTAGCTTAATAGCATCGGTGGTCAAAAATTTAGTCTAGGTTGAACTAAAAAGTATGCCTAAACAAGGTGGACAATTTGCAATGGTGTTGGTCCACGTGTGCAGATCTCTTATCCGCCCTTAGGGGTGCACCTGAAAGGGATTTCCACTATCACGTATGCAAATGAGCCAAATCAGTGCAAAGACTTGCTTACTACTACTACGCACGCCAAAGCGCAGCAACTTTTATTAATTGAAAGTTGCTTGACGGAGAGTTTATTTATTTTATAATGATTTGCAAACGTTGCATTGCTGCCCTTTGTCAAGTACGCGATGAGCTTCACAGGACTGATAACTAGACACATGTATAGAATGAGAGTTTAGACAAATCTTATATGCTACATTTGTTGATTGCAACACAAAATCTTTTTTGGCAAACATAAGTTAATCAAAAATGAACTCGAACACTTTCTTGACAAAAGAGTAAGAACCAGTAGTGCAGAATAGAACAAAGAGCCTGCAATGCGTGCCACTTCAAAATATAGTTTTACATATTCATACTGTTGTGGCTAAAGCTTACCAGCTTTTAGGATTTGTCAGCTACACAAAGCTGCTCTCTACATTTAACATGGCCAGTCTTTAAAAAAGACGTATTAATTTTGACGTGACACTAGTTTTTAAAGTGCTTTGTGGGATTATTGATTGTCCTAACTTGCTCAGCTCAATTGATATTTATGTCTAGCTTGAGTTTTACGCAATAACTATTATTTCATATACCGTATAAACGTACAGATTATGAACACCTCTCTGCATCTACACGTATTTTGCGGCATGGCAATGAAGTTAAAGTGAATTTTTCAAGGATTTTTTTAATACTCTGTTTTATTAAGTTTTATTTTTAATATTAGTTGTTTTATGTTTAATTTCTATAGTTTCTAAGTTGTAGATATATACCTATTTTGTAATGGCTTTCGTTGACTAGTAAATAATTAAAAAAATTTTTTACTCATCAAACATTTGTTTTCCGGTGTTTTTGTAGTAGTGTAGTCTTTTCAAAAAAAGTTTTTTAGTACTTGATATTTTTAAAAGCAGGAAATAATTAAAACGCTGTAAGTGTCTACTTGGTATTGTAGGAAAGAATCTGCAACAGTGACATAATTAAGTAGTGATGTCTTGGCTGGTTGGCAACGACAAAGGTATAGCTTTTGTTTGGGTTAGCGTTAGTTCAAGTATGTTTTTTTTATTAGGTGCTGTAAGAAGTAATCTACAGTAGTGGCACAATTAAGTTGTATTCTTGGCATTGCTTTGTTTGGGTCTTACAATTTTCCTGGTGACGGAGAATGGATGATTCGACCACTCTAAATGAAAAGATGTTAGTTTGTCAAAGATGTATTTGCAATGTTTTTTTTTTCTAAATTATACTAGCCTAAACTGGCTTTAGAAGAAAAAACTCGAACCAGGTATTCTAAAAGTCAGTTTATGTGACGTGGGTGTCTTTTAGTTTTATTGTGGTTACTTGCTGTTTAAAGCTTCAAAGCAATTCTATTCTATTTATATAAAAAATTAACTCACAGCTTTTGTAAGCTTATACAGCGTATTAAATATAATACTGTTAGCAACGGTAAGTACCTTAACGGGAGATCAATGTAATTGCTGCCGATTGTTTATGGTGCTAATACAGTTACAATGCTTAAATGTTTGATTATTTTGTAACTAATTAATGACGGCGTTTTCAGCTAAAATAAATTATAAAATAGTTCGTTTATTATAAATTTTATTAAAATGTTACCATACTCTAAAAAGTATATTGATTCACATATGTAATCTTTTTTTTTAAATTCGAATGAACAAGTTTGAATTTATTTGAAAAGCCCATTGACAATATAGATTAATATGACAATAGAAGTGATAAAGGAATTAGGAGAATTAGCGGAAATGATAAAACCATGCTGAGAAATCCTTGTTACTTTTTAATAAGATTAAATAAGAAAAGAAGTAATGCAATTGAGTTAAAAAAGCACGCATTTCAAGAAAGATGATTACTTCTCTGCATATTCTGATTAGTTACGTCTGGAAAAATTACTCCTGCTTGAGGTGAAACGCAAAAAAAAAACTTATTTAAATAACAGTACCGTATTAAATTTGCAATTCAGATTAAAATTAAAGAAAATGTGACATGATAACATCCGGTTTGCTCCTTATTTCCACTTCCGTTATTCTTCGAGACCGTTTTTAATTAAGTGTTTTTATAATGAAAACAAAACAAAAATTATATAAATAACCTAAATTTCCCATCAAGCCGCAATTTATATAATTAGCCTGAAAATAGTAACTAGATTTCATTATCCGCCACAAATGACTGCGTAATTGAAATCGGTGAAAATTATAATTGGATTTCTTAGTGCGTTAATTAAATTTTGCGTTTTGTTTAGAGCGACAGGGGGATCATCTCACGCGACTTTTCTCAGTTTGGTTATAAATGTTAGAAGTTATATCCTAGCGAAATTGAAATTGAATTTATTATGCACTGTAGAGATGAAAAAAAGGAGGCGCGCGAATTATTCCTTGTTAGGACTCGTAAAACTTGCAATAAACTATATTTATGGGTCTAAATATTTTAAGATATTATTAAAAATATATATATAGACGGAAGAAATTCCTGCTGGGGGTTTTATGAATAAATTTATGACATTATAGTGATGCCTTTTTAATTCAATTATAAAGGCCCCAATGAATTAATTACAGTAGCATTTTTTCGGTTCTTTTCTCTTCGTATTATACACACAAAAAAATAAATGGACGTGCTTTAGATTTATCTTTTATAGCGCGTGGAATGAATCCGGGTAAAGTTTTCGTGCTTTAATTTAACATTTATTAAGGGGCCAAATTTGCATGAAAAAGTGTTGGTGATATTTCTGTAATAATATGTAAGGATATGTGTTTTGATGTGGGAGTTGAGGCGCAGACATATCACACCTTCCGCCGCGGAGCTTTACCGACAAAATGGAAATTCAGGAATAATGTTATCTGCTCGCTTATTTATTGATAAGAGATCAAATGATTGCGGGAAACGTTGATATCGCGGGCGCGTATTCTGTAGATGTAAGGAAATTCTTATGTAATTCGAATAGATCAATATTTATTAGCTCCGAGATGTTTGGGCTTCAAGAAGTGTACAGAGAAAAATCCTTTCCTTGAATAATATTCTTATGTATTTGATGTTTATTATTATCTATCCTAAGGCTCTCCATATTTTACTTAAATATATACTAAAAAAATTGTACTATTCATCAATATTTCAACTGGTTCATATTAATACATTACTAAAATAACTAGTTAGGAACACACACACAAATAATCAATAACAGAATTATTATTAATCATTTCCTTTTCATTATTTATTATTAAATTAGTTACTAGCAACAAAAGTTTATAATAATGTATTGTAGTTATTAATAATTACTAAAAGTGCCATACTACTGCAATTAGACTTTAGGGACAAAATTTAGTTACTAAGTGAACATTAATCAAGATTACGAGTGGGTTTAAGTTGATCTATTCACATCGACTGTAGTTTATAATTATTTTTTTAGTTTAATCAAGAATGTATTAAAGTAGTTAGCGTAGGATAGTCAACAATAAATTAGTTAACTTATGTGAACAATGTTAGACCTTAAGCTTATTATGTGGTTATTGATTTGAGAATTAATTGAATTATGTGTAATCAATTTGAATTAGTGCTTATGCGTCTAGAATATAATATTATTTCTCAAAGCTGCAGCTATTAGGAAGTCAACGATCATTTTTTAGTCAAAATTAAAACAATTTTTTGATAATTTATTATTTCCGTTTATTGATTGAACCTGAGAGTACTGTTCTGTGCAGCAATTCTACCAACTTAAAAATATTTTTCTAAAATATAATTGATTTTGCATTATAATGATTAGACAATCTAATAAACTCAAGTTGATACAATAGTAGTTTTTTTTTTGCGTTTTATAGTGAGTCACGAACGTGAGCCACGCTTTTGTTAATTACGCCCAGTATAAACTATCAATTTGTGATTCATTTCACACATTACTTGGCATATTTTTGGCATATCATTGACTAAACATATAAATCTACGGCGCGTACTGATTTAGGTAAATCTTAGACAGAATTAGTTGTCCTTGATAGTGCACGATCGACCATAACCAACCAAATTGTTTATTGTATTAACTGAGATTTTAGTTAACATTGTTTATAATTATTAATGTTCTGTTTACGTTATTATTTACAAGTAATATCTGAGAGTGCGTGGTAGGTGGATAGCTGACAAACAGCTAGACGCTAGAAGACAGCTCATGGGCAAGATCAAAACCAGACGTAACAACAGAGGGAAGGAATATGTATAGATTAAAATGGAGAAATTCAGGATGTACTCTTGTTACATATCACCAAGCATTCTATTCAAGAACTGAACAAATTGAAGCTGACATGAAAACGTCACAAAAAGAATGATAATAGTAGGAGACTTTAATTTGAAATTGTCCGAGAGGGGTTTCGAAAAACCGGCTAAGAAGATTGCAAATTGGAGAGTCCTGGATAGAGAGACAACAAGCCCTCACCAGTACGTATTGTATAAGTGTAAGTCACAAATCAGAAACAAAATTGACAGAAAGCCGACCGAAAAGATAAAATAAATTAGTAAGCTTCTATCGCATGTATTGTTCAAATGTGTGGTGTTCATACACCGTCCTCAGTAAAGGAAAAATTGGAAAGATCTAAAAAAAAAAAACTGATTTGTTTTTTGACGTATAAATGCAACATTGCTGGCAGCTGCATGGAACTGCTCTTTACATTTAATACCAGTCTTGATAAAATACGTATTAGTTTTGACGTGACACTTTATTGATTGTTCTGACTTACTCAGTTCAATTGGTATTTATGTCCTAGCTCGAGCTTTACGCAATGACTATTTATTTCATATACCGTATAAACGTACAGGTTATGCGCAGCATTTTGCTTCTACACGTATTTTGCGGCATACCAACGAAGTTAAAGTGGATTTTTTCAATGATTTTTTTTAATACTCTGCGTTTGGCACTTATTTGTGAACTTTTTAATATTTTGTAACTGTTTTAGTTTTTAGTATTAGTAATAAATAAACTAGAGAGAGAAAAGTTAAGTTTTGGTGGAATGAGGAGATACCGCAGCAAAGAAAGAAGATTGAACATCAGAAGAGAAATAACCAAGGGTAGAAAGCAAAATTCCGATAAAAACAAACTTGCGCGGAATGAACTAACATACATAACAGAAAGGAAATAAGTAAAAACACTAATAAGAATATACAAAGAAAAGGCATATACAAAAAAAGATAAGAAATGGGAAAAAGGTTATGAAATTGTCAGACAGACATTTGAGCAAACCCGACGACTTTAGGGTAAAGACTATTGAAACCCTTTTTTAAAAACCAGGATAATTAACTGAATACCGGGAAAAGGTGTAGACAGAGATCCGATTGCGCCAAACTAGTTAAAGGCAGAGTCATAAAAACGAAGAACAAGAAAGCGCAGGAGCCCAATAACATCCCTACGGATATAGTGAAGATTTTGGTCAAAAAAAACCTGACGTCATACTGAAGGAAGGAAAGGAAACGTCCAAAACAGTTAGAAAACGGGTAAACTAGTGTTTATAAAAAATCTTAACAAGCATCATGAGAAAGCTCTTGACAAAAATTGTCGCGGAAAAACTTCAGCAAAAAGCTGACTTTATTTGAAAATCAATACGGTTTCTAGGCAAAAAGATTGACGTTAATGGCCGTATAGAAGGCCAACGAGATAGCCAAAAAAGAGATGGATAAAAGCCAACGAACTAGAAGACTGTGCTCCAGTCACAGTAGACATCAGAGTAAGCTTCCTCGAGGATTATTATGAAAAATTTCTTGCGGAAAAACGGAAAATTATAGAAAAATTCAAATGACCAATATCGGTTGAAAATTGTCCGTTTTACAACTTTTAATAAAAATAATATTTGGTCAAATGCATAGTTTTTGTTAAAAATGCAAAAACCCATAAAAAACGCGACAATTGAAATATATATATATATATATATACCACCCTTTTTATGCGTGCTCTAGGTAAAAATAGTCTTCAGACAGTCCAAATACACTTAAGTATACAGGTCGTTAAGCTGTGTGTAAAATTTCTCTGAAAAATGTCTAATTTGAAGGGACTATAACCAGTAAACCTACTCCTGGGACAAATAATCAAATGGAAAACCAAAAAAGAAGGCGTGAAGTTTACGTTTAACAGAACCAACCTAAATACATAGTCGTCACCAGAGCAAAATAAGGTTCTAAGGTTGATTCTTGTAAAGGATGCGCCATCTTTTACCAGAATCATGACGAGGACTAAAGAAAAATTTTGTGGTGCGCCGCAGTACAGGAACATCCTGCTGCAAGTCCGGAGCTTTGAGGGTCTACAAAGGATACAAAACCGTCCCAGTTAAGACAATCTCAATCACCCTCCTAGCGAAAAAAAAGATTTGCGATAATTGAGAAAACGGTGGCCGAAAAAAAAAAGAAAACCTACAGAACGATTTTTAAATGGCAAGAACTAAGAACGAAAAGAGCTTCTGGACAAAAATGCTGATTAAGTAGGCTACTGTTTAACGCAGTTCCTCACAGGGCATAGTTGCTTCCAAGTATACGTAAAAAAGATTTGAAAGTTACACACAGATAACTGTTTATTCTGCGAGAATGTGGATATAATACTAGGCACACAATATATTCTTGCAAAAAATAGAGATCTATGCGAGAAAAGCCGAACAGGATATAGGCGAGAGTCTAAGACCCGAAAATATTTTAAATTAAATACTGAAAGACATAAATAAATGGATCTACATAAAATCAATGATCTTTGCAATTTTAAAAGAACAAGAAGCAAATAAAAAACAAAAGAATAACAGATTAAAGTATTACCAACGACAGCATAAAAAGATACCTAGGTATACAAAGAAATGCAAAGAACGCGAATAACGTATTTCCTGGTTGGGAAATAAAGGGGTTTAGGCGGTAAGACTTCGGCACTACCCAAATTGGGAAGAACTACCACGAGTGTCCCATGATGGATTTTTTCTCATATTGAAAATGTACGTTGTTAGAGTTAGGATTGTAGGTTGTAAATGATTGTCATTCATACACTGGCATTTGAGGCTTTGAGATTGTATCTTGCGAGAAGGTTTTATACGTAACAACTGTTGAGAGCGTGCTATGTACACTGGCATTTGATGCATTGGGATTGTACAACAACTGCAAAAGATTGTCAAGTTTACACTGGTTGGTCGGACCTTGAGGTTGTATGCAGGACACACTTTACTAGGAGCAGTTATTCAGTTATATAAAACTGGTATTGTAGTGTACTTTGGGGTTGTCTTAAGTTAGGTGACTAGTATTATGGTATATTATGTGTTAGTGTTATGATGGGAATCACTATTTATTGGTCTTATTCTACAGAAAAAGAATTTATATTTGCTTATTGCATAGTAAATTAATATAGTAATTTATTAATAGCGCGCTGATGCAAGAAAACTAGATGGACTTTCAGAGAACAGTGAGGTTAGTGCAAATTGAAAGGCAAAATAGAGAGTATCAGCACAGTGTGGTGGATGAGTAGTTAAGCGTTTGTTACATAACTTTCAGAGAGCAGTGAAGTTAGTTCAAATTGAAGAGCAAAAGAGAGAGTATCAACACAGTGTGGTGGATAAGTAGTTAAGCGTTTGTTGCGTCAATTATATAAAAAACAAATTTACATAACTGGGCGTAACAATTGTTTATTTTTAAATAACGACCTCAAACAGCGTTGCTTTATCAGTAGTAGCAATTTTAATTTAGCATAATATATGATTTTATGAATTGATACAACAAAATTTATTTTATATTTATTGATGCAATATTTGTTAATTGATTACTTATTTGGACATTATTATATAACTTTATTTGCCGTTGGCCAAATTTCAAAACCAAACTGGTACATTGCATTACATCACATTACATGTGCTTGAAATTGTAGACAATTGTGGATCACCGCGAATTTGAACCGCATTTACATTTGGATTTTGAATGAAACTCTTTTGTGAATCGCACACTGTGTAGACTGCTATGTTGTCTAAATTATATTTATTAAAAAAGAAATTGTTGATTGAGATTTACAATTTATTATTATGGGTTTTGAATTACAAATTTGTTGTTTTTTTTAGGAATTCCTTACTAAAACCGCATGGGTTTAGAATCACGTACGTGGGTTGTCACTTTTCAATTAGTTTTACGATTAAAAAAAATCACTAGTTAAAATAATTTAGGCAATTTTAATCGTAACTATTTTTTTTTTTGTTCATATCAACACTAACTTTAAAAAATAAAACCAAACATGATTGATATCTCAACGAACGTGGTTTACAAAAATGTGGCTTACGTTTGTGTTTTTTGGTGAACAAATCAATAATTAATGCCAGAAACAATTTTATAGTAAATTTATATGAGCATTTTGAAATAAACAAATAATTTACAGCAATTTTTACAGGCTTGAGCAAAGTATTTGATCTTTTTTTTTTCTGATAAGAAAAAGAACTTGTGTGGGTCCCGTATACTGCCTCGGTTGGAATTTTTGGCAGTCTTAACCTCTGGCATCGGTAATTAGCATCGGCAGCAGAAATAGACAGACGTTAAACACATGAATTAAAAAACCAGTAGCTACAGTTGATGGATGCCAATCAACACTATTGCAAAATAATATTGCTGTACTTCAAAGTTTTTTTTTTTTGTTTGTGTAAATTTTTAATGAATGTTTACATTAGGCAAGAATTCTATGACTTTGTATGCATATGATACATCTATTATGTTTAGACATGCGGATCTTAAACGTTTAGTGATCAAAAGCAGTTTATTTCTTATCAAAATCAGTAAGTCGATTAATGACTATGCGTTGCTAATAAATTAGCATAGCTATATTTTAGCAACAATAATAATATGTAATTTTATTAATGCTATTTAAATTTATTTTTTATACAACTGTTGCAACGAATGTTGTTTAACTACTCAACTACTCAACCACTACACCAAGCGTGCATCTTGATAATTTAAAACACATTAATTACATTATAAGATTCATTGATGTTTTGCAACAATTTCTGCTAACCATTGTTAACTGTCATTTTTATTGATCACATTGCTTCATTTATTTATTAGTTAAAACTATTTCTTTTATGCCAGACAATTACAATTTAGCATATGATCTTTTGGTAAAACGATACACCAACCAAAGAATTATTGCAAATGATTATTTTCAAATATTTTGCAATCAAGTCCTGTAAAATTTGATAACCCTAAAGGAGTCATCCATCTTTTGGATGTGATACAAGTCAATGTAAATTCTTTAAAAACATTAGGTTTGAATGATTTATCAGATTATATTTTGTTAGAACTTTCCTTAGGATTAATAAATTCCAAAATGAGAAAAGACTGAATGCTAGATTTAATCTAGTCGGTTTTGTATTTTAAACAAATTACATTAAATAGCATATTCAAATATAATTAATTGTTTGCAAAATAAAACATTTTAATGGGGCGCTTAATAATGAGATCATTATAATGCGATGGCTATACCTAATGGTGAATTTATTATTAAAGCAAAATAATTTAATGTTGTATATAAAAAACGAAAATATTATCTCATTACTTTTACCTCCTTAAATCTTGAATTTATTCTGAATAAATCCAAAACTGAAGTCATTGTTAAAATATAAAGAAAGCTTTACAATTTGCAAATATTAATCAAACTTATAAAACAATATCTATGCAAATCTTGATTTCAATTCAACAATACTTAGTTAAATATATTCATTATAAATTAATACAATTTAATTTATTTTGCCACATTTTAATATTAATAACATGAATAAATGCAAACGAATAAACCCTGTATTCTTCACCATTGCTTTTAGTACTGATTAATTAGTGATTATTGATTTGTGTTAGAGTAGAAAAAAAAACGGGTCGAAGTATAAGAGATGGAAAAAAATTAGGCATGGTGATTTGGTAGTACGCGATTTTTCCGAATGGGTTTTCCTGTCGACTGTAGTCCTTGCCCGAAATACGTGTTTGTGATACAAATTGTGCGGGCAAGACTGACCCGAAATAAAAATTGATTCGCATGGGAAATTCCACTTCTTTTTCTCTCTCCCTCAAAGGAAATTGCGATCAAGTGCCTATTTAGTGGAAGCAACTTTTTCTTATCATCCATAATAATATTTTCCAGTCGATTTAGTTAAATTAATTAAGTTTAAACAAATATGTCTGTTGGTGTAATTGCCAGCTCCGGCAATATGACACACAGATTTTAACCCTCGTTTATGATGATTGCGTTAAATATTTCATAATTTAATAACTTCATTTTCGGCGTTTAATCCCCCTACTTAATTATTTAAATTGTTATTAATATGCATTTTAAATATTCCGCATATTTTAACGACGTCCGGGCATTTGTTTATGATGTGGATGATCGTGGTTTTAATGAGATGAAGATTATTAAAATAAAATGGAAAGATAAGTTGGGGTATTTTCAGTTGTTTGAAAACTTACTAAATATTTTCTATGTATATCTATATATAAAGTTGTGCGGTTTATAAACCGTTTTGTGTATGCAGTAGGCTTTTGTAGGGAACTTAATTTAGAGAACTTGAAGAATTTTAATTATTTTGGTAGTATCAAAGGTTTTGGAATCAATTTGCGTGAAGGGACAAGGGGTGAAAATTTTAGTTCATATTAAACGTTTGAAGCAAATGGTGACCGCAAACTGAGCGGGTCGAATTGAAATTTCTAATTTCTGTAACCGATATTAAACCTTTCGGAAGAACCAACTCTAACTTCAATGATTGCTGAAACCCCCGACGCAGACTCCAAGCTCATTGTGTTTGCTGCCCATTCACCCGAGTAGAAATTTAGTTAAAAAAAAAGAACTACTATCGACGTTTATTCATTTGTCATCAAGTGGAAAATAACTGCCCTGAATCGAAGAAAAGGTTTATGAGCGCAAATTCTTATCCGCGTTTACCAACTTGTTATTTTTCTCCGCATTTATTTTCAATAAAAGATATTAAATTATAATTTCATCGCGATTCACTACCCGCCCCAACTACTACCAATTACCTTGTTTGTATATTTGAATTACTTCATAACTTTATTATTGCATGAACTTACTCAGCGGGATTAAGTAAACAATCAAATTATAATTCAAATCAATATCCACTTATATCATGGCTACATGCAACAACATAATTATTAAATTATATAAGCCGAGACTTGTTATAACTAGTTGACATCTCTGACCTATTATGGGTTATATAATACCCTGATGTACATACCTGTTACGTAATGATAGCCAATTCAAGCCACTCATAGGTAACCTGGCATCACCTGACAACAAGAGCTCGGATTATAAGCAATTACATATCATATTTTTTAAATTATTTATTAAATTCCGTTATTAGAATAATAATATACTACAGCTTTACTAAGTTGCGCAAATTAGAAGTTATTTTTAAAAATATAACTGCTCTTAATCTATACTAGCATTTAGTTACGTGCTTAATTAATTATCATATTAGAATATTATATTAGAAAAAGGTGAAAACAGTTTTAGGTCTTACGCTTGTGTTAACAGTTGTCTTTGAATATATAACTGTAAGTTAATTATATTTAATTGTAAAAGTACAAATTTTAAATAATCCAGGCAACCAACTCAACCAAAGAGGAAGTTGATATACTTTTGATGACATCACAAAAGACTTTAACTTAAAACTAGGTTTAAAGAAAAGGAAGACAAGAACATACCAAACATAAGAAAATAGCGGAAGCCAAAAAAAATTGTATATTATTGATTTTTATTTTAAACTACTTTTACACAGGCAGCGACTATAGAATAATAAGAGCCACTCTGAGGATAATCACAAAAATCGAACAAAGAAAAGTGAGTTAAAAAAGTCACAGCAAAGATTATGATTCTATGTGCAATATTGGAACATTTCTCTATAGTTAGTTTTAGAATTTAGGATGTTTGTAATAAAATAATTACTACTTTAAATGCGTATAAGAGAGTAAAAGAAGAATACTTTTGATCTTGTGTAACAATTATAGGTTTGAACGTTCATTCTTTTTTTTTCTTTTTATAGTTCCTTATCCGTTCCGGACGTTGGTAACCATTCTTGCAATCATTACTTTATTTACTGCTGCTTGGAAAAGCTTGGTGGTGGTCATACCAAACCATGTTCGAAGATTTTTCAGCCATGATATCCTTCTTCTTCCGACAGCTTTTTTTTCTGCTAACTTTCCCTTACAGTATTTTTTGCAATAACTGCTTTCATTTCTCATAATATGCCTTAGGTATTGGAGTTTTTTGCATTTTATGGTGTTGAGGACCTTTTTCTCCTTCTGCATTCTGTAAAGAATTTCAGTGTTGGTTATGCGATCCTTCCACAAAAGTCTCAATCTTTCGATATAACCACATTTCAAATGCTTCTAATTTCCTGTTCATAGCATCAGTTAGTGTCCACGAATCAACTCCGTAAAAAAGAACCGAAAACACGTAGCAGCGCAAAATTCTCAGATTCGTATGCAATTGAGGTCTTGGTTCTTTAGTAGAGATTTTAAACTGTTGAAAACATCACTTGCTTTCTCTGTTTGGATCTTGACCTTTTCAGAGTGATCCCCCTGATCGTTTACGGTAGCGCCAAGATACGTGTATTTATTTACTCTCTCAATGGGTTTTTGATTGACGGTGATGTGGCAATTTCTGATGTGGGATTTACTGATGATCATGAATTTGGTCTTTTTGATGTTTATATCAAGGCCATACTTTTCTCGATGCTATCAGCAAATATTATACGCGTAGCGTATATTATTTATGGTTTCACCGTTTAGCAATATTCCAGCTACTAAGTTTTCAAGAATATATATTTCAAATATATATTGAATATCAACGGTGATAATATGCAGCCTTGCCTCACCCCTTGTAGAACGTTCACCTCTTCTGTCTTCTGTCTTTTTAATCTGACAACGGCTGATTAGTTTCAGTACAAGTTTTTGATTATTCTTAGGTTTTTTCTATCCATTCTAACGTTCTTCATCTTTTGATGTTGTACTCTATCGAAGGCCTTCTGGTAATCAATAAAGCAAGCAAAAATATTACAGTTCATGTCTCTGCATCGTTGAAATAGAATGCTGTAGAGGGCTTGCTTTGGTGATATTTGTTTTTTACAAAGTCCGTATATTCTTTTATGGATTATTTTGAGAAATAGTTTTAGAAAGTGATAAGACTTATGGTTCTAAACTCTTCGCATTCTTTAGCAACAGGTTTTTTGGGTAAGATGATGAACTCGGACTTCAACCACTCTTGTAGAATGTTACCAGAGTTATAAATGTTGTTGAATACTAAAGTCAGCCATTTTCTGCTTTCTTTGTCGAGGATTTTGAGAAATCTGTCTGGATATTGTCAGGTCCGGATGCCTTAACCTTCTTTCATTGCCTTAATTGCTGATTTCACCTCTTCTACTAAAATTGTTCTACCTTTATTATTATCTTTAGGAGTAGACTCTGGTCTATTATCATAAAACAGTTGTTCAATATAATTTTCCCAGGTGTTTTTGATTTTGATCTTATTGATGATTATTTTTCCTGTGTTATCTACTAATTTATTTGTTGTTCTTAGTTTACTTTTTTTGTTACTTTTCTAATTGTTTGGTGTACATTGAAGCTATTGTTTTTGGATTGTAGGTTTTTGATTTCATTGCGGTTATCTTTAAGTTCTAATTCTTTGGTTTTTTTGATTTTTGCTTTAATCATTGCTCTTATATTTCTATATTCTTTCATGTTGTTTTGGTTCTTAGCTATTCTTCTCCTTTCCATTAGTTCTAGGATTTTGTCTCTCATCCATAATTTCTTCTTAGTAGTATTTGATTTTAGTAGTTCCTTTTGATACTGTTTGCGGCGTTTTTTAAGTTCCATTTTTTTTTTCATAATTTATCTCACTCTTTAGTGTTCTGCACTCGTTGTTCAGATATTTTCCCACTTCACATTTCATTGATGGGTCTTTGAGTTTGCGAAGATCGTACTTGTTAACGGTTTTCTTTCTTACGTTTTTCATTGTTACTTGAATACTCCCACTACTAGATTATGATCTGACTGAATATCAGCCTCTGGTTATGTTTTTACCGATGTACAACTCTTTCTATGTCGCTTGTTCACTAAGATATAATCAATTTAATTTTTAATTTTTTTTTTGTTGTATGTTCAGGAGCAGTCCACGTATATATCCTTCTTGGCGGTAGTTTGAAGAACGTGTTTGTTATTATTAATACTTTTTCTTCTGCGAATGTACTAAGTAAATCTCCCCTGTCGTTCTTTTCTCACAGTCCATATGGTCGTATGAAGTTGCTTATACTTCCTTTCCCGACTTTTGCATTAAAGTCGCTCATAGTTATTGTGAGGTCTTGTTTTGGTAGTTTCTTAAGTATTTCTTTTATCTGGGAGTAGACCTCTAACAACTCCTCATCGCTACCCTCTGTTGTTGGGAAATATACTTGTATTATATTAATTCTTGCAGACTTAGCGTGTATGTGTAATAACATTATTCTTTCGAAGATTAGTACGAAATTTGTTATATATTTAGCTATTGATTTATGTACTATAATCCCCACTCCGTGTTTTTCTTTTCCGTTAGTTGTACCTGAGTAGTATACTCAATGTTCTTTGATGTCGCAGTAATTTGCATCTGGCCAACGCATTTTGCTGATTCCCATTATTTTTATGTACATTCTTTCCATTTCTTGTATCGCGTTGTAGATTTTGCCAGATTGTGCCATTGTTTGTACATTCCATGTGCATATTGTAATTTGATAGTAGTTTTTCCTTTAACCCTTTAACATTTTTCAAAACCGTCTCCCCTCTCCGGAGATCCGATTGGAGGACTTGTAGATCCGGGATATTTTGTTTTGATTTTCATTATGCCATGTAATGGTAATAGTAGAGAATTCCAATTATGGGCTTTACTGCAGTGGTTTCTTGGGGTCTTCTGCATCCCTATGGCGTTGATCCCGTAGTTCTTGAGATTTATCCGTCTTCAAGGCCAGTTTTCTAACCCTAGGATAAAGAGTTGCTCTATCTCCTATCAGCTCGTCCACCTTAAGCTGTTGGCCGATAGCAAGGGATCACTTATACCGGCAATTGTTTGGTCGCCAGAGCCTCTTTAGTTATCTAGCAGTGGACACCGCGTGCAGGAGAGGTTGACATTTGGGCCGGATTTATTTTGGTGTTTCTTGCCGTCACCCCTTACCCACATGCATTCTATGTGGTTTTAAAATTGTGTACTTTCAACAATATTTTTGGGAATAATCCTCTAATAATTTGGCAGCAAAAGTGCAAAGCTGGGCAGTAAGCAAAGACTTCTACCTAATCGATCACATGAGTATTGTGATTATCATTACGAAAAATGCTTCCGAAAGGAAAAGGGAAACCGAGTCCATCTGCTGGTACATAGGCAAAAACAAAATGGAGAACTTGCAAAAAACTAAAACAAATTGTCTAGCAAGGCACAAATAACGATAATACTAATAACATAATAAAGATTTGCAACAATACTTTTGCAAAAAAAAACACAAAATTTTGTTTTTTATTCGTCTTTTTAGCTGCCAATTGGCAAAAACAAAGGTGACAAAGGCAAATGACTATTGATTTATTGAAGCGGCACAGAAAAGTGCCGGTTAAAGCTCTGTTGCCAAGTTGACGAGGATATATGGGGCGCAGGTTATAAAGTTGTCACAAATAAGTTGAGCGCTCGGAGTTCCGTTAAGATTCCGGCAGAAAAGCTGTACGAGACAGTACAAATATATTTCCAAGTCACCCAGTTGTAGGTTGAGTGTATGACGTGGTCAAAGAAAAGAATATTCCGCTTTGCACTGTGGAAGAAATCGAGATGGCAGGCCCAAAAATAAAGCTGGGAAAGCGTAAGGCGCGGACCAGACCAAAAGTGTTTAAATCGTGTGCAGAAAAGAACCCGAAAAAATAAATCTTTAATATCTGGAAAACCGCTAAACTCCACTTTATTGAAAAACCAAATAAAAAGGTAACAACGACACGGCATATAAACCAATATGTCTGATCAACAAGCTGGGAAAACTTCTGGAGCATATCTTAGATAACAGGTTTTTGTAGGAAATAGAGGAAAGTTTTGGAATTTAGGATAAGTTTGTAATAAATGTATACAAAGAAGTAAAGAAAGCATACTTTTGATCTTGTGTACCAATTATAGGTTTGAACGTGCATTCTATGTGGTTTTAAAATTGTGTACTTTGTACAATATTTTAGGCAATAATCCTTTAATAATTTTGCATCAAAGGTTGAGCTGTAACCTAATCGATCACAAAAACATTGTGATGATTATAACAAAAAATTCTTTCAAAGGGGAAAGGGAAACCGAGTTGAAAAGAAAATAAAGAACCTGCAAAAAATCTCAAAAAAATTGTTCAGCAAAGTACAAATAACAAATGACGATAATACCAATTTTTTCAATAACATAATAAAGGTTTGCGACAATACATTTGCAAAAAACACTTCACGCCAAATCAAAATTTTGGTTTTTAGTGGAGCAAAGAAATTGCTATACTGCGAAAGTAGTGCTTATTGGCAAAAAGAAAGGTGACCAAGGCAAATGAACGAGACCTGGACGAAAGCTGGGAATTAAGACTGCCAAAAAGGACCTAAAAGTAGCTATAGAGGTGGCAAAGAAAAGTGTCGTTTAAAGCTTTGTTGCCAAGTTGACGCGGATAAGATTCCGGCAGGAAAGTAGAGACGGTACAAAATATGTTTGAAAGCCACCCAGTGGTAGATTGGGTGTATGACGTGGTTGAAGAAAAAATATTCCTCTTTGCGCTGTAGAAGAATTTGAAATGGCAAGCCCAAAATTAAAGATGGAAAAGCGTTAGGCGCGGATCAAATTACCAAAAGTGTTTAAATTTTGTGTAGAAGAGGTCTAAAAAACAAAAACCTTTATTATATAGAAAACTGCTAAGCTTTTCCTAATTGAAAAACCGAAAAAAGATAACGACACTGCATATAGACCAATATGTTTGATCCATAAGCTGGGAAAACTTCTGGAGCCTATCTCAGATAACAGGCTCTTGTATGAAATAGAGGAAAAGGGAAGTTTGTCCAGGAAACAATATGGCTTTTGCAAACGCAGTAGACGCCATAAAACGAGTGAAAAGAGTCGCAAGAGAGACCAAAAATAATTGGCAATATGCAGCGTTAGTTACGGTTGATATGATTAAGGCATAATGTCTAATATAAAAGACCCGATAAAAGAAAAACTTTGTGCTTAGTGGTCAACTCGATTATACAGGGTGCGGCAGCATAACTTCCTTTTTTTAAATGCGCGCTATTCAGTCGGTTGATGTCGTAGCGGAAAGTTAGTGGTCGTCTCGTTTGAGAGGTGGGACTGTAAAGTTTACTACACAGTTCATTTGCCATTATGTGTTGGAACAGTGAGGAGCGTGCTTTTGCCTTTGAGGCTTATTTTTCGATTTTAGCGTTTGATCTTGTCCCGGACCGCAAATCAATTGTTACGTCGGTCACTACGTTCAGACAAACTGCAAATGTGACACGACGAAGAATTAGAGTCCCTCAGCCCATTACATCACTTGAGAACATTGAGGCAATGCAAACTTTAATGTTGCAATCACCACTTAGAAACTTAGGGTATATTTGGTTCCAACAAGACGGTGCAACGCCAAACATTTCAAGAACATCGATGGCTGTTTTGAAAGAACATTTTTCAGAGCGCCTCATCTCAATTAGGGAAAATTTGGAGTAGGTGGCGAGCTCTCCCAATTTGACTTTTTCTGTTTTTTTTTCTATGGAGTTTTTTGAAATCCCGTGTTTATGTGAACCGTCCAAGGACCCTACAAGATTTGAAGGCCAACATTCAGGAAGAAATTGACAAACGCCAGAAATTGGTTTACACAGTGTATGGAGAATGGGGGACGTCACCTACCTGATTTAATCTTCAAAACTATTAAAACAAAACTTTAGGTATGCGCCTACATTATAAAAAACAAATTAAAAATTTTCTTATTTATACAATGGGTTTTAAAAAAAGGAAGTTATGCACCCTGTATTATATGGGGCACCAGTGTGGTATGATCAATTAGGATATCCAGCGCTTACTAAACCGTCTCTACACGGGCTATACAGGTGGTGGTGCCAGGAGTCATTCCGATACAGTTGCTTGCCAAGAATAAACAGTAAAGAGGAAATTCAAGGTAGGAATCTCTTGCTACATGAGAGATGGATTGAAAAGGCCCGAATCCCACTACCGTATGCACCATGATCTTAATCAAGGAGGTCACACCATAAGCCATAAGAGATTATGGGAATATAGGGTATTTATTCACTCAGTTACTGACAGGACACTGGTGTTTTGTAAACTGTTTAAAACTTATAAACATCAGAAAAGCCAAATAACCCGGAACACTTAATCCTAAAATGCGATAAGTGGGTCGCAGTTAAGCAAAACTCAGGAAGAAAGGTACATACGCTAAGTGTCAACAACTTTATTGACATGATGTTAAGTGACGAAAACGCATGGAACCATCTTAATCGTAATACGAAAGATTATGATAAAAAAAAGAGAGAATTCTGAAGATGAATGTAATACTTTATGCAGAATTCCTATCTGCCTGTATGCCAGCGGCGGCCTCTTCGGAGATGTCTGCTTGCTTACTCTGGTGAACCCTTTGGGAAGATGTTGTTGATGGCGGATGTTAAGGTAGTCTATTGCACTTGATTTGAACGGGAATGGTAAAATATAAGAAGTGTTCACAACGGGTTCCACTAGGTGTCTTTTGTGTTTTGCAAAATTCACTATTGTCCGAATTCACAAACACGGGCGGTATACACTTAATCTGGTAGCGTAAAGTCACAATGCCTTTCCTGGATACGAATTGTCTGAGGTAATGACGACGGAGGCGATGCTCGTTGTGTTGCTGGGAGGTTTGACCACGGTCTCATGTGCGTCTCAGTTGGATCTGGAGTTTTCTGCCACACTTTTTCAGTACCGATGGTTTTGTTTCCATCTGGTCCAGGTGCTTGACAGCGCTGTGATCGGGTTGCGCGACGTGAATTTCCAGTCTGCTTTGTCTTGCGACGTTAGCTCCTTTTCTGCTAACGTTGTGATGTGTTCAGGTGTTTTATCGGCTGTGTCGGTGATGTTCTCCGCAGGTATGCCGGACGGCTTCGTTCCTCCAGGTGTGTGTGTGCAGCCTTTTCCATCTTCTATGTCGATGATGCTGTCAGCAATGTATGCTTTCATTGATGTTGTCGAGTCCGGGATAAATAATTCCGCTACTTGGAATTCATCGAGCTCGACCTGGGTGGGCTTGTTGACTTGGACTTGCAGTTCCAAGTTCCGACCTGGGTGGGCTTGTTGACTTGGACTTGCAGTTCCAAGTTTTCCTTATCGGAGATGTCGTAGTCGTTGATTGACCAATGTGACATTAGGTCGCTGACAGGGGTCTCAGCTAGCAATCGTGCATAAGGGCTGCACGTCGACGGTTTTAACAAGGAGTGTGGTAATTTCCTACACCACTGATCGTTGTCGACAAAGTTCTCGACTAGCGTAGGAACAAACCATCCGATAGTATTTTCGGAAGTTTCTGCTGGTAGTGCCAAGGTCTCCTCTCAGGGTATGTTCGTGTTTTATGGAGCTTGCTTGCTCCAGATTCTGCCCTCTAGTTGGGCTCCATTTGTTACCGGTTCTATCTCCTAAAATCGCGAAAACCACTGCCGGAACCTGAAAAGTAGAATTTTCTGACAAGCCCGTGCCACGAGTAATTGACGTGTTAATCTTCCGCAACACGACTAATAGTGAACCCTAAGTAGACACTTCTTTTATGTTACAGACTACTCCCGTATAGTGTCAACAACCAAGAAGTCAGGACCTGGACAACATTTTTGCCAGGATGAATTGGTAGCTCAGCCTAGGAAGTTGTAGGGGATTGTTGCCGCACGGAGGCGGGACTCCTTCCACCAATCAGAGCGCAACCGCGCGCTTATAAATACCCAACTTTTCTCCTCTGCTCCTCAGACGAAATCCAGAGCCCAAAGCAACCACATCGAGACGAACATCATCTAAACCACCACATCAGCTGGCAATCCGCTGGGTGCCTCTTAGATGACCCTGATCACCACCGCTGCAGCTTCCGACAACGTCACCCACTGCAACCAACGAGCACTTCCTCCGGCTCCATCCGAGGCCGCCTGTTGCATTGCAGTCTACCTCTGGCTAACTTCAGAAAAGGCTTTTACACCCGGTGCTTGCACCTCCCGCCCAGGTTTCAGGACGGCCACTGATCCTTGCCTTGTGCTGGTTTACGTGGATCCACAACAACCACCAGCTTTGTGTGAGCGACGTGGTGCACGCTGTGTGCGTGTGTGTGTGCGTGCGTAGCGAGGGCCTGTGTGGCGAGCGTCTGTGTGACGCGTGTGTGAGGAACTTCGGTTCATCATAATAAAACAAAAGTACAAACAACGTACCATCACCGTCTGGAGATCCCCTCCTTGTCAGGCAACCTTCATCACACCAGAAGAACGATGCCGGTAACACAGATTGATTGTCTTTATATTGCCATTTACAACAACGCTTGTCTTCATGTCGAATGTGTTTGATCAAAATCATTGCTAACAAGATATTTGCTCTTTCATCTATCTTAATCTCTCACCGAGGCCTCCACGGACTACCACATCAACATCTTGTTAAAAAATTGGCAGGTTGACAAAGTCCTTGACAATTTGGAGGAATTGGTTGAGAATGTCAAATCGTGGATTGCCTTAAAAAAACAGTGCTTCTTTGCCCGCGGTATTAACCGTCTTTCGAGCAATTGGATAGTAGTCATTTTTGTTGATAATGATAATTATATTATGTCAGTTTGTTTTTGTTTTGGTTATGTTACAATATAATGAAAACAACGGTAGATAATTATGCACAACTTTCTAGCATAGAATTAATAGGTTGATGCTGTTTGTTCTTTCCACCATCTCTCTCTTACTTACTATCAAGTTTAGCTTTTTTTAATATTTCACATCTTAACTTTTTCCTAATTATTGAAGCTTGCTATAAGAATCAATGTATTGCATAATGCTCCACAACAGACGCTTCGGCGACAAGCCTAAACATTTCTTTAACTAAATAAATATTTAAATTTAATAAATTTTGTGTAAATTGCTTCTCCACCCAGTGTGGATACATACACTAGTGTTTTAGGGTATACACCCTTTATGTGTCTAGCATATCACTGGTCAGAGAGACAATTTACATAAAATCACAATAACTACTACCTTTTATGTATAAATATATACGTTACGTACCTTTCTAAAAACAGTATTTTGGCCTTACTTACACAAGCAATTTTATACAACCATTTCAAAAATCAACAAACTTTGCTAATTAAGTACTAAATCAAAATTACAAATCGTTAATTGCAATTTAAAAATGGGTAAAAAAACGAGAATATATCCCATATTGCTTTTATAATAAATAATATGAAAATATTTATATTAAATAATTTTCTAAAAAAATAATTGGGATATTTTTAATTTCATTCAGCTATTAATTTTCTTTAACTAGTAGAGGCAACAAGTTTCAAGATGTGAATGATGTAATTACAACATATATTTAATCGTGTAAGGTAGCATGTAAAGAGGCGTATCGGTCACTGCGGATACTAGTGTTTGCTAACTGTTTCTCCGATTGGATTGTCGACAATTTTCAATTGTTTGTTAGTCTATTGTACAATCTAACAATGTCTTGAAGCATATTGTTAAAATATTTTTCAGTCAATTTTGATATTGTTGACTTGTATGCTACATACAACTACATTGATAGTTTATTGAATAATTTTTCATTATTAAATGAATGAGCATAATAATTGATTTTACATCTGCAACATATTCTAATTGAAAATGCTGGTAGTAACATAAATTAATTAAAATAGTAATACACAAATTGCATTAATTTATTTGATGGATTGAAATGAATTAAAAATGCCAAATGAGTTCAATAATTATATAATTTTGTAAAATCATTCAGCTATTTTGCTTTTGTAGTATGTATTTAATTAAATTGCACTTTAAATATTATTTCAATGGTGGAATTTTGTAGTGTAATTTATCCTGAATGGAATAACTTTGCAAGGATAATTCCAAGCGAAGAAAATTATACACATGTGCCTGGCCCCATTTCCGAAACTTTATGGTAAACGTGGGAGTTGCTTGAATATATATTTTAGAAAAATTTAAATGCCGACCTGACTTTTGATAGGGGATCGCATATTTTTACTCTAAACGGTTTTCAATTTGAAAAGACATTTTATGGAAACAGTCATTCGCTTGTTTATTTGTTTTATTTCTCATTCAATAAAATCTATTCATAAATATTAATTATTTATCAGGAATGTTGTTATTTGATTTGGAAATTTTTTTAATTAAATTCATTTCTTTCATCTGCAGCTTAATATTCATCTTATTTAAAAACCAATTTTTATTTTAAAAATAGCAGTCAAACCTAGTTGGTCAGAACTGCATATAATTTTGAAAATATGACCCAAAATAAACGAAAAGTATCCTTCTGGTTCAAAGATAATATTCTTATAACAAGTCCATAAACTGCTTTGTCTTCGATGTTATAGTTTTAACGAGTGTGGTTTTACTTGTTGCAATTTAAAGATTTTTATGTTGTTTGGAGCATCATAAAAATATCACATTTCTAAATTAATGGTTCTTCTTCATCTAGATGATTTATACATTAAAAAAACAAATTAAATCATCAATTGTTTGTTAGCTATTTTATTTCATAATTCGGTTATTTTGTATTAGAATGAGGTTTTGTTTCTTTCGACTGTATATATTCTAACAAATAACAAGTATGTGAATACCGAATGTCCACTTGGAAGCCGTCATTAATGTGTAAAAGTTTCTATAAGCATTATTACGTTTGCGTAATGGTCAATAACGCACAAAAAAGTACTATAATAAATTCCGACCTTTTAAGAACTTATTCCAACAAATGTTATATTATTAAACATAACAATTTCAAAAGTACTACACATTTATTTGTTTTTAGCTAATTGAATAAAATTTCAGTAGGTTTAAATCATTTAAAAATAACAATTTTATAGTTGTTATAAAACTGTTTGGCAATTTTATATTATATGTGTGTTATAACTTCATAAATTACAAAAAGTCTAAGTGTTAGGATATTCGTAGACATGTACAGTACACACATACATGTATAACATATAATAAAAAATATGAAATGCTTGAATTATTGAGCATCCTCCTGCCGCAATTACTTTGTACGGTCTTGAAGATAATAAGATGTAATTTTTTCTTTCCTAATTGAAAAGCAGTTCCATGTAAACAATGTAATATCTCATATTAAATATGAAAAAAAGAAATACATATTTATATTAAGAAATCATTTTCTTGCTGTTATATTTTCTGAATTGACAATAATTATTTATTTTTATTATATGTATAACGTTTACTATATGAGTTATGTTAATTTGTAGTGGATGAGTTATTTTATATACTACAATATTTTATTTTCAAATTCAATATTCAAACTATTATTTCTGAAAATTATAATACCGTTTCATTCAAATCCACATAAATAAAACGATTATGAGCGTGAACAACCCCAATGAGCTTAACACTGTATGTGCACTTATAATTATAGCATGTTGCTACGTGTTTCACATCTAACGATTCAAAATTGTAAAATTAGGAAAATTCAGTTTTTTTACAATTGTACTTCAGCTATGTTGAAAGTCCAGAATTTTTTTTATAATAGTTTAAATTAATTGAAATTAAAAGTGCTACAACTGATTCTTAAGAGAAATCTGCTTAGAAACCCAACGAAACAATATATATCTTCACTGTTAAGATTTAGCATAAATATAAACCATTAAATTGATTTATAGTAATAATACTGCATAGCAATAGCAGTTTTTTAAACAAATCATAATGAATTTGTATAGTTTTGGCAACTTTGTTAAAAAAACAGAATATTTACTTTTAAAAGAACTTGAAATCGGTTACACTTAATATTGGAACGTTTTCTTTGTTCTATGTTTTGATATAAGACAACGTATTTTTTGTTTTGTTTTTGTAAAATTGGGACTAAAATATTTTTTTTAATCAGACAATACTATTTTTTTAATAATAAATAATTTGTTGGTTGTTTATAACGTATACTCTATAAGCGTATCTTTTATGTAATAATACGCATGCAGCGTGTTGTCAGTTATTAATACAATTTTTGTTTCATATTTTTTACACGTTGCTGCTACATATAGCGTTTTATGTTGATCAGTTTTTTACAAGTGTTAAAACTGCTGTACGAAATTGCAGTATACAGGTTTTAAAGTTTACCAACTATCTCAATATCGTGATCTTTGAATACTGTACTAACAAGAAAAGCAAATATTGGGTTGAATTTGAGATAAAGTCCTTCTTGGATATTTGTCATTCTACTCTGGGAATTGATTTTGTCGCACTGGTAGACAAAGTGGTTTGCTAATCAAAACAACAAACTGCGATATATGTAATGCAACTATACCGTTGAGTTTATTGTGCAAGCAGAGAAAAGATTATTTTTACACGATTACATAGTGGCCAACTGCCAATGAACTTATAAGGATTTGTTGACTATCTGAAAAGTCACTAATTTGTAATATTTGAAATGTTTTGTCAATTGTCTGCCCAAACTTAACTGTTTAAGTCTGTCTTAGGTTTTTAAGAGCCAACCAGCCAGCCAGCAAATTTACGCCAGTCAAGGATAAATACAATTTTAATTTCAAATTCTGACTTAGAATCGACTGCAAGCAGCCGACCTGTATGCAGCTTTTTGCAACGCTCCAGCAATTTTGCAATTATCATTGCAACCGACAGCGATTTAATTTTTAATCCTTTGTTCTGTCTGTTGTATACTTGTATACAGCAAGCAGAACAAATTTTCATTCCAGAGGTTAATGGCTGCTGCAATGGCACCCGTGCCGGAGCAGCAGCTTAAAGAAGCGATAAAGAAGGAACCCGGGGATGTCCCGGCCGGCTTCTTATACCAGGATAAGAAATCCAAAAAAAAAAAATCCCAACCGAGAGATAAACCCGGTACGAACGCCAGAGTGGCTGCCCTGTCCTACCAAGTGCAGGGGATAAAAGGCCAGATGGCCTCTATGGCGGCCACAATAGTAAGCCTCAACCAAAGGATTATGGATATATCCTCATCTTTTCAGGTTTTCGCCGACTTTGTTTCGTCCCTGAAGAACAGCGGATCTACCCCCACCGCCGAGGCTCCAAAGATGGAGGCAATGGACCTGGGGGCCTCTACCGGCGGGAACAAGCGACACCACGACTCCACTCCCTCCGATGATGGATCCGATCCAGACGTGAGAGGCCACGCCCCTGCAAAGTAGATACCGGACCCAGTTGCAGCCGACGTTTCGACAGCGGTCCGTGTACCCAACACCCCGCCCCTTACTTCCGACGAAGCAAGAAAAAGAAGAAGAAGGCCGCCAAACGGAGCAGGATTACGGGTGAGCCTTTTCCTCCATTAATAAGGCTTTCAGCCACTCCCCAGCAGCCATCAGCCACTGGTATTAAGCCATCAGCGGCTCCTCTCGCCAGTCCTTCAGGCCAAACGGCAAAAGGGCCTTCTGCCCCCAAGCGCGCCACCCCCGCCCAAAAAGGGAGCCTCTTCGCCGAGGTGAAGTTCCGGCCTATTGCCGCGGACCTCAACCACGACGGCAAAGGCCTTATGGATAATAATGTAGTTCATCCCCCCGCTGACACTCCCGCGAATAATAATTCTTTTAAATCTCGTCCGCCGGCTTTTGTAATGACTGACAAAAGCAAATACCCGGCTACTTCAAAATGGTTTAAGGATAACCGAGTTGTTATCCTTTCTTCGCGTACTACCCAAAAGGGTATTCGCATGGCGCCAGCCACTTCAGATGATTATAGAAAGGCAACTGACTACCTCAAATCGGCGGGTGTGGGCTTCCACACTTGGTCAACCGCCTAGAAGAGGTGTCTTGAAATTGTCATCAGACACGTTGCTGAATGTTTCACTGAGCAGGACGTGGGTCAGGCTCTTGTCGATCTGAGATTCTCCCCTTCCAACGTGCATCGTATGAGAAACGAGCACGTTAGGCTTAGCTCGGTTTCGGTGCAGCTTTCTAAAGGCGCCAAATCAATTGAAATTATGGGGTTGAAAGAACTCCTTGGTCTCAAGGTTTCAGTTGAGCCAAAAAAACGTGGTGGTGGCATTCCTCAATGCCACAAATGCCACAAATGCCAACGTTTGGGCCATACTGCTAAACGTTGTTTTTCCAAAGCGCCAGTTTGTCGCATCTGTTCCGGGCCCCATCAATCGATGGTCTGCCCCAAAGACATACTTCCAAAGTGTGCTTTTTGCGCGGGTTTGCATCCCGCCAATTTTAAAGGATGTTCTTTTTATCAAAAAATGTTGACCTCGCACGGCAAGGCGAATAAATCAGCCTCTTCGACTCCCGCGACCGCTCCGGCTTCGGCTCATTCATCATCTAAACCCGCAGGTCCCCGCAAACCTAAAGTTGTCACGGGCAAATCTTTTGCAAACGCGGTTGCTCCACCGGCAATTTCTCCGGTAGCGAGTCAGGATGACAGGATAGTCGCTCTGTTGAACGACTTCAACGATTATTAAAAGAAAATCATGGCTACTCTTCTTCAGAATCAGTAATTTCTAACGAGGAACCATTACTTCGTGTTTGTTTCTGGAATGCCAAAGACATTTCAGAAAAAATGGGTGAGGTGGAACAGTTCTTCATCCAAGAGAACCTCGACATCATGCTGGTGTCCGAGACAAACCACCGTCCCACCCAATAGTTGAGACTACCGAATACTTTTACGTATTTGGGGTCGTCGGGAATTAGACTAAGGCATGGGACTTTGATTTTTGCAAAAAGATCATTGGACCACTCCGAGGTCGACACCCCCGAGCTAGTCTCTCTAGAATCAAATGCGATAGTGGTCAATGTACCGGATCGAATCGGTCTTATTTAACCCTCTCCCCACAATCATAGCTGAGGATTTCAACTGTAAACACCCGGCGTGGAATAGTTTACAGACAAACGTCAAAGGTCGGACGTTGCTCGACTTTGCAGAGCAAAGGGGGTTACAAGTAGTGAGTCCAGAAGAACCCACCTTCTATCATAGCGCAGGGCACCAAGGAGACGTTCTTGATGTGGCTATATTCAAGAACGTCAACCTGGTTTATACCATCCGAATAGTCAACGATATGAGTTCCGACCACCTCCCGGTCTTGCTAAAGCTCTTCGGAAGGGGGTTACCTGGGGAGGGAGGAAAATCCGTCATCCGTACGGATTGGCCCTTCTTCTCACGATCCCTGGAAGAGAGTATCGGACGCATAACTCCGGTGAGAACGGCCGCGGACATCGATAAGGCCGTCGAACTTTTTACGCGCCAAATCCAGCAGACTTTGGAAAAAGCCTCTAAAACCCATCAGGTTCACGTGGATAATCCTCTCGGACTATTTCGGGACGTGAAAGATTTAATCCGTAGACGAAATGCCGGCAGGCACCTTTGGCAGCGGCACCGCAACCCCTTAGATCGCATGACATTAAACTCTTTTCATGGTGAGGTGAGAAAAGCCATAAGGTCCCACAAAGAATTGTGTTGGGAAAATACCTTGGAATCCTTCACGGAAAATGATCATCCAATGTGGAGGGTCTCCAAGTCCTTAAGGAACAGGCCGGTCCCTATTCCAGCTATTCATGGCAAAAATAGGGTACAATACTCGCTTGAGAAAAAGGACGAAGCATTTGCTAACAGCCTGGAACTCCAATGCTCCCGAACAATTGTTTGGACTCGGAGCACGTTGAAAGGGTTGAAAAAGTGGTTAGGAGAGCCCTGAATGCTGCTGACGACAACGCGCCGCTGCAAAGCGTGAGACCGTCTCGAATACGAGAAATTATACAAAAAACCGGTCTGCTCCAGGCTCTGACAAAATACCTAATAGAGCGCTAAAATGGTTCTCGCACACAGCGATAATGGTTCTCACCAATATTGCTAATGCGATTCTTTGCACTGGGCATTTTCCTACGGTTTGGAAAAGCTCAATTGTCATAAACATTCCAAAACCTGGGAAAGACCGGCGGTTTCCTCAAAATTACCGGCCTATCAGTTTACTATGTACCTTGAGTAAGGTCCTAGAAAAGGCTATCTTAGATATTATTCAAGATCACGTTGATTCGAATAATTTACTTTCTTTGCATCAGCATGGTTTTTGTTGGAAACATTATTCGGTCCACCAGTTAAGTTGGGTGACTGATTTCATTGTGGAAGGTTTTAGGTTGAAAAAGGCCACAGGGATGGTCCTTTTCGACGTGGAAAAAGCCTTTGACAAAGTCTTCTCTACAAACTTCACAGTCAAAAATTTCCTTTACGTCTTATAAGGCTGATAGCCTCATATTTAAACCGTAGAACCTTGGCTGTTAGAATTCAAAAACACGTTTCAACCACGCAAAATATCACGGCAGGGGTCCCTCAAGGCTCCATTCTCTCTCCGGTCTTTTTTAATCTTTTTGTTGCGGACATGCCTTCGGGATCGAAGCACGGGGTTAAAATGGCACAATACGCACTTTTGTACTTGTCAAGGTCACCTCTGGTGATCACCTCTAGGCTACAAAAAGCCACCGACGATCTGGAATGCTGGTTAGATGACTGGCTAGTAAAGGTCAATCCGGAGAAAAGCAAAGCCGTTTTCTTCACTCGGCGACGGAACGCACCTCATGATAACGTCTATCTCGAGGACGTTCCTATACCGTGCTCCGATTCTGCTAAGTATCTAGGGATTACCTTTGACAAGGGGCTCACGTACAAGTTGCACGTGCAGTCAATACTCGATAAGGCTAAATTAGCTAAAAATCTTCTGTTTCCGATGCACGTCTACCATCAGACCCATGATGACGTACGCGTGCCCCGTCTGGGGAACCGCCGCAAATACGCATCTAGATAGGTTAGAATCGTTCTAAGGCAAGACCTTGCGGTGGCTCACTGGAGCTCCATGGTTTGTCCAAAATTGCAATATTCAAAGCGAAGCTTTGACCGCAAAATACTTCGACAATCTCGCGGTTCATTCCAATCCAGATCTGGCCCGACTCGCCGAGCCAGATAAGAAAGTTTCGCGACACAAGCGCCCGGTTAATCAATCGATTAACATTTCCTAAAACTCCTTTCCTCTTCCCTCAGCCTATAAGGCGCATATGTCCCCTCTTTTTTGACACTGCCTTGTCTTACAACTATCAACGGAAGGTTTATGAGCTTAAGGTCTCGAACTTCCAGGCATATCACCGGGGGGGGAGTTTAGTCGGTAGGTGCCTGCCTCTTGTGGGTGAATCCGACACTTTCAGTTTTTAGAATATTCTCCTCCCAAGCCACAAAAAAAAATCTGACTTAATTTTATTAATTTAATTTTTTAACAATAATTAACTGAATAATTAATGAATTTTTATTTTTAATTTTAGATGTTTTATTTTTTAAATAATGCCGAATAAATGCAACCCAAGTTTTGTTTGGCCAAGCCAAACGATAACATATGGAAGCAAGCAAAAAAATCAATGCAATTCAAGCGCTCGTGGAGTCTTTCTTGAAGAAACCTTAGGAGGATATCAAGAAGCTCCACACTCAATTAAACTGCGGTGAAACCAGCACAATGATTGACACATTGTCCACTACCGCAGCAAATAAAATTATTTTTTCTCTTCCTCAGAAACCGATGGATTCAACTTCTATCCAGATAAAAAGACATGCCCCATTACTGTCCTCTCAATCCGATGAGAATTCAAGCCTAAAAACTTTATTTAGATGCCCATTCTGACATAAGTTACCACTCAGCTATCTATGAAGCAGAATAAAAAGTTGACCAATTCCAAGAAAAACAAATACGGAAAAAAATGGAGAGAAGACAATGTTAACTCATAATATCATTTCTATTTCTTATAATGCTGAAATACAATCCGTCTCACAGCTATGGCACACAGAGCATCCAGAACAACCATGTAAATAAGGGTTCAGTTCCAGTTTCAACAACTGGCATCTCTTCAGTAAACGAGGAAAAATCTCTTCCAATGCCGTTTTCTGCATTCCACGCCAACCAGACATTTATACATCGTGCAATTAACACAAAGCTCGGATTTAAAATGATTTTCCCCAACCTCGATAGATAATTCATCACTTTTCTTATCAAACTGAGGCCGAAAAGATCTTAAAGGTGGTCCTACCAAGGATACTTCTAACTATTTTACGGTTAAGAATGTTAAGGAACAACTTTTTATGTCATATATGTCAATGTTACGTCTGCAGGAAATAGGCAGTGTCTCATCCTACAGACCAGTATTCCAGGATTGAGGGGTAAAGATGAACTCTTTTTTCCTAAGTCAGGGAGTTTACACTGCTAGCTTTATAAGGTGTCCGCCCAGTGCACAAACAAGGATTGGACCAAACTGCTAATAACAGGAAAAATAAAATGTCAGCTCTTCAAAAATCAAAAATCAGCCACGATTAAGACAAGAGTAACTCCCGCGTCTTAAAGGAAAAATCCTTTGCACAGGCAACGGATTCTGGCACTCAACCACCATTTTTAGGGAGGAAAGGGCTGGTAAATTATCAGCAGACGCCCGCAACAATCCCCTGGAAGATTGATGATGACAATGAAGAGTTTAAAAAACTACATCTTAAGTCAATTTTCATAATAGCTGACACGATTAATAAAGATGGTGGAACGGTGAGATGGCTCAGTTATAAAGCATTAGCGTAGCACGCTAACAGTCCAGGGTTCAATCCCCAAATATGACTAAAATAATAACTTGCTCTTTATCCACCGGGGTGATCCGGAAGTTACCTAATAAGCCGTTGGTCCCATCAACCCCTTTCAAACAAGTCGTAAGACTTCTGGAGCGATGTTAAATAGCTGTAAAACGCGCAATAAAGAAGAAGATATTCTGCTTTGTATCTGCTTTTGGAATAGCAACGGCATTACCGTGAGTTAGCTCAGTTATAGAGCGTTAGTGTAGCACGCTAACAGTCCGGGGTTTGATCCCCGAATATGACTAAAATAATAACTTGCTCTCTATCCACCGGGGTGATTTTTATGTCACCTAATGTGCCGTTGGTCCCATCAACCCCCTTCAAACAAGTCGAAAGACTTCTGGGGCGATGTAAAATAGCTGTAAAACGTGCAATAAAGAAGATTAATTATAAGAAAGAAAAACTAGAGGCTTTTTTTTAAACAACATTGGTGTTGTGTTATCCGAAACCCTGAGTTCCTAGAAAAGTTTACATCATCCCAAACACTTTTACGTATTTGGGATACATGTTTGGAGGGAGCACTAGAACGTGGAATTATAATTCTCGTAAAACAATCAGCTGACTACTCGAAAATCCTTACGACTAAATTTGAGGATAGTTTGATTGCAATTAAGCCTATGGCTGATAAAGTTGATTTTAGCATATCAATCAACTAAGCAGCTAGTAAAAGCAGATTTTTATGCTATACTAACCGGCCAGCATCCAGCAAAATGTTGTATGAGATTTTAACTCAAATCATTTGTTTTGTCACAGCAGACTAACAAATGCTAAAGGCGATGTACTGTTTAGGGATGCCTAAGGTAAGAACTATACAGTACCAGACTCGCCAACTTACCACAATTACCATAAGTACATTTGGGATGTTCTTAACATTGCGTTACTTAATAACATTGCAGTTCAAACTGCTTTTTTGATTAACGACTTCAGCTCAGTAATCTTAGATCTCTATGGGATGTGTGAGGAGAAAGAGAAGGTCAAGTCGGTCTGCAAAACTGATTGTTTTCTCCTATCCTAGAAGAGAGCATTAGATCACTACTTATATTTGGACGGTTCACTTTATTAGTCTCAACAATGTAAAAGTCTATCAAGGTTTTGCCAAAAATTTGATCAAATCGATTATGTCTTGACCGAGAGACCAGAAAGCTCATCTGTTCTCAAAATCATGATAGACAATGATAAAGGTCTCATGATTCAACTAACCAAACCTAACTAACCAGATTAATGGTGAAGTAAAGAAAGAAGACAATAAGCATAAAAATCAGTGCTGAAAATCCGCTATCAAGTCTTCTAACGTGCCTTTTCAACCGCCACCTAGGAAGTTTGAAATTTTCACCCACGAAAGCCACGGTTAACTGTATCAAAACTTTTACCTAATCTGATTATTATTTTATTAAATTGCAGGTTTCAATCTTTTTAAAATTTAATGATGTTTTCTCTTTTTTTTTGTAGCCGGTTTTAAGTCCAGCTGTCTTTCTATCTTTTTGGTGGCCTGTCTAGAAGTCTTTTGGAGTTTTCTATTTTTTGCTTGTTTACCTAGTCGGGTGTCTAGCATTTGGGATACGTGTTCATTCCATGCTCGGCGCCTCTGTGTTGTTTATCTAACACGTTTTGTAGATTGCAGCATCTTCTTATCTTAGTGTTACGGATTTTGCTTTTGAGGGTTTGAGAGTTTACCGTTATGTTCCTGTATGTTTTCATTTTTTTTGTTTGTGCAATGTTTTTATTTTACTAGTTTCTGCTCTGGTCTCAACGGCATAGGTCATAATTGATCGGATGCAGATTTTCTATATTTTGATCTTAGCGTTTTAACTTATGTATTGGTTTTTCTATATTAGACCTCATAGGCACTGTAATAGCTTTGTAGCTTTATTGATTTAGCTTTGTACTTTGCCTGCTCTATCTTAGTTGGCTAATACTTCTACTCCGAGGTACTTAAATAACATTACCATTTTCAGTTTTTTAGATACGGCAGTTTTGTTTGTTTGCAAGTTTATTAAAGTTTTATAATTGAATTTTTTTTTTATTTAGATCATCAAAGAGAACTTACGTTTTGTTGGCGGCCGTGCACTTTTCCTTATTCAAAAAGGGATGGACAAACGTTTTAGTCAAGCAGCAAACCTCAAACGCAAATCAACAATTATTCCTATACGACGAATTACTCATTACTCTACAATCAGAGCATTTTTCATTAGACAGAAGCAACGGTTAATCACGCTTACATTCAAAATGTATTATATTTTTCAACAATTCTGTTAAACAACAACATTTTTTTTCCAAAATTTTCTAGATTTGCAAATTACTTCTAGTAGCCATTTTTGCATTTGCTGATCAACACCATTGCAAGATCTTTCTACATGAGACTATTACTTTCTAGCTTGTTCCTTTTCTTTGTACTGTTGATCTTCTTTGGTCCAACTTTTTGATCTATTTTTGACATTATTTTGGTTCTGTTAAGTATTGAGGCTAAGAACCAAAACAGCTTTACCATCTTTTTATCTACATATTGTATTGGACATAAAGCAATGACCACATACGTTTCTTAATTAGACGCGTTGCAAGCGACATCTGCAACTCCTGAATTGTATATTCAGGCGTAAGAAATAAGGCATAAGTGCCGACGTTCTACAAAGATCCATTTTTGGGCCTACTCTATGAAACTTCTACAATGTAGTCCTGAAGGTACCATTATGGCAGTTGCAGATGATTTGGCGTTGCTAGCAAAAGCAGGAAATAAAGAAAATTTGTGTGGCTTTACCTTATGAATTTCAAAAAAAAATTAGATGACCAGCAATAAAATGAATTTATCACAAAAAAAGACAAAGAAAATGTAAGATTAAAGCTCTCCAATACAGAAGTAAGGCCTTCAAGGTTACTAAGATATCTTGGAGTGTATTTAGACATGGCATGTTCAGTATTTACACATTTTTAATTATTTTAATTAATGATACGTTGGTCCGCCCTTATTGTTTAACCTAACCTAACCTTTTTTGGCATTGAATGATTGTACTGTTGCGTCTCAAGCAATTTGTAATTTATTACGAAGAGCTACTAATGTCTGCGGAGGATTTGTCAAGTTTGTTAATCTTTTTTCTAGCATGACTCACACTTTTTAATGAGCGAAAGATCTGGAGATCTACCAACGGCAACTAGTTAATCTAACATTGTTTCAAACAATTTTTGGGAAGTCTTAACAATATGCGGACGGGCATTATCTTGCTGAAAAAGGAAATTTTCTAGCCGCTTTAAGTAGGGCTGACTACACGTAGGGTTTTAGCACATCATCAACGTTTTGCCGGCCAAATTTTTTTTTGTAATAAAGATTAGATGGGGTTGACTTTCATAAATATTAGCACTCCATAATTTAACGAACAGGTTGGTGCATAGGATTTGTAATTGAAAACTCAACATTTTTTGTTTACCAGGTTTTTGATTTATTTCTGGATAATTATTCAAAGAAATACGAGTCAACCTTTTTCACCAATTTATTGATCAGCAATTGACCTGCTACCCGTAAAACGATCTCTTACAACTATAATACAAAGGCGTTGGTCCTAAGCTTTATTTGTTTGCTTTTGGCCTTTTTGGTTCTTCTCCTATGATGTTTTTATTGTTTTTAGTCCAAGTTTGATTGGTTTTAGTTAAGACTATTTGCAATTCCTTTATATAAAAAACAACTTGAGGTGGATTGTCCAGCGTTTCTGCACTTTGGTCTTCTGGTACTATTATACATTTCTGGTTATTATTCTTTTTGTTCCGTTTCTTCAATGTAGTCATAAACTTTTGACAGAGGATAGTCTTGAGTTCTTCTTTAGTTAGGTAGTATTTTTCATTCAAAAAAGACAATGCGTTTTTTATTGTAAGTTTTGCACTTGTTCAGCAGATGTAGTAGAGTTTCTTTATCCTCCAGACATCCGTGGCATAGGTAATTCTTTTAGAATCCTATTTTATGCATGTATTTGTTTAATCCACAGTGTCCAGTTATCAGTACTAAGCTTTTGCAGCTTTCTTTGCTACATTTGCGTTACCATAGTTTGGGCAGTGTATGATAGTCCTATTAAGAATAGCATCGTATGCTTCATTCCTTGACAGTTTTTCTACAGGTAGTTGTGTTTTGTTTTAAATTTTCTACGGATTATTTGTTTACCGGTCTCGTATGGATTTTCGACAACGGGTTTTGGTCTAATAAACGTCTTTGTAGTTTTTTTTTTGCAAGCTGGTCTGATTTAGAGTTTTTTTCTGTACAAGCAAACCTTACAGTTCTTAGCTAATGTTTCCACACTGGTTATGCATCATTATTTTGGATTTTATAACTAGCATATTGCTTGTAGTGCCACTTGGCTATTGGACATGATAGTTATTGGTTTGCTAGCGAGTTGTCCCGATTCAATAGTGTTCTAAGCGAGCCATTCAATGGCAGCTATTTCTGCTTGAAAAACTTATTGTGGTCTCTGGCCTCATATTAGTACTAGATGGATTATTGATATTGCCCGGGTATTATTTGTTTATCTATTCTCCTCGAAACGGTATTATCACATCAAACAACGTCTGTACGCAATAATCTTTTATGAAATTTGATTTTATTCTTAGTGTCTTCTTTCGTGTTACACATTTATTATTCCCGGTCTGTAAACCTCGAGATTGGAAGTATGTCTTGTCCTGCCTTCATCATCACAACTAAGTGCAGTGGTGTTCATGGAGTGATAGTAGTATTATTTGTGTTAGAGTTGTTCAAAAGTTACTTTTCAATAAACAAAGGTTCCTGCCAAATTTGGTTAAAAAACTTGTATTTCTTCTTAGTGCAATTATCATATCACTATAAATATGCGGCAAGAGACGTCTGCTAACTCTACAAAGAAGTTGTTGTGCAATTTTATATTTGTTATTTTAGTTTACTAAATATACTGAAACTTACAATAGTTATACTTAGACTAGCATTTGTACTAATTTAATAATAATCTATAACCAATCGATTGCCATGCTATGTAACAGATGGACTTTGTTGGAGAAAAATCCGCAAAAGGCAATTTTAACCCTATGATGGCGTATTGTATACTAGCAGAATATATTGATAAATTCTTATCAGACAGTTTTTTATTATATACTATTTTACGTGTTTCTTGTATTACAGTGTTTTTTTAAACAAAAAACATTTACTAACTACATAAATTTAATGTAATCGTTTCTGTTCATTTTTAAATAATAATTAGTTTTGCAATAACGTATGAAGTATAACTAGTTGCAAATTGACTAACCTATTAATCTATGTGAAAGATACACGCAAATGACATACTGTATTTAACATCTGAATGCTTGTTAATGATGTTGATGTTCGTTCATTAGCTAAGTCAAATGCAGTTAATTAACACATTAAGTTAAACAAAGTTTAATACATTTTAGTATTTACAGTATGTAGCCAAGGCCAATTTCAACTGCACTTTCAGTAAAACGTACCAAATAAATATGACAGATGCAATTTACTTAGCGTATTTAAATAGGGTGAAGAGTTTGAGTTGCAAAATAGTAGCAAGGATAAATGAGGGCCGCGTGCAAATGTGCGACTTGACTCCTTACCACTGAAAAAAAACAAGGATTTTGTGTGTTTTAGCCCGCACGTTGTATTTTTATTAGATTTTTTTACGTGTCGAGTGTTCTAGTTAATTAAAATGGGTATTCAAGCTGCTAGCTAAACAGAATAATTTTTTATCTGCTTTGTGGAATAAGCTGACTGCATCATTTTCTCCCTGCTTCGCTTCGCTTACCATAAATTAATAATTTGATATCACCTTGTTCTTTTATTATTATTCTAATGAATTCGTTGATATATTTTTTACAAAGTCGCATAAAGAAGATCGTGGAAGTTAATTGCTTTCATGGATTCATTGTTCCCAAGGGGCGCATATAATGTAACTGATTTTAAAATTAACTTCCATTCCGAATATACAACACCCATTACACATGAAAAATCTTTTTATAAACTACCATTTAAAGAAGAGCGGTTCCACATTAAGTGGAATCGTTTTTAACTTAAATTGCATTTTACTTAAACGAAAGAGTTCATAAATTTCTAAGAGCGTAACTTCTAAATCTCGATATAAATTTTACAGTTTCCCTTTTCTTATGTTCGCGCAAATAATATCAATTCTGGCTGATTGTTAATTCATTTCATAAAAGTTATGGGTTTAGTTTCAAGTTTGCGACAAATCAATATTTAATTTGTTATTTCCAACAATAACATCCCTCGAGCTGGTCAGAACGGCGGCGATTTGCTGATTAAATTTGAAATATTTTGTTGGATTAAGATATTAAAGTAATCTCTTAATACATACATGATTGTAGTAGTTGATGAACTGAATACTCACCTGAAACAAAACATTAAATTATCAATAAACGAGTTATAATATCATTACAATAAGGGCGTTTATACATACATAATTAATCAAATTGTTAATATCGGAATATGTCATGGAAAGTTAATTACTGATAATGAAAATATTAAATGTAGTTGTGTGTGGGCTATTGAGATAGAGTTTTTGGAACAAATATATGTAATGGGTAGCGGGTTAGTGGTGGCTATTCGGCTTTGGTCCCGGTGAGCCGGCAATTTGTAATCAGTTGCACCCGAAAAAGGGTTCGCATTCGAGTAGAGCTTTGTTGCGAGGACAGTGGCATAAATTTTATCCCATTGTTATTCCATTATCGGTGGAGTTGTATCTAAACCTGTCGCCGGAATTGTTATCACCCGGTTAACAAGCAATAAACCACGGAAGAAAGATATATAATATTTCTAGAATGAAGTATGTACATGGACAATGCAACAATAACAACAACAAAAAATAAACGAATCATACTCATGAAAAATGCTTTCGATTAGATATTAAATTGTGTACGTTCATATTGTTGGTTCCAATGCTGAACTTCATTGACAAATTGTAGAAGTCATCAGAACAACATATTTTTACATTTTTATTACTTTTTGAGAGATGATTGTTATAATATTATCATGACATTGAAAACTTTATTTAAAACAAATACTTATAATGTCCGAATATAAATATAAAACATATTGGCTACGAATACTAAATATAAAACGTTACACGCTTATTTTTTTTATCTGGTAAACCTTTGATTTTCTCCATTCCGCAGACCTTCTTTGCATTTCACCTTTATAATCCGAAGAACTTTTAGTTTTATTAAAGACGGTTGAGTTGGGTTGATAAAGTATAAACCAGAATTTAGTTTAGATTGCAAATTTGAATGGATTGTATTACTTTTTAAAATAATTTTTACCTATAGAAACTCTCACTAGCTTCATCTTATTAATGAGACACGTTTAGCAAATGTTTTAAATGGTTTTAATAATTAGTCTGATTTATAACAAATCCATCGAATGCTTCAAGAATTTATTAAAAAAAATTGTTGTCAAAATATTAGTTTAGTGATTTCCAAAACATTTCAGTTTACTTATAAATTTGTCATGTTTTTTACAAATGTTAACAGTGTTACTTGTTAGCATAATAGTTAATGTACCATAAACATTGTTGTTTGCAGGTAGAGCGTCTGAGGTTGTGAGAAGAGAAGATAAGTAATGAACTAGTTGTTGATTGTTATAATATTTATTGATGGAAAGTATTGGCAAATTTTTACATTACAAATTTCAAGAGATAGAGATTTAATTTTACAATGGCTATTGGAGTTTTTAGGGGTGTAATACAGTTATCACTCATAGACTAAGGGGGGTCTTGGAGGAGTGTAATACAAAACACATTGACAGTGAGAACATTGAGGTACTGATAGCTATATCATGATTGAAAAGCTATTAAAGATTGTTATTCACACACTGGCAGTAACGCCTTATATGTAATAACCAAAGGCATGTTGTGCACTGGCAGTTGAGTCTTTGGGGTTGCACAATAACTGCAAGCCGCATAACAAGTTTTTGTATCCACGCTATAGACATTTTTATTAGCATTTGCAATGTTTACCCCACTTTTGGTAAAGTTTTCTTTGGCTTTGTTCAGATTATTTAGTATCTTTACCTTTTCCATCTTGCATTATGCCATCTTATTCTAAATGATTTTCAATATAAATGAATCATCAATAACGTTTTTCTTCTCTTTCTTGAATTGGTTTGTCCAGTGTTTCTGCCAGGAGATTGTTTTAAACTGTTCTTTTATTGGCTTGTGTTTTTTTTTTAAACAATCCCTGCGTTTTTTATTGTAAACTTTACACTTAACAATTGTAGTGGAATTTTTTATCCTTCAGACATCCGCCGCAGAGGTTGCTGTGTTCCGTTTTAAGTTTTTTACAAATTATTTGTTTACTGGTTTAGTACAAAATTGCCAAAAAACGTTTGTTTGTTGGTGAACTGGTCTACTTTAAGGTTTTTTTCTATGTACTAATATTTTGATATCTAAATCAGTTGTACCTTGCTGTTCTTAGCTAATGACCAGTTATGCAGTCTATTGCCAATTTGGATTTTATGACTAGCAAACGTATTGCCTGTAGTGCTGCTTGGCTAGACATGATAGTTACTGGGTTGTTAATGTGTTTTGAAAGTGTTTAGTGCATTCCATCTTAAAAACAGTTTCTTTAAACTTACCGTTTACCAAAATAGTGAGTTTAAAGGCATAGCCTAAGACATAGACGCCTATGTTATTCTATACCTGCAGGCTGTCCATGACAAGGCACCACAAATTATTTTAGCATCTCAAACATTGTTTATATGTTGTAACTACCATTTGACCGTACTATTGTTTAAATCTCTGTACAAAAAATTAATGCGGTTCAAATTTTATACTCCGGCTCTTCAAATCATCATTGTTACTTTTTGTTGTCTATTTTAAGCAAGCCGTAACAGTTAAACAAATGTATTTTGCTGGTTTTGATTTACACTATACCAAGGTTTGAAGTTCTCTATGCATTAATGTTAAGTGATTTGTTGCATAATGTTGAGCTAAGTGTGTGCAAAATGTTTTGCTTAGATATGAACACCAAATGAAAGCCTTTGGACCTGGTTGTGGCTTCTATCAAAGCTTTGCCGCCTTACGTTGCGTGCACGTTAAAGAACCCAATAATTTATGTTGAAACTCTTAAAATACCCAGATGTGGTAGTCTTAACCTCTGGCATTGGTGATTAGCGTTGACAGTAGAAATAGACCGACGTTTATTTATTGTATACATTATTATGTACGTAAAAGTAGAGTGCTTAAAAGTATGTTGAGATTATTGACATATAAACCTTAATGTGACATTGGCAGTTGAAATAACAATATACTTTAACTAATTAATATACGATGTGCATGCTTAGTGTGGTGGTTGGGTGGATGAACGTTTAATGAGTCAATTAAATAACAGACACAAACACACACATTAGATCTGCAATATAGTGATTGGTAACGTAGTCTATTTGCCCGCTTATAAAATTTTTTTTTTAGTCTATTATGCTTGGTTTTGAAACTACACAAAACCACGTTTTGCAGAGGGCAACTGAAAACAACAATTTTTCTGTTTTTGATTTTAACACTATACTAAGAGCTTGTACATACCTACTGCCACAAAACAATTTAGAAATTTGTCAAAATATAAAACCCGTTTTTAGGTTATGCAACGTATGGTATTTAATAATCAAAAATTATTATTTATTTATGTCTAAATACAAAGTTTATAAAACAGTGGAATCAGAATATGGTGGAGATAGATCAATATTATTGTACGCATCAGTAATCCAAAACTTAATGTATTGATCGCTTAATTACAGTAGAAGCATTGGCAAGGTAGTTGCAATGGTCAATTGTTACAAATTCAATGGTTTTCACCTGTGTGAGCACAGATACAAGATATTCCAATGCCAAATCGTAAATTATGATATGTCAATAGAATCGTCTCATTTAACAACCATAATACTGTTGTCAAATATTTTTCAAATTGGTAAACTAGTACTTATAATTAGCAATAAAGCAATATTTTAAGTAATGTTACAATATTTAATCCTGTGGTCTTAATCCACTTTTGATGTCAGCATTAAGGTAATATTTTTGGAAACTATTTTACATAACCAATTATATCAATTATATAACATTACTTTAAATGGATTACATAATATCCGAGTCCGATTATAGATGAATGAGGTCCGTGCTCATCCACGTGAGAAGCTCATCTATGCTAACTCCGTATTGTATAGGTTGTTAAGTTTAATAAAACGTCTGTGTTTTTATCTCTAATAATATTTACAAAGTTATATAAGATTTATTAAATCATTGTCTGTCAATCTTAAAAGTTATACTTTTAATCATATTTATAAATTACATAATAATATAATATAATACTATTACAACACAGAAAATTTAAACATACATCCATCTTTGGCAAACATATACACAAATATGTTTTAAATATTAAAAACAACATAAAACTGTTACTGCAATATAAAATGACAGTTTTGGGATCATTCTAAATAAATAAAATAAATTATAGATTCTTCATTAAATAAATCAACAACTCCTACTTATAAGCATAGTCAAACCTACTCAGAACATTAAACAACTGTAAATACTAACATATAATAAACACTAATAAAAAAAGTCTTAAAAACGTAAATTTAGTTAATTTATATTAATATTAATATAAAAGTTTTATCCAAAATAAATTACGTTATTGCGAATGTGGCATGAACAAAAATCTATACTTCAATGTAGTAGAATTTTATATAAACTCTATTGAAACCATGCCAATAAGTTTTATTTATTTTTACAAAAAACTTTATGTGATTGTGTAAAGCATATTACTAAAATGATAATTTAATGTTATTAATTTAACGTTCATAATAATCTACTTAATTAATTTGATTGTCTAATTGCGTATTAGAATTGATCTATTCAATAGCTTACAAGAATTTCCAATCACATATAGAGTACACACATCCTGTCTGGCACAGAGAGCTCCTATATTACAATTCTATACAAACATTCCCATACACAAATTTTCTAGGGGACTGTACTATGTATTAGTGTTATGATGGGGGTTTTTGCATTACAACCTTTTAGGTGACAGCTTAAACGGAGAGCAGCTTAGAGTGGGACGAAGAAAGGAATTTCAGTAACTTTTGCAAAGTAAAATAATGCGGTCAAATTATTTGACAGCAATGGCCGTTCTTTGATAAATTGATGAATTAGTGTTAAGTTAATTAATAAACGACGTATACGCACGGTGTGGTGGATGGGAGGTTTAGCGTTTGTTGCGTCAGTTGTACAACAAAACAAATTTTAATAACTGGGCGTAACATATCAGAAGTGTGATCTGAACAAAAAACGGTTTAAAACTAATTAAAAAACTCTTAATTATGGCAATGAAATTATACAAATTAATAGATTAATATGTACGAGAGTATTGTGGATTATATTATTGTAAACTAGTGCATTTATTTGGAACAAGATAGTGGATATGAAAAAACAAGGACTTGGATTACTGTACCTGGGTTTGTTAAATGGGTCAACTAAATTAGTGTTAATGCATTGTCTGAATTAAACTTATCGGATCTAAATAAATCAATAGATCGTTGCAAGAGTATTGTGAATTGTTTGTGGAATAAATTAGTGATCTGCAACGAGATGATGGATCTTAATAAAACTAGTTTGAAAAATGGAAAACTGATTGATGGGTTTGTGTAAATTGGTGACTGCACGCAGCGACTTTTTTAGACTAGACGCTATTCTACGTTGAGTTGTAACTGGGCATCCGAGTTTTTAGGGCAAAGAGTTGAGTTTGTGAATCTAATAATGGTATTTATCAATGCAGTGAGAAATTTTGGAAACCTGGTAATGTTTTTTACTTAAGTGGTAATGTGTTTTAGAGCAGAGCAAGTGTTGTCTTGTTTTAGAAGCAATTGTTGACCTTATGTGTCAATATTGCAACTAATGAATAGCTTGTTGTAAAAAGATTATTTCTTGAATTTTAGGTTTTCAATACAAAAGACTACGTTATTTCTAGAGTATATAAATAAATAAACAAGTTTTTTAAGGAAAGTATTAGTCGCTAACCTAGCCTACCAACCTTTAAATCGAATCCACAATACTGAGCCGGGCTGTGGGTCTACCATGGAATACACAAAACTCCGCCAAAACAAACCTTGATAGCCAGTTTCATCGCATCATTCAAGGCCCCAACATCCTTTCTAGGAAATACTTGGCAAACCAGAGAACGACTGCCAAGTTGCATCTGTTGGCCGCGATTGGCCAAAACACATTTTTTAGGACAAATCATGTTTGCCAAATTTTGCCTCAACCCTCCAGTAACCTAGTTTCCACGCTGCGGCAATTCCTAGAAGAAATAGATTACCCGAACTGCACCACCCACACTATTAACACTTATATTCAGGCATATTATCAGCCCAAAGAACGTTAACCGCCCGCGCCTCCGACAGATCTACACCGCAGCAATTGGCAAGGTACACCAATCCTACAGACCCGTCACCCCATTTACCTGGTCAAACTTTCCTAAAGAATTAGCAGAATTTTATCAATAAAAATCATCTAGTTACCCATCGCCGGCAACCTAGGAGATGTCACTACAAGTTCCGACCATGTTTGTAACTGCATATTAACCCGTTCTTTTTACACACCTTGATCGGCAAGAAAAAGAACTACATAGGTTTTGCTAAATGTGAGCGAGTACCCTTGCAGCAAAAAAAAAATAATACCTATACATTGTACTGCTAATTAGGTAAAAAATAATATATTTTTTGCCATGGCCCTCTCAACAACATGGAACTTCGACCAAGACCTGATAGACGATGTCAATCAAGATATTGATCTCGAGCGAGAAATCTTAGAGGATTACCTTGCTTGGAAACCTTTGAAACGCAGGGAACCCAAACAAGAATTGGAAAAAAACCTTGAAGAAGACCATGACTTGGAAAGCTGAGAATTCTACTTTAGAGGGCTTGAAAGAAGCGATTGATTAATCACGCCGAGCATCTCCCTTGCCGAGTTTCAAATCAACAGTGCATATTGACTATCTGACACATACTCGAGCGCGAAGGACTTGGGCAAAGATGACTCAACAGACGTCAACACGCATTGTATAGAGCTAATACTAACCGCAGCTTTCCAAATAAGACCGCTAACACCTCCACTTTGACACCGGATCTGCAAGTGCCCAATCAGATTTTATTGATTTATGCGAGCACCCGGGAACGAAACCCAAACGGAACAAATGCCAAGCACTACCACCAAGCAACGCAGTTCTTTACTTTTACTTATAGACGCGAACCTGGAACCTCATAGAGTGAAACCCAACTCTTAAAGCAGCAGCAAAAAAATAATAGGTTTGGTCTTGATAAATTAACTTTTAATATTTTTTTAGTTGAACCATAACCTATTTATAACTTAAAATTTTGGAAAGAAGATAATAAACTTTTCAGGAAAGTTTTAGTCGCTAACCTAACCTAACTTTAGGTTGAGTCCACAATACGTAAGCTGGGGCTACACAGCCGGGCTGTGGGTCTACCATGGAATGCACGAAACTCCGCCACATCAAACTTTGATTGATGAATAACATTCTTTCTGTTTTTACTCGGAAATACAAAAATACAAAGCACATGTTTCAGGACGAATCATTTTTTGGAGGAGCCGTTGTCAACTTTCACCAAAACCTTGCAGTCCGCTACCACTATGAATTGCTGCTTTACACTTTGCGGCAATTTCTAGGAGAAACAGATTACTCAAATTGCACCACCCACGTTATTAAACTCTAGATTTCTCAGGCATGTTATTAGCCCAAAAAACGTCGACTCCCCGAGCCTCCGACAGATCTAAGCCGCAACGATTGGCGCCCAACGTGAAGCATCCTGGAGTAAAGGTACTCCAACCCCACAAACCCCCATTTACTGATCGAATTTTCTTAAAGAATTAGCAGAATTTTATCAATAAAAATCATCTGGTTACTCATCGCGAGTTTCCACTACTTACAACCTAGGAGATGTCACCACAAGTTTCGACCAAATTTGTAACTGCATATTAACCTGTTCTTTTTATACACTTTGATAGGCAAGAAAAAGAACTACATAGGTTTTGTTAATGTAAGCAAAAAAAATACCAATACATTGTACTACTTATTAGGTAAAAAATAATAACTTTTTGCCATAGCCCGCTCAACATTATGAAACCTCGACCAAGACCTGATGGACGATGTCAATCAAGATTTTGACCACAAGCAAAAAATCCTAGAGGGTTACCTTGCCTGGAAATCTCTCAAAGTCAGGGAACCCAAACAAGACCCGAAAGAAAGCTTTGAGGAAGACCATAACCTGGAAAGCTGGGAATCTTACATTAGAGGGTTTGAAAGAAGTGACTGATTAACCACGCCGAGCATCTCCTCCGCCGAGTTCCAAATCAGCAGTGCATAGGACTTGAGCGAAGATGACCCGTCAGACGTCTACGCATTGTATAGAGCTAATACTAACTGCAGCTTTCCAAACAAAACCGTTAACACCCCCGCTTTGACACCGGATTTGCAAGTGCCCGATCAGATTACGATTGATACCGAGCATGTCTCTTGCCGAGTTCTAAATCAACTGTGCATATTTACTGTCTAACACATACTCAATCGGGGAGAATTTGAGCGAAAATGACCTGACAGACGTCCACGCGTTGTATAGAGCACTATCCGCAGCATTCTAAACAAGAACGCTGACACCCCCTCCTTTTGATACCGGTTCAGCAAGTGACCGATCAAATTGCGATTTGATTGATTTATGCGAGGACCCGGGAACGAAAGCCGAAGGGAGCAAAGGTCAAGCACTTATGGAGTGAAACTCATCCCTTAGGGCAGCACTAGGGTGATCTCAGCGTTATTCAGGCTCTGGTGCCCCAGTCTGGAGAAAACGCCGAACCGGTAAACGACAACCCAGTAATTAAATAAACCCAGTACAAAACGCAAGTGGCTTAAACCACGATGTGACGTTACCGGAAGTGACTTTTGGACAAAACAATGGTGTGTGGGGTAAAAACTGCGCTCACCAACATGTGATTCTTACCTTGGAACTCCAGAAAGATTGAAATGTTATTATATTTTTTTCCATGAAAGCCCAAAAGATGTTAGTGCGTACCAGAAGGACGCACAACCCTTTATCAACTGAATTGTTACCGGATTGAGGGTTCTCTATAGGCGGGGCCTCAAAATGCACAAAATTCCACAACAAACTTTAATTGCCAGTAGTAGCATAATTTGAAGTCTCAACAAGTTTTCTGTTTCTACCCGGAAACGACTCCCGAGCTGCATCTACCGGCCGCGATGGGCCAATGCACCTGTTTTAGGACAAATGATGAACTGTATCAGACTAGTCGCGACGTGTTGAGGTAGTGAACTATCTTTGTCGACCTCCGCCCAATGACTTTGTGGTACCTCGGAAGGTAACCAATTTTTATAGAAAACACATTACCCAAACTTCACTATTCACAGCACCCATCATATTATAGGCATACTATCGGCCCATTTACCGCCATTTCTTGCCACCTCCGATAAATCACACAGTCAGCCAACTCTTAATCACTTTCTAGTTACTGTCATAATCAAGTTTAGAGTCAAAACCAACGTTGATATTAATTCTGTTAAATAACCAAGTAAAATAACCGCATTTGACACAGAACAAAAATTTCTTGTGGAGAGACAAACTTTCTACTATGAGAAGTTTGTTTCCTACACAAATCAATAAACAAATTTTGCTGGCATAGGATGTAAGTTTATTGCTTTTAACGTAACCAATAATGTGGGTGATACTATGAGAAAAGTTTTTTATGTTATCTACTTAGCTATAAAAAGAAAGAAGTGAAACAAAATTTTTTTTTTTAACGTAAGAACAATTAAGACCATTCTGACCGCTACATTGATATGTAGTATTTTAACAAAAACGGTAACTTTGGCGTCATTGCTGTTTCTACATATAATTTGATAATCGATTTATTTTTTTACTCTTATAACAAAAATTTTTTTTTTTTTAATACATTTTTTAAAATTATTTATACATACATATATATATACAAAATTGTTAAAAAAAAGGTTTTCATATAAATATAACATTCCTGCAGTACCGCCATCCATCCGAAAGGAATCCTGGAGACTGGTATTGGAAATTATTATTTCTGTATGTACTAGAGTTGTATCGTCTGCGTATATGTATAGTTTTCCGTTTAGCTTTAACTCAAATATGTCCTTAATATATAAAATATATAGAAGTGTTGCAAGCACACCACCTTGTGGTATACCGTAATCACTATATTTTACTGCACTCAGTGTATTTTTAATTTTTGTTTGTAAGGTTCTTTGTTTTAAATAAGTTTGAATTAGATTTAGTTCTTTTTTTCAAATTCCCATTTTTTTTAGTTTTTGAATTAGTTTTTGTTTACATACAGTATAAAACGCTTTCTGCATGTCTATAAATACTGTAAGACATTGTTTTCTTACATCAGATGCATTGTTGACATTGTGCATTATGTCAGTAAGTGCAGAGCCTGTACCGGTTTGTTTTTGGAATGCGTATTGCCGAGTGTTTATAATATTATGTGATTCTACATGTTTTAATATTCGTTTATAAATTATTTTATCGACTATCTTGACTACAATAGAAAGTAATGCAATAGGCCTATAGTTTTCCGGTAGATGTTTGTTTCCTTTTTTAAATATAGGTATAATAACAGTTGGTTATAGACACTCCGGATATATACCTTGTAATATTGTATTGTTGATCAATTTAGTTAGTAGCGGTATCAACTCATTTTGTACAGTTTTAATAACTTCTGTTGTTATCATATCTTTTCCAGGTGCTTTTCCATCTTTAAGTTTGTTTATAATGTTTTCAATTTCTACGTCCGTCGTTGGGTTAAATGTTACGTTTGAGTCTATATTCTTTTGTAATGTAATTGTTTTGAGTGATGTGGAATTATTTAGTTTTTTGTTTGCAAGGTTTTTTTTTCCAATGTTTGCAAAATATATATTAATTGTATTGGATATGTCTTCAAGATTTGTGAGTATTGTTCTATTTTCGTCGGTGATTGTTGATATATCTTTGCTTATTTTTTTATTTTTTATAATTTGATTTATTTCATTCCATGTTTTTTTTGGATTATCTTGTACACGTTCTATTCTATTCTGATAGTACATTTTTTTTTTCATTTACCTTTTTATCAACGTAATTTTTCATTGTAATGTAGTTTTGTTTGATTATAGCGTTTGTTTGATTTTGTTTATATCTTTTATATAAATCATTTCTCTTCTTTATGTCGTTTAGTATTTCGGTATTAATCTAATCGTTTCCTTGTTTATATTTAAGTTTTACTTCTCTGGTGTTATTTTCTATTAGTTTTGTCATTATTTCAATTAAAGTATCAAAAGTTTCAATTAGTTTTTCTCTAATATAATATCTTAACTGAGGAATTGCAAACATTAATTTGAAAAATATCAAACTTTTCATTGTTTCTAAGTCAGAATTATTCAAAATGTCTAATCAAATACCAAAAGTTAAACAACAACACATTTATATTTATATTATTTGTAAGTCACCTAATAAGCCATTGCTCTTATCAACCTATTTCAAAACAAATAAAATAGCTGTAAAACGCACAATAATTTTTTTTTCAAAGATCGACAATAAATGTTCTTTTTATTTTAAAAACAGACACGTTGCATTTGTTACATGTAATTCTGTAACTTGAAAAAGGTTCTAACATAGCACACTATCTGTGTAGAACCGATAGGTATAAAAGCTTCCCAAATTTAATATTCCCTGAAAACCGTAGCATTTTAATAAATATTCACATCTTGTTTAAAAATCTTACTTTCATTGCAATAGTTTCAATGAGTGCGGTTTTATTTATTCAGAAGTTTTTATATTGTGACATATAAAGTAATTCCCAAATATTGCATTAATTTTTTTAATAACTTTTGGTATTGATTTATTTATTTATATTTATTTAAGTTAGTAAAGTTTTCGGAAGATATTTAATTATTTATGTGGTTTGGAAGAAAAATGGTTAGCAATTCCGTGTAACAAATAAAAAGGAAGCTAAGAAGTAGAGAAAAGTTGTGATCCATCAGGGAATATGCGAAGGGCATTTAGGAGATGATTTTTAAGGTGCTAGTGAGGATTCCACTGACTATAAATAAGCACCTTTGGGTAACATATATTATAACCTTACGTACATACGTTTTAGCCGCATACCTGTGGCAAAAACTGGTACTATTCACCCCCGCCATAAATTTTCACCGTCAACTTCGCCTCGGTGCTGAATATATTTTGAATATTCAAGAATTTTCCACGCATCAACAAACCCCAAAAATTTAATTACATCACACCTGCTACGTAGAAAAAACGTTTATATAAAAAAAGCGGTAGAGATTAAAACATATTAACGAATAATCGTATGCAAGTTGCTGAAAATGAAGTTAACCCACACACAGTTATTTTGCATCGCAAATACGTGTTTATTTCTTTATGCATGTAGCGGCTGTCTGGCCCCCCTCTATTGGATTACAGAAATGGAAATAGAAATTTAATAAAAAGGCACAGATTCACAGCGCGCGGGGTAAATAATGTTTTCACTTTATTTCACATTTCCAGTTGTCGTTTTTCATAATCATATGTAAAGTTTTCCTTTCCCCGTTCCGGCACCTGAAATCCTCGACGATAAATTATCACAGCAGGAAGAAAATTGTTACCTGCAATATTTCCAAATGAATTATATAAAAAAATGTCTCTGTAGATACATACCAACCTCAGACTGTTTCAATTAATCTTAATGATCAAAGGGCAACCTCTCCTCAAACACAAAGCTCTAATAAATCGTGTTAATTATTTCAATCTACTCTCAAATACCATTAGCCAAAACACATTTCAATAACATCATTTGCAATACAATAACTTATTAGTTCAACCATTTGATTTCTATACGCCTCGAGACATAACTTGATTTCATATTAAGTAAGTCGTAGATTGCTTATTAACGCGCGCATACATACAACACGTGTATTACAAATAAATTATAGCAAGAAGTGAGTTTCGGTGGAAATCCTATCTCAGGTGAGCAATCAGAATGATTAATGATCCCATCAAACTTAATTGATGCAAACCAGACGAAATGAAACAATCTAATACACTTATTATACTTTAATCTGTACAAACAACAAACATTATTAATTATATATAAACAGGGATAATTAAAAACGACACATTAAGATTAATTTAGGTCTAATTTATTCACAACTTTTACGACCATCCCCAATCATTTCCACTCATCACACTTTATTGCTCATAAAATTCATAACCGTTATACCAAGCAGCTTTAATATCACGCAATTTTTATACTCTCCACAAATTGGGTTTGTAATTTTACTTCTTTGCGATTCCTTCGATCTCAGATAAGAATAAACCCTTGTGCTATCTGCCATCTTTTTCTCCTTAGTGGATTGATTGTATCGTCATAATATATTGCTCAAACAATTCACATCTATTGATCTCAGTTTTATCGAATAATATATTCAAATTTTCTCAATTTAAACAATAAGTTTGTAAGATAAGAAAGTTAGTAAGTAAATGTAAGATTTGGATATAAATTGTGGATAAAAAAACAAAGTTTAAAGAAAGCTAACTCAATTAAATCTACATGGAATCAAAACAATGTTGACGTTTATTTATTGCAAAGAAATCTAATATAAAACAAATTTGATAATTATATGGCAGAAATCTGAGGAAAACAAAGTTAGTAAAATTCACAATAAACAATGACGTTTGTGCAAATAAAAATAATTTAGATCTAACCTAAAAACGTACTACAATAGAAGAACTAATCATTTTGATTTTGAGAAGCTTGAAAGAAAGTTCTAAAAAATCTGCAAGATTTTTTTTTTTAATTTTAGGATTTTTAGAAAACTAAAAAGGTCTTTGAGAACATTATTGGCTGTGTACAAGACTTTCAAAATTTTATCATAAAATTATAATAACTGCTTTTGTAAGAAAAAAAGTTTTTTGCAAAAATCATAAAAAAAGTTAAGAAACACTAGATTTGATTTAGAAAGTTTTTACAGCTTTTAGATGACTTTGAGAACTAGAGAAGAGTTTAGAAGATTATAAAAAACTACGAAAAATTTATAATGAAAAAACTTTAAGATCTTCCATTGGCGACCAAAAAAATCTTAATGATTCTTAGAAAAAATTGGAAAAATGAACAAACCTTTTTTTTACAAATTTGCAAGCAAAATTTTTAAAAACATTGCGAGAATCATACCATAAAAATTATTAGTTTTATTACCTCATAGGAAAAAGGTAGTACTTTTTTACATCTTTTCTCCGTCCCGTTTCCAATAAACCTTTAGGGCGTAACCGGTAGTTCTGGTAGGAAGGCAGGCCTTTTCGTATTGGATTTCTAAGGTAGTAAGCGACCTGGCAAGATTCCTGACTAATTTCGATCACCCCGCAGCGTAGTAGTCGCGTTACTGGTCTGTGGAAGAACTAGTCGCGTGTTTGTGCGTGCGTGAAAACCCGTAAGGAAGTATGAAGGGATCTTAACAGCTGAGTCATTTACGGCCTGACAACACTCTACTTTGGCTCGGATTTTTTTTAAACGGGTAGTTGAAAATAACCTATCGTGTACAACAAACTGCATACTTAATGGTTTTTGTACGTTTTTTTTAAATTTTAAAATGTGTTATTTAGGAATTACTTAATATGTAACAACAACATAAAAATACCTTTGAATTTCAACAAGTGAAACGACACTCGCTGAAACTATCACATTGAAAACTAGATTTAAGTTGTGAACATTGAACCTTGAATATTTGTGGATTATAAGTCTCGGGAAATACTGAATTTGGAAGTTTATTTCATGTGTCGATAGTACGGTTAAAGAAATCTATCTTTAAAATTTTAGTCTTGAACTTTTAGTGAATATTTGTTAGAATTCCTAGCAAGCCTTGTACTTTTGTTTGAACAATGTAGTACATGTTTGTTTACAATCCACTTTCGAGGACTATACTTTTTTTAAAGCCTTGGCGATAAATTTTGTGACGCTGTCATTGTTACGGGCTCTATGAAGGGTAGCAAACCAGAGAAGTGAAGATAATTCTCACAAACATGGAGGATGAAGACTCAAAAATAACTACTTTACTAAATGCGTTTTTGGAATACCCTGTCAGTTGTTAAAAACAGTACGGGCAAGTCCAAGTTGGACATCTAAGACGCGGTTGGCCGCAGAGCAGGCCTGGTGAAATGGACACCTCTTGTGCTGGGATGGCAATCTCTGCTAACCCTACCCTGAAGAAGCCCCAATCAAGCCAAAAGCCTCCCCAGAAGAAAAAAAATACTTAGAAAAAAAGCAAAAAAGTGTAGGTTTAAAAGCTACCCCTTTTTAACAAAAAATGTAGGAGTCAATTACAAAAAGGCTGTACTCAATCACCTCCAAGTAGCTATAATAAGCAAAGGCAAAACTATTCAAGCACAGACAGAGTTAATCAAAGCTGCTCTAACTTGAGTGCTGGTTAAAACTTTGTCCACTCTTAAAGCAACACTTCTTACCTTTAAAGGGTAGTCACGTAAAGAAGAGATCCTTAAGTTTACTTAAGATGATAACACATTTTTAGAGTGGCTAGAGAAAATTTTCAGCATAGAACCACTGTGTCCGGTCAAAACTTAGCGTCGTGCAGGATCACGGATCACCTCCCCAGGCAGATAAAAGTTACTCCCTAGATTTCGGCACTTCCGGATGCCATTGAGACGGTCTTGAGTCGTCAGAAGCTCGCTCGTAAAGAGCTGAACTGTCTTTTTTACTACCATAAATAAGGACCCAAAAGGTCGGCTCCTTGTACTAGTTTAGGGAATAAATACGTCAAAAACTTAAGTGGAAAAAACAGCCGAGTGAGCTACATGTTTCTCAAACCACTCATTAAAATAGACACCAAAGATACGCAATAAGAGAAAATCATGGAGGTGAAAGAAGAAGTTGGCCCACCCTGGCAAAAACCTACCCGGATATATTCGGAAAGAGGGGAGCACTTAATCAACCTTAGTAAAGTTTTATGTGAACCTAGAAGAGTTAAAAAAATTGAAAACTACGTAGGTAAATTTAACACTGGCATACAAAGACTCCTGCTCACTTAAATCGATGTCTGGTTCTGACAGTACTATACCTTGGTAGTGTGACTAAGTTAATCGACTTAAAGCAGGATTTTCTATAAAGACGTCCAAAAAGATTTTAAAAAACTTATTTGTACCGATAAAGGGGAACATAGAGAGCTTTTTGCAAGGATGTTAAAAACATTTCTACTACTGCAAAGCGAACCTATCGGAAGCAACCAAAATTCTTTTGTAAACTCATTTCCAAGGTTATACCACTTTGACCTGCAACCTTGCCCTCATCAGGGGATGACTGCGACGCTGCACACAACCTTGTAGAAGATACGCGTATAACTAGGGCAATGAGAAACTTCTCACCATACAAGGCACTAGGATTGGACGGAATTTGTTTTTAATTTTTTTGCAATTGAGCAAGGATATCATTGTAACCAAACTGGTAAAAATCTATGGTGCATGTATTGCCTTCTACTACATCCCCATAACATGGAGAAAAGTAAAAGTTGTATTCATACCAGAACCAAAACGCTGTAATTACACTCTGGCAAAATTTAGTTGTCCGATAAGTCTCGTTTTTTCTGAAGACACTTTAAAAGTTGTCCAAAAGATCATTTAGGGAAACGGCACTTATTACTATACCGATACACTCAAACCAACACGCGTACACTCTAAAGAATTTTTACGGAATCGGCTTTACACAGCGTAATATATCAAAAGATTATTACATTACTATGATCATCAAAACAAAATGACCACCCTAGGAGTATTTATAGTCATTGAAGGTGCATTTTACAAAACTACCTTCTATAAAACAAAAACAGCACATCCTAGACAAAAAAAACTGTAACAGTCACTGTAGGCGACACAATGGAATACAGTACTAGTGATTTTTACATAATTGGCTACGCAGATGATATAACGACTTTGCTAAGTGGCAAATTTGAGGGAATACTCTGCAGCTTAATGCAAGAGGCTTTAAAAATAATAGAAAATTAGCGCAAAGATTAAGCTCTTACGGTTAACCCACAAAAACCCAGACTGGCCTCCTTCACAAAAAAAGAAGAATTGGCCAACGGAATATTTGGTTATGATTTTTGACACCGAAATCACATGAGTACTTCATCTAAACATAAGATCTAAAAAGGAAGGCAACAAACACTGTTCTCTCCTGAAAGAAGCTGTAAAAACACTTCTACTAGGAGCGCAACCATATATCATGCCGACCTACTTTGTATTTAAAAAGCCCCACAGAAAAACTAGGTCACAACTGACAGAGTTCCAATTTAGATACTGGCCAAGACGATCCAAGGAAATGTGCTACTAAAGTTCAAAGAAAAAGGCACTTTTAATAATAATAATAATAATTTTTCTTTATTTTCAAAAATGCATTTACAATACATGCATAACGAAAACGGGTCACATATATTTCCACGTTTATAAAAATAATACAATACAATAAAACAATAACATAACACTTCTACCTATATAATAGATTACAGACATATTAAAATTTATCATAAAATTCAAACAGAGAATATGGTTCTAACTCTATGAGATAGTTTCGCAAGTTGTTTTTAAAATTTTTTATATCACATATTGATTTTATCACAGTTGGAAGATGATTAAAACATTTTATTGCCATGTATTGTGGCGATTTTTCAAATTGAATTAGTCTATGAATTGGATAATTATAATTATCATGCCTGGTGTTGTATGAATGATTACATACGTAACCTAAAAATTTGTTTTTGTTTTTAAAATTAAACATTAGTAGCTCATACACATAAAGGGCTGTTATTGTTAAAATATTATGTTTGCGAAAACTACCCCTGCATGTTTCATTATATTTTAAATTAAACATGATTCTTATTGCTTTTTTTTGACACACAAATATACGATTTACATAAGAGCTATTTCCATAAATAATAATGCCAAACCTTACCAGTGAATCAAAATTACCAAAATACATCTTTTTCAGTATTTGTGTATTGCCCACTTTTTTTACAGTTCTCAGCATAAAACATACTTTATTTAGTTTTGTGGACAACTCATCTATGTGTTTTAACCATTTTAGTTCATCATCAATATATATGCCTAAAACCTTTGAATGATCAGTAATTGAGATATCTAAGTTATTAAAATGAACATGATCAGGACGATTACCATGACCTGTTTTAAACCATACTGCTTGCGTTTTGTCTAAATTTAAAATTAAGCCATTTTGTTCTAACCAATTTTCAGTACTAGTGTATATAATATTTGCCTTATGAATTAATTCTGTAGTGCTGGTATCTGATATGACAAGATTAGTGTCATCTGCATAATTAGCAATCGTGCCTCCTTCAGTTTGTACGTGGTCCAACAAATCGTTTATATAGATTATAAAGAGCATTGGACCAGCTATACTCCCCTGTGGAACACCTTGACTAATGTTCATTGCTTCTGACAATGATCCGTTAACTTTAACAATTTGTTTCCTATCAGCCAAGTATGACGTAATTAATTTTAATGGCAAACCTCTTATACCATACCTATAAAGCTTTTGAAGTAGACTGTTGTGGTTTATACAGTCAAAAGCCTTTGTGAGATCTATAAATATTGCTAAAGCTTGTTCTTTATTATCAAGAGCATTATTAATATTGTTAACAAGATCAAAAATTGCACTGTTTGTAGATTTTCCCTTCCTAAATCCATGCTGAGAACTGTTAAAAAGATTATTTGCATCAAAGAACTCAGCTATTCTTTGGCATATAATTGTTTCAATGATTTTTGAGAACGAGCTAAGTATGCTGATTGGCCTGTAATTTCCCATTTCGATTTGGTCTCCTTTCTTAAAAACAGGTTTTACAATTGCTAATTTTAAACACTCGGGGAATATGCCCTCACTAAAACTAAGGTTTATTAAGTGAGCAATTGGTTCAACTATTTTTGCCGAAGATTGTTTTAAAATGTTTGAGTTTATTTCATCAAACCCTGCACTAGCACTAGATTTTAGAGAATGGATAACATTAAATACCTCCGTTTCTGAAGTAGGCTTTAGATAAATAGAGTTTTGATTATTTTTTATGTTGTTATGGTTTATGTTTGAAATATTGCCAGGGAGTATATTTCTAATATTGTTTATAAAATACAAATTAAAATCGTTTGCAAGAATTTTAGGGCAGGTTTCAATATTTACCTTTTGATAATTTTTTTTCTTTTTTCCTGTAATGTCTTGAATAATGCTCCAAGAAGTCTTACTAATATTTTGACTTTTATTCAGTTTTTCCATTATATAATTACGATTTGCCTGTTGTAGTAGTTCATTATAAATTATGTTTTGAGAATTATATACCGGTTTAAAGCTTGGCTCACAACAGGATATTACATATAGAGCATCAAGAGCATTTTTGCATTTGAGAATATCATTACTCATATATTTCTTTTTAGGAATTATGTTTTTAGTTTTTGTTAATGGAAATGCCTTATTGAAATGCAATCGAAATGCATTCATAAAACAATTCCAAGCTTCGTTGACATTTACGCTTTGCAATGTGGTTTCCCATTTCTCTTCATTTAGAGAATTAAGAAAATGACTAATATTATTATAATTAAACTTACGTATTAATAAGGGTAACTCTATTATATCATTTTTAATTGCAAACATAATCTTTTGTGCATTGTGATCAGAAACATGGGCTGGAAATATTTGGAAAGGCTGCAATTAAAGAAACCTTAGAGGCAGGTATGCTGAAAGCGATGTTAATAAATACCAGTAATAAGAAAAAAATTGTTATGGTTTTAGATATCTGCAAGATCCTGAGAGTAGAAGATTAGTTAAACAAGCTATAGAGAAAACCTTGATCGAAACACTGACAATCGACGAAACAAATGAACTTGACAAAGGAAGTAAACAGTACATATAGATAAGAAAGTCATTGAAGACTCATAGTTTATTTGGCAAATCAAAGCCCTGAGGAAACCAAAATATGCAGCAGATGGCTAATGGTGCGGCGAGTCTCTCTAGCTCAATCTTTGCAGAAAGTAAAACAAAAGCAACGATTATGTTATATGCGCATTAATTGGAAAACAAGAGAAAAGTTAGAAGAACAACACAATCTAGTAACCCTTAACCGGCACCTAAAAGTTTACATCACTGCTGACGATTGCAGCCATACAGTAAATCTGCATTTAAGTTAGATGCTGCCGCAGAAAAAAAGAGGCCTACTAAGGAATTTTTGCAAGCCTTTTATTACCGAAAGCAAAACCAAAACATTGATCCTGACTCACCTAGAAATGAAAAATTTAGAATACACTACACAATCACTGCATACCAGTAGCAGCAAACCAAAAAAAAGTTTGGCGCAGAACCAAAACCAAAGTATACCGCAGCTGAAATTGAAGGATCACAAAGCTCTGGGACCGGATACATCAACAATGCTGTCATCAAAGACGGAGGCGCAGGAAATTTGGAAAAGATTGAGGCATCATACTGCTCAACACAATTTGCATAATTGCAAGCACTCTCAATGAGATGTTGCTCTTTACATATAGAAACTATATGTAAAGAGCAACAGAAATTCCAAAGCAATAGATGCACCGTAGATGCCATTTACACCATAAAGTATTAAAACACAATAACTTAACTTTAGCAACACACCAAGTATAAGAGCCAACTACACGGTGAATCTTCTCTGAAAACGTTGCATCAAAAAAGACCTATGTGGTTATAACTGCTGAGCCAAACAAGTTTATTGCAAGGAACAACTGTAGGTGGATTACGGATAAAAATAAAGTGGGTTTATTTGGGCATAAATAAATTGAATCTGGGTCTACTTTTGCTATCTCTTCATCAGAGCTGTCGGCAAGGAGTTGCAACAACTTCTTGATAAACTGAGTCTAAACATGCAAGTTCAGATTAAGAGACTGATTGTAGCAGGCGACCTTAAGCAGTAGTTTAAAAACCGATAATACTAAGTGTAATGAGCAGCGAGCAAGGATTTACCTAACTTTAAAAAAAGCAGAACACCGACTTTTGAAAAGAAGGGTGGATCTTTACCCATTGACGTCATTCTGGAAACGGAAGATGTAGACCGAGCAACAACAGAATAATATGTTAGCAGTGTGGTAAAACTAAGCTTGCACAGTAATATATACAAAATAGGACAAAACCCAAACCAAAAATGTCTTTCTTGTCTTTACTGTAATGCCATCTATTACAGTAAAGACAAGAAACAAAACGTTGCTATTCAAGATGTACTAAAGTGCACAGTCGAAGAGATCCGCGAAGCCGGATTGAAGATGAATGCCGAAAACGGCTTGATCGTTGTCGCAAAAAAACTGTCCAGATAATTTTAGCAAGAGGTGGACGATATTCTGAAGAAGCCGGATCTTTGAAACCTAAAAATGAGGTATTTTTGTTCCAGTGAAGAAGTTGAAAAAAGGCAACAGGCATATCTGCTTTCTGAGCTCATTGTCCAAGCTCTGCAAGCAGATAGTTATTGTTAGGATTACAGTCAGCATAAATCTTACCGAAAACCTTTCCAAGCTGTTGTACGAATTCAGAATAAGCAGAGCAACCATAGGCGCCATTCACGCCATCTTAAAAGCATTTGTAGATTTTTAGTACCCTTTGATGTACATAACGGCTTTAACACCCCCCCATGGCTTGGCATAGTGGAGGAACTAATGAAGCTCAAAGTACCAAAGTACATAGGCTACCATATCATAAAATACGACAGAAAAAGCCAAGAAGACGGCAGCATTCTTAGCCAGAATTATGCCAAATATAAATGGGCTCAAGTCCAGCAAGAGGCGTATTATCTGTAGCATGTCCAATTAAACGTAATTGTATGTCGCACCAATATGGACTGATGGTTAAATACTTGGAAGTATAAACCTTCTCAACAATGTCTAAGAAAAGTGTTATTTAGGGTTAGGTCAACATACTTCACAGACCCTACAAAAGCGCTACAAGTTATTATAGGTTATGTCTCTATCCACCTGCTAGTCCTGGAAAGAAAACAAATGTGGAAATCCACCGTGGACAAAAAAGACGTAAGACTGGAAATCATGAATCCGTGGCAAGAGGAATGGGAAATCAAAGCACAGACCTTCTAGTGGGCAAAGAGGCTGATACCAAATGTGACAGAATGAATAAACAGAAGGCAAGGCAAAATAGGCTACCACATTACCGCACAAGTCATGGGTAAATTTGAAGCTATCTCTACAGATTCAAAATTTTGGAGAATCCAAAATGCATTTATTGCTATTTATTAATCTATCTGCACTGAGACGGTGAAAGGGATGAGCTAAGACAAGCTTTTAACATCAGACAGCATCGTCAGCCACATGCTTGAAAGTAAAATAAAAAGACGAAAAGATGTGAATTAATGTACTCCACAAAAAATGACAGCATCTGCAAAAAGGTGTACTAAAATGTGATTTCATAATATATCAAGTGTTTCTAAGGTTTTTGAAACGTCCTAATATTATGACAGGTTTTAATTAAACTTTAAACTGAAACAAGAGAACGCAAAATATAATATTTTATCTCTACTTACTATTCTGCTTTTAATCGGCAACTTTATTGAACAAGTCTTATAATTGTAACTCAATATTTATTTATTATATGTGTACACCATTTACTTTATCCAATTTGGCAAGTTATAATACTTTAATATCCATATTTTTCTGATGTTTTCTTCTCTTAACATTACTCAATATAATATAGATAACTAATGTTCTTCTGCTTCTTAAATATGTATGTTATTTTTTTTTACTCTATAACTATCATTTGACATCAAGCTTTTTTTTCAAGATCAACAAATGGAAATAAGTTACCGTAAGGTTTATTATTATATTTTAAATAAAATACTACAGATTTTGAGGAAACAAAACAAATAAAGTAATTACTGTAGGATGAAAGCATTAAAGCTCAATTAAAAAACATGAGTTCCAAACTTTAATAGAATTCCAACGTCCATACGTAAAATTGTTTTTGTTCAACTCGTTGAGAGGAATTATATTTAATTTTATAGTACTGTATGATGAGAAACTCATCGTAATTGTTTTTATATAACCGAATTAAATTATAAATACCTAACTTATTTAAGATATACATCAAATTCATTAATGGATGATGCAACATGATTTTTTATTACTAACGAGCAGGAATCTGTATAAATGCATTAATTAAGAACACTGGCTCTTGGCAACATAAAACAATACTAAAAACGCAGCTTCTGACTTAATATTGTAGCAAGGAAATATTTACGAGGCATTGAATGTATTGTTCCAGTCTTAAAATCCAACTGCTTGCACCAGTTAACCATTACATTTCAATTAAAAGAAAAAGGCTTACACTGCATCACTAGGAATTTAATCAAATCTACTTAAACAACAACAAATTCACATTATTTTCCAGTAAACGGGGTAATTAGATGTCATCGGAATTACGTCGTATGACTCGAAACAAAGGAAAAACCAAAAGACTTTGAGTGACATGTTGAGCGGAAGATGGAGCGTATCTTATAACCTTGCCATATCATTAAGCAAAAATCGAAACCATTCTTAATTAAAAATAAACAAACAAACAGAAATAATAAAATTTATATGTATATGAAATTCAATAGAAATGTCCGGGGTGGAAATGGAATTTTAATCATCGCTGAATTGTACAAACAATACAGAAATTAGTAATGAAATTTCTCGTTTGTCGAAATAACATAGTCGGGAGTAAATCAAAAAAGTTTTATAAAATAGACAACTACAAATTAGGTATTATTTTTATTAAATTAGAGTTAATTATTAATACTTCACCATTGACAATATGGTGCGAGTAGTTTTGTTTTGCTAAAAACTTTCCAACTAATAAACAATGGAACACGGACTGCTATGCATGCGGACTCATTTCTACCGGTTCTAACTTTTTTTACGAGTTGCTTATTGCTCACAAAAACAACCTACATAAAAATTTACATATATTAATTTAAACCAATTTGAAATATTGCAATGTGTTGATAGAAGACAATATTTAACTTAGCTTATAAAATATATATGCAAATACAATGTATAATATGGAGCATAAACATACATAACTTATAAAAATGGTATTGTTATATTTCTAGTGCTGAAATATATAATGTAATTTTATGTAAATATATATATACAAGTAATATATTACCGTCAGATAAACATAACATATAAAATGTAATTTTTGAGTTTTTCACATATACCTTTGAGCGCTATACAACTTATCGCATCATTTTAAAATAGTAATTTAATTAATATACATACAATACAATTGCAGTAGTGGAGCTAGGATTTTTAAGCTTCACCGCAAAATATTAAGAAAGGCTCTCAATAAATTCAATTCAAGTAAAGATCCTTACTATATTTATTTTTTTAAATTATTTCTATACATTATACAACTTAATTTTTTTTAGATTTTTTAGATTTTGTTGGGAGGAAAGCATAGATAGTGTACACCATAATACGTCTATCTATCATAACAGTTTGAAGAGGAATATCAGCTTGAACAAACTAGGAAGACTAAAGTATTACCTACCGACTGCGCCATTTTGATTCTTATGCCAAACACAATCTCTTTCTAAGAACAAATAAAAAAATGATGGTTTGAACAAACCAGGACGCAACAATGATTTAAGGCAACGTAGCTCCTGACCAATATGTACCAGCCATGATTTTTATAGTTGAATTAAGATTCCACCTGTTCCACCACACATAATTGCTAAAAATGTTACATTGTTAACGACGTTATTAAATGTGTTCATTCGCATACCACCATTGACCCACCCTTCGGATTTCGAAAAAAGGTAAAAAAAATTGATTTAGTGTAATCGAAAGGAAATTTCTCCCAGAACGCAATCTATATGACCGTTTTTTTTTTAATTCTTCTGAAAAAAACGGAAAATAATAAAATTACAAAAAATCCGAGGAAAATCCCTTAAAACTAATCAATTTTTAGCAATTATGTGTTATATTTTGCCCTAAAGCAAGCATTTTTTTAAATTTTTGCGATCAAAATTACTATGTTTCAGGAGTATCATATTCAAATTTTAAGTCTCCAGGTGTAGCGGAATCCAAGATATCAAATTTTCAATAAAATAGTAATTTTCTCATTTTCGTGTTCTACACTATAAATGATTTTTGACTATTTTTTGCTTATTTACAGCACACAAACTGAAAGAAGACAAATACTCCTAAAAATTTAAAATTTACACCTAGAGATCTAAAATTTTAGGAATAGACATATTTTGGTACCCTAAACATGTGTACAAACTTTGAGCAAAATCGGAGATATTGATGTGGGGACGATTGTTGCAACAATTGGAGAAACCTACCACGCCACAGTGTTAACGACGTTATTAAATATGTTTATTTGCATACCACCATTGACTCACCCTTGAAAACTGACCCGCGTCCACTTTATATAACCAACATTAGCCAAATGTGCTCCAATGTTTGACTACGATTTTTAACAGATACTTACAGATACAAACTTTCATTAACAGACGCAATCGCACTAGCTTTTAGGATTGTCGACTGGACCACCAGCTTGAGATCATTGGCAGTTTTAGTCAGGAATAACATAAAACAGTTTCATTTTTAAATTAAATAATTTAAATTTCTTAGGAGAGCTACAACAAAGCCAAAAAAACAGTTTGTGAGTCATCCAAATTAATATGCCTGACTCACTTTACAGCCTAATTAGAACCTGATGCAACACTGGCTACAGCTAATCGTACTCTTCTTTCACAACACTGTGTAAAGCAGAATTAAATTAACTGCGATCTACAGAAATTTATAGAGCGTAGCGGCAGCGTAAGTAAGTTGCTTAGGTGCTTGCCTCATTACTCTTATACTCGGAAGGACTTTCGGCCTGCTAGAACCAGGTTAGTGAGGTCGATAGATAGATAGATAGCGTAGCTAGGATTTTTGGGCTTACAGAAATTTAAAAAAAATATTTGTTCACTTTACTTTGAAATATTTTTATGTCAGGCTAAAATTATTGCATTATTGACCTTTGCTCACAGGTAGCTACGCCACTGCATAATTGTTATTTGGCACGCAACACATATCCAAATAGCACTTTTAATGTGTTCATTTTGGTCGATGTGGTTGCAACATCAGTTTTCTTATATACTTTATTTTTAGTGTAGAAAAAAGTTTTTAATTAAGTTTTTTTAACTTTTATTGATAATACATTGTAAACACATTTTCATCTAGAAAAGGTGATTTGTAACATGTGAATTGTATAAAGTTTTTAAATTTTTGAACACTCAGTTTCCTAACCTAAAATTGTTGAATCTAATCTGTTATTTTATTAATAAAAATTATGTCATAGTCAATGCTCAACATTTTACATTTGAAAGTTGTCTCACGGTTAACAGCTTATTTAATAAAATTTAGCTCAACATTTATTATTAGTTGTAGATGGTTATAACATTTGTTGAGCATGCTGTGCACTGGCAATTAAAGTTTTTATTGAGGTACTGTACAGCTGTAGCATGCTTGGAATTGGGATACGGCCGGATCCATAAAAATATAAAAAATAATCATTATTTATCAGCGCCGGCATCCTGCGCCTTCAGCAAAAGACTATTTTTTCAAGCTGCAGATGTCCATGAAAAAAAAAAAGAAATTAACTGACCGCAAATCATGGAGAAAAATTAATATTCCTTCATTTTAATTTAAGTATAATTATTTTAAAAAAATCTGGCCAAATCCGACCGCATAGTTATCAAGATTTGGCCGGAACCGAATGTTTCAAATATTGGCCGGATCATCACTAATTTTGACCTAAGGAGATAAAGATTGTGAAGGCCTTGAGATTGCTTTGTCTAAAGCCTCCATAACAAACATAATTCTTGGAGAAACACTAAATGTTTCTAATTAACTTAAGAGTGCAACATTTTGTTCAGAAAATGTCAAAAAAGCATAATCAGGCTTTGAAACATCAAAATATTGTTAAAATTCAGCCATAAACTGTTTAGAAAAGTAAAAACTTTTAAGAAATTTTAAAATCCAGCTATGAAACATTAAAATATTATTAGAAAACATCAAAATGAAAAATGTAAAATTTTATTCATTATATGTCAAAAACAGCAAAATCCGGCAATGACATATTGTTAAAAAGAACCAAAATCCGGCCATAAATTTTAGAAAAGTGCATAAGTCTATTATAAATTGTCAAAAATAGCAAAATCCGGCCTTGAAACATTAAAATAATGTCAGAAAGCACCAAAATCCGGTCATAAACTGTTGAAATATGTAAAAAAAATGCAAAATCCGGCCATAATCTATCAGAAAGTGCAAAATTTTGTTCATAAAATGTCAAAAATTGCAAAATCCGGTATAATAAAACAAATTAAAGCCAAAGTTCAAACAAAACGGTTAAAACCACAACATTTTGTTTACAAAATGTCAAATATAACAAAAACCGGCCATAAAGTATGAAAATTTGTCCATAAACTATCATTTTAAAAAATAAATATTAAAAAGTACAAAATTCTATTCATAAAAAGTTTAAAATAACAAAATCCTTCTGTGAAATATTGTTAGAAATAGCAAAATCCGGCCGTAATATGTCGAAAGGTGCAAAATCCGGTCATAAAACATTAAAAAAAATAAAATCCGGGCAAAAACAGTTAAAAACAACAACATTCTGTTTACAAAATGTCAAAAATAACATCCGACCATAAGTATGAAAGTATTGTTAGAAAACCAAAAATTGTCCGTAAACTGTAATTTTAGTGATAAATATTAAAAAAATGCAAAATTCTGTTGATAAAAAGTTCAAAACAACAAAATTCTTTTGTGAAATATCAAAATATTGTTAGTAATAGCAAAATCTTGCCGTAATCTATCTAAATGTGTAAAACTCTATTTCTATTTATAAAAAGTCAGAAATGGTAAAATCCGAACATACTAGACCTTGTCAGTATCTATAACGCATTTACTTTCTCAGTTAATAAGTTTTGTATGCAAGTCAATATTCAAAAGCAGCTGTAAAGGGGTAAGACAAGCGTAAGCCTGGTGGGACAACTTTGATTCCGACCGAAAAAAAGAATATTAGGAAGATTTACAAGGCTAATAAATATGTACTAAAATTCATGATTTGAAGACAAATAGTTTGAACTGGAGTGCATCGTCTATTTGAGTGTTTAAAATTAAGAGTTTGGATATCACTCCGTTTTGCAACGTCAATAGTCAATAAATAAAAAACTAAGAGTATCTATCTACTAACACGTAAGTGGGTGAGCGGGTTACTGCAGTTTATGATTGAAGACAAATCATCTGAACTGGTGTGCCTTGGCCATCTGCACAGGTGTTTGTAATTAAGGGACAGAATGTCACTCCGGCTTGGAAATAATCAATTAATAAAAAAAGAAGAGGATGATATCCAATATACGTATCACTAACACTTGGGCAAGTGGGTTACTGATGTTTAAAATTAAAAACAAATAGTTTAAACTGAAATACCCAGCCTTAGTGTTTGTAATCAAGGGATTGAATTTGGACATTTGGACGGGTGATTGGTTTACTCTAATTCATGACTGCACCTGTTCGAGTGTTTGTAATAGATAGATTGGATGTCAGTTTTGCAACTAGACAGACTTTTATAACAGAGCAATGGGCATAATTCGTCTTACCGAAGTGCAGAAAAATATGCAGCAGATGTGGAATAAGAGATGAAAGCGTTGATGGCAATTGCGAGGTTTATGCTTAAAACAACTTTTTTCAAATTGATTAGATGACAATTTAATCAGAATCAAAAGGACGAAAGAAAACCACTCTCTTTCAGACAACGATACTTAGATAACTTGGAAATTAATTAGCTTACAAAGTGGCTTCCGGTGCCTGTTTGTATGGCGTTGATTTCTAAGTAGCAGGATTTTTTCTTAGTATATAAGCGTTAAGCGGTAGAGAAATACGCTGTGGTATGATCTTGTTGGTTGCTTTTAACGTACAAACATCTTTATCATAAGTGACTTGGCTTAGAAGTGAGTTCTTTCCGTTTGAAACGTTTAAATTACCGGTCCTAGGCAACGAATTTACGCTGGACAACCTGGGATGTAATAGAAGAATCTATAGTTTGAACGATTAGTCTAGCAGCTTTTGGATTGAAGCTACAGCCAACTATGCCATAACGAGTTATAGCTGGGTGGCGTACGTGATGAACAAAGAAGAAAACTATCATTTTCTAGTAACGCATTTAGGAAAACGACTCGATGTTACACTTCCGTCAACTACCAATGACTGCCTAAAAGATGGATCAGTTAGTAACAGAGGAAGAGAAAGCGTTTCTAAAAAAATTGGAAGTTTATTCAAGTTGATTGCGCAGAAAAAATTACTAGGTTTGCAATTTTCCCGTAATTTTAAAACGCAAACGGCAGATAATCGAGTGTCAAATATAAGGATGGCTGATGACCAAGTCGAGGGTTGTTATGATTATGATGTAGAAAATAACGTCAATATTGTTTTTATCAGCTACCGTACATGCAAACCGAACAATGACTACAACGTAATGGGCATCTACAGCAATCAGCTAAAGAGTCTCTTGGTAGAACCCGCAAAAAATAGTTACGACATAACTTTAGAAGTTATTGCCAAACTGTTTTGGTTGCCATACAGACAAAAACCGGTCGCAACTGAACAGATAACTTTTACAAACTTTCTATAGCCTAATAACACTTATTGTTGAAGGAGAGGTAGTTGGCAAGGAAAAAATCTATTCTCTTCTAGTAATATTTGACTGGTTTCCAAAAAGCTTACACTACTGCAATCTTGAGCCAAATGGTAATTTTGCAGTTAAATAATTGAACTTTGCCGTAGAAAAGGATTTTAGAGAAATTCTAGAAAACGACTTAATCTGACACCATCGTCAACTACAGTTAGTAACAGAGGAAGAGAAAGCGTTTTTAGAGAATTTCTGGAAGTCAATTCTATTTGATTGCGCAGAAGGAACCGTTAGGTGTGCAATGCTTCTTCAATCCCAAAACGTCAACGGCAGACAATTATTTATTAAATATATGGAGGGTTGGCCAACGATCAGGTCGAGAGTTACTACGATTATGACGTAGAAAACGTTAGAAACATAACTATTAGCAACTCCACTTGCAAACCGCATCACATCTGCAACGTAATAAGCATCTGCGGCGATTGATTAAATAGTTTCTTAGTAAAACCTAAAAAAAAAAAAAAAACATGAGTTTAGGAGTTAACGCAAAACTTTGTTGGTTACCACTAACATACTGGCAGCAACTGAAAAAACGTTTTTAGGAAAATTTTGTAAGCCTTTATATTTAAATTCAGATAGTAAAACCCAATTAGCAATTTTGTTAAACTCGCTTCGATCAACAAAGAAAAGAAAGTTGGAAAGGTAGAAGCACATCACAATCTAGTAACTCTGAACTGGCACCCAAAAGTCTAAACCATTACAATTGCAAATTGCAATTGTTAAGCCATACAGTAAATTTGCAATTAAATTAGATGCTGCCGCAGAAAAAGCTTGAAGCAACTCGATCTGATACCTCCATCAATTACCAGCGACCACTTGAAAAGCAGATCAGTTACTAATAGAGGAAGAGAAAACGTTTCTAGAAAATTTCAGGAAGCTTTTTATTACAAAAAGCAAAACAAAAACATTGATCCTGACTCGCTCATACATGAAAGCTGTAGAATACAGCAGATTGTCACTGCATAACAGTAGCAGCAAACCAAGAAAAACTTGGCTCAGAATAATACCAAGAGATTATCCCTGAAACTTGGAAGAAGAACACCACAGTATGAATTTTCAAAAAAGGTAAGAAGAATGATCTCTTTAACTACAAAGGCATCACACTGCTCAACACAGTACTTTCAATGAGACTGGAATTTTGAAGCAATAGATCCACGACGGCGTTTATGTGCTTTGTGGTCTACTATTCCACTTGAATAAAATCATAAAAAGAGTACTACAGTATGGAAAACAATGAAATTAAAATAATATGTTATATTGACGACGCTGTACTAGTTGCAGAAAACAAAGAAAGCCTAAAAAAATGCTTCACAAGTATAATCTAGTATGCAAAACATATATGGTAGTTAATCTTTACTGATAAAACAGTCCAGTAAGATGCAAATTACCAATAGACATTACCGCTATTGAACAAGCTATGAAATTTAAATGTTTTGGTGTAGACATAACCATCCACGCAAACCTCCACGAAGAAACAATAAATCAAGTGCACAAAGCCGCTTTAGTCTTGGGATATATGAATGCTTTCAAATGGCAAAATAAATACGGAAAGTATATACAAATCTTACGTAAGACCTATTTTAATATATGGAGTTGAAACCACAGCGGACACCACAAAAACAGAAAAAAAAACTCAAAACAACAGATATAAAGTAAGAAATGATGTTATAAGGAAAAAATGCAATACACAGAACCATTGTAAGATAGGCAAGTCAAAAAAAGAGAACATGGAATGTCCTCATCAGGCGAACAGGAGAGCTTAAGAAACCAAATACCAAGAGGAAGCAGACCATTTTGCAGATCGTCTTTGTCTCAAGAAAACCAGAATTAACAGATCGTAGACCTATATTGTGTATAAACTTTATGTTTAAGGAACACCAAATAAATTATTATTATTATTATTATTATTATTATTATATTATTATTATTATTATTATTATTATTATTATTAAGAAGGAGAGGAACAACAAAAACATCCATTCAAAAACAGTAGCAGCAAGTCAAGAAAATTCTTCACGCAGAATAACACTAAGTATGACAAGAGTGTTTAAACATAATCCTATTATGGAATCTTTGTGATAGCCAAAGTGGTCATAGTAAAGAAAGAGGTCAATAAAAAGATTATTTTTGGATCTGGATCTTCTTTACGATCTGCAGGTTTTTTGGCAACCAGAATTAATCTAGAGGCTGATCAATAGAAGAACAATACAATGATAATCTTTGGATGTAATGGCAATGCATACTATATTACACATGGGACTAAGTTTCCCGTGTCAGATGAGCTTTTACTGTCTGACCACGCATACCTTTAATTCAACATCAAATCTGAAAAAAATTTATAAAGGAATTCAAAAAACTAACTGGGATTTGTATAACAAGATATTAGTTAGTCCAGTTGGAGGCTGTTCAAAAACAGATGGGAAAAGTTACAATAAACACAGCTTTCAAAAGCAGCAGATTAAGCACCAACGACACTTCTTAATGTGAGGAATTAAGAGCAAACAACGGAAAGGGCGGTAAAATTTGAGACCAAATGATGCAATTCTCAGTAACATTCATACCACCAACAAGATTACTTGATGGAATATGAACTTTGGCAGATTAAAGGCAAGCTGTTTAACAATGTCAAGAAAAACGGTGAGGGGGTCTCATACAAATCTAGCCTCATAGCATATAACAATATTAATAAAAAAACAGCGCCTGGAAAAAATATTAGGACAAAGCTTAGAACAAAACCCACAAGATTTTGTTAGAAGCCGCTGAGCAAAGATTCTACTGCAAATATTGGATTCTAGTTGACAAGGATGGAAGAAGATTACACAAAAGTTAATCAAATGACTCCTGCAGAAGTTACTGCAGAGACACTTTTTAGGCTCTACGTCAAACAAAACTGGAAGCTTACAAGAGTTATAATTGTATAATTGGACACTGTCGCCTAAACAAACACAAGCATAGAATGGGAGTCCAGAACTGTGCTACATTTGCTGAGCAAAGCTTACAATATTCAACGTTGAGCATTCTTTGGTAAGCACAAACTTACCTAAAATGAGCTCAAGACAGTATTTTGTAACAGCCAGACCACCTTAAGAAGGAAAAAAAAATTGTTGACGAGCATTCGACTTGTAGGTACCACAAACCGTCTATTTTCATAAAATAATTTAATACCAATTTGACAAAGCATCAATGCATACCATTTTATAGAGAAAAAGTTTTCTATTATAGTTTTTAAAATATTTTCACAATACTTTTACAATATTTTCACAAAAAAACATTTACTTATTTTAAATTAGTTTTGGGTCGTTTCAGTCATCTTTAAATAATTTAAAAATTTTAAGTGTTTTTTATAACATAATTTTGCTAACTTAATACTAAATTTGAAAAAAACTATTTTTTAGAGAATTAATTTCTTGATATAACTTAACTTGAATCATTTTTTATTAACTATTTCTAATTGTTAAGATGTATTTTCCTGGCAAAATTTGTTAAGTTTTTGTTAATTTCTGCTTATTATTAAGTTATTTAAAAAAAAACTTGTAAGTTTATAAAATCCTATTTATAAAATAGTCGTTCTATTTGTTTTATATTAAAAATGATTTTTTGTCAAAATCTTTAAATAATAGTTTACATTCTCGAGAAAAGTTGTTGTCTTCATATTGGAATAAATTTGTATAATTATGTAAATTATAAAGCAACAATAATTTATAAAATAACACATAACTTTCTATTTTGCTTACAATTTTTTATTCTTTGCATCTCTATTTGTAAATATAAAAAAGTTAATTTGCATAAAAACTTTCCTCTTTAGTTATTAATAGAAACAACGGTAGATTGCGTTCAGATCTATTATGAGCTTTGTTAAATAAATGGAATGGACATTTAAAGTTTGCTTTTGTATTAAAGAAAGAGCATTTTCAACAATACAAAAAAGTCTGCAAAAATAATTATATTCTTAAACTTTGTGTGTTACAATCTGAAGTTGTGTTAAGTTAAATTATTAATTAAGATTGAAATTGCGTTAGGAATTTTTGATCCTATTAATTGTGGGAATGTTAATTCCAATAAGAAATAAGTAATTAAATTATGCAGAGAACAAGGAATTAGTGATATATCTTTGTTCTTAAAGATAATTGAATTATATTGATATGATGTATTGATTCCTTTGTTAGAGTAATTTGATAGAAGGAAAGGTTTTAAATAATTATGTTGATGGGAACGTGAGATTCTCTTATTGAGTTAGTCTATTAAAATCTTCACGGCGTATAAAATGAGGTACTTAATGACAAAAAAGAGCCTTACCGTTATCGGCAGCAAAAGTTCGTGGGTCTCGTTTCCTTTCCATAGTCGAGAATCGCTAGGCAGAAGAGGTAAATCACACGACAGATCTTCCAGCTTTTCCTCCAGTTGAGTGGGTATTCTATGCGGGATGACAAACTCGCGTGTAGACGTCGCGACGGCGCCGCTCTCCCCGGTCGTGCTCTCAGTGACAACTGGAGTAGTGCTGGGATCAGCAGAAGTCACCCTCTCAGTTGTCGTTTTAGGTGTTGTTTGTGTAGTAGTAGCCAATACAGTTGATGGAATGATGGTTACAGTAGCCGTGGAAGTAGCGATTAATGTCGGTACGCCAGTCGTCTCTTTTACAGTTTGACCCGATGATATTGGGTTCGATATTGAAGTCGCATTCGGGCTTTGGGTCACAGGAGACCCACTTAGAAAAGCCGCTTGAAAAAAATAAAGCAGAAGCGTAGCAGAGCAATATTTCATTTTGTTACAATACTTTTAACTGTCGACTTGAAATGTTACGCGATTTCCCGTCACGCGAACGAATATCTTAACGGAATTGCATTTATATTGCAGCAAAATCTGGAACAAAAGAATTATTAAAGAAAACAAAACAAATCATATATTGACAAAAAATATATATTGAGGACAATGCAGTAAAGTTCCCTACGCGGCTAAACTAATCGCGATACTGGAAGTTTTCATAGTTCACACTTCATTTAATGCAAACAAAGAATCCCGAGACATTATTTATGTGTAACTGATCCAACTTTTAATGGAATAATAAAATTGGTTACCAATTAAAACTTTATAAGTTCTTCGATAAATACGTATTTATTTGCATTTTCACAAACTTATTACGACAACATTTATACATAGTCACCTAACTAATTAAATAATTAATTAATATTTGATTAATGAAACAGTATAGATGCATGTCCTATTTCCATAATAGTTATGAGCCTCCTGTATAGCGCACGTAATACCTCTATTTCATCGATAGTTTAATTAATACATAATTAATTTTATAATTGATATTATAGAACAATAGTTTAAATTACAAAATATTATTGATGTTATTGTTAATTAATCATGTTAGAAAAATTGTATTTGATTTACATTTTTATGGGGTAGTAAATTATTGTCAGCCAAAAAAGCATTTCATCTATCTTGTCTTAAAATTTCCATGAAAAATCTCTGAATTTTCCCGGACGCTCTAATGATACGTCCGTCTCCACTTTACCCTAACAGAAGGGGCGAGCAGAGTAAAGAACCTTGCGATAAGAATAAATAATAAATTGAATTTGTTAAATAGAAATTAATGAAGTTCTCTTAGTAAAACTTTCCTGAGGGAATTGCGCTTTCCATATTCCATCTACTAGACAATTCCGACATGAATTTCATCTACTAAATATATATATTAAACGCGTTTTTAGCTTATCGTTATTGAACATGCCTTTCAACATTATTTTCTTAATGACACTTCATCTTCTTTCATTACTGAAATTAGCTAATGATTAATGAGGCATTTGTGGTGATGAAGGCTTTGCTTTTATGAGTTGTTGTCTGAGACCAAGGGATGTTTTAATGACTTGGGGTTTCAACGATTGAACTAAACTTCATGTCTACAAGAAACTAAATATACTACAACATAAGGCTTTAATATTTGATTAATAACTTTTGTCCCTTTTATGTTTAACTATTTTTAGTACAAAAACTATTTGTTTTACCAACATATTAAATAAATACAAGTATTCACATTTAAATTAACTAATTAACTATTTTTTTTAATATAAAAGTACTTTGAGAAATTAAAATACAAACAATTGCTGGTTTACTAAAAAAAACATTTTAATTATTTTACTTTTATTTTGCGGGTATAGTAATGCACAGACGTATTGTTTGGAATTACTCAAAGCCACTTTAACACTTTATAAGATCCACGCTGAGGACTGTCTGTTCCTCTTATATGTTTTATCAAAGGCGTAGCCATAAAGGGATGCCATTCTTTGAATTTACACATTTCACAACTAAACTTTTCCAGTAAGTCTCAAATCTTCTATTTTTAACTTCAATTGAAACTCAATTGGTTTGTATTGTTCAACAATCATAAACCCAGCATAAATCGTATTTTCAGATAGCTAAAAACCAGATTGACTTCTATTTGCATATAAATAAAAAGTATATTCAAAGTGAGTAGGTAGTGAGTGAATAATAAATTATATATTATATTAAATACTAAATTAAATTTATAGCATTGTGTGAATATCTTGTATTATTAACGTTGGATAATAATTATACGTAAAAAGTAAGCATTAATGGTCAGTAAATAGCGACATGTATAGTCAATATTGGATGGCTTCTGCCTCTCTTCGAGCAGTGTGCTGAGGAAATAGCCTATCTATGAATGTTGAATTATTTGCGTTAGAAAATTTAGTGTGGGTTTTGTGTATAGTGCCTATTCCGTAAGCGCAATATTGAGCTGATATGATTTTGCCTGTGAAACAAAATTGATTTTGAGTTATTTAGGTAGATTTCTGATGAAAACAATTTTGTTTCTCTACTAGATTGCTTTTTTGTATTGTAATTTTGTTTAATTTTTTGTACAGTGGACGTCGTAACACTGTCTTTGCTTTAAAACTATCTGTTTTCAGACTGAATTATTTAGTTGTTTGATGTACATTTGTTTTTTTTTTGCATTTTATATACTTTAGAGAAAGTATTTAAAAGGCTGGTAAGATCTAAGTGGCGGCAAGCTATCAAAGTGTAATTTAGCTGGTTGTTTTGAAATCCAATAATTGTTTTGGCAGAGATCAATTAAATCTCAATTACTTCATACATTTGTTTGTTTAATCATTATGATAGAAATAGTTGTACATTATGATTTTTTTTTAGAGGTTCCGGCAAGTTGCTTGTTGGAAGATTTGGCCAAAACGCTTGGGTGTTGTCCAGTTTTTGCATTAGTTTATTGGTTATTGAACTAAAGGTCCTGCTTAAATAGCTTATGGTCATCTTTTTTAGGCTGTATTTTTTTTACCAAAGTTGTCTGCGGTATTATGAAACAGACTTGAAATATTGTTTCAATTTTGTCTTACGTTTTAAAATAGTTTGTTGGTGAAATGTGGAATTGTTGGACAAGATTATTCTGAAAAACTATAGCTTTCTTCTAAAAGACAAAGACAAGTGGTCAAGTCAAGTTGCTTACAGCTGCTGTAACAAAGACATTTTTATCCACCATATTAATGTCCATCATTCTATAGTTTTCTGAGCGGTTAAGAGTGTAATGGAGGTTTTAGTTGTAGAAGTCCAGTTTTTGTAATAGTGCATTTGAACTAAGTAATAAAATAAGATTTTAATTTGTATTGTCTGGTTAGTAATGACAACGTAGTAATCTAATCTTGACAAAGGTGTTTCTGGATCATCTTTTACCACTGAGAATATTAGCGTTTTAACGTTTCCTTTTCTAGGATGTTCTACATAAGTTTTTTAATTTATTTAGAGAGGTATTGGCTTCAGCAAGTGGACTTTGAGAATGATTTGCGTATAGCATTGTCTTTCAATTTTCTTCTCTGCGTAAATCTTGTTGATATACTGTCCTTGTCAGTTTAATCTAAATTTGGAACTTATTTGAGGTGGATTGGTCATTATCTTTGACTCTTCTCTCTCTATAGCCTCTTACCTTTGTCTGTCTTTGTTTTCTTTTTTTTTGGTTTTTTTGTTTTTATGTTGTTTCTTTTATCTTTTTTCTTTTCTGTTCTATATTCATCCGTTGTCAAACTCTTCAATTTTTTTTCTTAGTACTCTTCTCTTGTTGCAAAGTTTCTTAGCATCTTCTATTTATTTTCATCTCGGGCGTTTCTTAATGATTTTTTTCCATCGTTCTTCTACGCTTTGCATTCTACTAGAATGTGCTCTGCGTTATCGTATCGTTTTTGACAGTATAGACATCTTTCTTCTTTCTCATTTTTTTTTTGCAAAAACTTCCTAAAGCTTTGTACCTGATTAGTATTTGTGTTTTGAAAGGCTTGCTGATATTTATCGAGTTTGTTCTTGTAATTTTTCTTTTTTCATTCTTGTTTTTTCATTCTTGTTTTTATGGCTTCTTCTTTGTGTTTTTGTGACGTATGACATTTTGCTTCTTGCTGCTGTTGTTATTAGCTTTCTGGCTTTTTTTTTCTGAACCTCCCTTGTTTGGCATAAGTCTATTGAGCTATTTCCTCTGATCCTTTGCTTTCAGTGTCACTTCAAGGTATCTGATTTTTTTCCCTATGGTTCCCTGATCTGATCCATTAGTCTTCTTAGTCGATAGCCATGTCGTCTCTGTTTATTGTGTTGTTAATTTTAAACGCTTACTTTTCATCTATATCTATTGTCAGCTCTAGTCTTTATTTCAAAACTTCCATGTCTACGTCTCTACCTACTAGTGCAGCTTTGTCCAAAGTAACTTATTATAAATTAGATTTTACAGTTTTGGAGTACCATTCTGATCAGTTTAAACTTTTTTTTTTTTCAGTCACCAATTTTCTACTCAGTAAATAGCTTTATATTATCTTAATTGTTTTTTTGTTTTGCATTTTTTTTGCCGTTCTTATAATTGTATCCCATTACACGCGTTTGTATTTTCAACGCTACTACGACGCAGTGTTATCTTTTTTTTGCTGTTTGTTTTTTTATGCTATTAGTGAATTAAAGCAAACCGGCGTTTGTATTACCGTTCACAAGACAGCAAAACACCGCAGACCTAAAAAACTTGAAGATGTATGGAGCTACGCTTCTGATGACAAAAGAAGTAAAATATTTGGGACTCATCTGGATAATATAACCACAAATTCTATTGGAGTGCTCTTTGTAACCAAAATGGTGATCGGACGCATACGAGGATTGACACCTAATATGACGTGATTGCTATATACGGTGGTGGTAAAACCCTTCATTACATATGAAGTATTTGTATGACGAAAAACCCACCCTCAAGAGTACGACCAACAAACTAAGTACGTTTTAGAAGCTAACATGTCTGCTAATAATGGTGGCAATAACCTGGGCACAGTCTAAGAAATTATTTGGTACACAGATAGAGCCAAAAACCAGAATGGCACATGAGCAAGAATCTAGAAAGACAAAAACCAGGGAAATCAAACTCTGTTACCTCTGGGCAAACGAAAAAGCGGAACGGGCTGCTACATTATTTGTCCAACTTTGGACATAGGCCTTCTTCATTTTTCTCCAAGTTTCCATCAGTTCTGCGCCAAACGCTTCCAGCAGAATCCCGCTGATCTTTTTAGATCGTTGCCCCATCTCATCAAAGGCCGCGTTCTCGTTTGCCTAGTTAGGGTATCCACTGCTGTAGCACGCAATTCTTGCATTGTGGCCAGCGTAGCTCCACTTGAGCTTTGCTACCTGTTCTGCAACATCTATAACCTTGGGTTTTTGCCTAATCCAAGTGTTTCTCTTTTGATCTCTAAGAGTGATGTTCAACATTGAGCGTTCTATTGCTTTTTGGGTTTTTACTAATTTGTCAATGTTATTTTTTGTTAGAGTCTTTGTTTGGGCGCCATATGTTATTACTGGCAGTAAGTATTGGTTGAAGACTCTGGTCTTAAGGTATTGAGGCATTGGGTATTTTCTTGTTTTTAATACGTAGCTCAGTTTTCCAAATGCCACCCATGAAAAAAAATTTCTTCTATCAATCTCCGCTGTTTGATTTCCTTTGCCCATTTTTATTATTTGGTTTTGGTAGATGTAATGAGGAACTTGTTCAAGCGTCTCATTCTTGATTGTTATATTTTTGTCCTCATCAGTGTTGTTTATCATTTTTGTTTTGGACATATTCATCTTTAGACCTACTTTATCAGAGGCTTCTGCAAGTTCATTTATCATTACTTCAAGGTCTTCATGGTTATCTGTCACTAGGAAAATGTCGTTAACAAATCTTAAGTTGTTGAGTTTTTTTCCGTTAATATTTAGTACTTTTTCTTCCCAGTAAAGAAATTTGAAAACTTTTTCCAGCGCCAGGGTGAAGAGCTTTGGTTATATAACGCCTTCCTGTCTCACTCCGCAATCTCTACGTATTGACTCTGTGCTGTTTGCTAGATTTATTTTCATTGTGGCGTGTCTGTATATGTTGTGTATCAATTGCGTGTACCGATGGTCTATTTTGCAGTTGTTCATTGCTTTTTCCATTGCCCATAGCTCTACAGTATCGAACGCTTTTCCATAGTCGATGAACGCTATGTAGAGCGGAATATGGTACTCTTCATTTTTTTTTTTTTCAATTAGAGTTCTCACTGTTAGGAGGTGTTCCGCCGTGCTGTATCTTTTGCGGAACCCCACTTGTTTGACTGGTTGGTAGGCATCAAGTTTGTTGGTAAATTTGCTTGTGATTATCTTCATAAATAATAAATAGAATAACAGTGAAATTGGTCTGTAATTTTTCAGATTTAGCTTATCACCCTTCTTGTGGAGTAGTATGGTGGTTGCTTTGTTCCAGTTATTTGGAATGCATCTTGTGTGCAGGCATTTGTTCTTTTTCTTTTAGCATTTCTAGGATTTCTTTTTTCATCTAAATTTCTTTTGTTCCTGCCATTTTTGTGTACTTGTACTTTAGCCGGTAGATGCTTGGAATCTGTTTTATGTGCGTGTTGCAGCGTTGTGATTTGTTCTTCTAAACATTAATTTTGAGATTTTTCTAAGAAAGTGCTCCGGTTCATGTATTGTGCAAGTAAAAAGTAGTTTTCTGCTTTCTTTATGACCGGTTGTAGTTTTACTGTTGTTAGTCTATTGGTCATATTCTCTATGTTGTCTTTGTCGGGTTGTAATGCTAATTTTGTCTACTATTCTGTTGTAGCTGCTTGTGTACACCAATTTATTTAGATGCACAGATTTTCTATGTATTATGTCTGTTATCTGTGGTTGAATCAAGCTCAGTCTTTTTATTAGTAGGTTTGTTGCCTCCTCTCATTATTCTACTATTTTTGCAGCGCTTTTATTTTTGTTTCTATTTCTATTTTATTGTTTGCTACGGTCTTGAGTATTTTTTCTCTTTAATTTTGTTATTTTCCCTGATAGAGTTGCGTTTTGTCTTTTGCATTTCAGATATTAGAATCTAATTATTGAGTTTCTACATCGTTTCCTATTGAATAGAGGTTTCTTATGTATTCTAATACTTTGGAAACATTAAGTTTTTTGACGATTAGGCACAGTTCGGCTACTGATTCTTTAATCTCTTTTTTTAGATTGTGCGTTTTTGTTTTGCTAGTTTGTCTACTTCTTTTGTCATGGAACTTAGTAATTGCTTAGCTTTACCTTCTACGTCTTTTCCAACTTTGGCAAACACTGGAAAATTTTCTCCTTTTTGTTTTGTAGTTTGCTAACCCCAATTCTCGTAGTACTCTGTAGTATTTATTATTGATACTGAGTACTTTCTTTCAGAAAAATTACTTACATTTTTTCTTTTTTTACATTCCAGTGCTTTTTTTGTCATGTGCGTGTTCATTTTTTGTATTTTGGTTTAGCGTGCTCTGCCCAGTTTCCGTGGAGCTGCTCGCAATTAGGAACTTCATAGGTACTATTTCCTACCAAACATTTTATTCTCATTTTTTTTAAATCTAAATGGCAGTCTTCCATTCTTGTGGCTACTTGAAAACCGCGATTTCTTATCGTTTTTTTATTGTGAAGGTCCCACCAACAAAGAAGGATAGTTAAAATAATTATTTGGACGCCAAACTTTTGATATCTAATAACGTTAGTATCCGGAAAATTATCAAAAGTGGTCCGAAGAGTTGTCCATGGGTGGACAATAGTTTATGGGGAAAAGATATTGTGGTAGTCTCACTGCTGTTGCAGGACTACCGTGCAATAATGTTGCAAAATAAGAAGTTTCCAACCAGCTAATCAACACAAATCCAAGGTATTTTAATACCAGTATGTTACAACTGGTCCTTACTAGTAATGTGCCTATTGTGCAACCCTATGGCCTCAACAGCCAGTGCACAATATGCTCTTGGCTGTTACTTATAAGGCCTTAATGTCCGTTAGCACACAAACCCCACAACCAGTCCTTAATTGCTACTGTGTAAATAACAAACTCCAACTATGGTAGAGCTTGCTGTCAAGTACTTCAATAACCGCAATGCCAATATACTTTGTTTTTAAATGTGTGACTAACCTCCGACAGCTAAACTACCCCCCTAAAAACATCCTTAGTCATTGTATAATTAATTTTTTTTTTTTGTAATTTGTATATATAATAATTTATAATTCTACATTATAAATAATATTGTTAACAGATACAGAAATAAACTTTTTTGTTTACCTAATGTAAATGGACGGAAGTAGTAAAAAGGCGCAAATGGAAGAAAGCAGCATAATTTGTATGTTTTTATGAAATAAATGTCTCTCTTGAAGTAATTCATAGCACATCTTGTAAAATGGTCTGAATCCCATATAGTATATATATATTTATACTCCCCGCTTTATCATAAAAAGTAACACATTTTCCTTGTTTAATTATGTCTAATTTATGAATGTAAATAATAATCTTTATTTTTCATAACTTAATTTTATGTGGATGAAATATTAATAATGGTTGTTTGTATTTTATTATTAACCGAAATACTGGAATAGTGTGGCGATTTCTTGTAAACAGATGTCAAGTGGCGAGGCGTTCTTAGTTGGTGACAGTGTCTAGCCACATATTTTTTTCCGAAAAGGTCTATATTTGTATTCGTATACTACATAAATATTTATATCGGAATAAAAGGTAATATATTGTTAAATGGAATACACTACATGGTTCGGTAGACTGAAGACGTATTGTTTGTCTTTGCAAGTTTATTTTTATAAAATCTGTGACTAAACAAAATAAAAAATTTAAAAAGTTGTAAATTAATACTACAGGAAGTTATATAAAGCCTTTCAACAAAGTTCAACTTTCCCCTAGTTAAAACATAGTATAATATATTATAAAGTATTGAAAGCTTTATAATATAGCACGAAATAATCAAATAAATTAAAATCATAAATTTCCATATAAAATAAACAAGCATATGTGTGCAACTATATTTAAGTTGTTTGTAATTAAATAGAATAATAAATAAATAATTTCTTAGTATCAATTGAAATAATTATTTATATATATTTACAAACCATCTGAATATATTGATTGCATAAACAAAAAAGCATCTGACGGACATCCACAATTCCCTGTTAGTGCAGTGGCAAAAGGTTGACGTTTACAATATGTTTGTGGTCTTCAAGGTGGTATTATAGAGCAAATAACAGTGGCAAGCAAAGTAGGAGGAAAGTTATCTTTTTGCCAATACAGGTTCCGGAAGAGACGATTGACCATAGACGCTATGAACCACGTCTCTTCATTATGGTTGGAAAATACTTTATGAGAATGACAAGTGGGATTTTAGAGAGATCAGTCTTAGGCCCAATACTGTAAAACATGTTTTATAATGAAGTTTTCTAAACAGCTTTGCCAGACGGCGTAGAAGCAGTAAAATTTACAGACGACACTGCAATCATAGTGGACGCCAAAACTGAGGAACAAACAAGCGCAGGGTAATTGGGTCAGTGGCACACTCAATCATACTATACGCAGCTCAAATTTAGAAGTAGGATATGCGGTACCAAATACAAAGAAATATGATTGAAAGTTTGCAGAGAAGGCTAGCCATAAGAGTAGACATCGTATACCGTACATTTTTTTTGGAAGCAATCATGGTGATAACCGGCATCAAACTTATCAACATTTTTATTGATGAACACTGTAAATTATACGAAAAACTGGATTCAAGCAAAGCCAAGTAGACCAAAAAGCTTATAAAAGACATTGACGTTTAAAACAGAAGAAAAAGTTGAATACTACCTGTTCCAATGTCTGAGTGGACACGGATAACAGGTTTGGTCTTAGAGAAACGCCAAAATGCTGGTCCTGCAAAAACATTGACTCACCGGAACATAACAATATTCAAATGCACCAGATGACAGACTATCAGAAACAAAATGACTTAAACTTAAATAAAAGAAACTGGGAAGTATTACACAACATTAAGAAAGTGTTGCAAAGCAAAAAGATACACAAGAAACTAGGTTAAAAACAACAAACTAATCCAATCTAAAGTAATGCAATGCGGTTTCAGATTGGTTCTGACTGAAGAGGGGGGGTGGTGATTTGGAGGAAGAAATGTCACACTTTTTTTGGTAGATCTTTTGGCATAGTGTATTGGAAAAATTCCACATCCGGAAATAAAAAAAATGGTGGCTGTGTGCGATTTTTTATAAAAACTGGTATTAGGTATATTATCTAGTGGTGGTAAGATGTGGATTCTAGCATCACGACTTATTGATTTTTGCTCATTACATAGAATATATTAATAATTATGTGTAGGTTCAATTCTTAGACAACCACGCGGGAACTGTAACAGCAGCGCACTGTGACGAGGTAAGCCGGAACGACTCGAACTGTAGACAGTGAGGCAAATTCAAGTTGGAGCGGTGCAAAGAAGGTATTCCGAGTTCCTATTCCGCAGTAAGTAAAGTAATATGGTCTACGTATTGGCGATAAGCGGCAATAGCCGTGTCTAAGTGAATTAGTGTTCAATTAATTAAATATATGACGGATTTGTTGGGTGGGTGGTTGAAAGATTAAGTATTTATTATTTATAAATTTGTTATAAATAAATTGATAATTTATTCAATAAGTGTCTACTGATTGATTTTTAAGATAGATCAAAGTACGGAATATAATATGCGATAGTAGTGTTTTTAAATTAGCAGGTTTAGGAACAATAAAAATTTAATTTAGATTATAATGTAGAACCATTGTGCCATAAAGTTATCAAAACCACTCAACATTATATTCTATCTGGCTTACAACCAGTACAAATCAATGGGTTTTTGAAAAAACATCAAAAGCGATATGCAAATTTAATCGGATTTTACGATATAATATGGCATTATTAGCATGTTGTTGAAACAGGCTTATGACCACTACAATAAAGGCAAACATAATTATTATTCTGCATCACGTGTAGATTAACGTAATTAATAAAATTGTCTCAAATTTCTATCGACATGTAATTAACAATTTACTCTCTTTCTGTTTTGCAAGAAAGTATTGCTTTAGGGTTCTTTTCTAGTGTTTAGCCTATTTTTTACATTATTTTTGAGTAAATCCATGGTAAGTGTACTTTAAAATAAATTAAAACATTACAACTGACTTGTAGTATTAAGAGAATTGATTTTTATTTTACTTGGAACTGATACAATTAAACGTAAAAGTTATTTTCAATTATAAATTGGCTCAATTAGTATAAAGGATGCCGACAACAATAATATAAACCAGTTAAAATATTAAAGATTTTAATTAGATTTATATAAATTATTTAATTACATTTTGTAATATGCTTTTGCTAATTTTAAACTTATTTGAATAGGTATAGATATCTGGGAAATCCTAGATTGATTGGCTATTTACTGAACTGAAAATTGAATTATCCAATGTCCTCTATTTACAAAGAAGATTGTAATTGCATTGTAGCTTAATGTGATAAGCTCATGCGATTGCTACGGCTGTGAAAATTTTATTAATTTTATATTTATACATTAATTATATTTGTTAACTGTGATTTATTACTTTTATCAACAATACGTGAAACTTTTTTTAGTACATATTCTTGTTTTGTATCAACGCCTTACTGCTATTGTTCTCGCATGCTTTTTTATCAATTAAATCTGCACATAATTATTCACAGCTCAATTGCTAATTATAGTATCTTCCTCTAGCATAAAAGCGATATGGTACACCATAACAACAGGTACTCAATCAGTATGTATCTAACTGCTCATTACTATTGTAGTATTTTCTGCATACAACTTTAAGGGGTTTAATGGTTTAAATGCCAGTGCACAGCATGCTCTTAATTGCTGTTACGTACTAGGTCTCAATGTTAAATACGGTGTAAACACAGCCTTAAGACCTCAAATGGCAGTGTATAAATTACATTTTTTACAGCCTAGTACAATCCCAACTCTGATAGCGTACCTATCATGCAACAGCAGTCAAATACTTCAATGACCTCAGTGCCAACATACTTTGTTTTACACACCTTCAAGACCCTCTCAATTTATGTGTGAATAGTATTACGTAGTTTTAAAGTCGTCATTGTACTTTGTCACACTCCCGAGACCTACTTAGTCTATGTATGTTTTTATAAAGAATTAACATCATGACATAAGTTGTTCAATAAAAAGCTGTGCATCATACTACGCTTGCAAACATTTAATAAAAATTAAAAGACAAACACCAACAAATTTATTCAGATGTATCTACGCTAACTAACTGACACAGCTAAAATCATCTTAGGTAAAATATACCATATAAAAATATAATATCAACAGCTATAGAACAAAAGAGAAACTAGACTAATTTAACATATTATTGGTTTCGTTAGTAAAACTACAGTTTTAAAAACACAAAATTTAATATTGAAACTACCCAAGCAGCTTTTTTTGACAAATTCTGCAAGAAACTGCTAACTTTATAAATGCGTATAGAATTTAAAACCACCAATGAGTTTCTAGAGAAATCAATAAAGCAAAAAAAACTATTACAATACAAAAAAACAAATTTTTAATCTCTGTATAACAAACGCATGCGGGGGTGCTCGGGGCATTCTAGTTAAAACTATATTCTTACAATCAATAAACAGAGTGCCCCGGCTACTCATCATATTGTTTAATACTAAAGAATTGGATCTGTTACCTTATTTCCAAATAAAGTAATAGCTAACATTTGCAGATAGAAAACACATCGAATTTCTGAACAAAAACTTATGAGGGTCGGCCGGATATTCATTTTTTAAATAACAAACACTTGGGTAGCTAGCTGGAACATTTTAGCTAAAATTTTTTTCTTTTTTTTTTTTGTCTTAATTTATCTACTTTTTGGTATAGGCCATATAGGTTTTTTTAATGATATTGTGCTAACGTTGCTGAGGTATTCCCGTGCATTTTTTGTTACCCTTTGCCACCATTCTATAATTTTATTATCCTACGTAGCCGAGTCCTATTTTGCCACATGTCCCGTGTTTGTACGCTCTCCCATTCCCTAACCCGCTTTGCCAGCGGGGGGGATTACGGCTAAAAATGTTCTCTGATAGAGTGATGAAATCTCTCCAGTGGTTTGGAATCGACTTAAAACTGTAGGTCTCTGTAAGTTGCCAGCATTACGTGCAGAGAAGAAGGCCAATATCCAAAAAGGATAGAAAGCGGCTGATTAAAGAAGAAGAACACATTTCTACGTTAGTGCCATGGTTTTGAGGCTATACGTTGTTACTGGTGCCTGGTAAACTTTTTGCTTGAGGTTGCACGTCAATCTTGTTTGATCCGTTTAGTTATTTCCAAGGTTTGCTTTTGCAATCTCAATCTATACCAAACATGCTAACAATATTACAATTTTTATTTTTTACCTTAACCTTAACACTTTTTAGCATAACATTATTAATACTTTGTAGAACATATATGTTTAAATCTAAGAAAATGAAAGATAAAGGTGTTTTTAAACTGCAAAGCATCTTTTACACAAAAATGCTTCGGGCACTTTCAGCCTAAAAGACAATATTTTGGTGCGTCTGCAGCAAAATAAGTTAGTCTTCTATTTTAGTGTAAACAACGAATACATGCAATTGTTCATGTAAAGAATCTATAATTTTTTTTTCTTTTTTTTTTATTAAGGCTTACAGAATATTTTTTTCTAACTTTACGTTTCTGGTGATACTAAAGTTCAGGTGGTTTTCTATCGTTTTGGTGGTTTGTCTAAAGGTCTTCTGGAGTTTGGTTCTTTAAATCTTGCTTGTTTGAGTATTTTGGCATAGGTGTTCATTCCATACTCGGCTTATTTCGATTGTTTGTGCGATGTTTTTTTGTTTTACTGGTTTTTGCTCTGGTCTCAGCCGACATAGGTCATTATTGGTTGGATGCAGGTTTTGTGTATTCTGACTTTAGCGTTTTGGTTTGTTTATATTAGATTTTTAGGTACTTTAACATTCTATAACTATCTTGGTTGACTGATAATTTACTTCTACCTGTTCCACTCCTACATTGTTGACGGTTAGTTTGCATCTGGTGGGATATTTTACCACTATCAGTGCTTTTTTTTGCACCATGTTGTGTTTTGTAGCCGTCAGGAAGAATTGATGTAATACCCTTTGCAGTTGATTTCTGTTTTTAACTATTATAACTACGTTGTCTTGATATTTTATACTCAGGTCCTATGTTTTTGACTACACATATTATTTTGTCAATAATGAGGTTAAATAGTAGCAGGCTTAGGGAGTCTTCTTGACTTGTTGACAAATATTTGAGTCGTTATGTATGAGTTTAGAATTTGAATTACTTTGATCATTTCTTTTGATACTTTTTTTTTCTTTTTTAATATGTCAATAACGTCACCAGACGGAGGAAGGCTTTTTCGTATCGGAGCCTTAAGCTAGTAATCTGGTAGCTGAGCCATCCTAAAGATGCATTTCTAAAACTTGGCAATACTACCTGGCCCAAATTTATTTGTAAACGGACAGGGCAAGCTTTTGGTAGTGGCGGAGTGCACAACAAGCTACATACTTAATGATTTTTATATGTTTGTGTACTACTCACTATTGCGGAATCTATGGAAGGTGGGGAGCTAAAGAAGTTAAATACACTCTACAGAGAGCGTATTCGGACACCTTGTAAAAATAGCACCAATCAAGCCAAAAGCCTTCTTAGAAAAAAGAAAGTTTTAATCCTACAAACAAAAGAATTTATTTGGAACTAGGATAACAAAAGAAAAAGTTTTGCTCATTCACTTCCGTGCCCTTACCTAGACAACTTAGAAAGAAGGCAAAGTAGTCTGGTTCAATGAGTCACATACAAAGTGGCTGTAATCAAACACCTCCAAGTAGCTATGTACACATGAACAACAAAAGCAAAGAGTGAATAAGAACAAACTTCTTCAAATCTACACTGATGGCTCAACAATTTGTTTTGCACCAAATTTCAAAACTGCCAACTACTACCTGAAACTGTCCACAAAGAACCATAACAGAAATATTGACATTGCACTTTTAATTAATAAAACACAAGTATGTTATTGTAGACAGCCTAATCGGCAAAAGATGTGAAATGGAAAACAAGATTGTCAAGTGTATCTGGCCGGTGCTTTCCTACGCAAGAGAGTCCAATTTAGGGAATTTCTGGCTTAACATGGCCAACATTAGGAAAACCCTTCCTACAACATCTTATCATACATCAACCACATAGGTTAATTGTGTGTTGGGACGGAAGAGTAAGGTTTACCACTGGAGAAAGTTCAAAGGGTCTAATGAGGCCTGAGTGCAGTGAAAACGGTTGCACCCTCTCGTTCAAATCCAGATCTAGATTTAATGGGATAGTTTCTGAGAGAAAGGCGGCAATGATTCATGTGAATAGTATAATTACCGCACTGAGAAGCGTTATTCCTTAGTAGTTTTTGGGCCGTTTTTTGTCTCCATTTTTAAATACCTGTACCGTGGTGTTTGGCTGAAATTCTCACTGTATTCAATATTTTTTTAAAAAGCTTTGTCGTTGTACAGTTAGCTTTTTGCCTCCATACTTTATAAATTTTTTGTGTATTTTATTCAATTATGGTGTTTTCTTATTTTTGGGAATTTTTGCGAGTTTCTCTACAAGATCTGAGTCTATACGAGTTGTTACTTCTTCTGCTTGCCGGATTTCTTGTTGTTGTTTGTTGTACAGTTGCCGCAAGTAGTTTTTGTGATTTGTTTTTTGAGAAGTTTTACATCCCCCATATCATATGCGCACCATATTGGCTGTGGGGGGGGGGGGGGGGGTACTTTAGGTATGTTTTTGTTTTTGGTCAGTTGTTTTACCTCTGTTGTAAATCATGGTGCGTTATTTTTAGTCAAGTTCTTATTTGCTCTCCTTTTTTCAAATTCTTTGTTTGCGGCGATGTTCATATTTTCTACGTCATCTTTGTTGTTAATGTTGTGTTAGTTTCTGTGTTAGTCGGTTTTCGTAGAGGCTCTTTACGGTGGTGTTGTCTTTTTCCTGGTACACAAATGGTAGTTTTTTTTCAGCTACGTGGTTAGTTGTATTTTCTATAGTACTCGTTTATGATACAAACTAATGTTGGCGGAAGTTAGTAAACATAGTCCATCTAGATGTACTGCTCTATTTGTGGTCAAACTATTGTTTATTTTGAGCTTGCTTTGCGCACCAAAAAATTGGAACATAACAAAATTGGTTGGAGATTCCATCAACCTCTCTAGAAATTCTTACAATATACAGAGAGATGAAAAAAACAAAAAACAAGTAAATTTTAAAATAAACCTAAGTTAAGTTTGTGGACTATAAAAAACCTATAACTAAAAAGTAGTAAGTAAAATTTATTAATAAAACATGTAGTTTGTATTTTGGATTGGAAAGTAATGATTTGTGGCTCTAAATTCTTTGCAGCAGCCTCAAGACAAGCAAATCTTTCTAAGTTTGCTAAAAACAATTTTGTTTGATTTTAAAAAAATATGTATTATTATTAGATTTAATTAAAGACATTTTTGATTATTGATTAATATTGTTAAATATGATTATAGTTTGTATTGAAACATTTTTAATGCACCCTATAACCATAATTATAAAACTTTTATTCCATATTTTTCTCTCGGTGCCATATTGTTCGCAAACTAGCAACACTGATGCTAACTTTTTTTTCGACAAAATCTATCTGAGCCGAGTGTGTCTGGGCGTACTAATGTGGGTTTTATAGAGCCGAAATATGTGCCTGCGTCTAACTGTGGGTAGGAATAGTTTAAACTTTTATTTTGCTCTACATTTTAAAAAAATCTTTATAATAATATTGTCTTAAATTATTGTTCATTTCATGTTGGAAAGTTGCATGCACAAGTACACATAAAAAGTTGATCCATATTGCCTAAAGTAGCTTATAAACTACATTGAGATGATTTTAATTATTTATTTTACGGCTTAATAACAAGCCGCTTTTTAATTATAATAAGTTTTTGAAACGTTTTTTCAACAAACGATAAAATATGTTATTTGAAGAATACAAATGAATAAATCTGTCATTTATGACAGTTACTTACTATTGCAAGTATCGATAATCTCTTCTGCGCTGTGCTTTGCATATAAAATGTTAGCTTTCTTTCAATCCGTAAATCTTGTAACAATCAAGAAGCATTATACTGATAGGCGTCGCTCACTATTAACCGTCAATTAACTAGTTGATAAACCGTATTCCAAACACTATTTGCCCTTGTACCCTACTTCAGACCGTTAGTTTCAGCCCCATTTAATAATAGGGCAAGGATCTTATTTAAACGCGGACGCAAATGCAAAGATAAACGATGACCTACAAATATTATTTAGAGATTTTGACTACTCGTGTAGTCATGAATAATATCTTTTTAACTTTAATTATAAATTTAAATTGATGAAAATGGGTTCTTTTTATTTTTTGTTTTATTTTGCTTAATCCAACAGCAGAAAACAAGGATTAATGAATGCGCCGCGGCTTATTAAAACACACGAAATGCGGGACATATTTTATACGTGTACTTTGTATGAATGTGTTGGCACCTGTGAAAAGCCACAAAATTGATGGAATCATACATCAAAAAAATATATAAAAGTGACAACATAACTTTATAATTTTGCGATACGAATAGCGCTGTCGACTGGGGATTAACAATAAAAACAGTTTTTCATCATAAAATAAAATGAATTGGTAGTTAATTGGAATTTTCAGGTAATCTATCAAACGTAAAAATAATTTATAATATGTTGCACAGTGTGGAACATTGTGGATTCCGTTTTATATCTCTTAAAATATCGATAGAGATGTTAAGTGTATTGCTCCTAGTTTATAAGAAATAAATAAAGCATGCGCTCGTAAATTTCTTTAAAAAATACAATAAATAATTTGCAAGGATTACATATACGAATGTGTATTGATCGGAATATTAAAATATTGTTTGAAATTTTTTATGCGCATAGACTTTAATGTATTAATTCTGGCATCGTGCCTCTGCTTCATTTCTCAGATTCGAGGGTAAATCGGGAAATGATAAAAGGGATGATAGGGTGTAAGTGACACCGGGCTCTGAAATCCCGAGAAAACATTTAACGTGATGAACGCCACTTGTACTTATATCCACACTAGACTCCCCTTTTCTCTCCATGGAATAGATTGCTTATGATTATTTACTTGGGAGTATTATATCTGCAGGCCAAACCCAAAAAAGCGGCAATATAAAAAAAGGTCAAATATTTTCTTTCAGCCGGCTATGCAATATCAACTTTTTGATTTCGTTGCGCGCTACGAAACGACAACTTCCTTTTTTCTCTTCCTTAATATAGTAAACACTTCACACTCAGGGACAAAAAAATCCTGTATATTCTACCCTGAATCTTTAATACTATAATAAGTTCTCTGAACTTTGAACTTTCAGTTACATTCTTCTAAATTAAAGCACTTGCTTTGCTCACATCTTATTTCAAGATAAAACACATCTTTAATTCATATTACTTCTCATTAGAACTAACTTAATCGACACGGAATGGCACTTTTATACTCTTGCCTATAAGACTGTAAATACTTTATTGTTAGATTTATTTTAACAAAGTGATAGTAGTAGCAGTAATTAGCACATAAGTACTAATAATTCTACAATTTAATTACTATATTTATGACTATAAAGTTTATACTAAACGGCTTCAATAATAATAAAATATGGAATTATATAAATAATAAAATCTTCAACCGTAAATATTTTTGTTAAACTTTTTAAAATTTAGTATAGTTTAGCGTCAAGGTTTATGTTTAGATTTCTACAATAGGTGATTCACATACCTAAATTTTTTTGAAGGTATTATTACACTGCGCGGTCGCGATCTGATTTTTGTAATATATTTTACTCCACCGCGGTTGTGTGTTGCGTGTAATGTAAGGTGTTGCAACCACGCGCTTTAGAATAGCACTTTAATCAGGCCTTAATTAAGATTTCTTCATAAGAATTCGATTTTGATTTCAACAAGCTGAACATCGACGCGGTTTTCAATGATTATGATAACGACTACGATAATGGATTTGGTCTTTACAGGTGAAAAAATGGAACAGTGTCAATTTGATCTTGTGTTTAGTAAATGCGGAGGTACTTAGAGGAAAGAACGGTTCTAGCAGCTTTAACAATAAACAATCTTTAAGGAAAATACTGTAACAGCTTAGAAACTGATAACAAAATTATAAAAAAGATCAATCTAATTTGACTTACAAGTCACTCTTTTTTTTTTAAACCTTTAACAAAACCAAATAAAGACTATAGAGATTATAACAACCGCGTATTTGACCAGAAAGAACGTTGATCAGCTACCAAACATATTTGCAGACTTTTTGATAGATTGTAAACCAAGCAAAGAAAGCGTTATCAAAATTACTTGTTACATTATACGATACAAAGAAAGTGAGGAATACCTCAATCAAGCACCAAAATTAAGCCTCAGCAACTGCTTAGTACCTCACAAAAAAACTTACTTCGGAAAACAACATCAAGTCAGAAAAAAAAACTTTTGCAAAATTAATTCTACCTTTCAAAGCATGCAACTAAAGCGTGTCCAAAATTAACTAACATTTAAAAAAAACAAGATGTTTAAGCAGAGGAAAAATAAAATTTTTTGTAAAATAAAGTCTTTCATCTCCAGAAGTATGACAAGCGTTTGGTGAGATCGACAAACGTAAACTACGTAAACGTCTTGGAGCATTACTAAAGCTTGACCAAAGAACAACATCATATCAAAAAAGAAAACTTTAACTAAAGCATGCCCAAAACTTCTTGGCACGTTCTAAAAAGATATAATATTAGTTTAAAGAAAAAGACGCAAAAGTAAAAAAATTTACGTAATAAAGATTTTTACCCGCCCAAACTTGTCCCAATTAACAACTGCTTAGTAAGAAAATCAAACCGCAAAAGTTGACCAAAAGTAAGCTATGCAAACTTTTTGGAAACACATCTAAACTTCAACATAAAATCAGAGAAGAAGAATGGAAAAACACAAAATTAATTTTACTTCTCAAGGCGTACAATTAAATTTTGAATAAAACTAGATGGCATTTTTCAAAAAAATGTGATAGCAACATAGAACCAGCAGATCTTTATTTGGAAAACGCACCGCAATACTGCAAGAAATAGCAGTTAGAACAAATAAATGCAAACTGGTTCTTTTGCATTACCAAGAGGCCGACGTGATAAGTGTCGACAACCTTTGCGTTTGAAAAAGTCAAACAATACAACCACAGAGATCTACACAAAGGGCAAAATCTCCAGATTTCGGAAAATAAAAGACAAAGACTTAATCTCACACTGACACCACCGTCAATCCCCAACTAGCAGTAGTCACTTAATTTATCTAACATAGAAGCAGCAACTCAAAAACTCCAAATTGTGCTCATCATCATCATCAGCCTCTTTTTAGGTCATTGCACGCGCGTTAGCCTCTTTTCTGCACGTGATGCTGGCAACTTACAATAAAGGTGGATCTACAGTTTAAGTGGATTCTGAACCACTGAAGAGATGATTAATCTACTCCGGACCAGAGAAGGATCTTAGTCATGAAACCCCACGCTGTCAAAGCAAATTGGGGAGTAGCGGAGCGTATAAACGTTTGAAATAGTTTCTTTTCTGTTGTGAAATTTGAAAAAGCACGCACATGTTCACTTGCCGTCATTCTAATCAACCAGACTTATGGATTGTGTCATAAACATTTACAAAAAAGACTTTGCACAGTGGTGTAGCATATTTTTGACTTTTTATAAATAGAATGTTGCAGTTTTTATCGGTAATTTTGGTACTTTTTGACAATATTTTTACACTTTACTGCTGGATTTTGTTATTTTTGACATTCTACGAATAAAGTTTGCCACTTTTTGATAATTTAACTTATTTAGAGATTTCATAAAATGTTTCAATTTGGATTTAAATTTTGCTTTTTTTAACACTTTTGGTTTCTATTGACAATATTTTAATATTCTATAGCCGAAAATTGATATTTTTGACTTTTTATTAATAGAATTTTGCTTTTTTTTAACAGGATTAAAAATAACTGAAAAACTTTGTACGCCAAAAGCGTCTCAAGTAGATCTTTTCAATATTTTGTGGTGAGGCTTAAAACTCCTAGCTACGCCACTGAGTTTGCACTACAAGTTTACTTTTACAAACTTAACCACGAAGACATAGTGAAGTACAAAGTGACAGAAGAGTTGAATCTGCAAGAGACAACATCAGTTAACGCAGTTTGTATTCCTACGTCTAGAACTGAGACAATCTTCACGTGCATCACGCTCGACTTAAAGGCAATTTTGAATTAAAAACATACCACATTCTTAAGTTATTACACAACCTGGTACTAGAATGAACTTACTCATTGCAACACCCACTAAACTACCCCATACCACACTGAGGCTGGAATATCGACGTCTAAAGAGACTTTACCGACTCTTATACTTGTGACGGCTGGGACATTTAACATTCAACATTTAAAACCTTAAACCGGTAACTGCAAATAAAAATAATACAAAAAAGAACATTATACTAAGTAGACCATGTGATAATTCAAACCAAATTTGCAAAAATAGTGAAAGACATGAAATTATGGAGAGAAGCAGATGTTAACTCTGACCAATATATAGTAACAGTGAAAATGGAAGAGAGTTACAAAAAAAAAGAAAAATAAAGAGTAGAAGTATGGAAGTCTGAAAGTCTGGTACGAAACAGTAAAGCTAAAAGAATGGCAAGAGAAATATGAAGAGAATTTGCACAACAGATTGATCAAAATGCAAAGACGTGAAGTAAGATATAAGAAAATTAAAGAATGCAACAGATCAAACAATTAAAAGAAGTGGAGTGGGAAAAAAAGTACATATGGTTCAACAAAGACTGCAAAGCGGAGAGGGAAAAAAGTTGGAAGCAAAAAAAAATTATTGAAACCAGAGAAAATGAGATAACATAAAATTTAACAAAAAAAAAATCAGAACAAGTAAAGCAAGTCAAGAAAAAATTTGGCAAGATAAAACAGAAGATATGATATAACATTTTAAGAAAAAATAAGATTATCAAGTAATTAAACATTGAAAAAGGCAACAAGATCTCAAAGTCTTCAACAAATATAAAGAAGATGAGAAGAAGAAGAAGAATAAAACAAATCTGGAAAGAAAAAAATATTTCAAAAAAATGGTCTAAAGCAACAATAATACCAATACACAAGAAAGGAAACAAATTAAATTACAACTACAGATGGATGCTACATATAAACTACAACCTCTTATACCGTTAGGAGTTAAGGTGCCGGACACACTTAACCACAGAAAAGACATGTATATGTTTGGATGACTATATGAGGTAACGGACCCATATTGTGAAGAACTCTACGCTCTGCATCACTTTGTTGGTCACCCATCCAAGCGATCATTGCTTAACTTTTGTTAGCGCTGTAAATCATTTTCTTTTGCCTTACTGCCATACTAGTCACCACACTAAGAGACAAAATTCAAGAATTTGAAGAAAAGAAACAAGGAGAGTACCAAGTGGGATTCAAACTAGGTTGCTCAGACACATATCAACTATTTGTACTAAAAGAGACCGAAGACATGTGCGGATAATACAACAACAAAATATTCATACGTTTTTTAAAAGTATATGACACGATAAAAATAAGAGTACTATACAAGGCCATGGAAAGCGTAAGCATTCCAAAAAATCTGATAAGATTAGTGCAAATGACGTTATATTCAATAGAGTCAAATAGAAAGGGAAAAAGTTTCAAAATATACAACGGAGTAAGACAAGGAGACCTCTTAGGAAGTATAATCGATGCAGGTCACTAGTGTATAGCTTATGGTGATGGCATGGAACTAATAGCAAAGTCAAAAAACACATATGAAAATAATAACAACTTTGGGAAATAACGTCAGGAAAGTAGGACTAGAAATTAACTGTCAAAAAGCAAAATACATGGTTATGAAAACAGGAAGAATTGATAAAAACAATCTGATACTACAAAGAGTAGTAAGAGAAAAGATGGATATAGAGCAAGTCAGTGTATTTACATACTTCCAAGTCCAAGTCCAAATCATAATAATGAAAGAAGATTATGCAGCAGGGCACTAAACTAAGATTAATAAAAAGAAGTACGTATCACCAGATGACAAATTAAGAATCTACAAACCTATGAAAGCGAAAAAATGTTGGTGACCGCAAAGAAGATTGACCGTTCAACAAACCTAATATGGTACAATATGTTAAAGAACAACTACTTGGATACTATTTGTTAATCCAATAAAAGTACATTACAATAAAATATGATTGCTTTCATATGTCAATAATAATTATTTTGCAAAAATAAAACAGCAAGTAAAATAGATTTTCTATACTTGCAAACTACAACAAAGTTAATTTAAAAACAGAAAAATGGATTTTGGTATAAAAAGACACTAAAAATAAGTTGAGGTCTGGAACAGAATAGATAAATAATATAAAGATTGCAAAGATTTTTGTGAAAAGTTTTATATAAATAATGTAAAAAAAAATAAAGTAATGTTCTAAAAAACAAAAATAATATTAGATAAATGGTAAGTATGAACGAGGAAGAGACGTGGATGTACTGTGCAACAAAATATGGGGTTAGAATGGTCGCAAGTGCAAATAAAAGCTGTTAAAATAAAATATATGATTGCAGGCGCGTTTTGGGAATTTTAATGAAAATCAAACATCATTGAACGCAGGCATAATACAATGAAAAGGGATTAATAATAGTAGTTTTTTGTTGTAATTCTATATTCAATACACTATGTTAGCTACTTAATAAATAAATGAAATGGTATTATTTAGTATTGAAAAAAATTCAGTGTTTCAAATGGGTTTTCATTAGTTTGGTGCTAGTAATGGATTTGAATTTAAATAAAAAAAGCTTTTGAGGGTGCAATGCGTCACGTATTAGCCAGTAAATATATGCTCCATGAACTTGTGTGAATAATTTAGTTGACTAATTAAACAATTCAACTAATGAAAGTTTTTGCACAGCTACCCTTTCCTATATAACGACACCCGGATATCCCAGGGCTCCTCTATCACAAGCTATCTCAATATGTCCATCCGCTACCTAAATTGGTATTCAGTCGAAATAGGAATTCCTTTCACCGCCCGAAAAAGTTTATTTTTCCATTTTCAACAGTCTCATCTACTCACCAGTCGAGATTCCCCATCATTTCAAGTAAATCTGAGCGGGACTAATTAAAGCTATTTTCCGTCGCAATTCAAAACAGGTTCTATTTACTACATTACTAATTTGGCTTGATCATTAATTACATCAATTACTTACCACAGTAAATAGTTAAATTAAACGGTACACGTGGATTGATTTTATTACATAAATTTCATTTACAAAAAAATGTAAGCGATGCATCAACATAATTTAATATAGCAACGCAAAAAGCTAAAGACCCTAGTTTTGCTTAAATAATTATATTACTAAGGTTGCGTTTAAATGGCATCCATAACTTATTCCTGACCTTGTTATCTCTGGCATTTACCCTCTTATACACCAGCTATCTTATCCCTGCCCATTTTAAAGACCACAACTATTACAGCATTCTCATTGCATCAAACTAATAAATTATTAGAAATTTACTATTTGCTTTGACTTCATGTAACAATAAAATTAATGAATATTAAGGAAAAGTTAAGTGTAATCATCACGAGCAGGGCTATAAGATTACGCTTCATTTAGTGCTAATAACTGTAATAAAATTAAAATTTTGATTTGTTCTTTTCGTGCGCTTCATTAATGGCAATCGATACTATAACGATCACTTTCAATCTATCGGTCGATTTAACTTAATTGGCTTAGCGAATTGGATTTAGACAAAAAATATATATAGCAAGTGACATTAATGAGCGGATAAGATTATCTTGAGTCTAGCTGGGTAGAATGCAACAATTACATGCAGCATGCATTCATTTATCGTGAACGCGACACAGTTCGCACTCTAAGTAATTTTCTCCATTATCATTTGACCTCATTATACAATTTCGTGCAGTTTCCCACCAAAGCAGTGCACAAATGCATTTTTAACTCAAATTAATAATAACCTCGCACTTAGTAGCTCTCATATTTTTACATTACGTTGTATTAAATATATAATTTTATGTAATTTATTTACGTTTTTTTAGAAAACTGATGTAATTTAATTTTTTTATAAAATTATACTAAACCAATAGTTTTTTTTTTGTTTGTTTATGCAAACAAAGTATATAGTACTAAAGTAAATTAATCATAATGTGGTGGTTTTATGATTTTAAACTAAATCTAGAAAAACTACCTAAAAAGTTTAGTAAATTTATGTTGCATTTCCATATGATATTTGTCAATACTATCTGTTACTAGGTTACATCATTTAGTTTAATTTTGACAGCCGAGTTTTACTGGTTTCTAATGTCTCTACTTTTTGCTTCTATGGGTTGAACGCGTTCTTTATATCGTAGGTGACTGGCACAGCAAGTTTTTGTGTAGGGTTTGCAGTTACTTGATTGTCTTTATTGACTTGCCGAAGGGCATCAAGTGTAGAACCCGTGTTGATTCTTGCGCAGGCTTTTATCCCTATCTAATTTCTTTATAAGTTTTTTGTTGAGAATTTGCTTATAGAGCTTTTCTAGTGAGTTCAGTTGACAAATTGGTCGATATGTGTTGCCTACGTTTGTTTTTCAGTTTTCTCGATTAGTACTAGTTTTCTTTTTTTCTAGTCTATCAGAAAAATGTTTTGCTAGATAAGTTTGTCGTTTGTCTTTACACAGAGTTGCAGTTTTTGTGTTGCTATCGGTCTGATTACTTTCAGCGGAATCATGTCTGTACCGTAGTCTTTCTTTCTTTTAATTTTGCCACTTGACATCTGTATTTTTTCTTTTGGACATTCCGGTATTATAGACATTTTTATGCTTAGTTCTTTCTATTTTTGCTTCGGTTTGGAAATAGTTTTATTGCTTTGTTCATTACTTCAACAATTTTGTATTTTTTGCTAACATGCCAATAGTTTTTGCTTAATTCTGCCAGCTATTTTTTGAATGGTTTGGGGGAAAGTAACTGGATCTGGATCCCGTGTCCATCCAGGTGAAGCCTTAACTACTTTCTGATTTTGTTGCCTAAAATTTTGTATTTGCTGCGATGTATATTGCCACGTCTTCCTGTTTGTTTATAATCTCTTCCTGCTAGCTGCCATTTTCTTATTTGGTTCCGAAACTAAAACAAAATCTGCTTCTGTTTTTTGCCAATATTTTTCTAGTAACTTTATTGCCGCTCTACATATGTTTAGGTTAATCAGGATTCTTTTCATTGTCTGGCCCCGGCAGCGTTTCTTTTCTTGTACTGCGTTTGCACTAGTTTTCTAAATGCAGAGCATTTTATGTTTTTTGTTTTATGACTCTCTATTTTTGCGACAGATGACCTGATAAGTTTAATTATCGAGGCATACAGTGCTATACTTAGAAAGAAAGCACAAGTGTGTAAAGGCTAAAAGGGTGTAACCAGAATCAACAGAAAAATGATATGTAAGAGAAGCAAAGGCGGCAAATAACTCAGTTCTAATTCAAAACACTACAAAACAACCTGGTCAGAAGTCGACTTGAACAGAACGCTTTTAACTTAGCACTTTGGAAAGGAATTATAGACGAGTTGCACACCGTCTCTTGTATGCAAATCAAATGGTGGTCAATTCTGATTGCTGTGGCTTTTGTCATCATTGACATTTTTTATAGAAATGTAATGTCAGTGAAATAAAACAAAAGTTACCAAGATTAGAATCGGTTCAGAGCAGCACATCATGTGTCAACGAGCTTTATCTACACCCAATCAAAGAGCCGAATCATCTGAAAAAGCAATTTTTGGCTTGAGATGTTGCTCGCTTCCAACAAAGATATAGTCATTTCCATTGTACTGACTCTATTGTTGCTGCTAGCTTTAGTTATTGGCCACTGGCTGCTGCTGCAGGCTACAAACGAGCACTTAAAAAACCACTACAACCTAGTGCTTGTTGTTGTCGCATGCTTCTAACAAAGATGTGTTGATTTTCAATGTACTGGTGATTTTGCTATTGCCAACTTTTGTTGCCCAAAGCTGTTGCTTGTCTTTGTTTCTTGCCGCTGCCATGACAATGACACTACCGTTCTAATAGCAGACGCTAGACATGGGAGACAATGCTAGAGGACCAGCAAGCTATCTATTTATGTGGCAAACTTCAAACAAATCTGCATTAATTTCTATTGTACCGGTATTGTTGTTATTGTACAGCTTTTGTCGACAGCTACAACAAGCATTTTTGAGGTATCCGTTTTATGACTAAGATCTTTCTCTGGTTCAAAATAAATTAAAAATCTCTTTAGTGGTTTAGAATTTACTGAAAACTGTAGGTCCACACGTAATGTAAGTTGCCAACATTACGAGCAGAGAAAAGCCTGCAGTGGCAGCTAAAACGTGAAGATAAAAATGTATAACAAGCAACCGCAACTAGGTACTAGTGACAGATATTGGTGACAACAACAATGTTGGTATAATGAACCAATACAACTTTATTGGTAGCGACAAGCTTCTTAACCATTGTTTTGTTTGTCTATCGTTTTCAGTTGTTCAATGTCTACCTTTAGATACGCATAACTAAGATCAAAATGCTTATATCCAACGTTTAGTAGTGGCAACTTCTGACATTTTTTATTACATTTACTCTTTTTCCATATTGGCAAAACTTATTATTTTCAAAACCTTTTTTATTGAGGAAAACAAATGGAACAAGATCGGGTATGAAGCATAAAAGAATTAGATAACTGTTTGCAATAACTAGTTATACTTCTCACTGCAAGTTGTGACTGAATCTTTTTTCAAACATCTACAAGTTGTTTGAATATTTGACAAACTTTATATTAAGATTTGCTGAAATTTCACAACACCATAACTTTCTAAAAATTATTGACAAATTTTTATTAACACATTTTCTACAATTGGAAGAAAACTATTTGTTTGTTTTCTATATTTTTTGTAAGCTATCTGCAGCATAAAAAAACGGGTTATATTTATTTTTTAATGGAAAACAAAATCACTTATTACAAAACGCGTAATAACAAAGCCAACTGAATTTACATAAATATGCTAATATTTACAGTTTTTGTGTTTTATTTTATGAATTTAATTTTAGTGTAGTTATGTATATTTATTTTAAATATTTACTTGTTTGTACGATGATAACACTATACATCAATTTTAATTCAATTACCATACTACATATGATGGATTAATGGTGGCGGCGCCAGCCTATGTCAAATTAAGATCTACTCAAACTAAGATAAACAGGTGAAGACTTGTTAGAGAGGTATTAGTAAATTTATAATAAATTTTATTTGTTTTTATTTGTTTATATATGATTGTTCAATAAAATTACAACAATTGATTGCTTTACGCTAAAACAATTACAGAAATGACAGGGAATTACAGGTTTAATTGATATTTGTTTAACTGTTGATTATAGGATTTGTTAAACAATCAAATCATTGACTGACACATCAATTACTAACAATATTAATTTTGTAAACAAAGCATTGATAAATAAAATACTTAGACTACATTATATTGTAAGTATGATATAAAATATCACGCAACACACTTTGAAAATTTTACATCTCATTATTATTTAAAATGTATGCTTTTCTAGAGCTGGGTATAAATTTTCAATATAATAAATATTAAACTTGATTTATATTAACTTATGCAAACTGTGTGCGTGCCTCGCACAAAATTGAGCACTTTTATAATATAAAACATTTGATTTTTAACAGTTTTACATATTTTATGCTTTTGTTATATTTTAAATGTAGGATATGATATGCTGATCGACAACATAGCCTAAAATATTATATGTGCGAAGTAGACTATTGATTATAATAGGGTAAAATGCAATTCATACTAAATTTGATAACGCTATAATACATTGAGTTAAAATTAATAAGACAACTCAAAATGGCCTTGGCTACCAACAACGTCTTTTTAATGGTATTACCTTTACACTATTTACTTTTATCGATGGCAAAAATTGATTGGGCACTTGAACTATAAGATTAACTTTTAGATAAAGATAAAACCTGAATTACTGCTATTACTTTTAATCATAATAAAACTTAAGTACTGTTCAAACAAGTAATTTTAATATACAGGGTGTTAGGTAAACATGCGGCAAAAATTTAAGAGGTTATTCCTTGGCCTATTCTAAGAATTTACCTAACACCCTGTATAAGCAAATTGTCAAATTACGTAAAACTGATTTTTTTTATAGCCACTAAAAAGCTAAAAGAACCAATCTTGCAGATTTTATTAATTATAAACGCACATGAGCGAAAAACAACTTACAAAAGGCTAACAAATTTTTCAAACATCCTAAAAAGACCTTTTAACAGAATGAAAGGGAAGACATACTTGATTGGAATAGTCTGGTAATATTAGACTTGCTACTGCAAAACAAATAGCAACAGAAATTAAAAAAATGTAAACCCTAAAAAGCTGCAGGCTACGACTTAGTTACTGAAAAATTCTAAATTAACTTTCTTGTAAAACAATTGTAAATTTTACCTATCTTATCAATGCATCTTTTAAACTAAAATATGTACCTAAAATACGAAAAGTAAAAAAAGTAATGATTATCACTTAGCCTTTTTTCACGCCACTTCTAGCACATTAGTCTCTTCTCTGCCCGCAATGCTGGCAACTTACATCTTTTTTATTGCGCGTTTAGCAACTATTTTACATTGCTCAGAAGTCTTACGACTTGTTTGAAGGAGGTTGATTGGACTAAGGGTTTATTAGGTGACTTCCGTATCACTCCGGTGGATAAAAAGCGAGTTATTATTTTAGTCATATTTAGAGATCGAATACCAGACTGTTAACGTGGTACGCTAATGCTCTATAAGTTATCTCACATTACTGGTAGACTTACAGTTTTAAGTGGATTTTAAACTACTAGAGAGATTATTAATCAACTCGGGACTAGAGAAGGATTTTAGTCATGAAACTTCTAGGTGACAATGCGTGTTGGGAGAGCGTATAAACGTTTGATATGGTTTTCGTTGTGAGACTCAAACCCACGATCTTTGGTGCAGCAGTCGGATGCCTAGACTACTCTTCCTAAATTTAAACTGTTTAAAAAAAAAAATCTTAAAACCATTTATAGAAGACAAAAGTTTAATCAAGCATTTGGTTTTAGAAAAAGTCATTTAACTATATAACAAGTCCATAGAATTATAGACACAATTAAAAAGTTATTGCGGTTGCAGCACAGGTATTTGATAAGGTGTGACAAAAGTTTTTTATTTTAGAGAAAGCTTTTAGAGTTAAGCAAGAAGATCCTTACTTTGAATCATAGCAATCAATGTCAACGGCAAGATGTCTCATTATCGTAATATTTGGTCTAGCATATTAGCTCGTTTTATGTAGTCATCAATCAAGCCTATGTTATATTAAGCAGATGTTTTTTGATTGATATTTAGAATTTTTGTAGGCACCAAACTGGCGCAGTCGGTAGTTTCATTTAACTTTTGCCAGTTTTCCATTATTGGCGCCTGGTTCCTGTAACTAGAGGTAGTAGCGTATGAAATGCATATAATTTAACAAGTTACTTATCCTATTGATATCATTTAGAATTCATACGTAGTTTGCAAATTATACAATATTCTGAAGAAATGGATGTACTTTTGATTCAGTTGTTCTGGTGATGGGGTACCGTCTTTTGATAATGACAATTTCTTTGTCTGTGATGATTCTGGCATTAATAGCGTGTCATTGTTGCTTATGCTATTTTGCGACAATCCGTAGTAGGGAGATAACTAAGCCTATGTTATATTAAGCAGATGTTTTTTGATTGATATTTAGAATTTTTGTAGGCACCAAACTGGCGCAGTCGGTAGTTTCATTTAACTTTTGCCAGTTTTCCATTATTGGCGCCTGGTTCCTGTAACTAGAGGTAGTAGCGTATGAAATGCATATAATTTAACAAGTTACTTATCCTATTGATATCATTTAGCATTCATACGTAGTTTGCAAATTATACAATATTCTGAAGAAATGGATGTACTTTTGATTCAGTTGTTCTGGTGATGGGGTACCGTCTTTTGATAATGACAATTTCTTTGTCTGTGATGATTCTGGCATTAATAGCGTGTCATTGTTGCTTATGCTATTTTGCGACAATCCGTAGTAGGGAGATAACTCTGCTGCTTGGCATCATAGTTTGTTGCTGATTTCTTGTAATGACGGTTATTTTACATTTATTGTTACTATTAATTAAAAAAAAAAAGAATTATTTTATGATAAACAGTTTTGGGCAAGCTAAGCCATGGATGGTGGTCAGACATCGTTGTAAAGGTTTTATGTTTGCTATTTGAGTCATATCAAATATTAAGAGCACTCTCAGTTGACTTTGGTTCTTTTTGATGTCTTCTTTGAAAAACATATCTGCCAAATTCTTATAAGACACCACTTTTGTGTTGGTAAGTGGTGTTTATTTTCAATTTGGTGCTTAACGGCATTGTTGAAGAAACTGGCATTTTTGACATTTAGACATATGTTGGTGGCATTGTCTATACGGTAATTAATTATTGCGCAGTTTAGATTTGTCCAAGTATCACGTTTGTTGGTGAGCAGTCTTTTGATTGCCGTTGTTTAATTCCATTTTTAATGGAAATCTTAGATACTGGCACAATGTTGCATCCTGGTACGTTTAAGCTGATGTTTTGTTTGAAGGAAATATCCGGCAAGTTTATGTGCAATTGCTAGGTGATGTTCTTGTTCAACTTTAGTAAGTTAAATAAATAAATGTCGCTACTGTTGACACGTCTTGGTGGAATTATCATTACGGTGATTGATCATCACGTAGTTTAGATTTGTCCAAGAACACATTCTTTAGTAGACAATCTTTTAATTGCCGTTGTTCAATTCTATTTTTGATAGAATTTTCCGACACTTGCACAATGTTGCATCCTGTTACGTGTAAGTTAATGTTTTTTTTTAAGTAACTACTGTCAAATTCTTGTAAGAAATATCAAATTGGCACAGTCGGTTGGTGTTTTTTCATGTTATTTTTGTAAGCTAAGTGAGAGTTAAGAACAGTAGTATTAACCAATAATAATTAGAAATCTTATTCGTTGGTAGGAACAGATAGCGCTAGTGTATTCGCATACACAAAAATATTGTTTCAGTCTACTTGATGCACGGTAGTTATGCTGATTGAACTGGGTGTCCCAGCAAATTTATGAAGGTTCTCTAACTTTTGTTAATATAGATTCTACACATTTTTCCAAGTGTGGACTGAGTTGTTAGAAGCCTAGGTTTGCTTTAGTAAGTCGTGCAAAAATTGACAATTGGAATGCCTTGTCTCCGGCGTCGCATTGTTCGATTTTGACATGAAAATATTGATTCGAGTTCCATGAAGGTGTTTTACAATTTCATTTTTTCACTTGCCCTTGGTGTACCCAGCGGTAACAATTGTTAAAAATACTGCGTTAAATTAATACTTCTTGGTTGTTCCCATAAATGGTCTTATCATTCAAGCTGTTTTTCTGATTTTATGAAAAGATGATGCATAGATCTTTGAATATGATCTCAGTTCAGCTTTTTTAGTGAGTGGGAAATCTTATAGCAAGTAGATATATTTCTTATGTTTGATAGTATATTCAATTTTCAAATAGAGCACTTATAAAGAAATAGATGAGGTTATAAATCTTTAAGAGGAAGGGAAAGTATAAATAGTATATTTAATTTTAAGATAAAGCACTGATAAAGAAGTACATGCGATTGTGAATTTTATGTACTTTTTTATATTTATCTTTATAACTTTATGTACTTCTTTTTTAGTGTTTTATCTTAGAATTGAATATACTATCTATACACCCCACGCCTCCGATTCTGTGAAATCTAAAAATTCTAAAGATGTATAGTATATAAAAGTGAGAGAAAAATGCAGCATGGAATCTTCCACGTAACCAAAACCAATCATAATTGTTTATCTGTGCTCTTTTTGAAATTGAATATATTATAGTGAGCATCTTCTATTAAATAGAATACTCAGTGGTGGAGCTACCTATAAGTAAACAAGCGTTAGCAATGCAGAGCAAGATCACCGTCCGATGATGGCCTTGTGAAGGTTGAAACTAGTTACTGTTTTTAAATATATTTGTGATATAGTACATATAAAATTTGTTTTATTTATTTTATAATGAACTATTACATAGTAGAGGCTTCTAGGTCTACACCACTATTCAATTTTGACATGAGTAGCGTATGGCCAATATGACACCGTCATAGACGTTATGGTAAAAAAGCGCGAGAATTATTAAAAAAATTGTAGAGATTTATTTTTGTTAGCTTACTTCAGTCACTTTAGTTAGTTAGCTAGCTAGTTACTTCTCAGGTTACAGCATCATAACAAATGTTGTTAGTCTTTATAGGGATTGGTAAAAAAATTGAAAACAATTTATGTAATAACAAACTGCAGTCAAGAATTTTAATATGAGTTTTCAAATTTTAATAATAAACAAAAATCATTAAGAAACTAAAAAATAAATAAACGAAAACAAAAGTTTATCATAGGCTTATGTGTAGTTTTCAAAATATACCTGCATGAAAATATTATAGATACTAGCATGGAGATTGTAAACATAATCTCGATACTGTACGTCTTCAAACATAAAATAAAAATTTTAAAACAACTTTTGTTTACAACAGAGATTACTAAAATAGTTTTTAAAGTTATATTGAAACTACTCTGGTATGTCAAAAGTATCAGAATCTCATATAATTGGCATAAATGTAATTAAATGTAAAATATACACGATTGGTGTGCATAATTTTAGTTATTTTTCAGATTGGGATAAGTAGTATACAATATATTAATATGTATTTTATTAAAATTCGGGAAACGTCACTCGGAAAAAGTTATTAATAAAGATTGATTTGAAATTTTTTATCAATCAATCAATAGCAGTTAACAATTTCCTTTGGCTATTTAAATTAAAAAAATGTTTTATTTTATAAGTCCAAATTTACTATATAAAATGTAATAGTATAAATTAAATATGTCAGTATATGAGCTAAAATTTTATTATTAAGATTAAAAAATAATTCTTTACAAGTCGTGATATTTTTCAACTTGGTTTTTTTAGTTAACTAAATTATTTTCTACAATTGTTTCTAAATATATTAGTTTACACTCTAATTATTAGAACTAGCCAAAATTAATCTTACATTTATGACTTTCTCTGTATCCAGACTTATTATTTATTAAACAGGTATGAGATATGATACGTAGAACATTGCACCACCTTCAGCCACTCCCATTCACTTTAGATAATCTACGCATGAAATTTAATAAGCTTGTGATGACATGTCCCTTTGCTAACATATACTAAGTGCTCTAGAAATGAGAAGGACAAAAGAAAAGAAAGAGTTATTCTAAAAAGTAACCACCTATATAATTATAAAATCTCAAAAGCGCTCCATACGAAATTTTGTCTTCATCAAACTTTTTTTCCATATTATATAAATAAGCAAATTTAATTAAAAGAATATTAATTAAGTAAAACATGTAAACATATTCATTACAGTAAACAAATTTACAATACGACAGCGTGGGTGAAATTATCAAATTAAGGGTTTGTTATCTTGAAAATATGATAGCAACTTAAAAAATAGAACCGAGTGGGTTAGAGCAAGCAAAACAGTGTAATTAGAATATTTAAGGATTAAACACGTTGTAAATTTGGCTGTGTATCCAAAACAACAAGCACATCCATGATTAGGTATAATTTATATATGTAGTTTCAGTTTACACCCGCTATAATTGAGGGCATCTGTTAATCAAATAAGGCGATACCTTTACCCCTCTTTAAATAACTAATTTATGCATTGTGAATGGAACACGCATGAATTAGTATGAAAATCAAAAGTTTAATTGAGTTTTTCCTAGTTTGATCCAAAAAGTTTTTTTTAATATCTTATTTAAGCGTAAAATATTATTTAATTAATTTAACATTGTGGTTACTAAATTCAAGTTTTAATGATAATATAGACATGAAAACAAAAATAGAATGAGATAATAATAAAAGCAACAACAAAAATTTATCGGCTGCGATGCCATTATATGATATCCAAGAACAAACAGAACATAAAAGTGTTTCTATTTATCTTCCGAAATGTTTTTATTTGCGAGCCGGAAAAATGCAATTCGCAGAACACAGAAAGTAAATATTGATATGGCCAAACCGTACCCAGTCTGAAATTTTTTAATTTAATTTTTATAATTAGCACTGGTAAATATCTTGAGACATTTTTACCAAAAATTAATTTAATGTCATTTTGCAGACGTTTACAATTATCTTCAAAAAAATACTAAAAATGTATTTGCGCTAATTAGTGTGCAACTTTTCATCCGGGTTTATGTTCGTTATCGAACGAATGCGCTACATAATGTAAAATCATCAATGGAATTTATTGTTGGGTTCATCGGATGCGTGTGTTTAAATTTTGTACGTTTTTAAAATTGCATAACAAATAACCACCACCGCATGAAATTTTCATTTGCTATTGGCGCAGTTTATATACAGAAACGCTAACAAAACACAGCAAATTCACATTGGAAATAGAACCCTATACGAATTATATTTGCATTTCATAATGTAAATAAATTAATTTTATCACAAAAATATTAAACATTTCAATGTTTGATCATTTTAAATGCAAATGGCATGACAGGTGTAATTCCTGCTAATGGATTAACAAATAATCGTGTAATCTAAATATTGGTCCCTCAATATAAAACAATTGAATATATAGAAGATATACGAGTCGATGCATATGCATAGAACATCGCAATTGATCATAGAATTAATTGAAGTTGTAATACATGAGTCACAAAAACAGAATATCAACACGGTAATTAAACGCATCGATAAAACTAATCAAAACAAGTTTATCCTATTGTCGGCCTGTTAATGTTCAAACTATAATCAAAAGTACTATTTGGACACCTCATATATCCGGACCAAATCCCCCCGATCATTTACTGTACGAAAACTAAACCACCGGAAATTATTTAGTTCTCTAACTTCAATAATCTCTAAACAACTCAACCGAAATGAGGACATATACCACACGGAAATGTTTGCCATACTAATTTATCACAACAAATTGTATTTTGCAAATTAATTAGAAAAATGTATGTTTTTGCGCCAAAATTCCTGCGAGAGTCGGCCGACAAAATTTAATCTTCTAATTATGTTACAGCATTCAAAACAAAATAATACAAACCAAATAAATGAATTGCTGTTGTATCTATAAAATATATTTATTTTTAGAGACAGATTTATGTTAATATATGCGAAAGCTCATAGATCATTTGCATCCTGTAGAGTGTTAAGTGTAATGAATAGCGCAGAAAACATTGTCACACAATATAAGACTAATAATGATAACAAAATTTCAACTATATTTAATTAGTTTCAAATTAAAGTAAATGTAAACAACTTAAAAACTACACATGTGATGACCGTGCTATGTTATTTTGCGTACGGCTCAATGTGTTTTATTATATTAAAATATATAAAGTTGCTAATTATAATTGAAATTTGTTATTAATTTTTTTTTTCAAAATTTTGACTTACCGTTACGATGTATTTGTCGCTTCTATGGAACTCGCATACGCACCTCAACCGTCCGAACACAACTGTCACAAATTTTATCACACGTTTCCTAAGTTTCTCGCAGAATATTGGTCCAACGCAGAATCCGCATGAGATTGGGAGTCTGCGCCATGGACCTCTTATTATCGGTGGACGCCTAGCGTCGAATATATGTGAATTTAGACCAGTTATTTTGAAATTTCAAATTTTCCGCTACGTTGCATGCCATCTATTGCATAATGGACCGACTATTTCAAACATATTTGTATTACATTCTCTATCATTCAGGCGAGCTACATTTAACACAACAAGTAATACCATCTTGTTGTTATTATTTGAAGCATAGCTATATCAATTTCTATTTAATATTGTGTTTTCAAATAGTGATAGTATTCTGTACTTTTTAAAGATTACTAGATAATCATAAACTAAATTGTAGATGGAATGTGCAATTCACGATATATCCGATCATGAACACTGAATAATACACACAATATTGTATTATATATTTCACCGCACGGATAGTAATAAACCTCTACTGCAGCTTAGATGTAATTACTCTATTATTACTGAGAGTGCTGATATTGATAATGTCCCATTAACAATATTCAACTGTTGTGTGTCAAGGTGTATAGACATTACATAATTCTAGGGAAGTTGCAAAAAAACTCTCTCCCGGCGACCTAATTTTTTTATTAACTATTGACTACTACTTTGGGCTATATATTTATATTTTATATGGGCAACTAAAACATATAATTTACAAAATTAATATTAAATAAAAAAATTGCTATATTTTCTAGATATAATATATGTATGAATTATGAATTATGTTATGTATTAATCATAAATCATCTTATTGTATCTACTAGATGTAAATCTACTAAGTAAAACACTTATTTCGTGTGTAAGGCAAATAATGTTTTGTTATAAATGTATATAATAGGTACATATACAAGCGGGCTAGTTTCGGCTTTGCGGAATTCACACAGTTTGCTGCGGCAACACATGCTATCCCCAGTCTACTCTATATACCCTCTTTTTCTGTCCTACTTCCTACACTGACATTCATCACTTTTTTCTCCCGTTTACGTTATTCATCCTAGATATTTGCTTTGTACTTAGGTATCTTTTTAATTTTTCTATATCTTCATTAACTTCTTTCTTGTCGTATCTTTTTTTTTATAAATATTATGTGTAGCTCCATTAAATGTATCCTCTTTGGAAGTCCTAGGTTTGCCAGTTTTACTTCTAGTGAGATTCTAGAATCTCGTTTGGAATTAGTTCTTTGTGTCCCCTGGTTGCCAGATATACTCTGTCCATTTTGAAAGTAGCAAATGTTCTTTTCTTGTCTATCATTTCACCGTTCATTTCTTGGTAGGCATAATTCTCTTGGCTTTTTTTGTTTTTTTGCTTCTATTTAGCTTCTCGCTCTTCCTTTTTTTGTTTTCTGTGGCTTTTCATCTGTGTGTTTCTTTCCACATTTTGGTTTATCTAAATCTTAAAGCTTCAAACTCCTTTATCTTTTTTCTCAGAACTGTTGTTTTCATAACTTCTTAGTGCTCTCTATTTGTTTTTGTTACTCAGGCATATATTAATGATTGTGGATTTGTTGATTTTGTTTTCCAGTACCTTTTCTAATTCTTTCCTATCTTTCTCTCACGCTTTGCACTCTACTAGCGTATGTTCTGCGTTGTCATGCGTGTTTTCTTGACAGATTATACATCTTTCTTCTTTCTTCATTTTATACAAAGGCTCTATGTTCTGTGAGTTGTTGTTGTATAGTAACACGTCGCTGTTTTATTCTCTACTGATTTTTTTTAATTTTTGGTATTAGTTCTTTTGTTTATTCTCCCTTATTTCTTTCTTTTTACTGGATCTACCATCTTTCTATTGTATTTTTTCTTGTCCTTCTATTTCCCCCCTGCGGGAGGGGGTGGTGCAAAAGAATACTTCTGCTAGCCCCTTTGCTGGTCGTAAAAGGCGACCAATAGGCGAGGAGATAACCTCGTTAAAAAACCCACAGTTCGTCTGGGACAAGTCAAACTTATTTGTGAGTTTATTTTTGACAATTTTCACATAACACCTTGTGTAACTCACCTGCGTGTTTGCCATGCGCGGTGACGCGAAAGTCAGGAAAAGGGGATCCTGGTAGTTGAGGGACTAATACTCAGGTTTAAAAGAGTATTAGTTCCAACACACTGCTTTGGCCCTAGCTTCTGGTAAAACGGGAGGTTAAACCTAACCCAGTTTTAATCAATCGGCTTGTTTTGTTTAACATTAGGGTGAGGAATTATTTATGTGGTGATAGATGGAAGGTTCACAATGTGCTACGGTTGGTTCCCGATAGTATTCTTTGTGTTTGCGGAAGTCTTTCATTTACATCTATGAAACCTATATCGCTTGATTAGCCCTGGCGACTGCATCAGTTTGTGATGTAGCGTCCCATATGTGGCTCCGTGGTGGGTAGGGAGATTGAGCAATGAATTTGACGGAGTTTATTATGATAGATTCTAAACCTCCAACCAAACGATCTCGCCCGTTTACGGACGAGAGAGCTAAAGAAGATAGTATGAGTACAAGTAGAAAGTTTGTTAGGTATTTAATTGTTAAATGTTCTGAAAATGGCCAGAGTCTAAAGGAGGTATCTCTCTTCTTAATTTATAGGACCATTTCCAATATTATTAACGAAACCTTAAAATCGTGTAAAAAGTTAAGAGACGGTACTTTGCTTATTGAAGTAAAAGACAAAATGCAGAGCAGTAAAATGCAGGAATGCACGTCGTTAGGTAATATTGCGGTGACAGTTGAGCCGCATAAATCCTTAAATATTTCTAAGGGAGTTATTTCATGGTATGAGTTGTTATACACAACTGTAGACGAATGCAAACAAGAACTAGCGTCGCAAGGCGTTATCGATATTAAAAAACTAACCCGTAGAAAAGATGGTGAGGTCAGAGATACAACATCTATGATGTTAACATTCGATTCCGAACGGCTCCCAGATGAAGTCAAGGTAGCGTATGTTAGTCGCCCGGTCCGCCCGTTTATTCCTAACCCAATGAGGTGTTTCCAATGCCAACGTTTTGGACACACCGCAGTGAGGTGTCCAGGTGTTGCAACATGTGCAAAATGCAGTAAGGAGAAACATGACCCCGATCCATGCAAAAGTTCACCTTTATGTGTGAATTGTGGTGGTAAGCATCCTGTCTATTCCCGAGATTGTCCAAAAATGAAAGAGGAAAAAAAGATAGCCGAGATCAGAGTAACAGACAAACTCTCTTACTTTGATGCTCAAAAGAGGTATAGAGCAATTACGGCTCCTACCTTTTCTAGATCGTTTGCTGCAGTTGTTGAAACGCCTATCGTTCAACAACCACCAATTATGAAATTTACTGCTATTGCAGAAACTTTAAATAAAGACAAGGACTCTAATGTGAAGGGTCAAAAACCGGTTGCCGGCCCATCAGGTTCAAAACCAAAACTGACTACGGCTCAATCCGGTCCAAGGTCACAACGAGTGGGACTTCAAGCAAAACCACTCAAGATGGGGGCTTATTTAAAGCCTAAACCATCTAAGGTATTGGCTCGTATCGGGTCAAAACCAACTACGGTTGCGACTTCCAAGTCAAAGCCTAAACAGGCAAAGGCTCAGTCCGAGTCAAAGCCTGCAAAAACGGCAGCCCAATCTAGGCTACTGCCACCTGAGGTGCAGGTTTCTAGCGATCCTGCGCCCACAGACCCCAATATTGACGTGTCGTTAGAGTCAATGGATGTGGAAGTTCTTTCCGCGCCATCTATTCTGACAGATGAAATTATGCCAATTAGTGGGAGTTCTACTCCCCCAGATGATAATTCAGAAGTTAAAAATAAAAACGCTAATAAACAAAGAGTTAAAATTACGTTCGCAACATAACACTAAAAATGGTTTCAACCAATACTGGAACTGCAACGGATATAATTCACACTACGAATCCTTTAAAATATTATTAGCCAAAAATTCACCTATCTGCGTTTCCTTACAGGAAACAAATTTTAAGGTTGACTGTTCTGTTAATCTTCGTGCTTATACTATTTATTGAAAAGATCGTGCAAATGTTGATCGTGCTCAGGGTGGAAGGGCTTTATTGGTTTGTGATACGGTTTTTAGTAAAGAATTCCGTGTCAACACTGCATTAGAAGCAGTAGCCGTTCAACTACATATCCCTTTTGCACTGACCATTTGCTCAATTTATATTCCACCAAATGTCAGTTTGGACATTCGTTTGATTGATCAATTACTTGAACAACTTCCGTCCCCATTCCTGCTAGTGGGCGATTTTAATGCTCATAACACTATGTGGGGCTCAAATCGAACTGATGTGCGAGGTTGTAACTTGGCCAATCTTTTTTCAGAAACGGATTTAGTTATCTTAAATAAAGGTAACAATACCTACTTTTCCGTGGCCAATAGATCATTCTCGGCTATTGACCTTACCATTTGTTCTCCAAGTATCGCAGCATTGCTGGATTGGGAAGTCTCGGAATATCTTTATGATAGTGACCACTTTCCCATATTCATTCGCGTGCTTGGGCATGTAATTAATGAAAACCGTCATCGAAATTGGAGAATAAAAGATGCCGATTGGAATATGTTTGTTCACGTGTTTGATTACGATGACAGTGTCCAAGCCAATATCGACGAAGATATTGAAACTTATACCGATTCTATCATACAGGCAGCACATGCGAGTATTCCGTTATCTTCCGTAAAACCTCGCAGAGAGCCCGTTCCATGGTGGAATTTTGATTGTGAGCAAGCCAAACTCAACAAACGCCGTTCTTTTTGTAGATTCAACCACTCTCCAACAGAAGAGAACCTATTACTTTATTTGAGGTACAAAGCTGTTGCTCGAAGAACATGCAGAAAAGCTAAAAGAGAATCATGGTCAGAATATGTCACTTCTATTAATTCGAGAACCCCCGTCGGAAAGGGGTGGGAAAAGGCCAGAAACATTTCTGGCCAAACCGCATCATTACCTATTAGTGGGTTATTGTCAGGTGATCAAATTATTACCAATCCCCTTGACATTTCGAATATCCTGGCCGATGTTTATTTTGACACTTCCAGCGATAATAATTACGATGCAAATTTCCGAGATATTAAAATTAACATGGAGAAAAACGTTCTGTCATTTGTCTCTGCTGAAAATGAATTATATAACGCACCGTTTAGTGTTTGGGAATTTGACTCGGCATTATCTGAAGCACACAATACTGCTCCAGGTGTCGATTTGATACACAATGCTATTAAGTCGCTCTGCCAAACTTCAATTGTTGGCACTCTATAACCGGATATGGTCAGCAGGGTATTGTCCTGAGTTGTGGAAACTTGCTATCATAGTACCAGTACTTAAACCTGGTAAAGATAAAAAGCTCCCGACAAGTTATAGGCCTATCTCTCTAACTAGCTGCTTATGCAAGTTACTAGAAAGAATGATCAATAAGCGTCTTACTTGGTTATTAGATTCAAGAGGTTTAATTGCTGACATACAATGTGGTTCATGGCGTCACCGTTCTACGACTGATCACCTTGTTCGGTTGGATACAGCAATTAAAAATGCTTTTGTACAGAATCAACATCTTGTCGCTGTATTCTTTGACATTGCAAAAGCATATGACATGACGTGGAAGTTCTACGAACGCTTCATTCATGGGGTATTTGCGGAAGCATGGCATTGTTTATACAAAGCTTTTTAACTTCCCGTTCATTTAAGGTACGTGAAAGTCATGGGGAGCGGTTCGGAAAACAATGCTACTTCTGCATCGCGCTTTGGTGCGCTCAAAACTAGATTATGGTTCCATAATCTATGCTTCCGCAGCTCCATCCACATTACGTATTGTTGATCCTGCTCACCATACTGGAATTCGTTTAACAACTGGCGCATTTCGCATTAGCTCTATTGCTAGTGTTTTGTGTGAGGCAGCTGAACCATCACTCTGTCTTCGGCGTAAAATTTTGACTGTTAGGTACGCCGCGAAACTAAAAGCTAAACGCTTGCATCCGACGTTTTCTGTCGTGTACAATAATGGTCTCGACGATCTATACAACATCAGGATACGGTCCCAAAAACCGGTTGCTGTAAGAAATTGCAGTATACTTCGGGAACTGGATTTCCAACTCCCTGATGTATATCAACTGTCTTACTGTCGCGATCCTTTTTGGACTTTTCAACGTCCAAGGTTAAATACTGCATTATTGAGAATGAGCAAAGCTTCAACCTTACCAGTTGAATATCGAACTGAATTTGCAAAAATTCAAGCAATGAATGTAAATGCCACTTGGATTTATACCAATGGCTCAAAAAGTAACGACGGTGTGGGTTGTGCTTTTCTGGTAGATGAGCTGCAGTTTACATTTGGCTTGCCAAGTGTAAGCAGCGTGTATACTGCAGAACTGTATGCTATCTATTAGGCTTTTCTCTACATCCAACTAAGCGCAGGTACAAATTATGTACCATAGATGACCAATATCCTGATCATTACTTGCTGAGGCAAATTCATTCAATTTTGCTTCAGGTGTCTTAGATAAATGTCACTGTTAACTTTGTCTGGATCCCCAGTCACGTAGGTATCAGTGGCAATGAAAAAGCTGATGCGCTTGCCAAATTGGCAATAACTAGCGCTGAATATGTTTCACTTAAAGTTTGCGTTAGGGATATTTGTAATTTTCTACATCAAAAGCTGCTGTCTAACTGGCAAACTGAGTGGTTTGCTATTCCAGACAACAAGCTGCGATGCACTAAAAGCGTTATTACACCGTGGAGTTTGTCATGCAGGCCAAAGCGTAGGGAAGAGGTTATCCTCACGCGACTTCGCATCGGTCACTGTGAATGGACTCACAAGCATTTGTTGGCATCTGAGGTGCCGCCAGTTTGTGATACTTGTAATGTTCCATTGACTGTTCGTCATATCTTATTGGATTGTTGGCAGTTTTCGGAACAAAGAGTTACGTCTGAATTATCACCCAGTTTGTCGATTGTCTTGGGCGATCAGATCGTTGAAGTCGATCGTCTGTTTGAATTTATTCGACAGAGCAAATTGGGTGTATGGATATAATTGTTAATTTATTATGATTAATGTTTGTGTATCGTAAAATCCAGCAGTGTTTAGGACTTTTTACACCCTAGACACTGTTGGAATTATCTAGTCATTATTGCTATAGTCATTAAAGTTTGTGAACGTTTATTTTATCTTTGTTGTTTATTTATTTATTTATTTATTTAATTTTATTCTTTAATATGCCATTTTACAGCATATTATTTTACACTTTTTATAGTTAGAGAAAAGAATCGGCGTTAATAGTCTTATTAGGCTGATACGCCAAAAAATCTAAACTAACTAACTTGTCCTTCTATTTGCTTCTTGTTTACTAGTTTTTTCATTTACCATTTTTTTATGTCTACTTTTTCTTCTATCATCAAATTTGCGGGTAGTGTTGCTGCAATTACTTCTAGTGCTTCTTGTGATACCGTTCTGTAGGCCCTGCAGTTCCTTGCGAGCTTGCTCTTGTGGCTTCTCTTATTATTTTCTGTTTTTTTGTCTTCATGACGTTTTTCCATGTTTCTGCGGCGTACAATAGTTTACTTCTAGCCGCCGTTGTTATTAGTCTCTTTGCTCTTTTTCCTGGTCTTCCCTTGTTTTTCATAAGCTTACTAACCATTCCTTCCATTTCCTTTATTCTATTTACCTCTTCCTTAACCTGTTCGTTTCATTCCATTGCTTCAAGTGTAACTCCGAGGTGTTTAATTTTTTTTCCTATGGTTATTATTTGTTCCCCTATCTGTATTTTCCCATTTTTTCTATTAGTCCTCTTTGTTGATAGACATGCCGCTTCAGTTTTCTGCGGATCTAAATCTAACCCTTTATTTCTCATCCAGCTCTTTTATCATATCTATTGCCAACTCCAATTTTTTTTTAATACTTCTAGGTCTATATAGGTATTTCTACCTACTAGAGCCACGTCATTCTCGAATGCCGTTATTGTCACTCTTTCCGGCAGCCGCATCCTGAGTAGCTCATTATTGACTAGATTTCACAGTTTAGGTCCAAGTTCAAAACTTTGTGGTACTTCTCTGGTCAGCCTAAATTTTTCATTCTTACTTAGTAGATTTCTCTCTTGAAGGTAATTTTATATTATCTTGGTAGTTTTATTTGTTCTTTTTCTTTTGCTGCTTTTATAATTACTTCCCATAGTATGCTATTGAAAGCATTTTGTATATTTATTATGACTCTGTGTTGTTGTCTTTTTCTGTGTGGTTTTCTGTTTGCTTCTTTTGCTATGTCTTTTACCTTTTCAATGGCTCCTAGAGTCGAACTTCTTTTTGTAAATCTATATTGTTTTTTTTTTTTCTTTTATTTTTTGTTCAATTCTCTTCACGATAACTTCTCAATTAATATTAAATTTGCCTCTTTTCAACAAGCCTTTAGACATCCGTTTATTATTTGAGTTATCTCTATCTTATTTCTTTCTAATGCTGCTTTTACTATCTCCGTTGTTATCTCGTCAGGTCCTGGTGCCTTATTATTAAACAGTTTTCTTATAATCTGTTTTACTTACTGACTATGGCGCCTAGGTATAATAAAATTATCTACGACCTCGTAGTTGCCAATTGGATGTTTGTTTAGCCAGTTGTTATTTGCACGGTTTACCATCATACTTTTAGTTTGTTGGGTTTATTTTTAGCTCGTATTCTAAGCTGATATTTTCTAATCTTTCACTTAAAACTAAAAGTAAAGTAGCGTGTCGTTTGCAAGTTTGAGGTTTGATATTTTTTGCTCACCGATTACGACGCTTCCTTCCCATCTGTCTAGTACGGCACGCATAATATATTTGCTGTACATATTAAAGAGTAAAGGCAATAAAATGCAGGTTTGTTTGACCTCTTTTTTTATATTGCTTTCTGAAGATAGGTAGTTATCAGTCTTGACTACAGCAGTACTATTATTGAGAGAACCTTGATCATATGGATGAGGTGTGTTGGTATTTCTATCTGCATTAGAATTGCGTACAGTTTGTGCTTTCTCACTTTTACGTAATCTACAACGCAGATGTACATATGCGTGTAGTACTTTCTCTGGTCTGCTTGATAAGTTGTCTAAGGTTCAGAATTTGTTTTCTAATGCGTTGCCTAAATTTTGCTTGTTTGGGTGTTATTTGTAAAGATGTAGTAGCATAATTTTACTCGTATGGGATGTTATAGCAATAAGCTGGAAGTTTTGCATTTGGTGGTTGGTCTTTTCTTGTGTAGGAGAATAATTGTTAATGTCTACTTTTTAGGCCATCTACTCGTTTAATGATCAAGTTTGTTGGCATATACTCTGGATAGCGTTTATGCTTTTTTTTTCTATTTTTTTTGAGAAGTTTGTTGTGATTTGATCTTTGTATTCGAGACATATTTTTTCTTAGTTTTTGTGTGCAAGTACTTCCTGACTTAGTATGCCTGGTTCTACTTTGCACTCTGTTATATTAGTGTTTACGCTTTGCTTTTTACTGTATAGTTGTCTACAGATTTTTTTCCAAACATGTAATACCTTGTCTATATCTGTAATCAGCACATTGTTTGAGTCACAAATGGCTCATGTTTAAAGTTTGGCATTTTCAGTTACAAGGGGCACTGTTAAAGTTTACGGAATCAAGTACTGCCTGTATTGCCAGCGTTCTGCAATTGTCACATTCGTAAAATTTGACGTTTTTCACCTATAATTCAGTTGTCAGTTCGATTTCAAACTGCTCAGTTTTGTTTCAACAAAATTTAACAAGAGTAATAATTGTGTGAAAAATGGAAATTTTGAATCGTGACTTCCGAGTGATGATTTTTTATGATTTTCGATACGGTTTAACACCGCAGCAATGTGTGGAAAAACTTAATTCGTTGTTTGGGGATGAATTACCATCCAAAACTATGGTTTACAAATGGTATGCAGAATTCAAGCGTGGAAGACCAACGTTTGATGACGATCTTTGCGAAGGTCGTTCATGCACCTCTGTTGTTGCAAAAAATATTGATGCTGTGCGTGGAATGATTTTGTCAGATCGGCATGTGACCTATAGTGAGATAGAGGCATCTTTAGGCATTGCAGCGAAACAAATACATACGATTTTGCACAATCATTTGCATGTCAGGAAGCTTTGCAGTTGTTGGATCTCACACAATTTGAAAGAAGAACAAAAACAGGCACGTGTCAAGTGGTGCAAAGAAATGCTAAAGAAATTTGAAGGGGGTCGTTTAAATTTGGTATAAAACATCGTAACCGGTGACGAATCTTGAATATATTTATATGAGCCTGAAACTAAACAGCAATCGACTGTATGGGTGTTTCAAAATGAACCTAAACCCACAAAAGTGGTGCGTTCACGAAGCGTTTCGAAAAGAATAATTACTTGTTTTTTCGAAAAAACGGGTCATGTTGCAACTGTTGCATTAGAGGATTGAAGGACAGTTAATGCTGACTGGTATACTTCAATTTGTTTGCCGGAAGTTATCACTGAAATTAGAAGGAGCAACATAAACCGGCGAATCATTGTTTATCATGACAATGCAAGCGCTCACACAGCACGACGAACTGTAGACTTTTTGACCAGTAACAATTAATGACTCATTGCTCATATTTGCCTGATTTATCGCCCAATGACTTCTCTGTTTTACATATCAAAAATAAAATGCGTGGCGAGCGTTTTTTATCGCCTGAAAAGGCCGTTGAAGCATTTAAATCACTTGTTTTGGAGTGGCAAATTGTTTTGAAGATTGGTTTTATCGGATGCAACAGTTTATAGATTTTAAAGGAGAATTTGTTGAGAAGCAATAAAGCGATTTACATAACGTAATTTGTGTTTTGCTTTACATTGTTTGCGAACTTTGGCAATGTCTCTCGTATTACATTGATTTTAGCAAAAATATCACTGGACTTTTTGTAGATGTTGTTGAGATAGTTATTAAAATTAAGGCCAACTTTGTGGTGGATATCTATTGTTGCTATAATGTTGGTCTATAAGAGGTGTACTTGTTTTGTCTTATCGTAGTAGTGACTGTTTGGTTTAGAATTTTCGAGAAAGTAGCACTATCCGCAATTATCGGTAGTTTAGGGTTTGCAATTTTTTAATGCATTTTTTTTATTTTATCCGGAACTTGCAAATTAAAAGTTGGTCGTTTGATCTGCAGTCTGCACCCGCTAATGTTTTTGCAGATATTACAGATAATTGCCATCGGCTTTTTATTAATATGTAGTCAAATTGGTTTTTTGTCGATCTATTTGGTGACGTTAATGTGTATAATCTTTGTATGTGCTGTTTGTAAGCAGTGTTTGTAATGCTATATTATCTAACTATAATAGCCGCAATACCATAACGTCCGATAATGTTAAGTAGATAATCGTCGTCGATTGTGCGTTTGGTTTTTACATTTAAGTTTTTCAGGGTTATGATTATCTTGCTTAGAGATTTTGTTGATCATATTTTCTATGCATGTATCAAATTGATTGCCGTTTTACTGCTTGCGTTAGTGGTAGACGCGTATACTTAGATTATATTTAGAGTGCAAGGGGACGAGTTCATTTGAATGGACATTATGCGTTTGTTTATAGCAATATATTCAATTATTGAGTTTTTTAGGCGATTGTCTACCAATAGTGCAACACCCGTCCTGCTTTTGTTTTCTAGTCCGGAATAGTAAATTTGGAAATTTGGAGTGTTGAAGTGCCCACTTCTTTGTCTGTTTGTGTTTCAGCAATACCGGTGGTTTCTGTTATAGCGCTTTAGTAAATTTTCTATAATTTGTAACTTTTTTGTTTGTTGTAGTCTACGTACATTCCATGTCCCTGTTTTTGTTTTATTGCTGGTCACATGTTTAGCTTGTAAAGCCTAGCGGTCTACTTTTACATGCTCGGTATTTGATTTTACACTGTCTGCCCTGGACAAAAAACAGCGCCGGTCGTTAGTCGGTTTATCGACGATAAATTAGAATTAGAGTTTGACACAGCCGTGGATGTCATTGGAACGGTATTCTTTATCCGCTTAGAGTAGTGTTGATAAGACTTCTGCTGTTTATTAGTTTTTTGCCAAATCTGGCTACCCTAGCTTAAATTAGCCAGCAAAACAATGCAGTTGCCCGGGGTGTAGCACCTGAAGCTATAAGCTAGAGTTGGGTACTCCGCTAGGACCAATTACCACTGATCATCTTTTGACACACGCGGTAAAAGGTACTACCTTTGCAGCGTAAACCCCATACACATATAAAATAACAAATAACAGACTAAATAATAATAACAACAAACATTTTTTGGGCCAATAAACGTTGTTCTAATAATCTGTTTGTGGTACTTTGTCTAATAGGTTTTTTTAGCAATTTGGTCTTGTGACCATGGCCGTTTTCTTACTGCTAGTAAAGATGCATCTACTTCCGTAACTTTCTGAACGTTTGCTGCTATCTTAGCTTTTTCTTTTTCTTTTGCTTGATTTGCCAAATCAGCAATGACTTTACTCATCCGGTTTTTTTGTACTGAGCTTTTGTGTTTGAAGATCTTAAAAATAATAAAAAATACATGCAAGTGTAAAAATTATAATAATAATTTTTTATTATTAATACTTACATGGGCCCCATGCTACCGCTGCTCTAAACCATATAGCTATTTATCGAGGCTGAGGTTTAAACTTGGCCGACCTATACCAATTTGTAAAACTTATGCTGAATATGCTGCAATTTTTTTAATATGGTTTATTGTTGTGGTTTATCTGATTTTTTTTTTAATTTAGTGAATTTACTTTAGAGCTTAAAAATGTCTCACACTGAGTGAAGAAGCGATTTACATAAAATACATCAATTATTAAATTTAAAATAAAAAAATATGGTTAATACTTACAACTCTTTATTTTACCACCGGGGCTTAGCGGTGGTAACACTACCGCAGTTTTTTTTTTTTTTTTCTAGGAAGGTAGCTTATGTTGGCTGTGGTTCAAAGTTAGTATGACAAAGGTCACCGCTACTTTTCATAACTGTTGCTCTACCTCACGTGGACGCAACTCCTGTTGTGCAAAGTATTTATTTATTGACACTACAAGGTTGTTTTTTATTTTATTTTTTCTGATAAACAGAGAGTCATGCGATCATTATTAATAATACTTTTTTTTTCGTCAACTGCCATGCTTTATCCTACGGCACGCGTGCGCATTCAATGTAGGATTAGGTAAGGTTGGCGGAGGCTACTGTCGCCCAGGGTTGTTCTTCCACCACTCCACTTGAAGAACGCAGTCATACTCTCATTATCAACTGCTCCTCTACGGTCTATGGCATTTAAACGCAAACTTTGTGGATTAGGTTGACAGAGGTTATTGCCACCGAAGAGTTGTCCTTATATAACTATTTTTGATAAACGAAGAATAGATATTTTTTCTTCCATCTTTATCAACTGCCGCTTTACGGTTTTTGGCACGTAGACGCTGGTTTTATTCAAACAAATTTTGGGTTTTCTTGTATTCTACAGCTCTAAAAACTAGAGTTAGTAGATGTGAGCTAATTGTTCTTGATAGGTTTTTTTCTGGGACATGCGGTTGCCGGGGGACTGTTGGGACAGTTGGTGGCAAGCTCGTAAACAACCTTGAAGAAGCTTTAACAGCTGAGGAAGATGATACTGTGCGAACCCTATTTGCCGTGATGCATGTGGCATTAATACTTATTTTAGACTTATGTACCAACAATTAAGCCGACCTATAGGCAAAGAGATTACTTTGTTAAAATATTAACAGTTTGTCTGGAACAAGTCAAAATTATATGTGTGTTAACTTTTGACTTTATTCACAGAACAACTGATGAAATTTACCTGCGTGTTTGCCGTGCAAAGTGACTTGAAAGGCAGGAAAAGTGAATTCTGGTAGTTGAGGGGCTAATACTCATGTTTACTATTTTGGTCTTAGCTTCTGGTAAGACGGGAGGTTTTATTAAATATTTGATCTAAATCTTATCAATACAAAGTATATTTTTTGTAGATATTAGAACAAGTAGCAGAGCTGGCAACCGTGTCACAAGATCAAACATTAATTATAATAGAAATAAAATGCGGAATTGATTTCTACAAATCAATTTGTTTAACTTGGCATTGGCCAAACTTTTGCAAACAGTGACAGTCTTACAACAAATTGTAATGCGTTTATTATGCAACTAGTATTGCTAAGTATGCAATTGTAAACCTTTTATTACGCGCTCATAATGCGTGCAAAAAGAGATTATTACGCACTAAACTATTATAAAAGTGACTTATACATGTGTTGTCAGTTTATGTCATTTAATAAATGATTTCATTTTGTTATTAGTGTTGTAGCTTGTTTACAACCCAACACAAACTAGTTTTAGAATGCAGAAAACAACAGCTGGTTATAGAGCACTTTACTACGGCCAAAATGTCCATACCACATTTTCTTAACTAAAAGGTTTCCAAGAATTGATTAGGCAGCACTTTTGGATACCCAAACTACTAACCATAAGCAAAATAGTAGTTGAATAAATGCAGTTACAAGATTGTAATTAAATTTTACATACAAAAAATAAAAAAAATAAAGGAGGAACAGCCAGAATAATTTGTCTTAACCGTATAAGATACATGTGGACAATAAATCTCCCTTTAAGCATACAGAGATGCTTGGTAGTCAAAACAAAATACTGACAAATACATACTTTACTGTTGGATAATAAGTTTTGGATAAGAGAACAAGAAATGCTTTAATTAAAGAAATAATTTCATAACTTATTATATCTTGATGCCACTAACAAAAGTTTATGTAGACTGCGTGCCGAATTACACATCTTCTGCAATGACAAACTACCCCAAGATTCTGTTTTATTTTTACCTAAATACAATCATTGCTTAATGCATTGCTTACTCACCGATATCTAAATACCTGCTCATATCATATGTATGTGAAACACGTGCACTACTTACTTAACGTAAAAACTCCGCGCTAGTAAAAACTAGAACTAATGATATTGAGTTTTACTTATAAAATGACAGATACACAAGTATCAGCAACAAGCTACTTTTAGAACGTGGAGTATGCTTTTTCAACCACCATACATTTTGTACTAAAAAATATCTTTCTTGAACTTGATTTTATTTATAATTGTTTTAAAATATCAATCAAATATTATTATATTAATAGGCGCTTTGTAAACAAAACCATAAAGTTTGTTCTTTTCTTGATGGCACTAACCAGTTACAAAATTTTATGTAGATAAACGTTTATGTAGTACTGTATGTTAAAAAGCCTTTATTAAATCTGGTTCGATAAGTTACCAAACTTGTGTGTTATGTTAAGTGTGAATATGCATAACATAGAATACGTGTGTGGTAACAAACTAAGCAACCAGATACTTGTTCCATAATATTAATAAAACATAATTAATATCATATCATTTATTAATAGTGCAATGCGCTTTGTAAACAAAAGTGTGATGACGTTTTTCATTTTGTTAGAAATATATAAAATTGAGTAATTATTTATGCGACTTGTAACAATTTATAATGAAATAAAATAAAATATATGAAGTTTCACATGTTTTAAAATTATAATTGCGTTTACACTACACTAAACTAGATGATTCTGTTTTTGCTAATAGTACTAGTGCGTGTTTGGTTGCCTATATTCTAAACTTTAGACCTTTTAGTTCACTCTGTATTTTATTTATTATATAGGCAACTAAATTTACATCATAAAGATAAAGTACAAATCTCCGCTCAATAGATGGCGCCACAGAATATCCAATATAAGAAGTGAACCTTACATGTTATTGGCTAGAATCGAAAATAGTTCTCCATCGTTAAATAAGAGGCGCTGTTCATCAAAATAGCTATAGAAGTTCTCAAGAGATGGCGCCACATCACCACAAAATTATTGGCGGGAAATTAATCTATTTAAATATTATACTATATTTTCTGAATTTTCATAAATAATATTATAATGAATACATTATTTATAACATAACTTTAATATCTAAATAACCAAAACTAAATAATAAAAATCTTTTATTTTAAATCATATTTATTGACAATAAAATTCATATAAATCACAAATAAATATTATAAATACACATTCACTATTATCGTTGTAGATTGAATTCGTGACCAATTACATGAAACAAAAAATAAAACAACAATGAAATATGATTTATGTATGTATAAATAAAAAATCACTTTTATTTTTATAAGAAAGAAAATTTACCGAGGCGGTGGAAGTCTGTTAAGATGGATGGACGATGAAATGAATACATAAAACAAAATAAACAAATTGTTAACAGTACATATACAGATTTGGAAAGCGCAAACATATTTCACACTCCATTATTTTTATCATACAACATACAAAAAGTTCTACAAAAAATTGCAACAAACCTAAAAAACCAAAGTTCAAAATAACATACTCGGTTGTGTTGTTATCGAACATATACATAGTTTTAATTTAATTAAACAGTTTTGCACATATTTAAGTTATATTTAGAGTTGTATTAATAATAATTCTAATGTGCTAGCATAAAAAATAATAATAAAGATGAAAGAACATAGCTCTTGATAAAGCACTAATTTAATTTTGTAAAAGACATGTTAAATTTTAAGTAATAAGTAATATAAGTGTTTGTTGCTAACTTTATTTTAATTAAATTAATTGAATTTGGCTGCACTTAAGAATATATGTGATACAAACAATAGATGTTTTATAATAATTAACAGAATACTTACTTTATAGTATTTATACACTAAACACAATTTACACATTTAAAACATGTTGATCATTTAGGTTAGAGAAACGCTAACACAGGTTAGAACACAGAGGTTAGAACTTAGAACCTTATTAAAATCAGCTGATCTGTGATGGAGCCAAGTTTGCTGCTGCCATTGGTGGATGCAATCACGTGATCTCCATCGACTTTACAGATTCCTTTGAATTCTTGCTACGTTCAGGCGGGCTTTAGGGTACCCCCCATGGATGGCGCACTATATTACCAGTGTTTCCAACTTAATTAAACCAAACATAAATCGGCTTCGGCAGAAATACCGTAATTGTTTGTTTCTGTTGTAAACTCAACACAGCGTGAAAGGTGATTATAAGTTAATTAAAAGCTGGTAATTAACGTGAGACTGATTAATAAAGATGGCTGATGTCTTAGACATAAACGACGCTGTTGAGCTCGATGTGGATGAGGAAGGAGACCGTAAGTTTTCCACATAACCTTATCACTATTAAAATATTAACATGATTATATTTTAGAGAGTGTTTTGAGGCTAAAGGATAAAGTAACCAAGCGTAAAGGTAGAGGTTTTGGTGCTGGGGCCACTAGTCGTTCAGAGAAGGTCCGTCATTACGATAGTGTTGATGGTGGTGATGGAAGTGACATAGTTGGGCCACAAAAGTGTAAGTATATATAAAATTGTTTACTGGGTGTAGGGTTGTTAACGCAACTTTTATTTAAAATGTTTTGTATTTAAATTTATTGACTGCGGTAAACTAACCTTCTACATTGAACAACATAATGTAACACATTGAACCAGTGGCGTAGCTTCAAACTCTGGGCCTCCCTGCAAGAATTTTCTTGGGGCCCCTATCGTGTTTGTATTATAATAAATTTATAACGTCTTATAATTAAACAAATACGTATACATAAAAAACTTTTTTTTATAAAAATAAATACTGAAAATGTAGATACTTCGATGTTGATAAATTCTTAATCTTTAATCTAAATCTACTTTTGTATTTTATTAATTAAATATATTAACGACCGGTTTTGACCATGTGGTCATCTTCAGGTTTTTGCATTGATAAACCAAACGTTGAGTGAAGTTAGAGTTGTTGTTGCATTTGAAATTGAGAAAATATCTTCCTTCATCGACAGGAAATCAAACACCAAATTTTCAATAATGTCTGAATCTTTTTGATGAAGAGTCTAGAATATCTACTGGAGGTTTTTACCAGGATCCATTGTTAAAAATGCAGGTACTCCGACGATTGGATTGTTTATCAATTGGCACAATTAACGTTTACTTTACGAGAGTATGAAGAACAGCACAAATGCAAAACTAAAGTTATTTTAGGCTATAGCATCGTTTGCGCTGTTACTATTGCCGGTTAAATGTTGCTTCATATCTATAGTAACAGCTCATTAAAGAATTGAGCGCATGTGCCTAGAACAACCGAGTTATTCATTGGCTGGAACATGCAAACAAATCAACGCAACTTACGTGTAAAAACAGAAGCACTAAAGCCAGCCGAATAAACAACGGCGATGATCAGTCCGGCAAAAAAACCTTTATACTAAATTAAACATTATTTTTTTATTTTATAAAATTTTTGTATTATTACTTTTATTAAATAACGATAGTGATCACTGATAAATGTATCTAATTATTTGGTTATTTAATTCTTGAGACTTAGGGGGCCCCAAAACATGTCGGGCCCCCCCGCACTGCGGGGCCTTAGCTACGGCGCTGCATCGAACTTTAGTTTTGAAACATGTTGGCTTGTTTTTTGTAGTATATATGTTTTTAAATATAGGCAATAACATTGCCTGCTATGTATCTAGGTTGCTTTGTTCAAATACATTGTAACGATGCTTGATAGTATGAAATTTTTGCCACAAATGGTTGACAGTTTAAACCGACTGTAATATGCGCTACAGAAGTCAAAATTTAATGTATATATATATCCTTTTCTCATTTTACCATATTTATGGTGTAGGATAAATTTAACATACCATAACTAAATAATAATCTAAACCGAGTTTATGGCCTTATTCTAAAAAAATGAACATTGATGTTAACTAACATTGCTGTTAAAATCACTTTTTTAATAACATTTAAAATGTTACTTAACGTCACTGTAAAAAATGTTCAGAATACAGCCATTGAGCATTAGCAGATATAAATACTATTTTAGGATAAAATTTTACAATCACATATATTTTTTTTTAGCTGTTGAAGGATGGATCTTATTTGTAACATCAGTACATGAAGAAGCATCTGATGAAGATTTGAATGAAAAATTCTCTGAATTTGGTGCAATCAAAAACATAAATTTGAATTTGGATCGGCGTACTGGATTTCTCAAAGGTTATGCTTTAGTTGAATATGCAACATATGATGAAGCAGAAGCAGCTCGACAAGCTTTAGATGGTTCTGATATTTTAGGGCAAACGATTTTAGTTGATTGGTGTTTTGTTAAAGGACCCAAAAAGTATAAAATTAACAATTATAATTATGGTTATATTAATATAATTTGTTTCAGATCAAAGCGAAGCAGAAAATCCAAACACTGATGTTACTTTAATAATATTTATATTTTTTTTTTGTTATTAACGTTTTTTCTACAAATATTGTACATATGCATTGTTCTTTTTTAGTCAGAATTATATTTTTTTTTTGTAGTTTCAGTAATTCAATTCTCAAATATTTGTAGCTTAATACAAACTGTATTCATGATTAATATGACAAAAAATTTGTAAAATATATTTATAAATCTCTTACATTTCTTTAATAAACAATGTGAAAAATATTACTTTCTATAATCAATTGATCTCTTATAAACAATCTTAGATATACTTTGTTGATTATAAAGCATATATGTAGTTAAGTTATGAAAATCTTAAGAAAACCTTTATATCTTTTTCAAAGATAAGTAAAAAGTTTATTTCCTGGATGGTAAGAAAGAAACCTTTTATTTAATTAATCCAGCATTCAATTTGAATATCTATCGACCAAATTTTTTCCATATGTAAAGTACCCATCTGGATTAGAAACTTTTCTAACTTAAACCAGATTTGTGTCAAAGTGATGTATATAGAATGAGTTTTCTGTGATTGTCTTTTATGTTTATTGTAATGTTGTATGAGTAGTATTGAAATGAATACCCTAGAGACGTTTGTATGGGTCTGTGTTTCAGTTTTTTTCTAAACCGTTGATTACTGATCAAGTAATATCTATTCCTTTGAATCTGGTATTAACTTTTTTGTTCATTGATCTTCTCAGTATTTGGAAACTACTTTTCTTGCTACTCATTTATTAAACTTTCTCTAACACTCGTCTTAAACTTCTTCTTATCTATTTCTGAGACTCGGTGGTATTTCTGTTATGGCATTTAAAGGCACTGCTGATGTTGTTCTGTATACTGAAGCTACTCGTAGTAACATTGAGCATGCTAAAAAAACTTTATCGCAGATTAGCGCGCTATACAATAAAATTTGTATAATAGAGAATAAATTTTTCTCTTTCGGCTAATTGGTCTTTCTGAGTTTAGGTGCATTCTCGACAGAGCTGCAAGTTTCTTTAGTGCTCTGTTTGTTGTTTACTTGACGTGTATTTCAAATCAGCTTCCTTTGTTTAAATATCTGACCGACGTTGACGGCTTTATCTCTAAGTCTTAAAGTTTTTTTGCATTTGTTAATAATGCTGGTGTCAAAGCAAGTTTGTTGTTTTATAGAGTTTAGCAGATTAGATAGGACGGATGGGTTTCTTTTCTGCGCTTTTGTCGTTTTTTGGCAATAGAACTAATTTTGCAGCTTTCTATTCTTTTAGAAATTTATGCTGCAGAAGTAGTTTATTTAGCATTGGTAAAAGCTATTCTGGCCACTGTTTTTAAGCAGTTTGCAGTAGCTTTTTTTAGTAGTCTAGAGAGTTTTTTTTTTTATCTTGTTAATTTTTTTTAGTTTTGTGTTCCACCAATAACGCGTTTTTCATAGGGTTTTGGTAATTTTGGTCGAGCTATCTTTTCTTATTATCCTTTGAGGTGGGTTTCTCTCATTACAACTGATTCTTAGCTTCACGCGCACGTATTGAATAGGTGAAGTTGTCATCCTGAACGTTATTTGTAATTATTCTTTTCTAAACTAACAACAGAAGATGACCCGCGTCACTGTATTTATATGCATGAGTGTCCACTTTGCATACCGATACCGGCCTAAGATTGAGGTTCTACGCGGAAGTGTGTGATGCCCTTCCGGGCATAACTTTTTACACCGATAGTTTTTTGTTAATATATGTAGAATGGTCTAAGATAGGGCTGTCCAACATGAGACCCGCGGGCATTGCATGCGGCCCGCGACATTACTTTTTGAGGCCCGCGGAGTGATTTAGCAACTTAAAAAAAATTGAGAGAGAAAGAGCTTTCAGTTTTTACTCAGCCCCTTACAATTTCAGTTGATAATGTAAGCAGAATAGATCTTCAACTGAAATTGTGTGATTTGCAATCAGATTTTTTTACCAAGGAAAAACTGAAACTGGATTAGACTTTTTCAAGTTGCTGCCAGAAGAACAATACCCCAACTTGCAAAACTTAGGGCTTATACTGGGCTCAAGCTTGAAAGCACTTATCTTTGCAAAAGCAGCTTTTTTAACATGAAATTTATAAAGTCAAAATATAGATGTTTCTTATTTGATAAGTTACTTACTCAGCTGTTTTGTTTATCAACAACAAATATTAATGAATTAGTTAGTGAAAACCAACATCCTCAAATTTCCCACTATTTTTTTTGTAATTTTATATTTTTTGAATAAATTAAAATAATAACACAAACGCGTTTTTTCTTTGTATACCATACCTATTAAAACTTACTAATAAAGTTGCATACAAAGTATTTTATAATGCTGCCCTCCAAACTGCATTTCTTTTTTAAAGCGGCCCTTGGGGCACTTGCAGTTGGACAGCCCTGGTTTAAGATATTCTTGTTGTACCGTGTACGATCCAATGTATTTGTGCCAAAGTTAACTAAATGTTGTCGTGTGAGTGGCAAAGTAGATCGATGGTGACGATGTATGGTAGTAGACCGAGTTTGCAGTAACTAACGTAGAGTTTGATTGTTAATAGATCACTGGTGTTCGATGTAAACATCTGGGTTTATCAACAATACGTCGTGCACTTTCTACCAGTCAGTTACTAGATGGTGGAGGCAGGTTTGCTGTCGGGTGAAAAAGTAGTGTATTTTGGCGTTATTTTGAATTTTCCTCATAAATGGGCTTTGTAGGGACCAGTTACTGGATCACCCACCTCAAACTTACTACGTTTATCGTGACAACAACCACGCCTATCAGCGCCACATTGCTGCTCATAACGGTTTTGGTATTTCCTATTAACAAACCATTTTTGAGGAAACTATCTTCTTGGAAAAGAAGATTCTTGCAGTTTTTAAGAACTTGAGTGAATCTTTTTACGATTTACCGAACATGAAAGAAAGTTTGATGTTTTTGAAACAAACTTGAGCAAAGTCGTTTCTTTGAGGCTGATCTTTGCACCTTTCAAATAACTTAAACTATTGCCAGCTCAAGCATTTTGGAGACTTTGCTAAACTTGTTGATTGGATAAAGCATAAAAGACAATCTACTTTTTCAAAACTTAACATTTTAGACAAATCTGGAGAGAATACGAGGGACACTGCCAAAGTTCGCGAAAAATGTAAATCAAAACACAAATTACGTTATGTATATCGCTTTATTGCTTTTCAAAATATTTTTCTTTAAAATCTAAACACTTTTGCATCCGATGAAACCAATCTTCAAAACAATTTTGCCACTCTGAGCGAGGTACCTTCAAAACAAGAAGAAGTCATTGGGCAATAAATAAGACAAATATGGGCAATGAGTCATTAATTGGATGTTGTTACTGGTCAAAAACTCTACAGTTTGTCGTGCTGTGTGAGCGCTTACATTGTCATGATGAACAATGAATCGCCGGTTTATGTTGTTTCTTCTTCAAATTGAAGTATACCAGTCAGCATTAACTGTCCTTCGATCCTCTAATGCAACAGTTGCAACATGACTCGTTTTTCCGAAGAAACAAGCAATCATTTTTTTTTTAAACGCTTTGTGAACGCACTACTTTTGTGGGTTTAGGTTTATTTTGAAACACCTATACAGTCGATTGCTGTTTAGTTTCAGGCTCATATGAATATATCCCAGATTCGTCACCTGTTACGATGTTATATTCCAAATTTGAACGACTCCCTTCAAATTTCTTTAGCATTTTCTTGCACTACTTGACACGTGCCTGTTATTGTCCTTCTTTCAAATTGTGTGAGATCCAACGATTGCAATGCTTCCTGATATGCAAATGATCGTGCAAAATCGTATGTATTTGTTTTGCTGCAATGCTTAAGAATCTCACTATAGGTCACATGCTGATCTGACGAAATCATTTCACCTTTGCGGAGATCGTCATCAAACGTTGGTCTTCCACGCTTGAACTCTTCGAACCATTTGTAAACTATAGTTTTGGATGGTGCTTCATCCCCAATTAACGAACTAAGTTTGTAGCATGCCCCAAACGTCATGCTCCTGTAACGGTATGTGCGCTTAATAATGTTTAAATAGTTAAAAGGGATGTTATGTATTATGATAATAATTAGTTTGATATACGATACCAGTGCCTCTATTCCGGGTGTGTTATACTCCACCACCATGTAGGTGTTATTTAATAATTTCCTTCAGCCCTTTATATTCCGGAAATTATCAGGGAAGACGATTCCTAAATCGGTATTGATCCCTGCAATTTTAATTAATAAGACAATGATAAAGAAAGTAAGCGTGATAGTGGTTGTTAATGGTTAGTCCTGTGTTTACCTTTGTGATGTTTTTGTGCTGTCTCGTGTTCGTAAGGTACCTGGGGAATGGTCATGATTGGTGCAGTATCTTACCTTTGATTTGTGCAGATTTTCGAAATGGATGTGCTGGAACTTGAAGCCTCCCCGATATCATTGCCACCATCTCCGAGTCGTATGGCTTGTATACGCCGCCGAAGACCTGGCCATCTCCGTCCTCATCATTGGCCTCCACCATCCCCAACGGCTCACCTAAGACATCTCCAGGCGGGATCAGTCCTCTGCCGCCCCTTCCTAAAGATGTCCGTATCAGCAAAGCTGCTTCAAGTGTTTTAGACGGTGTGCCAGACACCCTCACCAGTGTAACAGCTACTCCAGGACCTAGTGCGCCTCCGAGGCTGGTTTTGCAGTCAATGTACACGGTTCCCTCAGCGCAAGAGCATCCATGGTTCGCAGCAAGGAATGCGGTCCTAGTGACTCGTTCGTTCGCCTCCACCTGCACTAACTCCAACACCAGTTGCTGCTAGCAAGAGACGAAATCGAAGGAGCAAGAAACCCCGAGTGCGACGTTACCGAATGCGAATTTCGGATACAGCAACACTAAAGTTTTTCAAACACCCCAAAACACTGCCGCGAAACGACTAGTGAAGTGAGTGAACTTTAGCCTGTTTTGCAACAAACATTTATTTGTTTATTTTATCTAGAAAAATATATGTTTTAATTTGCTAATTATCCACTTTGAATTTATGTTATCATTTAGTTTAATTTCTGCTACTGGGGAGTCTGACTATGGAATTGACCGGTCTAGACCTCCGAACTCTGGTGGTGTCTGATCGTGGTGCTGTGACCGATCGACCCTCCACTCAACAATACGTTAGGAAAGTCTGCTTTGTGATATGTGGACCGAACGGCTTACCTAGTTATTAGTAATTCTGTACTTGTCGTAGTTTTGTCACCTTGTTTTGTCCGAGCGTCTCTTAATGTTCCCTAAAGTAGCTAAAAACTTCTCAAGTGTGAATCTTAGTTCCATTATAAATGTTACAACTCTTGTTCGAAATAAAAATTATGTTTTTGGGTATATTTTTTGATTAATTATTATTTAAAGCACTCCTAGGAAATTTATTGTTTTTCTTCTAGTGAAAGCCCGTCCAGCAGGCAATACCCAATAAACCATCAAAACAATTGGAGCCCGCCGACCAAGGGCAAAGAAGAACTCATACCCACCCGACTAGCGAAGTTGCAACTACCGGAAGGTAGCCGTGACACGTGCGGGGGTGGTACAAGTTTTTCCAGACATTGCTGCAGTGTTAAACCGTATCAAAAATCATAAAAAATCATCACTCGGAAGTTACGATTCGAAATTACCATTTTTCACACAATTATTACTCTCGTTAAATTTTGTTGAAACGAAACCGAGCAGTTTGAAATCGAACTGTCAACTGAATTATAGGTGAATAACGTCAAATTTTACGAATATGACAATCGCAGAACGCTGGCAATACAAGCAGTATTTGATTCCGCGAACTTTAGCAGTGCCTCTCGTATAAAATAGCGGGAACGTAAGAGTAGCTCTTTCTTGGTTCAGCTTGTCTCGTGTGCAAAACAAGTATAGTCAACTTACACAAAGTTTTTCAAGTAATGTTTTGTGGATCTGGAGCTTTTTAAATTTTTTTACCTCCCCGTTCACCGGCATCGTCAACTTATGGCAGTTTATAAACCTCAGCAAAAAAAAAAATTTAATCAATTTTATGCTAAAGAAATTAAAACTTATCCTAATTTATATGAATAGTTTTACATTCTCTGCAGTTTAACTCAAATTTTGGATTCCATATCCGGTAAAAAAAGGTTTGGATGATTATCCGCATTACATACTACACGGTAACATTATCTTATTTTGTGCTTTGCAAAATTGTCTGATTTAATAATGTTTTTGAAATCTTAATTTTAAACTACCCAGAGTTATATGAAACTATAAAATTTTCAGCTGAATTCTTTGCTTCAATTTTGTTTAATTTTATAACCATTTTTTAGTTTTTCAATTTTCTTTCTTTATGTTTTATAAGATTTTTTTGTATCTTTATAGAACGTTTGTAATTTTTTGTTTCAGAGTGGCGTGAATTATATTGCTACAGTAAATTTTAGGTGATACTTGTATGGACTTTGTTTTATGTCTAACTGAAGGCTATATTTTGAGGCTGATGCGAACAAAAACGCTTAATTTTGCATTATTTTTATTTTGCGGTTTTGTAGACTACAATCGTCATAGTATATGCTACACAGTCAATAGATTTGATCAGTAGCTAAAATCCCTTTGCAATTCGAATTCTATTCTACAACACAACAATTTGAAAAATAAATACTAACGTTTTTTATAAATAAATAAAAGTTTTCTATTAACACAATAAAATTCAATTCAAATAACATTTCTTCCTCTTTTAAACCACAAATATAAAAATTAAAAAAGTACGGCCCTGCCCTCCTGCATACGGTTCTGTCCGTGCTTAGCGCGTTTTACACACGCGTAATACACGTTTACAATTAATTTCCGGTCCGATCACAGATAAGTAAATAAATTTTAAAAACCCCAAAACCTACCAAGTGGGTGTTATTAGTATGTACCTGATGAACTAAAAGTTTTGTTTGTGAAACTCAAATCAATATAAAATTTTCAAAATATTGTGAAACATTTAAAAATAACATAAAAAACTAAACATAGTGAAAAACTATTGTTGTTTTTGTAATATCTAGTATAGAAAAAATTCATATTTTTTTTCCGGAAACTGAAAATTAATTATAAAGTTCTCAAATACTTTCATAATTAATTGAATTATTGTGCAACAATACTAGAAAAATAATATAAACTAAACAGAGAAAAAATATTGTAACAATATTTTTATACACAAAAAGTTTAGTAAAGTCCCTAATTGACATGCATATTTATTTGCGGTTTATGTTAGAGCCGTGATTCATTTTTCCATAAATAATAAAATGAATTAACATTATCTATACTATGAACTAAGTAAAAGCATTTAAAGCATTGACTTTGACCTACTAAGACATCAATCATCTGTAGGTGATAATCACAAATGGGAGGATGATGCTGTTTTATAGTAATTGTACATAAATTAAAATGTTATATAAAATATAATTAGTAAAACTATATTTTCACATGATCAAATAAAAGTAGGTGAGTAATAATGCTACATGGCAATAATATCAATAAAAACATTATCTGTAGAGGTTAGGTTGGAGATAATACTGCTTCTACTGCTTTTCAACAATACACAATCTGTTTCATGTTATTCATTTGATTGCTCAATTCCTAATAATGTATTAGTAATTGGTGAATAATCAATGTTTTATCAGTATTGGTTGCTTTGTTATTATAGTTGAATTAATTGCTCTTTGACAATGGAAGCGAGCGGACAACATTTAATCAGTAATGAATATACAGAAATTTATAGCCGAATACCATTTCGATTACAATTAGCATATGGTGTCGGGCATGTACTCAATGATGTCTGTGCCTCGATGTGGTTTACCTATCTACTAGTCTTTTTTCATCTTGTGCTTGAATTTTCTAATTGGGAAGCTGGTGTTGTGCTATTAGTTGGACAAGTAAGTAAACTAACTTAATTAATTTAAAGTCATGACTACCAACATTTATTTAGATTGCAGATGCTATAGCTACACCATTTGTCGGTTTTCATTCAGATCAATCTGATAACTTCTGGTGGTGTAAATATGGAAGAAGAAAAATCTGGCATTTATTTGGTAATTTAGCAAAATTATATTTAATTGTTGTTTTAATTAAATTGTGTATTTTTTTAGGTACGATTTGTATATTAGGAACATTTCCATTTATATTTTCTCCATGTCCGAATTGTGAAGGTAGTCATAAATGGGCTCAATTGTTTTATTATTGTATATTTGTAATAGTATTTCAATTTGGTTGGGCAGCAGTACAAATATCACATCTCTCTTTAATACCGGAATTAACACCAAATGAACATGACAGGACAAAGCTCACAGCCATAAGGTAAATATAAACAGGAAATTATTAAATAGTAAATAGTTCCTAACTGTATGTAAATAATCCATAGATAAAGCTTATTAAATATGTAAATAACAATAGTAATACTTTATTATTATATAGAGTTAGTTATGAATTCTGAATTATGTTAAATAGTCGGATTTGAATAATTTAGATTGGTTTTTATAACTATTAGGATCTCTCCTACATAATTTTCTTTGCAATTTCTAAAAATATGAGTTTTTAAATTGTCCTCTATTACTTTACAAGTTATCAACTTGAATTTGAAAATTTTAATATTTTAGATACTACGTATTGTACCAAAAGTTTGACAATTTTTGGATAAAGCGTTGTTTTACACTTCTTTTACAATTGTAACAAATTTTAGTTATATTTTTTTCACTAAAAATAATTATTGGCACATCGAGAAAAGTTGTCGTAGTTTAAATTGACAACAGATTTTTTATAAGGCAAACAAGTTTTAATTAAGCAATAATAATATCTATATACATTTGGCTTATATTTTTTATTTATTTATCAATATAATCAATATTAATCAATCAATATTATATATATATTGTTTATTTTATACTTGAATTTAATTTTTTGTAAAGTACTTTTTTCTTGTTTCTGTAATGTAAAAATTAAATTATATTGCTTTAATTAAATCTTTTTTTAATGGTTTTATTTATATGGAGTGACTTTCTTCACAAAAAATAACAAACATTTATGGATACAGTGTATATATACAGGGTGTTTGCAGATAAAACTAACAAGTGGGAAAAATACAGGGTGTTTCATTAAGTGAAAGTTTGAAGACTGGCAATTTTTTTTTTAGTGAAATACTTTTCAAATAAAAGTTTGTTGATTTGATGAATAAAACAACAAAAACATATTTTATTTATACAGGGCGATTTATAGTATTTGAATTGCTTTTCAATTCTTTTATGTTTTTAGTATTAATGTTTTGTAATAGTTTGAATTACATAAATGAATTTTTAAAATATCTTTTCTTCTTATCTTTTGTTTTTGTTGGGATTTGGCAGATATCTTCAAATCTTATAAATACATTGTTGCTTTTGTAATATACCTTTCACCAGTGTGCGCTTTGGGTTATCTGTTTTACCACACTAGGGGCATCCGTTATGTATTGTGAGACATATTTTTTTAGATATGAACCAAAGCATTCATGTTCTGTAACAATCTGTGTAAGATAGTAGTTTAGGTATTAATGTTCCCTGTTTACTTACGGCAAGGGTATAAGAAAGAATCTGCGTCCGATTGGCGACATCTCTTTTGATCTGCCATTCTACCTCTAATTTTTTTATTGTCTCTCTATTCTTTAGGCTTTTCTCTGTTTTTTCAGTTGTTTCTCTATGTTGTAGGTTTTCTTCTTGGCCGAGGAGGTGTATGGGGATTGTCCCTGTTATTGTCTGTATAGTCTTAGTTGTGACTGTTCTATAGTCACTAGCTATTCTGATTGTCATTTTTCTTCTGGTCTTTTCTAGAATTACCTTGTATTTTTTAATGTTACAGGTTTTATTTCACATAGGTGCATCAGCATACAACATTATTGAGTCCACTGTTGTCCTCATTACTCTTTGCTCTCGGGTCTTTCACGTTTGGCATGATTTGAGCCAAGATCATTACTATATTCTCTGCGTTTTGTTTGACCTCTGTTATGTGGGATTTTATGTTTTAGTTTTTACCTATCCTCATTCTTAAGTATTTAATGCTATCTTGGGATTTGATTGTAGTATCTCCTTGATTGTACTTGACTATGATGTCCTTCCTTTTGCCCACCAGGACCACGGCTTTTGTCTGTTGTGTTGCAGCCTGAAATCCATTTTCTCGGTACGCCTAATCATATAGGACGCTCATTTTGCATCTTCTATTTCCCTTATACTATTACCTCTGACAACAATGGCAAGATAGTCCGCAAGGCTATTTTTTGTGGCATCTGTACGCTTAGCAGACTATCATTGTAAATATTTCACAGGTTAGGGCCCAATGCGGAGGAGATCTGTAGAACACCGCAAGTCATATCAAGTTTCTTCGGAACTGCTTTCAATTTCTTCCGTCTACGGAATCTTTATATTGTAGGTGACTAGCACAGCGATTTTTTTTGTGCAGGGCGCTCAGTAACTTAATCGGCGGCTTCCTAAGAGCATCAAGTGTAGTGTGACCTCTTTTGAACTGGTGTTGATTCTTGACAAGGCCTCCATTCTTATCTAATTCCTCTATAAATCTCTTGTTGCTTCTAGATCTTTCTAGTTCATTATTCAATTATGTCTTGCTTTTTAAGGTTTGTCGATTAGTACTAGTTTTGTCTATTCTGTGGGAAAGATGCTTTGCTTGATAAGTTTGTCGTATACTTGTACACAGTGCTGCGGTCTTTGTGTAGCTATTGCTCTGATCGCCTCCGGCGGGATTATCTGTGTCGTGGGATTTCTTTTTTAAATTTTGCTACTTGCTATCTGTATTTCTTTTTCTGCAAATTCCGGTATTATAGACACGTCTACTCTTACCTCTTTCCAAGTTGTTTTGTTTTGGTTCGGAAATAGTTTCGTTGCTTCAGCCATTACTTCATCTTCTGTCGTGTTAGCGGTGATCTTTGGTTTATTTTATTAGTGACAATTTCTTGCTTTACATGTCCAAGTTTAGTTCTTTGCATAGTTTTTTCCATGCTATCTTTTTGGAATTGATTTCTATGTGTACGCTCATGTGATCACTCAGATTCTCTTTCTTGTCCACGTGCTAGTTTCTAATTTTTGTTACCATCTTAGTCGAGCACAGAGTGACGTCTATTAATGATTTTATGCCGTTTTTTTGAAGAAAAGTTTGTTGGTTTGGGATGCAGAGTTTGTTTTTGTTTACCCATTTCTGGGTCTGGATCCCGTGTCTCCACCTTGGCGATTTTGTTTGTTTGTATGCGTTTTTTTGTTTGTCCATGATCTCTTTCTGCTAGCTGCCATTTTCTTATTTGGTTTCGAGATTAAGGCAAAATCTACTTCTGTTTTTTTGGCAATTCCATTCTAGTAGCTCCATTGCCGCTCTACATTTGTTTAGGTTAACTTGGATCCCCTTCATTGTCTGGCCCTAGTAGCTCTTTCTTTCTTGTTCTGTGTGCACGGTATTTTATGCTTTCCGTTTTGTGACTTTCTACTTTTGCTACAGACGACCTGATAAGTTTAATCAACAAGGAATGCAGTGCTACACTAGGAAAAGCACAAGTGTGTAAAATCTAAAAGGGCACTAACCAGAGTCAACAGACAAACGCAAAGGCGGCAAATAACTCAATTCTAATTCAAAACACGACAAAACAACCTGGCCAGAAATCTACTTGAACAAAAGACGAGCTGCACAAGAGACGGATTGCACCGAACCTGATCAAAATAGTTTGCATCTACCATGTATACTACGATGGGGTTTTCGGGTTAACTATGTCAAAAGGTACAAGCCTAATAGCATACACCGACGATCTGGTCGTAGTTGTAAAATAAAAATTCAGCATACAGTATTTGGAAGATTTTCATTACTTCAGGCAAACAAAAAAAAAGTCTTTATGTTGCTTCACGATGCGCTTAATCGATTTGGAGGTTAAGAAGTATTACTGTGATGTGTGCTGTTTTGTTGTGGAGAGCGAGTTTGTATGCTAACAGTTGTAGATAGATATTGAAATTCTTGATGAACCTAATCACATTAAGGTAACAAGTTAGTTGTATCAAACCCTTTAGAAATTTTTGACAGGAATTTAGAATTTATTAGTTTGTTTAAACTTTTGGCATGTTAGCTTAAAAAGATCATTAATTTTTAAGGAAATCTCTGATGTGACGTTGATTCTAAATGCATATAGTATACACTTGAAAGTCTAGAAGTGATGTGAATTGGGTTTTGTTGTGGAGAGCTGAGAGTTTGCCTTCTTCTTGGGAACAATTCAAGGTTGGTGGTTTTAAGAGATGATGAAATTTCTTGTGTTGGCGGCATATTTTGACGTCACTTCTAGCTTTTCTTTTTGTTTGAAGTTGCTGGCTGGTTAGTTTTTTGATGTTTGTAGAATATTAGTCACATGGAAACATATATTTCTGTGTAGGATCGCTTGTGCTATGTTGCGTCATTTATTAAAGCGTTTGGGAAGAGACTTTGGTTGATATTGGCAAGCTTTTTATTGATTTTGTTTGCTACTGGATGCATGTAGTCGACTGAAAGCTTTTTTTAAAGCTATTTTGTGTGGAGCAGAAGTCATCATAGACTTCTAGTTACTCTATTATTTTATTTTTAAGTTTACATTAGCTATTAACTTCAATTTTTATTCCATATACTAACGATTCATTTCTCTCTAATGTTTTTTGATCATTTTATTTCAGATATGGTTTTACCGTGATATCAAATATTATAATTTATGTGATAACTTGGTTTGTTTTACATATAAGTAGAGGTAGTAATGAAGCTCAAATAGGACCATCTGATGCACCAAAATTTCAAAAAGTAGTATGGAGCGGTTTAGGTATTGGTATATTTACCTCAGTAATTTTTCACATGTTTGTGAAAGAAGCAAATGGGCATACAGGCAATGATGTTCGTGGTGGACAACTTAGAGTAGGTGTTTTTAGATTATTAACCAGCTTGGAAGTATATCAAGTAAGTTTATTATAGAGAACATTTTAGCAAAAGGTAGCCGATTTCAATTAGTTTTTATTTTTGTGAATTATTGAAGATTGTGCTGTACACTGGCAAGTTGACATTATAGCTTAGTTTCAAATGGAGCTGGAGCTTGAAAAAGTGACCCGTTTGAGGAATTGTGGTGCTCTTGGAGCCTATGGTACTGCCTGGCTATTGAAAAGACCAGTGGTTAACGATTATGCATAATTTGGCGGGTAACAGCAGCGCGGAGTGAAGACACATGCCGATATACTAAAAATCTAAACTAAGTGAAGGTTTTTTTTCGACTGAGAATCTTGTTTTGGAACTGTATGCAAGGTTAGAATTCTAGTCGCGTGTGGACCAAGACTGTGGTACGCGCACAGTAACTCTTTTGTTAGTAATAGTCCTAATACAATGCAGTTTTTGTTATACTTACAATAACTTCTGCCATGACTTTTTTAATGATTTGCTGAAACATTTTTTTTAGGATTTGGGTTGATTGTTTTTGCTTGTCTTTAGTCTCTGATGTTATATCACCGCACTTTAGGTGTTTGACAGCTTTCTCTGTTACTACAGTTTGATCAAACGCAATGTTGTTGCAACCTCCTGAATGTAGTTGCATCCTTTAGCAGATATAGCATTGCTTCCATGGATTTATTTAAAGTTATCGGAGTTCTACATCAGATCGTAAGTTTAAGTTGCGCATTTGGGCGATTTTTATAATTCATTTGGTTGGAGCCGTACTATAAGCCAAACTAAATCAAATTTTTGTTATCTCAGGTTGAGCAATTAGATTTTTTTTTTAATTAACTCTAGCGCAGTAAATTTTATCCCAATGGTAGTCAACAACTACCTGAGTTAGTTTGAGTTGCGCAATGTGTGCACGAATTTGTCAGCATTTCAAGTCGATTGCTGTTTTTTGGGCATCTTTCTATCTAAATCAAATCCATATGTTAATGTTGTTTTCATTTACAAGTAGGTTTGTTACGAGCTGATATGCTGACAGCAATTCTGACGTTCATTTGGCATCCAATTTATTTTGGCGTATCAAGAACTTCATAAGCAGTTTTAGCACATGCCACATGATGTACATGCGGGAAACGGATACTAGTAAATTTTGAGACCTACTAACGCAACCACATGCACAATTCTATTAGTTTCTCACTTCATTCTGTGGTCTTACCTCAAAAATCTGTTAAGTTATTATTAAAAGAAATTGGCTATCTCTTGCTGCATGTTTTTTTAGTATTATAACAATTGTATTATATATTAATAATATTTTAGGTGGCTGTTGTTTATATGTCGACGAGATTATTTGTAAATTTAAGTCAAGTTTTTATCCCACTTTACCTTCATGAAACGTTAAATATGGCTGCTAGTGCTTTAGCTCTCATTCCACTTACAATGTTTATTGGAAGTTTTGTAACCTCGTTTTCAATAGAGGCTTTAAATCGTATATTTGGACGGAGAGTAAGTTAAATGCAATAATTAGATGTAATATATTAATAATTTTGTTTTAGTTCTCATACATACTTGGTTCTATAGTAGGAGTAATTGCTTGTATTTGGATACAAGTCAGATCAGGGGATGATTTTATCAATTACGACATATACGCAGTAGCTGTATTATTTGGAATTAGTGGTTCTATAATATTGGTGACGAGTTTAGGTATAACTGCTGATTTGATAGGTGATACCACAGGAAGTGGTGCTTTTGTGTATGGTGTTATGAGTTTCTTTGATAAATTAGCAAATGGAATAGCTGTTGTTGTTATACAAGACATGTTAGTTACTTTGATTAATATTTTATTTTATTTATTAATTGGTATGATTTTAGGCACACAGATTCCAAAAGTACTTATTACCGTGATATTATTTCCTATGTATGCGGAGGTTCTGTAATTGTAGGGTCTTTAGCTGTGATATCAGTTATGAAACGATTAAGAGGTAGGTATGTATGTGTATCCATGTTGATTAACTTTCAGCTCATAACATTCTCTGCTTAATGTTAGCTATTTCGTATTAATCAAAAAAATTTACATTTCCATTCCTGTTACTGTTTTTAAAAATTGTTAGGCTGTGTTTGACTTTTTGAAATTATTTCAGAAGATAGACGAGAAGGTTATGAAGAGATTCCTTCCAATACCAGTATTAATTCTGATAATCTGGCAATACAAGCCTCTCTAATTTCATAAAATATACCTAAGAGATTTTCTATGAATATTTATATAAACAAAGATAATATATTTGTGTTAATATTTTGAATAAATATAATTTTAAATATGATTTTAATTTCTTTTGTACAATCAATTTTGCATTGCTAGTGGAATGTACTTTGCAGCAGTGTTTTGGCTAGATGCAGTTTGCAGTTGAATTTTGGTCAGCTACATTCCAATTTTGCAGTTTTTTTATGGTTTTAACAATTATCATAGCCAGGTTTAGTTTTGCTGCAGGATTTATGTTTGTAGCAACAAGTTTTGGTAAGTCACATAGCATCAAGATTTACATCACCACCCCAAAATATTAAGAAGGGCGTCCTCCGAGATGATTTTGTAAAAAAAAACGTACAATTTTGTTCCTTCCGCATTGCAGACTCTTGCTTACACGTAGTCACTGAATTGTATATGTTTGCTCTGTTGCACACATGCTTTTTAGCATCATTCATTCGACACATTCTATGGACCACGCTGTTCTGTAGGTCACTGCGGCAATATTTGTAATAATGGCAGCAATTTGTGCTGCAGTAACACTTCTGTTAGCTACAAGGTTTGCAATATGCATCACAATTTGCACAGACATTTTGTTGAAGGATTTTCGTCTGCAATTGCAAAAAAAATAACACCTTGACTTTTGTGCCGTGTTTCTGTATAGTAGACGCAGTTCTATAATACTCTACATTGCCTGTTTAGCGAGATTCCGTTTACGTTGCTTCTGCGTTGCTATGGCAATGGCCTTAGAGTCAATGTGTTATAATTTATTTGCCACTTTTCAATAGAGCCGCTTAGCTATCTTTGTTCTAGTATTCACACAATTTTAAAAATCTGCATGAGTAACGCATCACAATAATAACGAACACAGCGATTCAGATGTGCTATTTTATTGTAATTCGAAATTGTTGTTCCGTATTTGTATACTAAAAGTTTTAACGCGATTCAATTATGTGTCTAAGCTGACTGTGAATGAGGTAACCCTAAATAAAATAAACGTATCTTACTGTTACGGGTATTCAGCTGTGTTTGAAAGCATTCTATAACTGTAAAGATATGATCGCCTGGAACATACGTTTTGGTTCGTAATGCACAAACACGTCACTGCAGGAAAAAATAATTTAACCAGATTAATTTTATGCAATCGGGTGAGACATAGGCGTGATAATAACTTACTTACTATTCATGGTTTGAAACATAGAGTCTATCTTGTGCGGTGTAGCACTATACGCACCCAGTCTAGTTCTAAATGTGTCAATTGCTTAGTTCATCTGCTAAAATAAATTTAATTTTTGTCTACTTGTTTAAGGTTGAGATGAGATCATTTATCATTAGGTGCTGGTATTTTGACAAGTTGTGATGAACGAACGAACATGAGCAACATTGTGGGTTTCTGATATTTTATCAAAGGCAAACATGATTCTTGTGATGCCTGCTTAAATGGTTATTTGAAGCCGCATCTACTGAGAGACCTGGACATAAAGTGGCTCATCCGTTGACTTGTAATATGACGCTATTCTTACCGTTTAACCGGGAAGAAATTTCTCTTTGAAAACAAGAGTGTTGTTTCTTTCGAGTGTTCAGCAAAGTATACAACATGGTATTTTGCTACGATGATGTTCTTTATTATAGTTTATTCGAGAATCGGAATCAGATCCTATTGAGTCCAATCGGTAAATAAATGGTGTTGAGGTAGCCACTGTATATGATAGCTAACAAGATAACGGTAAAGTTCCCGGTATGGGTTTTGGGAGAGTTCTACTCTTTTTTTCCGAACGTCATTTTGTATTCTAAATACAAATTGTTCTTTGGCTATATTTTCTTTCATTTTACTCACTATCTACAGTGGGCAATGGTATGCTTCTAAATGCTCCTAAATTACATATTTCGAATTATTTTATAACTTACATATTATTTTATTTGTGCATTTTTTGCTTAAAATAAGTTTATTATGTAAATTAAAAATACATATTTAGTATCAAATGAAAGGCAATTTCATGGCGCACAATGTTTATTTGAAGAAATTTTTAGAATAACAAACGTTAAAATTTTATGTTATAAGATAAACTCATCCCCACCTCGCTTAGGCATCTAGAAACGCAGACCGGCTGGCTTGTATCTAGCTGGCGTTCGGTCAGTTCTGTGCGAGGTACGATAGTGGCGTGTGCTTGCGGTGGGTGTGTGAGTGATTTATAAATTATAACTATGAAATGGAATTTATTTATTGTGTATGTTAGCAGTATTTAATTGGATTGATGAAGTTTATTATTTTTCCGAATAGGATTATATTTTTTGTAAGTTTTATTTTCCTGATTATGTACTGATAATTGTGCCTCAATCAATTATGATTGTATTATATACCTGGAGGGTATATAATACAAACATAAATACCTCCACAAGGCGATTGGTATAATATTATAATGAAGTAATCTACTTAGATAGTTTAAGCTTATGTCGTAAAGACACTATATTTATGGGCATACTATACAATAGCCTACTTTGGTTTTCAAACCTTACTTTGTACAATTTGTCTCTACGTTTTTCTATCCTTACACACACTCTTATTCTATCCACTTTTAGTTTTTCTTGCACGCATTATGCACAACATTTAACCAACTTTTACGTGGTCTACATCTGTATTTTGATCCAAATACATTTCATCATAAATTTGCACTGTCTACTTCATCATTATTGAAGACCATGATTTTAGTTTTTGCTGCAAGTCGGATTAGTGCATTTTGTAGGTCATTTTCATTCTCACATACTATCACAGCATACAACTGCACTATTATATTTACATTATCCGTCCGTACACCGTTAACGTCTTTACAAGTATTTCTTACACATTTATTCATAAATATATTAAACAATCACGAGGACATAACGCATCACTGCTTGTTCTATGTTAAACCAATCGCTTTGTGTATCATATACTCTACTCATTTACTAAACATTCATTTACCGTATAGTCTTTTAAAACATTCTATAAAGTGCGTCTGTTTACTCGATCATATGCTTTCTCTAGATCAGCACAGTATAAAACCACACTGCACTCTTCAAATCTTCCAAATTATCATTTTTTTTTCTGGGATACTCAACAAACTAATAGCACGATAATTTTTACATTCAGTCTTACTGCCTTTACCTTTGTTTATTTTTTTATTGTTGGCTATCTATTTTATTTCTTTTCAAATGTTCCCTTTTCTTGTAGTCTTTTTTTTAATTGCGCTGTTTTATTCTTTTAATGTTTTCTTTCTTATTTTGTTTTCGATCTTACTAAGGAATCTTATCTCCATTGCATTTATTCTTTCTATTTGTTTTCCTGTCATTGTCCATGTTTTGCTACTATGGTTTTTAATATATATTATTTTGCTGTTTTTTCTTTGTTGATCTTTTTGACTAATTTTTCGTTGTTTTGTATTATTGTTCCTAGGTATCTATATTATTCTTTCTTTTTTTTCTTATTTTGTGATTCAGTTTTTCTCTCGCAATTATCATGGTTTTTGTTTTTTTATAGTTTATTTTCATGTTTATTTTCTTTAGTTGCTCTTCTATTATTTCTATGTTGTGTTGAAGTTCTTTTTCTGTATCTGCAGTCACTGCCATATCGTCTGCAAATACCAGTTCTGCTATTTTTGTTATTTTCATCTTCCAATATTATATTTTTAACATTTTTATTTTTTTGTTGTTTGTTTTATTGCCTTATTAAGAACAATTGAGAAGAGCAATGCGCTTAGCACGCATTCTTGCTTTACTTCTTTTGTTGTTTGGAATTCTTTCGATTCTTTGTTGTTTATTCTTACTATGTTTCTGTGTACATGCTTTTAATTACGTTTATTATTTTCTTCTCAATTCCTTTTTTTTTAGTTCATTTCATATATTCTCTCTTTTGATCCTGTCAAATGCTTTTTTGAAACATACATGCATTGCTCTATTACTTTTTAGCATCTTCTAACTTCTGTCGTATTATAAATATTAGGTCTTCTTCTTCCTTTTCTAAATCCACATTAGCTGTCACATTTTTCACATTTCTTTGTATCTTTTTTTTATGTATGGGTAGGATTATTTCTTTATTTCATTCTCTTGGCGTTTTTCCGTTTCTGATTATGTCATTTATTAGTTCCGTTATTTGTGCAATTCTCTCTTCTTTCATGAATTTCATTATTTCCGGCGTTATTTTATCTGTTCCTGGTGTTTTTCCGTTTTTTAATTTTTTAATTGTTTTTATTATTTCGTCTTTTCTCTGTTTTGTTTTCTTCTACTTTTTGTTTTGTTAGTTCTTGGAAGTATTGTTCCATCTTTCCATTATCTTATTTTATTCCGTTATTATTTTTTACGTTCCGTAAAATAGTTTTTGGTTCCGGTTGAAGTTCTCATTTTTTTTTAGATTTTTGTCTATGGTTTTCATTTTTTTGTTCCGTATCTCCTTGACTTCTTCTGCCCACCAACTGTTTTTTTTTCATATTTTTGTTGCTCCACAGCTTTCTTTGCAGTTTCTATAATGATCTGTTTGAAAGTTTCCCATTTTCCTTCTATGCACTTTCTTTTTTCTTTCTCTCTGTATGTTTGTAGTGTTTCTTGGTATACCGCTTGTATTTGTTCTTTTTTTAGTTTGTATGTTTTTGTCTTTATCTTAACTTTTTTTTTTTCTTTTGTCTGGTTTAACTTTTGCTTTTCAATTCATGTCTATTTGTAGTAAATGGTGGTCGCTTTCTATTTCCGCCTGTCTTGATACTCTAACATTTTTGATCCCATTTCTGTTAACTAGGTAGTAGTTGATGATTTATTTCTCGTTCTTGTTTGGTTATGTATTTGTGAATTTTCTTGTGTTTGAATTTGGTGTTAGTTACTACTAGATTGTTTTATATGCATAATTGTTTTTCCGTTGTTGATTTTCATTTTTTTCTCATTGCCTCTTCTATTTCGTTGTTTCGGTTTTCTACTTTTCCATTTACGTCTCCTAGTATCATTATGTTTTTAGTTCTCTCTTATATTTCTGCTGTCTTTCTCTTCTTTTTTTGCGTGTTCATTCGGTCCGTATGCTACTATCTTGGTCCATGTTTCATTCTTTACTAGCTTTATTTCAATTGTCATAATTCTTTCATTAATGTGAATAATGTTTTTCTCTTATTGTATCTTTTATCCTTTCCAGAGGTATTAATTATTCTTGCTTCTCTTTTTGCTTTATCTTTTCTTCTACTTCTGACCATATTAACCAGTATCCTATGTATTCTTACTATCTCCTGCCCTTTCTCTTTCTTTTTTGTTTTTGTTATTTCTAGTATTTTTTTATTATTTTTTTCCAGCAGTTTTGCTTCTTTTTCCATGTATTTTCTTATATATTATGTTCCTATTCTTTTTTTTTTTTTCTTTTTTTTTCTGATTTTTTTTTTTAGATTTGATTTTGTGTCGTATTTTGCCGTATTTTTTCTTGCTTCCACTTCACTTCTTTATTCTTTATTTCTTTCTTTAGCTCTCTAGTTTCAATTGTTAGTTCCTTTGTGTTCTTTGCCATATCTTTCATTAATTTTTTTAACATGCTTTTTAGTTTCTCCATTTCCGCCATTTTCTTTTCTGTATATGTATTGACTTTGTAATCTTCTATCTCTGTTTTATATTTGTTTTTACTTCTTATTTTTTATATTTCCTGTTGTATTGCTTTTCTACTGTCGTTTTCCTTTCGTTCTCTATTTTCCTTTATTCTTGAGATTCAATAAGCTTATACATATTTTAACATTTTTTTCTACACTCGCGGCTTTACTATTTATTAACAATTTTATAGCTTTTATATTCATCACTTCATCTTTGGTTAGACTATCCGTTGTTTCCCGGGCATTTTTTATCTGCAATAGGATTTACACTGTCTCATTACAATCGCTCAAAACATCTTTTTATTGCTCTCTAATATCATCTTTATTCCAAATAAATTCTTCACGATCATTCTGAATGCCACAAACTTTCTCTTGCAAACCTTGTTTTGCTCTCTTTTTTACTTTCATTTACTACTTTGTTTGCATTCAGTTGTTTTTTCTTTGTACACATCATGCAACAACTTTTTTCTACTTCGTTTTTCGCTGCAATTCACTTTTTATATGCTTTTTTCTTTTCATTCACTGCTAGTTTTACCCACGTTTTACCTGTTCGTTTCCTTATGCATCTCTCTTCATATTTCCAATCACCGTCACTCCACACACTTCTATTGCACAATCAACTATTGTCAGTTTTAATCTATTCCACACATTTCAATGTTTTTATTTATCATTTCCTTATTCAATTGTTTCTCTTGTCTAACAATTTTTTTTTTCAAAAGTTTTTTCATATTTTTTTTAGTACTGTGATTGTGATACTGTGAAGTTTTTTGCTTTTACTCTTAACTGTTTAGTTTTCTTTTAATGATCAGGTCCACATTCAGCTCCACGTACCGCTTGAGTATCTCTAATTAAACTTCTCAATCTTTCATCATACACCACAAAGTCAATCAAAGTTTTGGACTCACTCCTATGCCAAGTATACATGTGGATAAGTTTGTGCTTAAACTCACTAATTCTTTGCTATTTTTGTTCACTCTATTGTCATCATACTTTAACACTTTCTTTCAACTCTTTGCGTACCCACCTAATCATTCAAATTACTAATAAAATAATTCTTTTGTCAGATTTTATTCAGATTCTACTAAAACTTTATTCTCGTTCTCATCATAACAGACTCATACGCTGTGTAATTTACTATAATATTACGTTTTTGGCTTGGCTTGGTTTATATAGGCACAGTACAAAGTTTTTGAGTAATATGCAAAAAAAAATCGGAAAGTTAATGTAAATTATTACGGTTAGTTAGTCTTATATAGATCTATTTAAAGTTTTTGAGTAAAATGCGAAAGTGGAATTTTTGATGCAAATGTGTTAGTCTGTTTTGTTAGAAAACTAAAACTTATTGTAGCAAATAGAAACCAGTCTTAAAAGTTGCGCAAAACTTTTAGAAAATATCACTTTCAATTCAAATGTACTGATCCTTTTTTTTTTATAAATTAGATATCATCTTGGGGAATTTAAATTACTGTACATCAGAGAGTTTGTGTTTGCAAGGACGGGTCTGTCGGGCTTGAGTCATCACAGATAAAGTGCTGCTTGTGGTTTGTGGCTTGTTGACAGTGTATACAATGACACACTCACCACAGTTTTTGCAGAGTATCCAAAGACGCACTCGGGGAAGGGTTTTTTCAGAAGTTTGATTCTCGATGCTTGTTTGGCTCTCTGTCAGCTATGAATTCCGCAAATGTGACGTTGAAAAACAGATCACTAGGGGCTGCCAGAGAACCAAAAAACCATTAAATGTGCGGTGGCAGTTTTTAATCTCGCCTGTCCCGTTTAAAAAACTCTAGGACAAAGTGGAGTTTGCCTAGTCTTTGAATAGCGTTTCTAGGGGTAACTCAGTCATCAGGTTTCTTACATCTTATCTTACGGGTTTCTACTGGCGAGTAGTGTTTCCACAAACCCGCAACACGACTACTACGTTGCGTATAGATCGTGATTAGTTGGAACCTCATCACCTGTCTCATGACTGCTTAAAGTTCCAAAAAGGCCTCTCTGACAACTTAAATACTTAAAATATATATAATATAACTTCTTAACGTTTCAATCACTTTATTATGTTTTTTGTATTTATAGGTTTTTAATCAAATGGATTTCATTGATGATCTGAGAAATACCTACATTTTTATATGGCGAACCTTCTTCAGTTTAAATATGGTATGATGCTGATTACCTTCAAGGAAGCTGACGCCAGCGAAGATGATAGCAGGAAATTAGGAATCACATTCGAAAGAATTTCTAGTTTACAAATGATGTGATGAGTGGGAGTTCTACTGACTGTCGAGGGAATTGATTGCAGGAAATTCTTTATGCTTTAGGCACATTTCAGGTAAATAAATAGAATTATATTATTGTAAAACAAATTACTACAAATAACATTTTATTTACTTTAACATTGTTTTTGTTTTTATAGGAAATAGGTTTTTTTTACCCTTATTTCCAATCAAATGGATACCATTTATAAACAATGGAATACAATGAAGAAGGGATGCAATAGTAGTACACAAGAAATATACGGGAAGAATACACAAAAAATAAGAATCAACATAAATCATCTTAACAAAATGAAATTTTAATTAAATTATTTCTTTTTTCTACTGTTAAAGCTGCACACTAGAGCAAAACACGCATAGGTCACCTTGGCGGACCAATTATAAATGAGCGATGTTTGATAAGAATTTGTTTTGATTGCTAAAAGTTGCTTACCTTGGTGCGCTTTGCTCTAATGGGCGGATAGCTTTTAAAATTAATTAATATCTGAATGATAAAATATAATTGTATTTTTAATAATATTATAAACAATTTTATTATTTCATTGTATTTATATTAAAATATAATTGCAATTTCGCGTTTGTTATAATGATTAAATTTAAAATAATTAGCGCAAGATTTATATTTAATTCAGTGTTCTACTTTATCGGTTTCTGCGCCATCTGTAAGCAATATTGTACATTTGCAGTTCATTAACTTTATGGTGAGATGTCGCTATGCTAGATAGCTTATTAACATTTTGTTAATAAGTAATAGTATCAACAACTAAATATATCATTATTGTAGATGTAAATTAATTAATTAATGTTAGTTTTAAAATTCTATTTTATGTTTTACTTCATCATAATTTGTTAAACTTTTATTGTTAGTTTGCTCTTTGCGCCATCTGTACGCATTGGGTGAATTTATAGTTCATAAACGTTCTAAAATTCAAGATATTATTAACAAATAATTACATTATTATTATAGTTTTATTTTTAGATGTGAATTTATGTTTAATTTAATTTGATTTTTTATTTAGTAATGTGGCGTTATCTTATAATTTGTTGAACTTTTATTAGTAGTTTGTTAATATTTGCAACAGATGGCGGCGTCGTGTACACATAGGCGTAGTCATTTTAATTTCAAAAAGGTTCAATATAAAATTTGAATAATTAATTATATTTCTGATATAAAAATGTTTAGATTATGTAGTTTTAATTTAATATTAATATTTATAATCAAAGCTGTATTTAGTTTAAGATTAAAGTACTACAAATTTAAGAAGTGATTGTAATAAGTGCACAATTAGTAGGCATTGTCATGTTCATTTGTTTTAAAGTAAAAACTCCCGAATAAATTCTATATCTGAATAGATGAGTAAATTGATTATATCACTTTTTAAATCTGTTAGTAATTTGATTAAAGAAATATCTATTAATGTTTATTTATGTGTGCTACAAATTGATTGATTCATGTTTTGGCTGTTTGATGAACAACCAAACGTCTGCCAATTATTTAGCATGTTTGTAACAGGAATGTTTTAAGTTTAATACTTGCCTAGTTGGTTCTGATATATTTGTGGACTTGTTTACGACTGTTGCAATCTTCTAAGTAAACTGTATTTGTTTCATTCTTGTTTTCGATCTTCAGTTTAGTTTTGCGTTTACAATAAGCGCTTGTTGTTTTTACTTGTAAGCGTGGACATCGTTCAAGAAAAATAATTTTTGGTTGGAATTGGGTTTTCATAGTGACCGCTACAATCGGAATCAATAATATTTGTCAACCGATGTTTGCGTTTATACGCAAACAAGAAAGTTTAATGTAAGTGTTTGTATTATTAACAGCGCCGTAGCTAAGGCCCCGCAGACCCCGCGGTGTGGGGGGGCCCAACACATTTTGGGGGCCCTCAATCCTACAAAAGGGCCTTGCCACGGTTTATCAAAACCTAGGGGAAGGGAGGTTAGAAAGAAAAAGTAGTATAAAGTTCACGCTATTTTTAACTCTAGTGGGGCCTTTTCAACATTTTGCGGGGGGGGGGCTACAAATCCTAGCTACGCCACTGATTATTAATGTTTTGTTTTATTTATTAAATAAATAGGATTGCAAGGGAGGTAAACTTAATTAGTTCTTACAAGAGCTGATTCTGCTCTCTACCTTAGGTCTAGAGAAAAACGAAACTAAACGGAGACCCCCGCGTTGCTCACGTTCTCTACCTTAGCTCGAGGTAAGCGTAATTAGCTTTTAGAAGAGCTGATTGTGCTATCTACCTTAGGTCTAGAGGAAAACGGAACTACACGGGAGACCCCGTGTTGCTCACGTTCTCTACCTTAGCTTAAGGGAAAGCAAAATCTTTGGTTTGTTGTTGTGTATATTATGTTGTTTTTATGAATAAATCAATTTGTTTATAAATACATTTTGTATTATTTTCCTTTTTTATCGACAATTTCAGGATGGAGGGTTTAATTTTTTAATTATTTTTAAATATATCAATCATCACCTTACTAATCTCCTCCCCCAACAATACTTACCCCCAAAGCAATACCCCTTTCTACAGGGGAATCCTCCCCATCACGGAGGTTTGCTATTATTTAAGTTTGTCAAAATGTAAGTTTATAAAGTAATTAATGGCTAATTAATTAATTCCCGCCGAAGGCGAGAATACAACCCGCCGAAGGCGGGTTGTTAATTATATCCGCCGAAGCAGGGTTGTTAATTATATCCGCCGAAGGCGGGTTGTTAATTATATCCGCCGAAGGCGGGTTGTTAATTATATCCGCCGAAGGCGGATATAACCCGCTGAAGACGGGTTTATATACTATATACCCGCCGAAGGCGGGTCCCGATTTTACGCGCACGGGCGACACGGGCTCCCCCCACTTTTCTAATATAGCCCTTCCGTAGACTTCCACAGCGTCCGGGTTCTAGTCTACTACCCACAATTTGTATTCTATTTCCTTCTCGGAGTTCAGCTAGTCTCCCAGAGTTTCGAATCGATAAACACTTTCCAACACCAGAAAAATTTGTCGTTTCAAGACAAACATCTCCGCCAAATATGAAAAGTGTTCCCCGATCCGAACACTCCTTAAAACTCCAACACAGCCAACAATCAAAAATTAGCCGTTAATTGGTTTTTACAAACCTCAAATCAAGTAAAACATTCAAAGTCTGAAAAAGATTGATTGTCAACAATAATCAACTTTCTCAACTCGGCATGCTTTCCTTAACTCAAGCACAAGTAAGTACCTAAAAACCACCAACGTTTGAAGGATCGACTGCCTTGGTTGCATCTTCCGATCCAGAAACTGAAGAAAAAATTTGATGTTTTAAACAACTAAAGTTTCGTTTAGTTAAATTTGGCGACTATTAATTATCTGTCGTTTAAATACTAATTCATCTTATGTCTTAAGTAAAGACAACTATTAAAAATATTACAATCCTTGCTTACATTATTCTCACATGTCTCTTAAGATTTTTCTAATTACATTAAAATATTGAATACTTTTATATGAAAACAATTAACACGTCTTTAGTGTTGGGATGATTCTTGAACAAAAGAAATCTGTTTTTGCTACTTGGGCAACTTACCGAACATTAAATCTATAATTAGTATTTTTAGAAAAATGACTTTACTAAGAACATAACAAATTTTTTATTTATTAAAAAATAATTCTCAATTAGAACCGCATTGCATCGAAAGTCGCCAAAATACACTGCACTTCTTAAAGATAAATGTTTTCAACAAAACCTTATATTAAATTTAAAATAATCCGAATAACAATTAAATATGAAAAAGCTTTCATATTTTTAATCACTGAAAACAATTGTATTACCCAAAAACTTGAACTAATGTGAGCAAGAACTGTAAATAAGATTACTTGAATGCAACGTTGCAATCAGGGCTTAATGTTTGATAGTCGCCAAATTTGTAATACCCATTCGTAGGTGCCAATTCAAAATTATCTACATACATTCTTAACATTACCTGTAAATTGTTATTATTTATTGAATTTATATGGTTGAATGTTAGATTATTACTTACTATTAACAGTAATTACAAACATATTTAATTCAATTGTTTTATAAATTTTATCAAATATTTAAAGTAAAATCAATTAAGATTAGAAAGAAGATATAGTATTACATGTAATTGTTAAAATGGAGGACACGCATGTTTTAATATATTGACAAATAAATTTTAAAATTGTTGACATGATAATTATTAAAATTTAATTAAAATGATGAAAATTAAATATATCGCAACCAATACCAAATATTATCAAACGTTAAAATGAGGAAAAACTTTAAATTTCATAATGCAATGTTACTCAGTGAATTCAAATAAATTAATGTAAACAGTCTCTTAACAATCTCATCAAACCTGTGCCACCAAGGTCGAACTACCTATAGCAACAGTGGAAGGTGTCCCTGAGCATGAGGAGCTTACCCTTTTTTAGACCAACTGCTGATAGCATAACACTGACAAGAATGACCAAATTCTTCAAAGCGCTAAGCGCCAACTGGAATGGTGGGGACTCACTAAGCCGGCGTCGACTCTTACACTAGATCAAACCTTAAACCTTGGCCAGGCTACAGATCATCACTAATGTGACTACGTTGGGCTTTCGTTTAACCTAATTATGTCGTAAATAGTTACACAAATTTGTCGAAATATTGTCACAATTCACATGCTTTTGTTGTATAAATAAATTTGTTTAATAAATAAAATAATATTAAAATTTTGTCTAATTGATGCAGCATGAAATTGCAACATGAAAACGTTGAAAATATTTGGTAAGAGTTGATAAGGGACGACTTGGCATGTACGATTAGGTATGCGCAATGTTAGTGTCAACAGATTTTTCCTAAAATAGCTGAAACATAATAATAAGTTAATCACTGATAACTTTAGTATAAATATATAAAAATTAGTAAAGAAAAATCGAATACTACGCATGCTTTCAAGTAACTAAGTGAAATAATTTTGAAAACATTGATAATGAGTTGAAGAAATTAATTTAAAATTTGAGAAATAATAAATGAAAAAGTTAAAACTAATTTACAAGTTAATCATTAAATTAGATGTGTTTAATTATTATAAAATAAAATTTAATTAATGTTAACTCAAAATATATAAGTATTAATTGAAATGATCAAAACAATTCCATTTGACTAAAATTAAATTTATGTAAACAAATAAATAAGATACAATCACTTGGCACTTTAGAAACTGTTAAAATTGTAAAGCAACTAAGAAGATATAACCAAACTAGACGCAAAAGTAGTATCTCTGCTGGAGAATACTATATTTAAACTATTCCCAAATTAACTAGAAGTAACTAACTACCAAAACAAACATCACCTTGCAATCATGTTGAATTCTGGCTACTAACGATTGCAAGCAACTTTAATGTCAGTACAGCAATTACACAACGACTCGGCAATGTAGGATACATTAAAACAATGCATCATTTAATACCACTACATCTATGCGAAAACAATCATGAATATAACAGACTAGCAAGCATTCCGAGGAACGGTCAGTTTCTGCTAAATGAAAGTCTAGATTTAAGAAGAAAAAGATTTCTAACTACCCTACGGCACCGACCTGTAAAAGTTATCCACAATATGCAAAGGCAGTATGAAGGATATCTAAATATAATTAGCTCCTATCATAGAGGCTTTCATACAGACGCGTACACTCTACGTTACACCAGCGTAACCACCAATCGAGCAATTAATGGCAATTGCACTAAATACTGCTCACCTTCTTACGTTGGTACTAAAGAGCCTACCTCATACAACAACAAACTAGCAAACAATGATGACGAAAGTCAATACAAGACAACTTGTCTAGAAGCAATGTTCGTGCACACTAAGCAGTCAACTACAACCTGCGCGTTTAATCCCTCTGAATTCGATGCCCAGAAGTTTAACTTGAAACCTTAGCTGCCCCAATATTTGGTCATTTGGCACTGAAATGAATGCTCGGGCGATCTGCTGAATCGGCTCCACCCCCACGCGCCGACCGATCTGTGCGCGCCGTATTTAAAGCATGAAGTGGAAGTGAGGGTTCTATCCTGAAATTTTGTATACATGCTTGGGGTACCAAAATATGACGATTCTTAAAATTTTAGATCTCTAGGTGCAATACAGTGTAAATGGCGGTCATTTTAATTTATTAGGAACTTTCTTTCAGTTTTTGTGCTGTAAATAAGCAAAAAATAGTCAAAAATCATATTCAAAAAGATGTATCTTATAGGAAATTTTTCGTAGAACACGATCCCGCCCTTAGTTTTCCGAAATTTCCTGCGAAAAATGGAAAAATTACCATTTTTGGAGCCGGAAAATTAGTAAAATTACAAAAAATCCGAGAAAAATTGCTTAAAAGTAACCCATTTTTAGAAATTCTGTGTTATATTTTACCCTAAGGCAATATATTGCCAAATGAATTAAGAATATTAAATTGTGATGCAGTAACAAGTCTGGTAAAATTGTAACATAGAGCATTACAATTGCAAATTCCAGATAACATTTGTCAATACTATCTGTTATTAAGTCACATTAAAGTTTTCAGACAGATGTCATTTAGTTCAGTTTTGACCGCCACTGATAGCAGGGGCAACCCATCTATTTTGCAAACATGAAAAAAAAATTATGTTTTAATTAAATATTATTTTTTGCGTGCAGAGCCATTAGGCAAATCAAAACAAAACTTGATAAATAGATTAAAATGATTCACATGTGGTTTACTCATTTTTGTTGTGGTCGTACAAGCACAACTGATGCCGAACATTCAGGATGCTCAAGAAATAATTGGCAAATTCTATAATATCGTATTGCAAAATCGCAGATGGTTAAAATAGTTTGCATCTCAAATTAACGTATTGCGTACACAAATATTTGGATATAAAAAAGCTATCCACACGATGGGTGCAGCGTTTGCTTACAATCGACCAAAAACGCACACGTGTGAAAACTTCAGAAGCAGATTTGGCGATGTTTAAACGCAATAAAAAAGAATTTTTGGGTCGTTTTATAACTTTGAACAAAACATGGATCTATCACTAAACCGAAAACCACGGAACAGTCTCAACAGTGGACTTCTACTGGTATACCTGCGCCGAAAAGGCTAAGGCCAACACGGTAATGACTACAATTTTTTAAGATGCACGCGGCATAATTCACATCGATTACCTTCAAGAGAGAAAGACAATCAACGGCGAATATTATTACAGCTTATTGGACAGTTTCAACGACGCTTTGAAAGTAAAATGACCGTATTTAGCAAAGAAAAAAGTTCTCTTACATCTAGACAATGCCACGACCAAAATTAATAAATAAGGCTTCCAATTACTTCTACATCCACCATATACCGAACTTAGCCCCATGTGACCTGTTGGGCTCGGTGGAAAGAGACTCCGCTCTAATGAAGAGATCATTGATGCAACAAACGCCTATTTTGAAAAGTTGAGCAAATCTATTGTTTTGTTTTATTCATACATGTCATTTAATATTATTCATAACTCAGCTTGTGACAATACAATTAAGTTAAAATTCTGCAAAGTAGCTATTGTAGATCATAATATCATGTACCAAAAATAAATTAGCTGTCTTACATTCGAATTGCAACCTAATTAAAAATATCAAGCAAACATTTGCTTTATAATTTAAGAGATCTTCAGCAAGACAAATGTGCTACAAATTAGCAATATCCCGCAAAAAAATAAATTTGATTTGTAAACTTTAATTTAATTTTAAAGTTTTTCCACTTATTATAAATAAAACGAAACATAGAATTGAAAATATTTCTAAAAGACGTTCAAACTCAAACGGTAAATATGAATAAAAAGAAGCATCTATGCTTGATTCCTATGATGAATGCCTGTATCACTGTATCATATCTAATTTTAGAACTTATTACAGGAAAAACCAATTGATAATATTACAAAATTGAAATAATTAAATATAAACTAGAAAACAATACTTTGGATTTTAAATAGTTGTCAATGGATTAAGCACATAATTAATAAATTCTTACAATTATAATTGATAATTTGATCATTATCATGTCATTTGACAAATTGGAGATTGTAATAAACAGACAGTTTGACTGCTGGTTAAAACAATTGGCTGCTAACCGTTAGTTACATGTAGAAAAACTTAAATTTTGTCAAATAAATAACAATTGGTTTTAAGTTTAAGGTGTTAAGTTATCTGCCAACATCTTAAATTTAAACGCATCTAATCTTTGACTATAAAATTTTCGAAATAATATCCTGACATCGCGATCAAAGGGGCACAATATATTAACACACAATTTAGAAAATTTACAAAAAATATAATTCTGTCTGGGAAAACAATGAAGTGCATCGATCCAATTGAATACTGCAAACAAACTAACACAATAATTCACATGTAATTAATTTCACTTTATGGTTAAAATATATAAATCAGTCACACACGCACTGCAAGCACACACCACTAACACAAGACCCGGCACGGAACTAATTGAACGCCAGCCGGATACAAGTTGCCCGGTCTGCATCTCTAGATGCCTGAGTGAGGTGGGGATGATTCATCTTATAACATAAAATTTTAATGTTTGTAAATGTTATATGATAAAACTCTTTAAATAAACATTTTGCGCTGTAAAATTACCTTTCATTTGATACTAAATGTAATATTTTGTTAAAAATGTACAATAAAATTTATTTTAAGCAAAAAATGTACAAATAAAATAATATGTAGCAATTCTCTCGCATCGCAAAGATCATTTTTTGTAAGTTATGTGGGTGCAGAACTGCTGGGAGTCTGCACCTCAGATTGGGCAGCCTACTTTAACTCAGATTGAGCCTTAGCTTGTTGAGGCTTTAACTTGGAATGATTCGCTACCTTAGAAGGTTTTGGCCTAATGCCTTAGATGGTTATAGCTTAAGATTAGCCCCATATTGAGTGATTTTGTTTGAATTCTCACTCGTTATGATCTTTGGTTGGATGAATAGAATCTACCATTATAAACTCCGTCAACTTCGTCGCTCAATCTCCCAACTTACCACGGAGCCATATAATGACGCTATGAGTTTCACAAATGTAAATGAAAGACGTAAAAAATACCGAGTCGATTAATTAAAACTGGGTTAGATTTACCCTCTCGTTTTACCAGAAGTTAGAGCCAAAGTAGTGTGTACAACTAACACTTTTCTAAACATGAGCATTAGCCCCTCAACTACCAGGATTCCTTTTTCCTGCTTTTCGGATCACCGCACAGTGCAAACGCAGCGATAAGTTTCACAAGATATTCTGTGAATAATGTCAAAAGTTAATTCACAAGCAAATTTGACTTGTCCCAAACAAACTGTGGGTTTTTTGATGAGGTTATCTCCTATGGGTCGCTTTTTACGACTATCGGCAGTAATCTTTTGCATCGCCCCCGCGCGCAGGGTGACAAAAATTTTATTATGACGTTTTAAACATAGACAAAAACTCCCCACCTGGACGTGACAAAAAATACTAAGAGAGTTAAACGAACAGATACACAACTAATAATTGACTGCCTTTTTTATCAGTATTTTCCAATTAAATGGAAAATGATTATAACATGTACCTCGCCCATCTAGTTACCGTCCCATCTTCCCTGTCTTTGGAAGAATATTCGAATCTATATTACAATATAAAATCTTATCTTATCTTGAGAAAACGATTCCAATATCTTAATTGATTGTTAGCAGTCACTCAAACTTTATAGATATAAACAACGCGTTTGATTCTTTGTATTTTTTTTAAACTATTTAATCTAAATCTTCTTTCTTACCTAATTAACTTAAGTAACAAACTCCTGAATAACCTAACTCACTTTTTTACCATACACAAACGTGTTCCTCAAGATTATCTTTACAACCTTTTTCCTAACTCAAATCAAGTTGATCTAAATAGCTGTGTTCTTCAATATGCAGATGACAACACAATCATATCACATAAAATCACTAAGCCTTCCATCCACACAGCTACAAGCTAAAAGTACTATCTAATAGGTTCAATAGTTTAATAAATTACACTTTCTTGCTAATACACTAAAAACATAATTCATCATTCTTTGCTATAAAATATCAATTAATTTTCTTTGTATTCTTTGAGTTGCAGTTAATGTTTGCTTACTCACATATAAAAAACAGGGCATTAGTGTATAATTAGCAACTACCAAAGTTTTCCAAAGAGTGCACAATCACTAACTTTTCCAAAACCGTCGACTGAGCGTTCAATGCAACAAGTACTAGACAATAAAAACAACATTTTTGGCTTATATTTTAAGGCTTGTGTTACTACCTCACAGCTGCTTTTGCATATGTACCTGGAATTAAACACAAATATTAACTGTCAAACCCGCTAATTGAGAGAATGGAGACACTTAAATACTGACGTGACGAGCCCTAGTATCTGGGTCTACCCACACTCTCATATTATGGTTACATGGACACTAATCATGTATTAGACTAATGTCCTGAATTAATAAATGCCACAATTTCTTAAAATGCTCTGCCGGAGCTGAGGCTCGAACCTTCAACAATTTATGCGCCGAGATTCGAGTTAGGCATTTCACCCAACTGAGCCACTCCCCGACAGCAAGAATTTGATAATAATCTCAACTATTGATAACATGCTCATTGGTCCATTTGTTTTTGAAATCATTTAACCGTCGACCGCTATTTAACTTTTTTAGAAAAACATTTAGATGTTAAGCGCGCCGAGCCCTGCAAGAATTTTGGGGCGTGTCAAAAATTAAATAACCAAATTAATTAGACACACTGATCACTATCGTTCAGTCACATAGCTATCTGTTAGCAAAGGTTTGGAATGCGGAAGGATCCACCAGCCTAGTAAAAGGCACTGCAACGTTTATTCAAAATCTTTAACAACTTTAATGAGCTCTTTCAATATTTTGCGGCAAGGTCAAAAAAATGTAGTTACGCTACTGCTTGAAATAGCTCAGTACAATCTAAGTACAGTTTAAAATACTTAACGTGCAGTTGAAAACAATTTTAGAACAATTAAAAAATTATTGGAAGAGAGTTAAAATTAATTAAAAATAGCTCATTAAACTTAAAAACAGCTTAGATACACTTGAGAATAGTTCAGGTATAACTGAGAACACTTGAGTAAGCAACTCAAATTGAAATTCAAAGAAGGTGCATATATGAATAGTTACTGTGCAACTGGAAACACTTTAAAGAAACTCAAATTGCACTGGAAATTAAAATTAACCTAAAATATTTCTATACACTCGGAAACAGCTTGGAACATTTCAGATGTAGTTGAGAAGAATTTAAGTGCAACTGAAAACTTCTAACAATTCTTAATACATTTAAAAGTTCAATATTGCATAGTAACACTGAATACATTTAAGAACAAGAACAGTTTAAATATATTTCAAAACAGATAGACACAGTTTAGGTGCAACTAAAACACTTGAGAAAAACTTAAATTGCATTAAAATAGATTAATACAGTACATCTAGGAACAGCTTAGAGTACATTAGGTGCAGTTGAAAACACTTCCGGTACAGCTTGGAACACTTTAGAACAATTCCTAATACATCGGAAGAGTTTAATATGAATAGCTAACTTTATTTGAAATGATTTATTTTAAGCTAAAATACACTCAGTACACCCAAGAAAAACTTAATACACTTTAGGTACGGTTGGAAACAGTTCCTGTACACTTTGGAACACTAGAACAATTTGTAATTTATTGGATAAGTTTAAAATTAATTAAAAATTGCTCATTGCACTTAGAGACAGTTTAGGTTTAACTGGAAACACTCAAGAAAAACTTAAATTACATTGAAACAGGTTAGTTTTAATTTCAAATAGCTCAGTACAACGTAGGAACAGCTAGAAACACTTTAGGTGCAGTTGTGAACAGTTCCAGTACACTTTAGAGCAATTTATCCACTTTGAAACGAGTTTAATATCAATTCGAAAAGAAACTTAAATTACTTTGAAACAGATTAATTTGAACTGAAATAGCTCAGTACACCCAGGGATGCTGGGAACACTATAAGTGCAGTTGGGAAAAGCTCCAGAACATCTTAGGACACTTTAGAGCAATTTCTAATAGATTGGAAGAGTTTAAAAATAACTCAACTTATTTTGAAACGGTTCAAGTGCAACACTTGATTATAACCAAAATTCTATTTAAACGAAATCAATGTTTATAAGAACAGTTTACATTCAACTTTCAACAACTCGAGCTCAGTTGAAAATAATACAGATGCACCCTTGAAAGCAACTCATATCTTATTGGAATTCAAACAATCTCAGTAGACTAATGAACAGCTTAGAACAATTCAGGTGCAACTGGTAACTTTTGAGATCTGGTTTTCCAAACACCATCAGAGACTGTTGAAATTCTTAGAAAACGCATTTTTGAGGCAGCCAAATTAATTGAAAATAATAACATTGTTAAGTAGAACAATCAGATTTCTCACAAGATCCAGTATGTCTCTAGAGCAACTTTAAACTAAAATAAAAATTGGCTTTTCTAATAATGTCATTATTTAATCAATAATAATTAAACACTATTTTGAAAACGGTTTACTTTAGTGCACAACTTTACGACTTTTTTACTATATTTAGTTTAAAGATTATGTATATGAAGTTGTGACCTCACATTGATCTGTGGTTATAACTTGAACTATAAAAATGAACATTTCTAATATACTCATTCATTTTGTTACACTGGTTGTGAAACATCCTATATAAAAATGTAAACAAACAATAACAATTACAATGATTTACTTTTCTTTTAATTGAAATGAATTATCGCTAGGACATTATAAATAAAACTTAAATCATTGTTCTCTTTATCAATATACATGTATCATTTAAACAAAATAATTTACAATAAAATTATAAGTAAAGTTTATATAATTAAATTTTTTCATAGTATAAAAAGCAAATATCCGTTAAATACATATTTAATTATAAACATGTTCATTAACTGTCCTCTTTAAAACATAAAATACTTTATATTAAGCTTATAACAAACTTGAAAAATTCTCTATGCCTAAATGATAAATTCAATACAAATCTCCCATTACTGCATCTCAACCCCTTATCTTCATGGAAGCAACAAAATGTAATATAGCAATACCCTTCAAAATAACGTAAATTATCCAACATCTTTGAGTAAAAATATATTAATCACTTACCATATGTTCGATTATTTTCAATGCCATACAAGTTTTTCAAGCTATAAATCAAATAACAAACAATTACGACAATAAAAATTTTTATTATATATTTTTCACATTATTAACAGGAAAATATGATCATACATTTTCGTCATAGTTACATTGAATGAGTATAGACCACACTGAGAGATTACTTTCCATATCTTGTTTCAATACATCTATGTTAATAACATTCAACATTTATGGGGTTGTGAGAAGGGGTTTTGTGTGTGGGTATGTTATATTGATAGGGTTGCCAACAGTGTCTTCAGGTTTGACGTCCATTTCTTCGGGCTTGACGTCCATTTCTTCGGGCTTGACGTCCATTTCTTCGGGCTTGACGTCCATTTCTTCGGGCTTGACGTCCATTTCTTCGGGCTTGACGTCCATTTCTTCGTGTTTTCATTTTCAAACGAAACGAAATACAAATGATTGAAAAAATAAAATACTTGTATGCCGTGAGTATGCAGTCTTCAGTTCGGCATCAGCGCAATGTTGGTAACCCTATATATTGACGTAAAATATATGACTCCATTTTTTTTTAAATATTTCTTAAATTAAACTTAAATATAAAAATGTTTCAACGGAAACATTTAAAACCATTTCGGTCATATCACAAAAATTTTAAATTATATTTGAACACAAACAAAAACAACTGAATACTAAAATAGTATTTTTTTAAATATAAAATATAAATTATTACTCGGCTGGGCGAGCTAAAAGACTGCGCAAATATTGCAGTTGTGGATGAATACCACGCACAAATACTCTAACATCTTTATGAATGCGTCGATTTGTGAGGCAGTTCTCACTAACAATTTTTTTTATTTTTAAAATTTCATCTCCACGGTGAGATCCTGGTTCGCAGCGGCTCAATTTGCGCTGAAAAAATTAATAAGAATAATAATAACAATAAAAATAATTAAATTAATTTACCTTGTAACTTGAATGAATTTCTTTCTTCATATGATTTATAAAACCGCCATAGAGTTGTTGGTTGGGACGGGTGTAGTAACAATATAAAATTCTATAGATATGTTTAACCTGAACAATGCACATTTTATTGTACGTTACTGCAATGTGCTCCATTGCATGGTTGTAACCCTGCAATATTTTTGTCCTGCTGAATGCTGAATCACGGTACAAATTAAGAATGTCTAATTTATCCCTCATAATTGTAAATTCATTACAAGGTGATTCAACTAAAAGAAAGAAAAATAAGATTGATTAGCATAGCAAAAACGAATAATTTATATATATATAACAGTAACATTTAATAACCACACCAAATTAAACTGCAATAACAATCTCGAGTAGTTTGGTAGTGTGGTAATTATTAAATTAAAAATAGAAATGATAATAATACAATAATTAATTAAAAAACATACCAGTTATGTATTGGCAATCGTCGTCAGTTAAGAAGTAATTGTACACTTCTTGCAATAATTTTGATCCAATTCCTCGTCTTTGAAAAGTTGGTAATATAAATAGTTGAGCAATCCTGGAGCGACGGGACATAATAAATTTGTATACCGTGCAAAATCCCACAGGTATGCGGACAATAGCGCCCGCTTCAGTCTTAGTTTCTTGGTATACATAAAAGTATACCCAGTTAGCATCAACAAAATCGATGATTGATGCTGCATCAATAAAAAATACAATTAAGGCCTGGAAGCGCTTATGGAATTCAATGAATTCTGCATCATCTGGTTTGCATACATTAACCAGCAATTTATCACCTTCACCTAATAAAATATATATTAAAACAATGCATAATTATTAAAATAATATAAATACCTTCTGGTGGGTATGATGCAACATTTACTCCGTATGTCTTTGTAAGATCCTCCTGTTCTTTTAAAGCTGCATATGCAGCTTCATCCTCAATTAAATTTGGGAACCAGTCTTTAAGTTTCTCAGCGATATTGTCTGCAATATCGCCTCGTAATATATCATCACGCTTCTCATCGCAAGTAATCACCAATTGTGTGTGAAAACTATTTGGTGTAATATACAGCATAAATTTCGGATTGCGGTATCCATATATGACCTCACTGTAAATATTTGTTTAAATATTAATTAAAATAAAATATCATAAAACATTGATGACACTCATCTTATGTACTTTTGCATGTAAAAAGTACATAAGATTAGTGTTATAAAAATTCAAACCTCATCATTTTGAAGCAAAATTCTATTATTTTTGAGAATAAATGTTTTGAACTTAAAAAAGGCTTAAACCCAATGACGGGGCTACACTAAAGCATGAAACCCGCCCGGCCTCTGTCTTACTTAGAACCCGCGGCCACATAAAGCGGCGGCACAGCCCACGATCACGATCAAATGTGGATAATTTAGAGTAACCTGCAGCAGATGAGCAGGGCATATCACATGTCAAGACAACTGTATTTGGGCAAAAGGTATACTTCAATAAAAACTACATAAACAAGTTTCAGTTTATGTAGTGATGAATTATAAAAAAAAGATGACACCCAAACAGTTTTTGCAACAGTAACAATATTGCAAAGAACAATTTTCTAATCTAGTTTATAATACAACTTTATTGCAATATTAAAAAAAACCTTAAACTTTGTTTTCATAATACAACGCATCAACTATATACAGTGTGTCCACAGTAGGATCTAACTACACTTGAATTTTGATTAAAAATAAAAAAACTAAACTATATGATGCATGCTAAATATGATTGAAATCACAAAATCAGTACACCAAGCTAAAGTACCTGTCATATAAACTGTCTTACAAATCTGCTATATGAGTTGTTTGACATATAAATTTTAATATTGACAAATCTGTCATATAAATTGTAAACAAATTCAACAAAGTAACTACAGGGAGTTTATAAATGAATGGGATTATGTAATCACTTTAAATGTGCCGCTTTTTTTAAATTGTTCACTAAACTATTTGTTTTGACAGATCAACTTTGACAGCTGTCAAGCAAACATATGAAAACGTATGTAGTATAGTGGACGATTTTAAAAAGGCGGCATATTTAAAGTGATTACATAATCCCATTCATTTATAAACTCCCTGTATTAACTGTTTTACAAATCTGCCAAATGTCAATTTGACTAACCAATTGTCAATTGTTTTATTAATCTGTCAATTTGACATCTGTCACCTGTTTGAGTATTATTATTAAAAAAAATCTGTTAACTGTCTCTTTCTTAAGTCTGTCGTAAGAGCTATCTGACTTATTAACTGCAAACTCTAATCTTAAATGTGTCAAATAATCTGTCAACTGTCAAATTGGAAATGCAAGTGTCAATTATTTTACAAATTTTATGAACGATTAACTAGCTCCTCAACAAGTCTGTGACATGAGCTGTTTGACAAACCATTTTGTTTTTATAAACTTACTTTTAAGTATTTTGTCAAAATTTTGAAAAATGTAGCTTTAGCAACTATAAAAGCTAAGCTGCCTTAAAAAGTATTATATAAAATACATTCCAATTTTGCGGCTAAATGAGTTACATATGTTTATCAACTATTTTTATTCAATAAAAATTAATGATTTAAAACGTATGTAAGACGCCTCATTTAACATGTTAGATGTGTTATGTCAATTATAGACATTTTATTGATACTTAAACATTTGTCTAACGTTTTCAAAGATTTATTTGACATTTTTAGACATTAAAAATTAGTTGACCACTTCTAAATATTTGCTTCTGTTGACGCTTTTACTTTGTGTGATATTTTTTTTACAACTTTTAAAATTTCTGTAGCACTTTTATGATATTATTTCATCAATTTTTGATATTTGTGTGATACTTTTATTAAACTTTAATATTGTTAAACATATGTAGATTTTGTTAGACACATTTTCATTTGCATAACAAATTTTAGATATCAGTTGCTCACAATTAAGACATTCCGTTGATGCTTTAGACCATAAGTTGGACACTTTCAGGAATTTTGTTTTAGAGAAAAATAAAGGCAGAGGAACTCAAACAACTTAATAGCTTATATAAAGAAATAATAGACAAAGCACTAGCAAACGATGACCTGACCAGCGAGTCAGTGGATGAAATAAACGAGAGACTGGTCCAGATAATACAGGAAACAGTGAAACAACTGAACACTATAATACCACAAAAAACAGATAAAGAACAACTCATTGATGAAAAAACAAGAAACCTAATGGAAAAGAGAAGAAGTCTAGCAACAAGAAACAAAAAGGCAACTCCAGAATACACAGAAACCAATAGAATATCAGACAGAATATAAAAGAACAAAGGATAAAAGCCCATGAAAAACAAAGTAATACAAAACAAGAAATGTATGAAGGGAACAAAACAAAACGGAAAAAAGGAAATCTATTCGCTACGCAACAAAGAATGAAAGATAGTTCACAATCGAGATGAAATCCTACACATAGTAGAGGATTTGTACACAGACTTATATGAATCTAAAATACCGCCAGAAAGAGAAGACGCTGATACATTAAAGAGAAAAATACAAAATATTAGATCAGAAGACATACCAAATATAGATATCGAAGAAGTGAAAGCAACTCTGGAAGGCATGAAGAACAACAAGGCTATGGGAGATGACAACATATCAGCCAAAATCATTCGAGAAGAAGGAGATGAATTACTAAGAAAGACTGCAAAGCTACTAGACCACTGTTTAAATACCAAAACAATGGAAAAACGCAAATGTGGTGCTAATTTATAAAAAAAAAAGATAACAACAAGATGAAAAATTACTGTCCAATAAGTTTGATGTCACACTTGTGTAAATTGCTGACAAAAATAATAACCAACAGATTAGAAAGAAAACTGGATGAATACCAAACATGCGAGCAAGTGAGAAAAAACTACGGCACCAACAATCACCTGCTAACGATGAAAATTGTTATCAAAAAATATAATGAGTATGGCTACCCCTTGTATATGGGGTTTGTAGACTACAAAAAAGCCTTTGATACCATAGAAATATGGATGGTATTTAAAGCAATGACCAACAGTAGAATAGACCACAGGTAAAACGATTTAATAAGAGAATGCAATAGAGAGGCAACACGAGAAAACAAAACCAATCCAACTCAAAAGGGGAGTACGCAAGGCAACTCTTTATCACCAAAACTCTTCACTTTATATATATATATTCAAGAAAATTGATTAGAAGAAAGAAAGGAATTAACATTAACGGGACCCGACTAACTAACCTAAGATACGCTGACAATATCATTATCCTCGCATATAGTAGAGAGGAGCTCATAGTGATGCTCGATGACCTACAAAGAGAATTGCTACTGAGAGCAGGGCTGAAAATAAACTTATCAAAAACACAAATTATGTACCACGGGATAGAAGAAGCAGTAATGATAGAAGGAAAGAAAATCCAAAAGGTTGAAGAATACATATACCTGGAGCAGAAAATAACAAATGACCAAAATAATCAGAAAGAAGAAATAAGCAAAAAAGTAAGACTAGGATGGATGTACTCTCGTACATCCTGAGAAGTAAGAAAATAGCTCAACACCTAAAAACAAGGATTTTCAACCAGTGCATATTGCGAGATAACGTAAGGCGCCGAAAACTGGACTATGACAAAACAAAACATAGAAAAACTGAAGGTCGCACAAAGACCTATGGAAAGAGCAATGATAGGTAAATCAAGAAGACACTGATACCGAATATAGAGTTAGAGCAATAACCAAAGTCAGAGACGTGGGAGAGAAAGTCGCATCTCTCAAGTGGAAATTTGCGGGTCACGTTGCAAGAAGCGATATATCGAGATGAGACAGAAGAATAATAGAGGTGCCCTACAAACATAAAAGAGGAAGAGAAAGACTACCTATGTGCTGGCACAACGATCTCAAAGAAAGGCAGGGTTGACATGGATACGAGTTTCACAGATGGAAACAATTAGGAAAGGCCTATGTTCAAGAATGGACTTAATGGCTACTGATGATGATGAGTTGCTTTCTGACATTCAGTTCAATATAATATTTGGTTGAAATCAATGTGACACTTTTAAATATTTGCTTGACATTTTTACTATGGCATTTATAACAATCTCAGCAAACCGGTTATTTGAACCAGGGGTGTGGAGTGCAAAATAGTGCTTGGGCTGTTACTGTGTTGCCACCAACACAAGTAAGTGTGGAGCAATTATTTTCAGCTTTAAAACTAATAAAATCGGATTTAAGAGCAACCTTAAAAAAAGATATTTTAGAAGCAATTTTACAAACAGTTTTTAAATGTTTATTTATTTTATTTTTTGTAAAAATTACCTTATTAAAAGCATTATTGATATGTATAATTTTTTTGTATACTATTTCTTAACTTTTGTATTATTAAGGAGTCGGATTAGTTACAGTTGATTCCGACTTCAAATATTGGCAGACTCCACAACTCCAGACTCCGACTCCACACCACTGATTTGAACTATCAACTGTTAATTTAACAAAGCATCTGTCAACTGTCTCACAAATCAGCTATATGTGCAGTATATCAATAAACTATCAATTTGACAAAACAACTGTCAACTATTTCACAAATCTGACAAGTGAATTGTTTAACAAATGTACTGTTAAATTATTCTCAACAAATCTTTATTCTCGACAAATTTGTCATATGATCTGTCAATTTGACAACGCAATTTTCAATAGTTATTTTAACAAATCAACTGTCAATTGTCACAAATAAATTGCCAAGTTATTAAATAAATTTGTTGTATGATCTGTTAAGTGTCAGTTTGATAAATCAACAGCCTATATTCTGAAAAAGCATATAACTGTGTGCCATATAAAATGTTTGTCTGTCAACTTTCTTTTCAACAAAAAATCTGTTGTATGAATTGTCAACTGTTTGACATATTTTTTTAAACAATATTAAAAAGTTAGTTTGTGACAAATAAACTGCATATACATATGTCATATAATCTGTAAATTTTCTTATCGATCAAATCACCTTTTATGTTTGTATAGCAGACAATGCCGACCCTGCAGTACACCATTGATTTTAAGTTGCAGGTGACAGCAAATACCTTGAAACATCAGTCTACATTAATACTGCAACAGAATGTTCACAGAAACTTGAAATTTAAAGATGTTATCACAAATTAATTCTGAAACATCACCTTCTAAAGCTGCACTCAAATATCCTACTCACTAGTCACTTATTTTACTCTATCACTGTAAAGCAATACCTGATATTGCAACTCAAAATTATTATAGAAATAGTAGTAATCAGATTGCCACATCCACAAAATATTGCTCCAATTTCTCAAAATAATTATGATTATCAGAAAAATGAACCAATTAGATTTAGTATCTATTAATATTTTTAACTACATAAACTGAAACTTGTTTACATAAACAAGTTTCAGTTTATGTAGTTTTTATTGAAGTATACCTTTTGCCCAAATACTGTTGTCTTGACATGTGATATGCCCTGCTCATCTGCTGCAGGTTACTCTAAATTATCCGTATTTGATCGTGAACTGAAAATGACCTGTAGTTGTTGGACAATAAAACTGTCAATTGCAAAGCAACAAAACTGTAATTTTAGACAATTTGTCACAATTTTATCACAAAGCGACAGATTTAGTATCAACATTTGTACATGAACACAATACTAGCAAAGGATATGTTTTTAACAACAACAAAGTGGAAAATAAAATATTATTTTAGATTATGGTTTTCAGTTTTGTTACAATAATCGCAGATTATTTTTTAAAACCACAAAGCAACTAATGTTAATTTTATTATAGATTCTAGCAGAGCCAGGAACTTGTAATCAAATTAATGGTAAATCCACAAATTAACTGAGAACCAAAAAACCAACATCTATGCTAAGTACATTGTACCGTACACAATTATCAGTCACAAAGAAATACATTAAATGCCAATAATTATGTAAGTGAAACTGTAGAACTAATCAATGTTAAAAAACAAATTGTATGTGTCACAACCAACAATCAAGAAGCGACAGATAAAATGACAAAAATTTTGACATGCTACAATACAACTGATATATTAAATCTAAAAACTTTACGTTAAATTGCAAACTATACATTTTTAGGTAAACTTTGTTGTAACTCCTCTGTTAATTAAGAAACATTACATCATTACTCGATGTAATGTCAATTATAAAGTGAAAGATTTATTGCAACATTTTAATGTCAATTGCAAAACAATATTTACGCTCCGTGATTCATCTGTCAAAAAAAAACTAAAAAAAATAGCATGGTGGTTAAACCATTTCATAAAATATTAATGTTTTCATACTTCAACATTGGAGCTGTCCAAATGAGAATGTTGTAAAAACTTATGAGTGAAAACATGATTTTAAAACCAGTATCATTAACCCTTCAGAACACGCATACGCCATCGAAAGCACCGCACTTTTAACAAACTTCTCTAAAATTTGTAATCTTTAAGTTAGTGGCTTGCGCATTTAGATATGCCTCACTACTAATCGTAGCAAACCAACAATATCCAATTTGCAATACGTATGGGGGTATGGGCAGTAATAAATCAAGCCATAGCACGAGATAGGTAGATTTGACCATAGCACGTGTACTTGTGTAGTGTTTCAATTATGGCTTTAACGAGAGGTATGCAAATGGCTCAAATTATCTTTGAAAATGAAGATTGATTAAAAAATATAATTATAGTAAAAAATTCGGGCAATAATAGCAAAATAGAGTTAAATAGTAGAATATGCATCCACCATCAAATCAGAGAAAATGTCAAAAGCAAAATATATTTCAGGGCTTACCAAGACTAACTCATAAACATTTGAAGGATAAACTTAAAAATTAGACTTTTCTTTTTCACAAAGTTCTATTGTTGACAAAACTAACATATATATACGTAAAATACTATATAATATTACTTATTATTATTACCCGCGAGCGGTCAATTAGACCACGGTGTGTGTGCTCAGGTTAAAATTTACAGCGCGTGTTCTGAAAAGTTAAATAACTCAAAAGTTATAAAAGTTGAGAAAGAAAAATGCTCAAGTTTGTGTTGTGTTTTCACTTTCGACAGATTCAATATAAAAACTTTTTTTTAGATTATTTAAAACTTTAAGCAACTTTTTAAATATTTTCATAATTAAGCTGCCATAATGCCGAAAACTTTAGAAGTTGGATATTGAAAGCTCCTAATATATTTTAATTTAAATCCTTAAATTTTAATTAAATTAAATGATATAATGTTAATAAAATTAATCTAACTAATGAAATAAAATTCACAAAGATAATTAAAGTAAATTTGATTTAAAATTAAAATTATTTTCATTAATTACATTTATTAATTAATTTCTTCAAACATTTTTTACAAAACTCTCTTCAATATTTTGACAGTTAACTTGATTTTACAGTTCTTTTCTTCAAGTAATTTTCATTGGTAGTCGTCAGTTGGACTGATAAAAATATGATTTTTACAGGTAATTTCTTTAGATATCTTAAAAATGAGTTTGTCAAAACTGGACTTGAAATTAACACTGTCAAAGTATATAAACTCTTTTTTTCTCAAATTATTGATGGATGTCAAAGTAATTAATTTATACTAATAAACTGTCAATCTACGCTGATGTAGTTGTGTGCGATCTGTCAAACTAATGAAATCTAACTGGTGACCTGTCAAATTGTAACGTTAATGTAGTGTCGCTGTCAGATTGATAAAATGTGAAACTATCACAATAATAACAAGTTAAACTATGACACTAATAAACCGTAACATAAATAAATTGTCATTGTCAAACTTCTAAATGTAAAATTATGAAACTGTCACATAAATAAACTAACAAGCTGCATGAGAGTCAGATCTTGCATGGTGAATTGTGAAACTATAACATTAATAAACTGTCAAACAGTTCCACTAATAAACAAGTAAACTGAAAACTAATAAATTGTCAAAATATGATACTGATAAACTATCATCCATTAAAATATATCTTGATAAAATGAACTATAACTTTTTGTTAAACAAATTAATTTATTCTCTAACAGTAAGACTAAAGAACTGTCAAACTGTGAACTTTTATTAAAATGCCAAAATAATAGTTTTTAATTGCTTAAGATTGGTTGTAGTCAAACTAGTAATTCGTAAGAATAAACTTGTGATAAAATTATTATTTCATAAATATAAATTGTCACATAGTATAGGTTAAAACCATCAATTTATATTTTCATCAAAAATAACATGATATAAACAATCTATTTTGACAAATTTGCAAAATAACATTTTACACCAAAAAACAATGTAATAAATGTTTTATGCTATTCTTAATCATGGTTTTTAACAAGATTTTGAAATTAATTTCAGAAAAACATATTTTATGCTCAAATAATTACAGAAATAATATTCATAATAAAATATAACATAAAAATCCACTTGTTAATATTGTGTTCAATTTATGAACAAAATAATCATGTAGTAAAATTGTTATAAAAATATATAATGAGATAAGTTTGGACGCTGTCAATATTTCAGTACTCTAGATCTTGTGTCAAAATATCATCCAAAATGACAATATAGAAAAAACAAAATTTTATATAGAACAGGATCACTACAGTACATAACAAAACAGAACAAAAAAAGTCTCGTCTTTATAATTTCAGTACAAGCCTTCAAAAACACATAGCCTAGTTATGCAATGTGATTAAAAAAATCAAATTTAATAATCCAATTGGATAAGTCAGATTTTTTGGCTTATTTGGGCCATATAATTACAAACAATGTAAACTACTATATACTATAATGTAATTCACATAAAATTTAATGCAGCAAAATTGCATTCAAATTGTACAATCATGCTAAAAAATTGTACACAAATTAAATTCTAAAAAATTAATGTGACATATAAATATAACATTACTTTAAATCATGCAAAAACTAAATTATCATGAAATTTATGTCATAAAATTGTTTTAAAATCTTAAAATTTGCACAGAAATGTTCATAAAAAATTGCATAGAAATTTGTCAAAAATACCTAAACAAAGCTCATTAAAAACTGTACAAAACCATCATTTAATGACAAAATTCTTCAAAATCTAAGCAATTTTAATTAATTTCATGTTAATGTTTTCATATCTGCAAAATATTGTTGCTGTAGTATTTACAATTTTCTAAGATATGATCCTTCCTTTCAATACGTTATGACTGTAGATGCACAATATATTTATTACATTGAATCTCTAACTTGATTTCAATAATATGAATTTGTTTTTGGGTTATAACTTAGTGAATAAATTCCTGTTTTTTTTTTAATGTAAGATCGCCGTTTTGACAAAATTTTAAATATTTATAACATACTGACGTTGCAATGTTCAGTGTTTGTTTTAACTCAAATTAAATACCCAGCTGAAACTGTACGATTTTAAAATTTGTGTTATCTGCGATATTTTTGGTATTTTTTAAAACTTTTTTATATTTATCATTTAACATAAAATGTTAATTGTTTCATAAGTTTAAAATAAATTCAGTAAATTATTGTACTTTATTTACAATTAGTTTCAATATTTTAACATCATTTTAAGGTAGTGTTATAAATTTGATTCTTTAATTAATAAAACTAAATTTTAGTTTTTCCCACTGTTTTTTTTAATCAAATTTGTAACATTACTTGAAAATGATATTAAAATATTGAAACTATTTTACTGAATTTATTTTAAACTTATGAAACAATAACATAAAACTGTAAATATAATAAAGTTTCATAGAATTGATAAAGAAAATATATACTATATTATTGTATTTTTTTTATGCGTATAATAGTAAAGAAAAATGCATCTGTTTCTTTCAGCAGATTATTTAATTTGAGTTGAACAATCATAACATATTGAAAAAGATTATTAGCAGATCACATTTTAAACATTTTAGATAATTGTAAAAATTATAGAAAAGAGAACAACCATAATAAAATAAGCAAAATTCATTCAAATACACAGACAATATTTTCTATGAATGCATCTATTTTAAAATATATTTAATGATAATCATAATTCTTTAAAATAATTAAAAAAAATTAATCAAAATATCATTGAAGTTGTAACTAAGCAACATAATAAAACAGGCATCCATTTAAGATTTTTTTAATCAAAACATCAGTAAAATTGTAACAAGCAAGATAAACAAAATAATCATCCATTTAAGATATTTTAATCAAAACACATTAGTAACTAAGCAACATAAACAAAATTCTTTCAAATACACACACTATTTTTTATGCATGCATCTATTTTAAATTAATTCAACAAATAAGGAATAATTGATTCTACTAATGATATTTATTTGATTAGTTTATTTAAGATATTAAAAGACTTGTTAATAATATATATTTAACCATTCCCGATTCTAGTATAGTAACCTGTTGCTGTATAATAAATTATTAAAGTGTAAAAATTACAATGCAACCATTAATATTTTGCAGATAAAAAAAGAACCGTAATAAAGTAATCAAAATTCTTTCCCATACATCGACAATACGATATTTGTTTGTAATATTTAAGCATTTCCGATTCTAATCTAACCTGTTGCTACATAAAAAATTTTGTGTAAAGTGTAAAAATTACATAGCAACATTTAAGTACAAATATAAAAGTGATTTTATATTAATTATAATCAAAATAATATCATAATTCCTTGAAATAATAAAGATTTTTTTAATCAAAACATCAGTGAAGTTGTAACTAAGCAACATAAACAAAATAGGCATCCATTTAAATTTTTTTTTAACAAATGAAAACAATAACAAAACTATCCTCCATCTTAGAAAAATATCAAACCGTTGATTCTATTAACGATATTTATGAAACCGATGATTTATTTCAGGCTCGATGAATTAAAATGGTTTAAATAGATAACAAGTTGTTGAAACATAACAAAATTGAATCATTTCGACAGTTGTAGACTGACAAAATGTTTCAATCGATACAATAATAAACAATAAAGCATGGCAACTTACTCTTGTCCAAAGACTTGATGGGCCATAGTTGGTCTAAAGGGCAATGCTATGTTGTGGAAATTGTGATGAGCATAATCTGTAAAAGAAACAAAATGTTTACAAACAAACCTAACTTTTTGTATTTTTACAAATGGACATAGAGAAAAAATTACTGTTTGATTATTTAACCTAACTTACCAAGCTGGAAGTAAATGCTTTGTAAAGCAGATGAAAGGTAAGGATTATTGAAGAACTCCATTTCTGCGTCCAAACCTTCCTCGAATACTGATCTGGTTGTGTCTGCTGCCAAGCTTGGACAAACTGTGTCTGAGTAGCAACTGTTTGTGTGAAAAAGCTGCGAGGACGCTAGAACGCCATTTGCATCTAGTGTGCCGCTTTCGCAAACTATCCATTGGCCGGTTTTGGCGTCGTGTTCTGTTATTAATTCAAACACGGCCATCGTTTCTGGACTTCCTATTTCACTTGAATCTGTATCAACAGCTGACATTATGTCCATGATTGTGAAAGAGAAACGTTTTCTATAACTATAAAATAAACAGAGACAGATTTATTGTTTTGGTCGTTAATGCGCAAAATCCAAGTTTAAATTTTACCGCTATGCTATTCAAATCAGTGTTGCCAACTATAGAAATACATCCGGTTCCCCCTAAATTCAAAACAATATAATATTCAAAACTAATTAATCAATAAAGGTGTTTACCTAGAATCATATGTGTTTCACCTAGATTTAATAAAATAGTCTATTTTGCATATTAATAATTTTTTAAACATAATTTAAAATTAATTTAGCTGTATACACAAAGATGGCAGAAACGACTTTCTTATTTGAAGAAAAATTTACGACAGTAATAGTAGAGGGCACTATCAAAATCTTAATTTAGTTTAGTTTAAATTTAATTTATAATAAATATACAAACACACAATTTGCTTCTAGTTTTAATCTGAAAAAGAAGAAGAATATTTTTTCTATTCCTTACAATAAAATGTTCATTATGTAACTGGTATTGCTAAAGAATAGCATGTTATTTTATAAAGCGTATACAAAAAGAATTAAATTATTTGTTAAATGTCGGAAATTAACACCAAACCTTGCTTAATGCACAATATACTATTAACAATTTTTATTTCATTTTAAAATTAAAATCAATTAAATTTAATATTTTTCAATGCATTTCAACAAGCTTAATATATCCCATAATCTTTATTGGTCCGTATTCAATCGTTGTTAACTAACATGATGGAAGCTGCACTTAGAGCAAATTATTAAGTTTTTTTTTAATATACAGTTTAATGTGTTAATATTGCAAATAAAAACTAATTGTTTGAATAATTTGCACTGAGTCCAGCTAGTGCTGTTATCCTAAAAAGTTGTTAATTTACGAACCATTCCATTGTGTTATTGGAGACAAAATTTTGTAGTTAGGCAATTTGACATATGTTTTCCTTTCACAGTAGTATATTTTTCTTGTGTCATATACCATTTCAAACTATATATTTCTTTATATAGGCCAATGGGCAATTAAAATATACATAATTTACAAAATCAATATTAATAGTGCTATAAAAAGATTGTTAAACAAGCACCTAAAAAGTAAAATATGAGGTGCTTTCCTTTTGTTATTATTCTCAGTTATTCTTACTTCACTTAAGGGTAATAATTCTACGATAGTTCGGACAAACGTCCCCACATCGACATCTCCGATTTCGCTCAAATTTTGTAATTACGGAAAATCCGAGAAAAAACCCTAAAAAGTAACCCATTTTTAGCAATTACATATATGTTATATTTCACCCTAAAGCAAACAAATCCACTTTTTTTATTTTTGCGATCAAAAGTACTATGTTTAAAGATATCATATTCAAATTTCAAGTCTCCAGGTGTAGCGGAATCAAAGATATCGAATTTTCAATAAAATGATACTTTTCCCATTTTCCGCAAGAAATTTCGGAAAACCAAAGGCGGGATCGTGTTCTACGGAAAATTTCCTATAAGATACACCCTTTTGAATATGATTTTTGACTATTTTTTGCTTTTTACAGCACAAAAACTGAAAGGAGACAAAATATTCCTAAAAAATTAAAATCACTGCCATTTACACTGTATTGCACCTAGAGATCTAAAATTTTTAAAATCGTCATATTTTGGTACCCCAAACATGTGTACAAAGTTTGAGCAAAAACAGAGATGTCGATGTAGGGACGTTTGTCCAAACTATCATGGAACGGTAATAATCAAAAGGAATTTTCTTGTAAAACGCGATCTTTATGTTCATTTTTAAAATTCTTCTAAAAAACAGAAAATGAGTAAAATTACGGAAAATCCGAGAAAAAACCTTTAAAGTAGCCCATTTTTAGCAATTATGTGTTATGTTTCACCCTAAGGCAAACGAATCCAGTTTTTTTTAATTTTTGCAATCAAAAGTACTATGTTTAAAGAGTATATTCAAATTTAATGTCTCCAGGTGTAGCGGAATCAAAAATAGCAAATTTTCAATAAAATGGTTTTTTTCCCATTTTCCGCGGAAAATTTTGGAAAACCAAGGGCGGGATCGTGTTCTATGGAAAATTTCCTAGAAGACACACTTTTTTGAATATGATTTTTGACTATTTTTTTGCTTATTTATAGGAAAAAACTGAAAAGAAGCAAAATATTCCTAAAAAATTAAAATGGCCGCCATGTTTACTGTATTGCACCTCGAGATCTAAAATTTTCAGAATCGTCATATTTTGGTACACCAAACATGTGTACAAAATTTGAGCAAATCGGATATGTCGATGTTGAGACGTTTGTCCGAACTATCGTGGAATTACCCGTAATCAAAAAGAAATTTCTTGTAGAACGCATTCTGTCCATTTTTAGAATTCTCTAAAAAAAAAACAGAAAAGTAGTACAATTACGGAAAATCCGAGAAAAACCCCTTAAAAGTAACCCGTTTTTAGCAATTATGTGTTATATTTCACCCAAAAGCAAACAAATCCGGTTTTTTAATTTTTGCGATCAAAAGTACTATGTTTAAAGAGTATCATATTCAAATTTAATGTCTCCAGGTGTAGCGGAATCAAAGATATCAAACTTTCAATAAATTGGTATTTTTTCCATTTTCCGCGAGAAATTTCGGAAAACCAAAGACGGGATCGTATTCTACGAAAAATTTCCTATAAGATACACCTCATTGAATATGATATTTGACTATTTTTTGCTTATTTGTAGTAAAAAAACTGAAAGGAGACAAAATATTCCTAAAAAATTAAAATGGCCGCCATGTACACTGTATTGCACCTAGAGATCTAAAATTTTCAGAATCGTCATATTTTGGTACACCAAACATGTGTACAAAATTTGAGCAAAATCGGAGATGTCGATGTGGGGACGATAATGGAATTACCCTTACACTAATTCAATTTTTTTTAAATCTTTTTTTGCGAAATTATAAAAGACAAAGAAATAAATTTTTTTATCATATTTTTTTTCAAAAAAGTATGATATATGTATATCAAAAAAGTATGAGATATATATATATATATATATATATATATATATATACATCATACTTTTGCAAAAAAAATAATGATCAAAAATAATTATTTCTTTGTCTTGCGAAATTTCGCAAAAAAAGATCAAAAACGAAAAAAGGAAATTGTTCGTAGAAAGCGATTTTTATGTCCGTTTTTTAAACACTCCTAAAAAAACCGAAAAATTAGTAAATTTACGAAAAATCCAAGAAAAATACCTTAAAAGTAACTCATTTTTAGCAATTATGTGTAATATTTCACGCTAAGGCAAACAAATTCAGTTTTTTATTTTTACAATCAAAAGTACTATTTGTAAGGAGTATCATATTCAAATTACAAGTGTCCAGGTGTAGCAAAATCAAAGATATCCAATTTTCAATAAAATGGTATTTTTTCCATTTTTCGCGAAAAATTTTGGAAAACCAATGGCGGGATCGTGTTCTACGGAAAATTTCTTATAAGATACACCCTTTTGAATATGATTTTTGACTATTTTTTGTTTATATACAGCACAAAAACTGAAAAGAGACAAAATATTCCTAAAAAATTAAAACAGCCGCAATTTACACTGTATTGCACCTAGAGATCTAAAATTAGAAATGATCATATTTTAATACCCCAAACATATGTACAAAATTTGAGCAAAATCGGAGATGTCGATGTGGGGACGATTGTCCGAACTAATGTGGAATTACCCGTAAGCGAAAGTAAGAATTTTACCTCCCCCTTTCCCTTGGCAGCCCATCACAGGATAGAAATTGATAAAGTTCTTTTTTAAAATAATTTAAAAATGTTTAAAGTTGTAAACGACAAGTAAATTAAATAATAAAAAAAAAATATTTTGGCTTTATTAAAACTCTCAAAAAACTGTTTTTACATTTTTTTACAATTTACATTTGTCTCTAAATTCAAGAAAGAATGTGAGAAATCTAACTTCTTAATAAGTAACAGTCGGGTAGGTAAGTAAGACTTTCAGATCATTAATTACAAGTCAATAGTCTCAAACAAAGTGCCCTACCCACCCAGACAAGTGGGGGTTAGTTTTTCAGAAATTGGATTTCTTGTTCTTGATATGACAACCTGTTGAGCAAAAGCTACTACTAAATCAGCTGCCAAAAGTCAACAAAGTTCTGTTACATAATACAAAAACATATATTCAACACTTCAAGCTTAAAAAGCTCTAAAACCATATCAAATAACCATTAGCATACTTTATGTAGAGCTTTCTTGGTGTAGTAATTAAAAACCCACCTCTATTTGTGGTAAAAACTTAGCTATCGTTTTGTTTCATCATAATTAAAAACCCATCTAACATTAAATTCGCATTTTGCTATCTAACAAGTTTACCGTCTTGACAATCTGTTCTGTTGCACAAATCCATAGTAGTATATGTGTACTGTACAGCGCAGATTATCACCTATCGTGTCGTAACAAAACACCAAAGAAAAACAAACAAAAATAACTGGAAATGGCAATATTAGTGCATTACTACATAATGACCAAAAAATGCTAGAATCATAAACCCAAGCCAATAAACTAATAAAGATTAGTTAGTTAGTTTAGATTTTTGGTATATCAGCCAAGAAAACTATTAATGCCGATTCTTTCCTGTAACTATAAAAAGTGTAAAATAATATGCTGTAAATGGCATATTAAAGAACAAAACTAAATAAATAAACAACAAAAATAAAATAAACATTCACAAACTATTAAAGACTATAGCAAAAATGACTAGATAATTCCAACAGTGTCTAGGGTGTAAAAAGTCCTAAGCACTGCTGGATTTTACGATACACTAACATTAATCACAATAAATTACAGACGATCGACTTCAACGATGTGATCGCCCAAGGCAATCGACAAACTGGGTGATAATTCAGAAGCAGCTCTATGTACCGAAAACTGTCGACAACAAAAAAATAAGATATGACGAACAGTTAATGGAATATTACAGATATCACAAACTGGCGGCACCTCAGATGCCAACAAATGCCTGTGAGTCCATCGACAGTGACCGATGCGAAGTCGCGTAAGGATAACCTCATCCCTACGAACTCCACGGTGTAATCATGCTTTTAGTACATCGTAGCTTGTTGTCTTAAATAGCAAACCACTCCCGTCTGTCAGCTAGACAACATCGATTGTTGTAAAAAATTACAAACATCCCTAACACAAGCTTTGTCTGTAACATTATCAGCGCTAGTTATAGCTAATTTGGCAACCGCATCAACTTTTTCATTGCCACTAATACCTACGTGACTGGGGATCCAGACAAAGTAAACAGTGACATTTAATTCAGACATCTGAAGCAAAATCAAATGAATTTGCCCCAGCAAACCATGATGAGGATATTGATAATCTATGACATTTAATGCACTCAACGAGCCTGTACATATAACATAAAATTGACTTGCACTTAGTTGGATGTAGAAAAGAGCCTGGTAGATAGCATACAGTTCTGCAGTATAAACACTGCTAACACTTGGCAAGCCAAATGTAAACTGCAGCTCATCTACCAGAAAAGCACAACCCACACCTTCGTTACTTTTTGAGCCATCGGTATAAACACAAGTTGCATTTACGTGCCTTTCTTGAATTTTTGCGAATTCAGTTCAATATTTAACTGGTAAAGTTGATGCTTTGCTCATTCTCAATAATTCCGTATTTAACCTTGTTAAAAAGTCAAAGGGAGATCGAGACATTAAGACTATACTGCAATTTCTTACAGCAACCGGTTTTTGAGACCGTATCCTGATACTGTATAAATCGTCGAGACCATTATTAAACACAACAGAAAACGTCGGATGCAAGCGTTTAGCTTTTAGTTTCGCGGCGTACCTAACAGTCAAGATCTTACGCCGAAGACAGAGTGATAGTTTAGTTGCCTCGCACAAAACACTAGCAATAGGACTAGTGCGGAAAGCGCCAGTTCCTAAACAAATTTCTGTATGGTGAACAGGATCAACAATACGTAATGTGGATGGTGTTGCAGAGGCATAAATTATGGAACCATCTAGTTTTGAACGCAAAAAAGCGCGATGCAAAAGTAGCATTGTTTTCCGATCCGCTCCCCACGACTTTTCACTCAAAGACCTGAGCGAGTTTAGTGCCAAAACACATCTTGATCTCAGGTTTATTAAATAGGGACTCCAAGTTAAATGTGACATCGAGAAATCGAACACTTTCCTGCACAGGAATAGGTTCTCCCCCTAGATATAATAAAGGGTCACCGTGTAAAGTTTGCCTTCTACAAAAATGAATAAACATCGTTTTGTTTATAGAAAAAGTAAATCCATTGCTATTAGCCCAATTCAAAATGCGGTTGAAAGTTATTTGATGTTGACGTTCCAATGTTGGCATGTTTCTCGAAGCGCAATAGATAGCTACATCATCAACATACATACATTCGCTCACCAGATGCTTGATAAACTAACTTATGCCGTTGATAGCTATCATAAATAACGTCACGGTTAAAATGGACCCTTGCGGAATACAATTCAGATGCTGACGTATGCCCGAGATGCTATCACCAATAATGCCATGCTTCCGCGAATATCTCACGAAAGGAGCGTACGTAGAACATTATACCTCTACGTCATGTCATACGCTTTAGCAATGTCAAAAAATACAGCGACATCTGATTCTGTAAAAAGGCATTTTTAATTGCTGTGTCCAGCCAAACAAGGTGACGCCTTGAAGCACATTGTATATCAGCAATTAGACCTCTTGAATCTAATAACCAAGTAAGACGCTTATTGATCATTCTCTCTAGTAACTTGCATAAGCAGCAAGTTAGAGAGATAGGCCTATAACTTGTCAGGAGCTTCTTATCTTTACCATGTTTAAGTACTGGTACTATGATAACCAACTTACATGACTCAGGGCAGTACCCTGCTGACCATGCACGGTTATAAACTGCCAAAAGCCGAAGTTCACCAAAAAAGAAAGAAGCGGTGAAGCTGTTCCTCGACAAAATGTAAAATTAAACGAAACAGCAACTAATGAACACTGATAACTAAAATTCGTTGAGCGATCACAGCAATCAGTACAGGGAATCAAACATCAAACAATAGATTAAAAAAAAGATTGGAGAAACAAACTATTGCTCGATTGAAATGGTCTTTCACCTGGGATGGTTCAAGCAATTAGGAATTAAAGAATGCTAGTTCCGCATAACAAATACTTTTTTTGGCAACTAAAAATATACTACTACAAAGGGCAATCAAATATAAACGAGCCATCATCGACTGAGTATCGGGTACGACTGTGAGCGGTTGGAGTTGTTAGGTGGAAAAATCAGTTCAGCCGGCTACTCCAGTGATTCGTTTAGTAGCCTTCACAAAAAGAGTGTGCTTATCTCTGTTGCGCAACGTACGATTTTAAAGTTTTTCAATCGTAAAACCAACTGTAGTAATAGGGTCATATCTTATAAGCACAATAGCAGACACTTTCACTAAAAACAGTAAGTCAACACAGCAACAGAGACTTTTCTCGCTCATCGTGAGAGCTACTAAACAAAACAAACGATGGTGGGCTGGTTTCTTTAGGTATCCCACCTAACAATCTAAAAGATCGTCCATACTTGATTGCCTCTCGATAAGGAAATTGGCGTTTTTATACAGACCATGACCAACCTGGTTTAAAAAGGTTAAAAGTTGAACAAATTCACTACTCAATCTCGAGAACTATATTGACGTCAGCCAAACCAGTTTTATTATCATTCTTCAACAGTGCGATGGCAAAAATAACACCATTCGAGCCAGCAGAGAATTTGTCTACGTTGACGATAAATAAAAATGAATTATTTCGGCGGAAGTTAACCAGGCAGCATTCCTACTGAAACTGAAGCAGCAGTTATCTCAGAATGAAACATAGACCATATCTGCAACTGGCCGTAAAACTAAGAGGAAAAACGGTTGACCAAACCAAGGTAATACCAACAGCCGCCACGCAGTCTCTGCTCAAACATTGGCACCCTAAGAAATGATATTACCAGTAATAGTAATGGGAATCCATGATCACTGCTATAACCAATAAGAAAATAGTTCAACACTACTACTATACACTATGACATACAAAACCGCGCTACAAACCACATCGTCAAGAATTAGTCCCTGACAAGACTCAAGCAATTATAGGCATCTGTAATAGGATTATTACAAAACTGATCTTTTTTAAATTTTATGACCTATGGCATTTTACTAATATCTTCAGACTTCAGGATTACTAACTGCATCAGAGTCGACTATACTGCGGTTTTCGCAAATACGTCCTAAACTCTAAGAAGCCTTTATTACTCTGTAATATGGTAACATTTGGTGGCCAACGCGGCTACATATTCTAGTAACTTTTCAACGAAACAACGACTTCTGAGAAAGAGAAATCAGGTCTTCTTGGTAAAGGCCATCAACAACTTGTCCCATTTGGTGAACAAAATCCTCAAGAAAATTACAAACAATTACAATACCCTTTATCAATACCACTACCTATTTTTGCCATACAGGTTTATCATAAACAAAACTACTCTAGTAAATAACTTTTAATTGTGTTTATTTGATTCGAATACTATCGCCTGCCCTATTTATATTACTTACCAAACAAGTCTGCATATGTTAATAAATTCTTGAATCTGTAGCCCATATGTCAATTTCTTCAAATACAAACCAAATGATATGTGCTGATTACACATTCATTAATAGTACTGCTTCTGAATAGACTAGAGGAAAACATGATAAAATTTATTTTACACTGTATATTGACATTTTATTTTCCAACTTGACAGTTATACAAGGAAATTAGAAGTAGTCCACTATAAAAAGTCGAAAATTGTTTTTATAAATAATAGTAAAGTTAAAAAACTCACAATATATATATAATAGGGTTAAAAATTAAAATAACTATATAAATAAAAAATAAAGTATAAGGCAATAACAAATTGTATCACACATCCAAACAAATATTTTAGTAAGGATTTTTTTTCTTAAATTTGCGGCTGATAAAGTTTGGTGTCGGGGCGGGGGGGAAATACATCTATATATTATATTAATATAATTTTTTTTATATATATAATTTTTTTTAAATTAATAACATGATGACAACGAAATACGTCAGGTGGACGGATACTATTCTATATTTTTTTATCCAACAAGCACACGTACATAAATGGTTTATTTTAATATATATTTTATTAATATAATAGTCGCCTACTATATTATTACAACAGATGGGAATTAAAAATTGTTGATACACCAAACTTGAGCCGGCCATGAGCAGTAAAATGTCTCCGATGGGACCACATCAGCATTTTCATTATTTTTTTCTTATAATTTCATTTTAATTTGTAATTATACTATATTGGTCCAGAGATTCAAAAAGAGTGGCTTCACATGAATCGATGTACTCATCAATATAAATAAATCTTATACAAAAACTAATTCTATACACTTACATAAATACTGGATTAATATTCTACGCTGCACACGTATATAAATGTTATTCATATAACGTGCAGATTTAATTCTTTTTTTATACACATATAACTACATATTTATACATTTCTCATTTCTAGTCGTGGCAAAAATTAATATATTCATATATCAATTCTTTCAAATTCATTTGCAAATTATTTACAATAAAATGCATTCAGATCACTTGTTTTTGGTAAACCATTTCCTTAATATCAATTTGAGTACGATATATATATACATACATATATATATATATATTTAGGAATTCTTAAAGTAAATTCATCTAATGAGAATGTATGTTTTTTAGAACGTATAGAAAAGTCATTACAAAAAATATGTTGTGTAAAAACACGATTACGTATTAACGGAACTTCAGTATGTCCATTGGTATAAGATGAGCTTCTGCAATTAAACAAAAACAAAATAAATGATCAGTAAAATGAATAATGGATAATTAAGTGTTGTGTCGGAATGAGAAAATCACGTGTGAGAGAAATCATAGCAAAGCTAAGCAACTATAAATCTGGCACTAATCTATACATAATTCTGATGAATTTTTAATGTTAATTCTTTTAATACATATCTATTACTACATCAGTCTAACAGACAACTATGTGATGCTATCGACTCACACCGATTTGGTGATGATAAAACGATGACTCAAAAATAAAATATACTTTGTCTAAATCGTAAACATCATTGTAAAAAATTCATTGAGCTTAAGTATATTTCATTTTTCACCCACCACGGATAGGTGTACATATGTATACAATAAATTAATCACATTTAAATATTTACACCAAGCTGTGCAAATTTCATTATTTTTAACTTTTAAGCAACTGTAAGTCTCGGTCCCACTGCCTCCATACCTTCTGGCGGCACTCGAACGTTGTCATTGCTCAATGATCCGTTAATAGTAGCGCCATTCGCAGAAGCAAACAAATCCGGTGTTCCGTCAGGTGGACTGCATAATGTTTGTAAAGCCAAATGAACGCGTAAGTAGTCGTCAACTGATCCCCATATTCCAGGTCTCTTATTATGGTAAAGCTTCACGTACATGTAAATATCAATATGGTTGTCATACATTAAATGTTTTCGTAATGTGCTTAAACAGCAGAATTCGGCAGCTTCAGTCCCTCCATATCTGCAATCATACAAACACAATATAATATAAATAATAAAATTAACAAATCATAGACAACAACAAACACATAATAGAACAAAGCCTGTTCGGTTGTCCGAACTGAACAGTTCAAAGCAAGTGTTCGTTTGTTTTGTATGAACAAAGTAGTCAGTTTTCTGTTCTTTTATGTGTAAAGCAAATACGATCATACAAATATTGTTTAATTATTTGTTATTTTATAATTTAATTAGCTTGCACCAAATCTGTTCATTTGTTATTTTCAAGTTCATATGAATAATGAACTAATTTGCACTAGAGACGTCATAGGAACTTTACTTAGAACTTTTTAGTTTAATAAAACAAACAAATTTCCAATTGTAGTCAACAACAACAAGACTTTTGGTGCAACTTCAATATTATAGCTAGTGATTGCATGAAGGTTTGAAATATAAAAAACATACTCAAATTTAAAATTCATTTAAAGAACTCAATGTGTTTTGATTTACCAATATAACTTCGGTGCGCGTTGTTAAGTTGGAGATGATGACTATACCGTTTCAAGCTACACTTAAACATACATACACACACAATACTGACATTGATACAAAAAAAATGTTGTAAAAGCAACATCAATTATTTAAAAATATTTGGAACACACCTTGTATTAATCAAGTTATGGATTTTCATCATGGATCTAATAAACCTACCTGTCTACAACAACAATGGGTCCGTTTTGGTATCCTAACTGTGATCCTTGTACATTATTTGGCAAATTAAAAACCTCCCCAATTGACGAGCATAAATGGGGCCAGTTGGTGCTATGAATCATGCGTACGTGTAGCTCATAATCATCCTGTAAAGATTGCATTGTGAAATCCCTGGTAACATAGGTGGATTGTGCTTGTTCATTAACCAGCTTAACTCTGTAATTCTCAGCATCAACAGTCTCTTGTTCAACAGGCCAAAATACCTCAAAGTCCTGAAAATAAAAGAAATAATAATATGCATAATAATTACAATTTAAAAAAATCAACTTACTTGGTTATCAATAATACTAAGCATCACAATAGTTTGTGCATTGTGGTCCCAGACCATTTGCCAGAAGTCTTTAATTGTAGCCCTCAATGGATGTTGGGTGATAATAAATTCCCTCAAACTATGAAAACCTTGCATCCAGGTAGCGTTAATGTAATCAGAACCATCCTCTCCGGGTTTGGGTGTAAGGTGGACCCTAGAACTCTCTACCGGTACTATATCCATTCTACGATTCTTTGGTTGATTTATCACTTTATTAGCGGAAACAAGGTTGAATTCTTTGCATTGGAAACTCGTTGCCATCTTAAATTGGTAGTCCAAGGGCTTCCATGGTTGGCACCTTTCTTCAAGATTTTCATCTTGTAGTACTTGTATGTATTTTGGGAAATGATCTCTGTTTATATTAGTCTCACCAGATTCGATTGCTTCTAGTAGAGCGTCATGTATGAATATATATTGTTCTTCAGTCTGCACTAAAAAGTTGCGTTGTGTGCGAATGTGACGCAGGAATCCAAATATGTTTACTTCATTTCGATTACGAATTTGTCGAAGCATAGCATCTAATACTATGTACGTACCAGTTCTACCAACACCAGCGCTGAAATAAACAAAACAAAACATTGATATAAACTCTACCAAACGTATCAAATTAAATGTGGAAATAAATATTCTTTTAAGACTGGACATGCGTTATCTGAATACTTCCAAATTGCGCAATAAATTAGCTCATAAAGAGCATTCCAATCCGTGTATTTGCAGCAATAGTGATTTAGCATCTCTAGTCCATGCAGAACCTTTGTATCAATGATTTTACTCGTATTAAAGTTTCTTCTCTCAACCCTGCAGACTGTTACAACAATAATCAAATAAAAACTATGTAAGTAAATAGCAGATTCTGATTTAAGCATTAACTTAATTTAAGATTGTGAGTAGGTGGTTTGTACTAGTGTAACTCGCCCACCCATCCAAAAGCTGCTTATCCAGACATTGATTACCCGACAACTTTTATATACTTTAATGACAACTGACATTCATTCTTGTACATGTCATAGCTGCAGGACCATCTAAAGTGACAGAAACATCTAACCTCTTAGTAACAATCAGATAGGTGAGTAGGTCACTTACTTTAAAGTTGTGGGCGGGTAGTTTGTACTGATGTAACCCGCTCACCTACCCAAGTGTTGCTTATCCAAAAATTATTCTTGTACATGTCATAACTGCAAGAGCATCAAAAGTGAGAAAAAGTCAATCATTTGATAACAAACACTTGGGGTGGGTCACTTATTTAAAGATTGTGAGCAGGCGGTTTGTATTAGTTTAACCCGCCCACCCACTTGTAGCTTATCCAGAAATTGGTTATCCAACCACTTTTATATATTTTAATGCCAACAGGTTCATTTTTGTACATGTCATAGCTGCAGGACCATCAAAAGTGAGAGAAAAGTAATCATTTGATAACAAACACTTGGATGGGTAACTTAGTTTAAGATTGTAGGCAAGTGTTTTGTATAGGTGAAATCTGCCCATCTACCCAAGTTCTGTTTATCCAGGCATTGATTACTCAACAACTTTTATGTACTTTAATCACAACTGATATTCATTTTTGTACATGTCAGAGCTGCAAAACCGTCAAAAGTGAGAGAAAACCAATCATTTAATAAGAAACACTTGGACGGAAAAATAGATCATTTAGTCTAAGATTGTGGACAAGAAGTTTGTATTGGTGTAACTCGCTCGCTCACCTAGCCAAGTGCTGTTTATCCAGACATTGGTTACCCAACAATTTTTATATATATAGTGACAACCAAAATTTTTTCTAGAACCATAAAAAATGAGAGAAACATCCAATCTCTAAGTAAGAAACACTCAGGTAAGCTTTGTATTGGTCTAACTCAACCACCCCCCCAAATTTTACTTATCCAACAACTTTTATACACTTTAATGGCAACTGACATTCATTTTTGTACATATCATAGCTGCAGGACTATCAAAAGTATAGAGAGAAAGACAATCACTTGATAACAAACGCTTGGACAAATGGGTGGGTCACTTGGTTAAGATTGTGGACAAGTGGTTTGTATTGAAATACCGTGATCATAATGATATCAATAAATAATGCTTAGCTTAAACACGTTTCCTGCACTCTATCTTAGAATTGAACAGACTATACCAAAAAAATCAAATCTGTTACTCCAATTTGTGTTGATATGGTGCCATTTATTAAGCGCACAGAACATCATACTTAAAATCATAATTTATAAGAAAATCATGTAAACAGATAAAGAAAGTGATGCCTTTTCCGTTACCACATTTTTCAAAGTGAAATTACCCTATTCGCTACTCTATTTCTTAATTGTAATTAGAAAAGCCTTTTGCACTTTCCATAAAATACCATAATGATGTTATACAAAATAATATATATTTGTGTAATTTACCTGCAATGAACAATGATAGGCCCAGCATCTGGTGGATTAGCAGCAGCAGACTTTTTAACAAAATGTAAAACTGGTAGTGGGTGATCAGGGGTTCCATGGTCTGGCCAATTAGTATAATGGTATTGATAAACCAACTTTTCAATCATAGCAGCTTTCTTCTTTTTTATCTGTAATTATTAATTTACAATGTAATTTTATCAATTTAAATATTATCTATTAACACCTGGACAAACAATACATTCAGATAAACACAAAATTTTAAAATTTTAACCCTTTATTTACAAAACTCCAAAGCAAGAAAAGCACTACAATAATAGGTCTATTCCAACATATGATTTGAACGGTTTGCAAACCGTTCAAACTGTGCACACAAACAAATATTTGTCAACCTTAGGCAATCTTTTATACATAGTAATTTGTTTGTGTGCATAGTTTGAACGATTTGTAAACTGCCCAAATCGTATGTTGGAACAGACCTAATATAACTAAATGAACAAAACTGCAAGCAAATAAAAGTTAAGCAAGAAAAAGTATTGAAATAAAATAAGAAATCTTATATAATAATTTGGAACATGTTGAACAAACTAAAATAAGATAGAAAATAGAAAAAAAAAAAAAGATATTTCCTGAAACTACTTCAAAGAAAATAAAACTTTGAAACACTAAAATGCTTTAGAGCATAAAAAATTTGGAGTACATCAAACGATTTCTAATAAATTAAACAATTAAATTACTATTTCAATAATAAAATGTTAGCTTCTACATAAAACTTTATCTTTGTTTTTTTATTGCAATATGTAAGAAATGACTTTAATTATTAATTTGGTAAATATAGGGTTAAAGATATTGAATAACAGAACACTTAAGAAGTGAAGATATATCTGAAAGCAAATAGGAAAGAAGAATTTCTTAATTTAAAGAATACTTTTACATACATCATCATCAGTTAGCAAATAACACGAAACTACAACTACAATCATTCCTGATAAATAGATTAAGTTATGTTAAGTACAACAATCATTCCTGATAAATGAATCAAAAACAATCAATCTTGACAAATAGATTACTGATGATAATATATGAAGATTCTTATTATCTGAATAGACCAATGCTTCCCAAACCTGGGTAAATTACCCAAACATATTTTTTTGGACAATGCATCAAACATCTGCATGTGTGATGTAGCTTTTCCACTCTTGCCTTCATATAATGCTCAAAATAAACAAACTAAATTGAACTGTGAAGTGAGATCAAATTTTGTAAAAATAGTAAGTAAGATAGAATAATTCTAGTTGACTTATAAGTCCGAGTCTGTCAAGTGATAAGATTGCCAGAAATTTCTACAGTAATCCCAGTAAAGCGTGGCCGGCAACTTAATATACACAAAAAGATTGTTTGCTCTATTGTACTCATGCCTTTGCTCATTTTAGTAAGATTTTCTTGCACTTACATATATTTCACACATTCCATGGGCCATGCTGTACTGGGATTACTATAATTATGGGACAATTAAGTTTTAAGTATGTACACATTTAAAGATTCCGAAAGGTCTATTATCATAGATGACAAACCCGGAGATAAGTCAGTTGGCATGACCTGAACTACAGTTGGCATGACCTGAAAGTTATCTTTGTAATTGACTGAGGCCCTTTTTTGGCGCCAAAAAGAAATATATGGCATTGTGAGACCACTGAGAACTAATTTACTAACGTAACACAAAAATCGATCTCCTTCATTGATTCCAGCTGGCTGCTGGCTTAACTGGGTCCTAAGCAGTTTCCACAAACTTCAAAATAGTCTGAATTTTATTAATGGTTTCTGTAAATGACTCTATCGTTGTGAAAATCATGAATTTGACAACGCCTCAACAAAATGATGTGGAAGATGTGTCAGTTTGATAAGATGCAAATTTCAGGTGTCAGCCTTAAGGAAAGTGTTGGTTTCTCAAAACCACTGATGATAAGATTGGATAACTTTCCATTAATTGTTGATAACTTATAGGAATCATTAACAGTATGAGGAAGACATAAAACAAATATGATTTAAAGGCAATCGGCCAATTGTTGTAATACAACAACAATTAAGTCTTTAGAAGCTGTTTTAATCATTGCCTAGTAGATTTTTCTAGACAACTTTTTATTAATTGCATGTGTCAACTGGCACAACTGAAATCTTCATAATAGTCAACCAAAGGATCAGATATCCTGTCTAATCATTATATATTGAACGTTACTGACAAAAAGATGTTTTTATAAATCCTTATGGCTCTCACAATAAAATTTACATCTGTATTTTGGAGTCTATTTTTTGTTTAGGTCTTTTAGACATCTTTTTGTTGCGCTCTTCTATAGTTTCACATTTTTTTTTTTTTTTTTGGGTGGTTTTTTATCTTTTTGAGACTTTAACTTCTCTGTATAGTATCTTTCTGGAATTAAAGAAGACTTACTGCAACTTATAGAGGCTTCTATGGTTTACTTTGTTCAACTTTAGTTAAACAATTTTAGGTATTTCATAAAATAGAATTTTGTTTTGTTTCAAAGGTCACTTTGTGCTTATGACAGACAAATATTAAAAGTTTGAAAAAGTTTAAAGACTTATAGCATTATTTTTATTTGATTATCTCCGTAAATTTCAATTATTTAACAAGTCCTGTCCATTTTCTTAACAAATCTGTCATTTCAACTATCAATTCGACAAAGCAATTGTCAACTATTTTACAAAACTGTTAATTCTAAAAGCAAATGTCAACTGTCACAGAAATTAGCAAGTAAACTGTCAAATGTTAATTTGAAAAAGCATCTGTCTGTTTCAATACTTTCTTTTTTGCATAAAATTATACACAACACAGTTGATTCTCCTGATCTGCTATATAATTTAAATTTTTTAGTACCACGTGTCAATTCCAGGACTACAAACTGTTTTTATAATCCACCTGCAAAGACGTCGGCAATGGTGAAATCTCCGTCTTTTTCAATGTGCTCAACGTTCAATAGTGTTTCAAATAAATGTGATATTTTTAATGCTAATTCAATTGTTTTTTTAAAGTGTATTCGTGGATTTTTTTATTGAAAAGTATGTTTTTTAACTTTTAATTATTTATTTGTAATTTTATTGTACCTGTATTTACTGTAGTTTTTAATATGTTGTTCTGTAATAAGGTTTTACCTGTTGGGCAATAAATTATTATTATTAAATGTTAATTTGACAAAGCAACTGTCAACTGTTTCATAAATCCAATTTAATATAAGTTGTCTTACAAATCAGGCTCACATAAATCGTTTTTGTGTAGAAATTGAATTTTTTTGAAATTTTTAAGTGACTATTAAGCGTTCTACATTAGTTCTGACATTTTTATTCAGAAAACGTATTTTCTAAACAACTTTTTTAAGCTTTTACTCGTTTACTTGTACAAATTGCATTTATGAAAGTTTTAAAGCATTTTTTAACATTTTTTTGTTGCATCGGCCACGGCCATGCCTAGATCGTTCTTCGTTAAAGTTCTATTTTAATAGTTATTTACTAGTTATAATTATTAAAATTAATTGTTTGTATTTTAAAGTGTGTGTGACAAGTTACTGAACTAGTTTTTGTGATTATTGTGGCAGAATTCCTTTTAATCTGGATGTAAAAAGTGTGCACAAATATTTCCGCTTGCTCGGTAAAAAATATTGGACTTCAGGCCTGTCTTTATCGATCATAGTTTATACAGAAACAAAAATATTATATGCTTGCATTTCATTTTATTTTATTTTGAAATAATTATTTACTCCTTTGTTAATATTTAATTATTATACCTTCCATGGCCTTCTTGTTTGTTTTTATGTAAGTCATTACGACGGGCCGCGTGATGTGAAGTTATTGTGCCCCTGTTTTTATGTTTTTCTTGTTTCTATAATATTACTTAAATGCTTGCATATTATTAATCTAATTAATGTTATTCATTATTTTAAATTATTAAATATGCCTAGTGGTGATGCCGATTCAGATCAGATAAGTCTCTGCAAGTCATGCAATAGAGCATTTCATAGGCGCTCTATTCAATGTGGTACTTGCAATAGATTGTACCACCCTAGGTGTGCCAAAAAAAAAAAAAAAAATATTAGTAGATAATATACTCTTATACTGTAAAAAAGAAAATGAAATCGATATTACAAAGCTGGTAAAGAAAGAAATAAAACGTTTAAAAGACACCTACATTAAAGAAATAAATGAACTAAAAAATAGTATTGAAGACTTGAAAGCTTTATTAAACAATAAAATCTTAAATAATATAGAGCAGAATAATAAAGAAAATGAAATTAAAACTTACAGTTCCGTTGTCAATAACAATAAGAAACATGTACTCATTATTAATCACAAGAAATCAGATAATAAACAGAAGCATGATAACGGCGTCATAAAAAATGATATTATAGATCAAATTAATCCAGTTGAATTAAAAATTAATGCCAATCTTAATTGCACAAAAGACGGAAATGTTATTAATGCTTGTAATAATAAAGAACAAGGCAAGGAAATGTTTAAAAATATTGAAGATAAATTGGGAACAAAGTATACAGTCGAGGAGCACACCAAAGTGAATCCTAAAACTAAAATAATCAGAATTAAAGAATCTTTAATCAATATTGAAGAAGATACTTTTCTACAAGATGTAATCAAACAAAATTCAATTGAAGTTCACAATAATGTTGACATGAAAATATTAAAAAATAACAGTTAGAAACAATCGATTTAATATGATCATACAGTTGGATCCAAAAACATTTGAGACGCTGATGAAAAAGTCTGAGATTGCTATTGGAAGGAATACTCATAAAATATATGAATATTTCAATGTTATGTAATGTTTTTATTGTTTCCAATTTAATCATAACGTAAGTGAATGTAAAAACAAAGCAAGCTGTCCAAACTGTAGCTTATCTCATGAGGAGAAAGAATGTTTAAATACTCCACTATGCAGTAATTGCAGTAGTATAAATAAAAAATTTAACACCCAAGTCGACATTAAACATAAAGCTTTCGATCGTAACTGTGCCTGCTACATAAAGATTGTTTCAATTCTAAAAGAAAAAACCAAATACAAATGGGATTCATCTCTGTTATAGCAATCATCTGATACCCATAACAAGAATAAAAATAAAAATTGTAAAACTTTTTTTCACATCAACATCCGCTCCATCCAAATTAAGGAATTTGATTTAGAAAATTTTCTAAAACAAAATAGCAATACTGAAATAATATCAATAAATGAACATTGGTTAAAAGAGAAAGAAGTCGATCTTGTAAATGTAAATAGTTTTGTTGTAACTAATTGTTTTTCAAGAAAACTTAATGAACGTGGCGGAGCTATGTTAATGATAAAAAAAGGAATTGAATTTCACAAAGATTGACGCATTGTCGGTTGAAATAATTTGTGAAATTTGTGCAATAACTTTAAAACATTCTAATGTTATTTTTATATCTGTGTATCGTACGCCGCTGGGCAATTTTAATGATTTTTTTAATGTGTTTTCTAAATTGTTATGTAAGCTTTTTAATATTAATGTTAATGTAGAAAGTTTAGACAAACAACAATTCTGTAATATTATAAGTAGTTACAATTTTAGAACAACTGTAATTCAAAATACGCGTGTAACAGCAACAACAGCGACGTGTATCGATAATATTTTAACTAATTCAATGGTACCATATGAAGTAAGTGTAGTTGAACCTTACCTTTCTGATCACTATGGTATAATAGCCCAATTATATATTAAAAAACAAACAGCAAAAAAAAACTGAAACCTTTTTCAGGTCATTTTCTGAAAAGAATATCAAAAAGTTTCAAGAAATAGTTAGACAAACAGATTGGTCAATGGTAGAAAACAATACAAATGCGGATACAGCATTTACTATATTTCATGTACAGTTATTAAACACGTTTAAAAACTGTTTTCCACTTTGTCGCAATAACATTACGAAACAAACAAACAATAACTTATGGTACACTGAAGAACTTAAAGAACAAAAACAAAAGCTTAATACTGTCAGTACCATACGTAAATGTACAGCTTGCAATGAAGTTAAGAAACTAGAAAAAGACTTAAAGAAATCTTATAGAAAGAATATTGAGAATGAAAAAAGAAATTATAACACTGTAACAATTTTGAATTCCATAAATAAACGGCGTGAGATGTGGAAAATTATTAATAATATAGGAAACCAAAATAAAACCAAAAAACAAGTAGATAGCACTATATTACCAAGTGACTACCAATTGTACTTTTCTAATGTTGTTAATACTATTACTGAAGGTTCAACACCAAATTGTATGCAGTCTATGCAATTCTTAACATTCTCAATTCTTATTTCGTCCGAGATATGTGGTACATTGGCGCACCTTATAAATTTGTCGTTTGATCAGGGCAAATATCCCAATCAACTGAATTTAACCAAAGTAGTACCTATTTACAAAAACGGCAATATACATGAAGTGTCTAATTACAGACCTATTTCAATTATTCCAGTATTAGCTAAAATATGGGAAATTGCTTTAAGCAGAAGATTGTATTGTTATATAGACAACAAATTAACTAATGTGCAATATGGCTATAGAAAGAGAAAATCAACAATGATAGCAATTTATTCACTTGTGCAAGATATTTATACAGCGTTTGAAAACTGCCAAAAAGTAAATGCTTTGTTCATTGATTTGAGTAAAGCTTTTGATTGTGTCTGTCACAATATATTAATTGACAAATTAGAATATTATGGAATAAGAGGCAATACGCTAATGCTTATGAAATCATATCTTGAAAACAGAGATCAATATGTTGTGGTTAACAATAGTTGGTCAGAAAAGGCAAAAGTAACTGTTGGGGTACCTCAAGGTTCAATCCTGGATCCTCTTTTATTTTTAATATATATTATGACATGAACAGTAATATAACATCTGCTAAAACTTTTTTGTATGCTGATGATACAAGTTTATTACAAGACATAACGGATATAAATTCTAGTGTTGATCAAGGACTGAATGAAGCAATGTTTTGGTTAAAAACAAATGAACTTGTTATAAATACAAACAAAACTGTCTCATGCAGTTTGCCATCAACAGTTTGTTTAAAATGGAGTGTTAAATTTTTAGGTATACATATGCAACCAAAGCTTACTTGGGAAATTCATATAGAGAGTTTAGCATGTAAACTAACTAAAAACTTATATTTGCTTAGAAAAATTGCACAAAATACCAAACAAGATGTAACCAGAACATGCTATTTTGCATATATTCATAGTATTTTAACTTATGGGATATTGTTATGGGGAACTTCTCCACTATCAACTCGCATTTTTGTTCTGCAAAAAAGAGCAATTAGAATTATTGTTTCTGTATCACAACTGACTAGCTTCCGTCCTTATTTCAAAATTTTAAATATATTAACAGTACCAGCCACGTGTTGAATTGTTTATTACACGCCAAGGACAACGTTTCAGATAAAATTAAACAGAAAGATATTCATAGCTACAACACTAGAACTAACATAATTCTACCAACTATTAGATTGAACAAAGTTCAAAAGAGATGAATATCTTTCTATTAAAATGTACAACCATTTACCAACAAAAATAAGAGAAATGCCTCAAAGTTTATTTAAGGATTTTTTTAATATTGTATTTTAATATGTTAGCTGTCTCTTGTGTTAGTCATCTTTGTACTTGTCTAGCAAACTTTGTAAATGTAACAATTTTAATGTAAATTTTAAACTGTATATTTTGACATGATTTACACCATGTATGTACTTGGTTTTACAAATCTCAATAAATTATTCTTTTTCTTATTCTTAACAGTTATAATACTTTAAGTTTAAGCGTTTTACATTAGTTCTGTTGATTTTTACCAAATTTCAAGCTTTTGAGCCGTAAAGGCGTTTCAAAGCCTTTTTGTGCAAAAAAATGCAGTTTTCAAAACAATTTTTTTACAGATTTATTGATTTTTTATTAATTTCAATCTTCAGATGTGCGATATTTTAACTGTAAATGCGTTTTCAAGATATTTTCATTCAGAAAACGTATTTTCTAAACAATTTTTTTAAACTTTTACTTTTTTACTCATAGATAGCATTTGTGAATATTTTTAAGCGTTTTTTTAACAGTTATAGTTGTTTTTGTTCTATTTTAAACATTAAACGTGCTTTAAATAAATTGTATTTTTTCTAAATGATTGTTTACATTTAAGCATAAACCCGCATTTTTTTAATGAATTTTAATCATTTAATCAGTTTCTAATGCGTTCTTAAGCAGAAAACAAACTTTTTCTTCTAAGCGATGTTTTACTTAATTGATTCAAAGGCATTTTTGTTTAGAAAACGTTTTTTAACAAACGCGTTTTTTGAGCAAATTTTACATTTTTATTGATTTTTTTAATAATTTCAATTAGACGTGCAATATTATAACTGTAAAAGCTTTTAAAAAGCACCTTTCTGAACAATTTTTTTACATTTTAATTGATTCAAATGCATTTCCAAGGTATTTTATTCAGAAAACGTATATTTGAGCTATAAATGCGTTTTCAAAGCATTTTTTTGAGCAATTTGTTACATTTTCACTTTTACACAAACCATTATCAATAGTCAACTGTTTCAGTATAAGCAAATTTATTTATTTAAATTTGTCCTTTGCAATCATGTAAAGCTGTAGTCATACAAAGCACACTGACAAGGTTTGTAGAACCAAAACAATTGGCCGCTGTAATCGTTGGATTAAGTTTAAATAAATTATTAATTTATACAAACTGTTGATTTGACAAAGTGTTTGTCAACTGTTTCACAAACCAGTCAGATGAACTGTCAATTTGACATGTTGTCAAATAAGCTATGTTACATATAAACTTTACTGTCAAGTAGTAATATGAGATTAGAACTGTTTTTTATTTTACAATTTTAATGTATGAACTATCAACTAGGTTTTCGTAAACTTTGCATTATAGTATGTCGTCATCTGTTAGTTTAACAAAAAACTGTCCATTTAATTGTCACACAAATCTGTCTTATAAACTGTCAGCTCTTAATTTGACAAAACATCTGTCAACTGCCTAATAAATCTGTTACATGTGCCATCTATCAGATAAACTGTCAATTTAATAAAGCAACTGTCACCTATTTCACAAATGTGAACTGTCTAACATACAAACTGTCCACATTATTCTCAACAAATCTGTCATGCAACTTTTAATTTTGCATTATGTTATGAATTGATAAATTTTTTGTCAACAAATCTTTTATATGACCTTTGACATTAAACTGTGTGAAATATGAGCTATCTAACTTAAACATATGAACTATCTCACATATAAATTGTCAATTTCTTTATTTACAAATCTGTTATTTAAACTGTCGATTGTTAATTTAACAAATCATCTGTCTTACATATAAACTGTCAGTGTGACCAATTAACTGTCCAATTTCTGAAGATTTATATAATTGCCTGACATAAAAGATAAACTTTCTTCTCAACAAAACTGTTGTACGAACTGACAACTGTCAGTTTCACAAATTAATTGTCAACTGGCAAAGAGTATAACTGTCTGACATGAACTGTCTTACATATAAATTGATAACTTTTGTCTTAACAAATCTGTTAGTAAATTCCCAGTTTGACAAATCAATTGTATAAACGTCCAACATATAAATTGTTATCATTTTTTTTAGCAATCAAGTTTGTATGTAGGACCCCAAAAAATGTTCTGCACTTGAACACCCTTATAGATAAAGCCGCCTCTGTTTGACCTTCATGAGCCCTGATTAGTATGTATGTTCAGCGGCAACTATTCCTAGATAGATGTTCTTGGATACTTTAGATGCTTAGTAAGCAATAATAACATCCGTTAATTTGATGGTACAGCAATATTCAAAGTAAACCCAATATTAAAAAAAATGTAGTTGGTGAAAACATTTGTGACTTTGTAGAATCTAATGACATATTGTGAGTACAGTGCTTTTATAAAGTGAAGTGCTGTACAGAGCATCTACATATGACAATTTGTCGTTGGAAATGTGATTGAAAGCCAACCAACTTATTCCACGCTTAACTTGAATGCTGACCATTTGAAAATTGGAATTCTATACTGAACAAGATAATGATGATAAAGTCTTGATGTAAATATAATAGAATGTCTGGCATTTTTTTCTGTTTATTTTTAAAGGCAATATGGAAACTTTTCTACTAATCACTTGACAACTTTAGTTAATAAAACTCAAAAATCAAGAGCTGCATTCAATAATGCTATTGTATTAAATAAAAATGTAGTGGTTCTATAATTAAAACTCGACTATTGGGAGACGCGTCTCCAACTTTGAGAAGCACTGATAACATAGATAGTTTGCAATCTAATACTAACAATCAACACATATAGAAATTAATTCAAACATTCAACACCAAGATACCAAAATATCTTGATTCTAAAAATGTTTAAATCAATATCCAACATCAATTTTGTTAGATATTTTTCAATACATATATACAATATATTGAACAATATTAAATAAACATTAATGTAACAAAATATGTCTACATACCATAATAGTAGTAGCATTTTTTAAGTGGTGATGTTCGTTACCAAACCATTAAAATAAAAACATGTTGATAAGTAAATAGAAAACAATCCGTCTTCATTACGATTACTTCAACACAAAATATGAAGTTAAACTGTCTTAATTATGCCGAAATGATTCAAGATATATTAGCATGCATATCTTTAAACATCCTAGGCTGTTAATAAAATTTGGTTAAATTTTTGACTCATATTAATGTTAGTTAAACTAATTTAGAAAATTATTCATTATCACTAATAGCCTAATTGTGTACATGCAAGCCTAGGTAGCATGAAATTTCTAAATTTTGAATTGAATGTCAATTAAACAATAACAAGAAATAAATTTTACCTTAAGATGTCTGATTTGTAGCGTTCGTACAGTATATGTAGACATTACATCTTCCTTGACTAGTTTCACTTGGATTACACCATACGTCTCAGTTCCTTCTTTTGGCCAATACATATCACATTTACGCTAAAATAAATATAATTAATTAAATATATTATACTAAATAATTTTAATTAAGTGCAGATTAATGAAACAATTAACATGTTAGAATTGATAAATAGGCATAAAACTGGTGGTAAATTCACAACACACAATTTTGTATACCTCAAAATGTTCAGTACCAAACTTGGACAGATGAAAATAATACGAATCCTGATAGAAAATAGATAATCAGATTGATGTTATTATAAATTAGATTTTATAATTACTTACTCTTCCTCTTTCCACTAAATTTGTAATCATCACAATTATATTCACACGTTGTTCCCATACCATCCTCCAGAAGCAGTCAAAAGTAGATGGTAATGGTCCTTGAGTACCTATATATGCTTTAGACCATTGAAAGCCATCAATGTAGTTTGCGTTGATATAGTCATTCTTTTTCTGACCAGGCATTTGTAACAGCTGCACACGGCTATGATCATCTGAAAATAATAATATTTATGTATCTTTGGTGTATCTAAAGTAAATACTGCAAAAAATGTAAATGTTTACATAAAGCTTTTGTATACAACAAGATTCAATAACAAGTCCCACAAAATTCTTAATATACACATTTTAAGATATTTTATATTAAAGCGCACTTCAACAGTGACAAGGTATAATATGGTCAGACATGGTAAAGCCCAAGTCCACAATCCTTATTAATATTTTGTGATGGGATCCAAAAATTCTATCAAAGATGACACACCACTAGAAGAAGAAAAGTTTCAAGCCTCCTAGCCAGAGCCGGAAACCGAATCCTGTGAATAGTACAAATCCGGAACCTCGTTAAACAAACAAAATTTTGAGGGTTCCATTTTTGGAAGTTGTAGATCAGATCAGTTTGTCTTGTTTTTACATGCACAATGTAAAAATTTTCTCGTATGTTGCTACAATTTTGTGCTCAGTGATTCTTTAATATTTAAATTATGTAAATAAATAAATAGGTTATAGTGATTATTTTTTTGATTATATATCTCATTTTTATGTATTGCTGATACTTTCGATTAACATTACATCAATTAAAGAATATTGTTTATTCCTTTTCACTTTCACCAGGCGCCGGTATCTCTAATCACCTGCGAGATGATTAAATCTAACATATTCTAAACAGTAATTTGCTAGTTAGTTACACCTCAAATTACTTCCAACATTTGCAATTAAGGAAAGACTCTGCCATGGTCAATTGGCGATTCTTCACCTTGCGTAAACTGTGATTTTTGTGTGTAATTTATTATTGAAGTATGTTAATACAAATTGATATCTATTTATAATTGTGTGAATAAGTAAAAACTGACAAACTGAGGACACGTAAGGTATTTTAAGCCCTTATTAGCAACTATTGATATTAAAATTTTCCATTGCCATTAAAAACAAGAACACGATTCTAAGAGAAATACTTCACATTTAAGAGTAGGCAAAAAGCCAAGAGGCTACCGCAATTTACGGCAAACATATAATATAAACGATATGCCTAGTTGAGTAGTGTGTCTTGCTTCTTGCTGTACTAAAGGTCGCATGTTCGAATCACCATTTTACTATAACTTTTTTTCTTTTTAATTAATGATGCTTTCATTTTAATTGTATGTACTTATGTTACTTATGTTTTAACGCAGTTTTAATTAGTTCTATAAATTTCCTATTGTTACATACCGTACTCCTACCCGTGGTCTACCTCTCTATAAATAGTTAATCACCGCAAACAACCCTGCTGGTGCTTTTAATCTGTGTTGTGTTTTATTAATAATTCCACTGTGATTTGTCTATCTATTATAAATTTAATACTATTAGCCAATTATACCTCAGATACTAGAAAAATGAAGCTAAATAACAATGAAAATAAAATTAGTAATATTAGCATTACAGCTAATAAAGAAGATGAAGTAAATGAATATATAGTTAAAAACCATATCTATCTTAGGAAGATCACTACTTTTTATTAATGATTTTCTTAAGCACATACTACAATAAAAATAAACTCATAATTACAGCCAAACACTAATATTGTGGCCGGTGACTCCGTAGACAAAAGTGGGTTGAAACCATTAAGCGAGACCAATAATAATTTAGGTACATTCACATGCAAAATCAATTTTAAATCGCGTCAGTCTAGCATGAACTGCGAGGAAAATAACATCGATGCTGCGAAACATTTATTTGTTATTTTGCGAAGCCGGCGCTACCCGGGAATAAATTCAGTTTGTGTCTCTGAGTGTATTGTTTCCCTTTCTCGCATTATGCATCCTTCATTCTGGCTATAGTTTTCTTTCTCTCAAGATGCGCGGAAACGCCTGTCATGGGCCACATTATTTGTGTTTGGCTGTAATGATAACAAAACGGTTTGCATGAAGTTTTGTAATATTAGGGCAAAGATCAATAACAATTTAAAATTCAGCAATTTTTGGGAGTTACCATTGATACTAAATTGCAATGGGCACAACAAATTGAGATTACATGTTAAATTAAAAAATGTTAAAAAATCAATCAATGGAGAAGAGCTTATTACTGCATACTATAGCATAGTGTACCCTATACTGAGCTATATTATTACAATATGAGGGTTGGCAGTAGATTGCAATAGAGTATTTATTGCACAAAAACAAATCATTCGTCTTTATATTTATTCTCAAGCATTCTGTATCCTGCAGAACAACATTTATAAACAATAAAATAATGACTTTTTATTCAATATATATATATGTATATATATTTAAAACATTAAATTATATCCATATAAAGGTATGCCATTAACATTTGAAAACGATATCAGTCAAATGACCGCCACGGTTATGGTTGCAGTACCACATTCTTTTCATGAAATTTTCCATGACCAATTCGCACATTTGCGGCTGTATGTGTCCTCGATAACTTCACGAATTCCATCTTTAAGGTCTTGAATCAATTGTGGAGCATTGGCATAGACCTTACCTTTCACGTGGCCCCAAAGAAAAAAGTCTAAAGGTGTTAAATCACAAGATCTCGGTGGCCAATTGTGATCACTTCTTCGAGAAATAGCACGGCCAGGAAACTTTTCTTGCAAAATTGCAATTGTTTCGTTGCTTGTGTGGCACATAGCGCCGTCTTGCTGAAAATAAACGTCGTCCACATCAATATCTTCCAATTTCGGCCTTAAAAAATCATTAATCATAGCTCGGTAGCGCCATCTGCTTATTAACGTAGCCTCCGAGGTAAAAATAGGCTAAATATGATTTTTCGATAAAATTCCGAATCATTTTGATGAATTTGAAGGACCCAATTAGCAAAGATACGACGTTTATGGTGATCGACTGGCTTGAGTTCTTGTGTTAACTGAACTTTAAAAGCCTTAAGACTTAAGTCTTTATGCAAAATACAGTGTAATATAGTTCGTGGAATGTCTAATTCCAAAGATCGACGAGGAATCGACAAACCTGGATTTTCTTTAACAGTACGGGCTACATCAGCAATATTCTCATGTGTTCTTGAGTGATGCACACGGTTCCGATTCTCCACATCACAAACTTGTCCCAACAGCTCAAATTTTTCCACTATTTTTACTACTGCCGGCCGAGAAAGTGCTTTACGAGACCAAAAAGTGCTTTAGTTTTGTGAACTGTGACTGAAAATTTTTCACCATTTTTGTAGTGAATTTTAATAATTTCAATGCATTGTTGAAGCGTGTATCATTCCATTTTTAATAATGGCGTAGTTTTTACTTGTCAAATGTCAAAAGATAATAGCTTCACAATTGACAGCTGCCCAAATAGCCTGCTATTCAAAATGAAACTTCTTATTGGAAAACCCTTTATATGTGTGTATATTTATAAGTTTTTATCTTATGACGCATTTATACCTATATTATGGTCTTACAAACTAATAAATATCTATCTATTTATCTATCTACACAAACTCACTTTAAGGTAATAAACAACAATGTCTACACAAATTAACAACAAATAGAAAATAAATATAGATATAATCTCATCTCCATGTACTCAACAATGTACTGAACAAAATAATATAACAACTTTCCCATAAGCAAAACACAGATATTGATTGAAAAAAAAAGAAGGAATTTTTGTATCTGTTAGATGTATAGATTAAAACAAAAAATAGCACTTATTGATATAAATAAGCTAGTGATAGGAAATGGTCTTAAAAGTCAATTTAATAAACTGAACAAGATGGCAAAATGCAGCTTAACTTACAAAATATTTACTTTAATTAATGGCTTATATAAAAGTAAAATTAACAAGAAATATATAAATAAAAATAATTTAATTGAAATTGTAACTAAAGTAGCAAATGAAAGAAACTTTAACCAAAATAGAAATATAATTTCTGAAAATATTTTAGAGTTAGATAATAGCAAAGTAAATGAAACTGACTGTATGTATAGAAGAAGTATGTAATTAATATAGTTGATAGTTGTGACCTCTGCTTTGTGATAATTCATGTTTATGAAATGATAAAAACATAGTGTTTTATTATTTCATAAACATGAATTATCACAAAGCAGAGGTCACAACTATCAACACAAATTTATACTTAAGAACATTACTAGTTTCGGCTCTACTAGAGTAATTCTATAAGTCAAAATTCTTCTTTTTTAGGAATAAAAAAATATAGATAAATATGACTGTTCAAACTTAATTACTTTCTCTGCAAACGTACAAGGTTTATCTAATAAAATTTAAAACTTTTGAAAAAAATTAAATGTTTTGATTGTTATGGTATCAATGTTGCAATGATACATCAAGTGTCACATTTTTTAATAGTTCCACTTACTAAACTGTTGAATGAATGTATTAATAGTCAAACATTTCCTGATTCTTTAAAACTAGCTGATGTAAAATTTATTTACAAAAAGGACGACATTTATCAGTCTGCTACCAATTGTTTCCAAAATGTTCAAAACTTTGTTAAACAATCAATTAGTTGATTTTTTGAATCAGAACATTTATTTACTGATAGCCAGTTTAGATTTCAAAAAGGTATGCCTACAACACGAGTTATACTGAACTTTGCAAGCAACACAATTGATTGATCGCAAGATTTAACTAAGTAAGTTGTATATGTATAATATAAAGCCAGAAAGCTGTCGTTTAAAACAGCGTGTTTACTACAATGGATCACATTCGGAATTTGGTTGTTTAACAGGTGTACCAAAAAGTTCAGTACTGAGCCCAGTGCTGTTACTTATCTATATTAATGATCTTTCTCAACTTTTTAAAAATGAACTTGTCCTTTTTGCAGATAATACTACCATCACATTTAAGTATAAAGACATCAATATGGCTAAGAATGAACATAATACATCTATTGCTATGGCAGAGAGATGGTTTTGCTTTTAACTGTAAACTGTCAGAATACTATCACTATTTCCGTTACAAAATCATCAGAAAACTAGTAATAATGCAATGCAAAGCTTTTAGGTCTGTATATTGATTCTGATCTGAAATGGTCAATGCATGGAGATGCATTGGCAAAGAAGTTATGCAGCAATATTTTTTTATTAAGAAATTTAAGAAACAAAGAAGAGCCATCAGGGTAAATCAGGTCTTAGTTATATTGATGATTGTTTAAAACATTTGCATGTATATATAATATATTATTATTATTAAATCAATCCAATCGAGACAGTTTCCGACAATATTAAAATGTAAATCTGTAATACCTATACACAAAAAAGGGCAACACTACTTCTATAGACAATTACGGACCTATAACATTGTTAGCTATTTTCCAAAAGTTTTTGAAAAAAAAAATTGTGAAAGAACAACTTATTGAATAGTAACAACATTTTGCACAACATGGTTTTCGTTCGAATAGATCAACTGAAACAACAACTTATGAACTTACTCAGAGAATTTATATTAAGTTAGAAAATAAAAAATGCATCCTTTTATTATATTTGATCTGACATCAGCATTTGAGGTATCTTATTAGACAAACTATACAGCATGAGTATGAGGTCCAATAAATTACTGGATCAATTCTTATTTAAATGATCAAACAATACTTGTCAACATCAAAGGAATTAAATCCAAATAAGCAGATGTACAGTTGGGCGTAGCACAAGGATAAATTGTTAGACCATTACTTTTTATTTTATTTATTAACAATCTTCCAAATTATATTGATAATGCAGACATTATAATGTATGCGGATGATTTTTTTCCTTTAAATTTCAATGAGTGAAACCACACCTCGCTGTAACTATCACATTGAAGACTAGATTTAAGCAGTCTGCGTACATTGACTTTGAATATTTGTGGCTTATAAGTCTCGGGAAAAACTGAATTTGGAAGCTTTTTCCATTTGTCGATAGAATGGTTAAAGAAATAAGATCTGCAACATTACATCTGTGTTGTCAGGTATCTAAGCCATTAGTCAATTTTGGATCGGCAATGATCCGAATAGCTCATTTCAGAATAGTTTTGAAGAGATAGTGTAGTTTCCAATGCTCCTCCCCATACTTTAAAACAATATTCAATGTAAGGACAAATATAAGTTTTATATATATGCAAAAGTTGAAAAGAAGTAAAAAACTTTTTAGGATTTCTTAATATCCTAGTTTTCTAGATACTTTCAAATCTATGTCAACAACATAGTAATTGCAGAGAAAATTATGTGAGATTGTAACACCTAGAAGACAAATTGAAGAAGTTTTAGATATGGATTCGTTGTTTAGTTTAATATTTGGTACTGATAATACCTCGGATTTGGATTTTGAAACAATAAGTTTATTTAGAGTTAAAATTGACCATGTTGGTAGTGCCCCATTCCGATATTGTTTTAAAGTCTTTGTTTATAGATGCTACAGATTCTAACCTAGAAATTTCAAGACGTTCTGCCATATTTGTCGATATGGTGTTTGGAAAATATGAAGCATGAAGAATGCTATTATCTGCAAAACTATGAATAGGACTTTAAGTTATTTGAAGAAGTTCATTAATTAAACTAGAGGTGATGCAGAACACAATACGCAACATTAGTGTGACGTTACATGGCTGTGGCGCCAAAGAGCATTATCCAAACAAGTTTTTTATGCATAGGTTTTCTTATGAAAGATACTTGTTTTAGCAATCTAATGTACCAAAATGGATTAATATTATATCAAGGCATATTTTGATGTAACACGTATTGAAATTAGGAAATACAACATAACCTCACAAAAATTCGAAATAATATTAATTAACAAATACTTTTTGAATTCAGTGTTAATATTGTAAAATGATCAACTTCAACAAATTATTATTCAAATATTTATTTAGCACATTTTAAAACTTCATAAATTTAATAAAAAAAATATTAAATGAGTATCTAAATATAAATATGTTACTTAAAATATCAATAATACAATCCGAAGAATATATAATCAACATTTACTCGACAAAAAAATGATAAAAAAATATAAACTGTTATTATATATTTTATAAATTATTAATAAACAAATAACAAAAATATCATTTTCGATAATCGCATTAAACCTAATTCTTCAGGTCAATCCTTGACACTACCTATTACCATAAATTAGTTTTACTAAATATTCAATATTATAGATATAATAAAAAATATATTAATTAACATAAATTAACAAACGTATTTTAAAATTTAATTATACATTTTGTGAGGTTATGTTGAAGTAAATGTTTTAATATGTGTTGTGTTAATTTAAAATTATTTAATTAATAATCTACATATTATACATAAAATATTACTTTGCCGAACAAATAATCACTGCACAAACACCGAATTGCAAAGAAATATCTTATAAGGCCGCCACAACAAAATCCAATAAGTATCTCAGATAAGAAAACCTAGGCATAAAAAACTTCCCTAATCTAAGAATGCTGGATAGTAAAATCAACAGTTTGCAGATTGGGAAAACTCAACAAGAATGTATTTACAAATACTACAAAAGGCACCAAAATTGGATAAGATGTTTCCAGTCCTTTTACAAGAACATTGCTTTTCGCTACATTCCCATAGCATAGACAGAAGTAAAAGTAGTATATCATACCAAAACCAGGGGAGTTGTGACTACTTATCACCCAATAAGCCTTACCTCTTTCCTCTTAAAAACACTTGAGAGACTGTGTGCAAAAAGATCAATTCGAGGGACGCGACTAATAGGAAAGATTCACCGAATCGGTTCTGCATCTTGTGTCAGATCAAATCGAGAGTTCGCTTCATGACAAAAAGTCCACTTGAGAGTATTTATAGACATCGTTCAACAAAACCACCTTCAATAAAATAGAAACTGCACTTTCAACACATGGTGGTTAACCCCACAATCAGTGGATGAATAAAACCCATGCTGGAGAAAAGTTACTGTGGGAGACACAGTGATCAGGAGGGTAGTTGCCAAAGGCTGAGAGGTACTATCAACACTAATATGGAACATAGTCATAAACAGTCTTATTAGACAACTCAATGGGCTGCGCAGATGATATAACAATCTTGCTTAGTGGTAAATTTGAAGAGATACTCTGAAATTTGATGAAAAAAACCCTCATTATTATTATTGAAGTCACTCTTACAGCCAATTCTCAAGCAGAAATCATCTGCAAACCTACTTAATTGCAACAAATGACATGCCTAAATACATAGAGGAGATATCGACAGTGGCAGAATTGTGCCTGAATGCAACTGGACTTTGGTACACTGAATGGAAAACCTCTGCTAGGAATGCAAACAGACAAAATGCTTCCTTATTTTGAATTTCAAAAACTCTACAATGTACGGATGAAAGAACAACAAAAACAAAACATTGATAAAAATAAACTCATACAAATCTACACGAATTGCATCCTAAGGCTATAGGGCAAGAATCTACTCACAAGATATAGATGCCTCATTATCCTTACCCCTGAAAATGTACGACTGATTACCCTCAGAGCAGCAGAGGTAGCCGAGCAATGGAAGCTCTGGGGCATTAGAAATAGTAACATCGAGATGTGCTGGGTGAAAAGACACTCAAATACAGTAGAAAATAGTAATGCTAATTGGCTTACCACTGGAAAAAGTACAAAAAGCCCATTGAGCCCGAAGTGCAGTGGAATTTGTTTCACCCTCCGCCCAATATCCAGAATATGACAAAACAATGAAGAAACATGAGGCAAGCACTCGCAAGAAGCCAGGCAGCTCCTAGTCTCACATATCTTCAACAACGACAACCAAGTCATAGTGACACAATTAGAATTGATTGAAATAAATTAACCACCAAAGATTAATCACCACGGTTGGAAAACAGTGCTACTAAAATAGTGAAAACTAGGTAAAGAATACAAACCAGTCCAACCCCAACTTATATTGTAATGAACCACATCAGTTAGCATCAGCCGGAGAGCTTTACAAAGTTCACCTGCCTGAGAGAAACTTCAGAGTAAAGCCAAAACTATCACCCAGAAAACTCAAAGCATCGCATCAAAACTTGTGAAGTAGGAGATGCCTGCCAGAATAAAAAGTATACAAAAGTTTAAAAGAATTAAGACTCAAAAAACGCACAAAACCTATGTCAACTAAACAAAACATAACTTTGATTAATTTCTTCGATGACGAGAAAAAATGATCACCGGTTGGAACATCTCTGAATGTCAAATAAGCTGTGTCCCGTTTACGACACGTCGTATGTTAAACGTTCTATCAACAAGAAAAACTATTGTAAAAAAGCGGTACGCAACAAGATTAAAGCGTCAACACTTTTACAATCAAATATGTAGTCGCTAGTTATTTTTTATCTGCCACACCACATATTAGGTCCTCCTATATAAGATACACGAGTGTTGCAAGCACTGAGAAGACAGCTATCCAAGGGCAAAAGTAGGATACCCCTTTTTTTAAACACACAAGCACAGTGCCTCCACCGTGTGGAACACGTAAATTCGTTTGGTATCGCTCTTCTCATCGCAGGTTCATGAACCGCCTCCGATATGACCACTTCGCAACAAGACAACCATCATCGATACATCCAATTTAGCACCAAAAAAAAGCTCTTGAGATAAATCTCTCTAAATAACAGCAAAATTCTTGTATTGAGATTGAGGGTCCCAAAAGTAAAAAAAAGAGCGTTGACAGAACAGCATACTGCAGAGCATAGCAAGCAGACCATGCACTAACCTATAGGTTAACCACTTTTATCAGATCACGGTTGCTTTCGCAATGTTCTACTGTGCATTAGCTAGCACGTGCTGACAAAGTTTAAATAACCACAAACACTTTCTTCAGCGTTTCTGGTACGCGCGCCAAAATTCCGCTCTGGAGCGCAGTTTTGAAGGGTACTCTATTAGCGCGTAACGCAAAATAACCCTGGCACAAAAATGTAGAACTGCCAGTTGGTGAGGTCATTCCCCTGTCCTTCCGAACGTAATTGTTAGCCTCGATGCAATCTACACCCCTAAAAGTTAGTGTGGTAGAATTTGGTTAACTTAAATGAACTAAAGCCAAATAGTTAAAGAATAAAACTTTAGGTCGGGTGAAGTTATGCCAACAGAGTTTACGTCTGGTCCAGCAGACTGAAGTCAGGTTAGAACAAAAACTTTCCGAACCCAACATATTAAAACCTAACTCAGACTATCCTACATATAGATTATTTCAAATTAAACCAAACTAACAACCACTTATCCAATCAACTATCCCAACTTATTACAACCTAAAGGCAATTACCGACTTCTGCAATAATTTTTAAATCTTCTCAGTACCCACATTAAACTGCACTAATATGACATATTAGCCCCAAACTGATCTTTGAAGTAGTAAATAGTAAGTCAAACCTAGTAACTTTAGGTCCGGGTATCTGATCTACGTTTGTTGAAGAGTATGACATTAGATAAGAAAATGTGCTTGGATCATTATTTCAGATTTGTTAAGTTACAAAATATCAAAACCGACGTAACACAGACAATTCTGGTTATAATTAAGTCAGTTTTGATAGAACTTATTAAAATGAATCCGTGTTAGTATAGGTCGTGTTATATCGGGCTGATTGATTCTATTAAGTTCGAGTTGAAAAAGAATCATTTGCATTTAAAAAATTTCAAAACAACATCCTGTTTAAGAATCTCAAAAATTGTACGCTATGTCAATGTAGTAATTTCTATATCTTAGAAGCGTAGTTAATGATGTATATAAATACAACAAATCTCAATGTTCGTGAAAGCCGTAATAATTTATTTCAGACTCTCTCTAGTGCCAAAATGAAGACTTTTTGAGCTTCCAAGAAAATTTTGAGACCTATGACCGTTTGATGTTGTTCGCAGCAACCAAATTAAATTAAAATATATTGACTCTTATAGCGCACTTCAGTTTCCTTGCGTTCGCTTCGCTGCAGCTTGATGTACGTTGCTGCATAAGAACCAATGTGCTCTTATGTACGACGTTCGCTAAGTGGGTGATCTTCTATCTATGTTAAAAAAGAGTTTTTATGTTAATTTTGGTGTCATCAAACACATTTGGTGCGTCTTCTGGAAGATGTCATCATATTTAAATTACATGCTTCTTTGACCAATTTTGTGGCAATCTGCAGTCAGGTTAAAGGTCCTTATTTAAGACCAACAAATATATTTCGAAGCATTTTTTGTAAGACAGTAGAGTATCTATGTTCTCTCAGGAGAGTTCATCACTAAGCATATTTTGGGATTTCTTGTTAACTACTCGTGACATTGCATTTATTTATCAGTGAAACTTTTTGCACAAATTTCCAAAAATTTGGGGTAAAAAAGTACTTAACGTTTTTTTCTCAAACCTCTCTGTCTAGCAGAAATCTAATAGACCATCACAACAATTCTACAAAGGTCCAGCTTACGCTACTTATAAAAAAATTTTACCCTATGTGGAAAAAACAATCCCTCAAATAGAGCGAGATTCGATCTCTGCAGCACGGGACTTGCGCTTATCCTACCTCGCATATTGCAAATTATCGCGCTCGCTTTGATTAGAATGGTCAGTGCACTAGTTATTTGTAGATATTCTTAAGTTCCTTTATACAATCTGAAAATATTTTTTTGCACAACGCCCTCATGCTGTTGAGCCTTGCATATTTGTGAACAATTCTTTTAAACTAGTTATAAAGACACAGGGACGTGTACTATAATATAATCCCAGCTACCCGAACCCTACTTATGTAATAGGTATACATATAATATACAATCTCATAAACAGGGCTCCTTACTGGAAACGTCCCGTAAGTACATATAATAAAGCAGAACTTCCTACTTGCAGACAAACCACGCGCAAACACTACTACTCTGATACTGTTTTAATAACATAATAAATAAAAAACTTTTTATGACACTCCATGAATACATATATTGAGTTACTTACAACCATATTAAGCAATTGAAATTATTAAAAAATAACGTTAATTCGTAAAATGATCTTTGGTTGTATACAAGAACGATTGATTAAACTGGTTCCGTTTGCGCTATGTATAATATATAAACTTATAAAAAATCAAACTTACAAGCAATGATGTTCAAATAACGGTTCTTGCTCTTGTTGTCCGGTAGTTGAGAATTAACCGAAGGATACTCATCAGTATTAGCCTCAGCTTGAATGGCTTCATATTCCTTGCTGAAACCAATATCACCATCGGCGTGCAACTCAGCCACATGCTTGCTGAACATGTGCACAGTAATTGCACCTTTATGATCACCCGTATTTTCGGGTGGTGCGTTCCAATCTAAAGAAGCAGTTGGAACTGAACATGGAGGATCATCTAGGTAATAATAAGTAGCACGAAAGCATTTCCTGTAAATTGAAAAGATTAGTATTACACATTTCTTTTTAATGTTTATTAATAGTTTACCTCCAAATAGCAAAGGAAACCGTGGCAAATGCAAATGCCAATACAGCACATATTACACCTGCTATCATCCCAGCACTCATTTGGTTATGTGTGTGTTGCATTGAAGGCTGAATCTTTTCACAGTCTACTTGAACGTGTACTGATCGAGTTTCAGATAGGTTGCCTTCGACTATTTTACCAGTATAAAGACTTCTAGTAGATGCACTAATTCGGATATCATATTGCGCGTTTGTAGTTACGTTTTTAATAGAGTACTGAAAATTAATTAATAGTAAAAATTATATAATATTTTAAAGAAAGATAATACTTACAGATGTTTCTAGATAATCTAGAGTTGTAGGTATATGTATGGTGTCAGCAGGCATACCTCCATCTACGTAAATATTATAGAAATCGACAGAAGGGTCAAATTGTGTCGGCCGTTCCCATTTAATGTAGATTGAATCTTGAGCTTCACATGTGAGATTCAAAATCCTTGGTGCATTTGGTCCACCAATATCGGTTTTATTTGAGACTTCATCGGACTTTTGTCCTTCAAATTTTATGGTAAATGCTTTTACAAAAATTTTATATTCAGTTGATGGTTCTAGAAAGAAAAAAAAAACAATAGATTAGACAATTTCAAAATCATTTAGTTTGGATTTACTATGAGAGATAAATTAATATACTGTATTTATTATTCATTTGTTACTATAATTTAAGAATATAAGGATCAGTGATTCGTGAAGCTATCGCCCACTAGAGCAAAGCGCGCTCAAGCAACCGTCGCAACTTTCTTTCGCGTCGCTTCTGCCTAGTGGGCGTTAGGCTTTAACCGGTCGTGTTATTATATATGTTTGAAAACTTCTTTATTGCTACGATGTAATTATAAATCATAACAATTATTTATCCAAAAAAAGAAATTATGGAACTAAATAGAAGACGAATTTATCAAAACGAATGCTTTAGATTTAAGAAGAAAACTGACAATAGTAGGTTTGAAGCAAAAACCAAAATGTTTTTCTGAGAAATCTATCAAAGATCTGAATAGTAAATTGGCAGCTGTTTGCAGTATGGGGGTTCAATCAATATCTTCAAAAGCATAAACTGAGAAGAAAATTAAAGATATAATAACTCTAATAAAAGCAGAGAAGTTCCGACAAAATAAAAAAAAAATAGAATATACAGTCCAAAGACTTAAATAGAAACTTGAACATTTTGAAAGATCTAAAAATCACAAACAATGACATAATGTCAAGCCCGGATACATAGTTGATCTATAGTAAAAGGTCAAACTCCCAACTATGATTATCCACGCCACCTTTAACATTAGGTAGCAGCAAGACAGACGTTGCATGGCGCTTATAGCCTTTAGTCGTTAAATTGAAATTTCAATGCCACTAACGTCAAAAACTGCAACCAAACCACTATGGCTACTCCCAGCAAGTTATCACACAACTTCCGGTATACTAAGTACACACCAGCAATGTGTGAGGACTCACCAGACAGTCTCCTCATTTACACAAGAGCCAAATAAAAAAAAAACTATATCCGAGAGTAGTAGAACTATTGTCTATTTAAATTCAACCTAGAGCACAGTTAAAGAAATGAGCGTTACAGTTATACGAGTTGAATACGTGCGCTTAATTCTTCTTGTGTCAAAACTTTGCCTGTTCGGTATCTTCGAGAACATCGACAACTAAAGAGTAAACTGTTACAGCCACAAGTTGGCACCCCCGTTTTCAAACAACACGTTCCCCTAAAAGGCAAAAAAAAAGATAAACTCTTCCAGAAATTTACACAGCTCAAGAGCTAAAATAGAACCGGAATGATCAACCCCAAGCATATTGCAATTAATTGGAACAACCGGATCAAGACGGAAATCGTTCAGATACACCACGTACCTAACCTCAAGAAGTTACATACCAGCAACGTATAACATCCCGGCGCCTGCACCATTGAACACTTCAGGAGTTGGTAAACATCACCAGATCTCACAGTTAAATAGACAAACAAAAAAATCAAGAATAGCAAGAAAAAGTTGTTCCGTAATTTGAATTTTAAAGTTATAAAACTTTAAATCTTTCCAAGACGTGTCAAATATTTCTAGGCAGCCATCAAAACCCCAAAAACTCGTCTGTAATGATGTAACGTCTCATTCTTTGTACATTTTCTGGTCTAATTCTCTGTTGATATTAGATGAAATAGTTCTCGTTCTCAAAAACATTGACAACTAATAGTAAGACTGTTGCGACAAAAAACGCCTTTCCAGAAATGTGCACACAGTTCAACGACAAAAACAGAAGTAAAATGATCAGCCCCAAATATATTGCAATTAACTGAAACAACCGGATCAAGACAAAAATGGTAAACTAGAATTCCAACATCAATAAGCGTAACCATGCTACCCTGGCTATTCCCATGCAACAGCCACCAAGTCACGCATACTTTATTATTAAGTCATAGTTTAGAACTATTGTCTATTCAATTCCAAGCAAGAATGCAAAAATAGAGCGTTATAGCTGTCCACGTTGAATACGTGTACTTTTAACGCTGCTCGCTGTAGATCAGTCGGCATATACTAAATGTAACCCTGTTTGTAAAAATCGAAATATTTGTTTTCGCGCGCTCTATCTTAAAATTGAATAGGTTACAATGCATATATTATCAATAAGAAGCCCCCTAGTTACTCTTAAACTCCAGAATATATGCAACGAATAAGTCTCGCATTATAGCGACAGAAAATTTAAATACTAATGTTATGAAGTTTCAAATCTTTCTAATATGTCTAATTCTAGGCGACCAGTGAAATAGTCCAAAAAATTGTTAGGCCAGTTTGATATAATTTAGATCAAATGTGAATTATCTTCTGACGTCAAAGCCTTAGTTGTATGGTGTATTTGAGAACATCGACAACTAAAAAGTATAGTTACGATCACTATGTGACACCAACGTTGCTGAACAGTACATTTTCTAAAAAACACAACTTGTTCAACAAGAAGTCAGTCGAATCAAAATAATCGACTCTTCGAATACATATAGACGTATCCTATTTTTCGCTCGTCGCATGGTGAAGCCAACATAACTATTTTATAATTGTTGGCATAAAGCCTACGAGTAGTTGAATCGTTTAATATTCATTTAAACATTTTTTTTTTAAATTTTTCTCAATTATTGCTATAAAAAGTTAAGCAAATGTTTTGAAAGATCAGCTAATTATTAAATTATGTCCAACTTAGCAAAAACAATCATTTAAGTGAAATAAATAACGTTAATTACATAATTTAGCAACGCCATAGATCAAAAGATTAATAGACATTTTGGTAGCTAAAGCGCGTGAAAATGTGTTCTTGCCCACAACTGACGTCAAACGCACCGATAATGTTAGCGCGACAGCAGAAGACGTGTCTATAAGTATACATAGTCTAAAGAACAACCCCAAGCATATTGCAATTAACTGGAACAACCTGATCAAAATGAAAATAGTTAACTGAAATTACAATGTCACAAACATAAACAACCGTAACCGGGCCACTATGGCTACTCCCACGCAACTACCCTAACTATCGGTACACCACGTACCATTAACATCAAAACTTACATACCAGCAACGTGTGAAAACACAACTGAACACCTGAGGGCTGGTGATCAATAGTAGCTTAACCGCTCCCTGACCCAAGCCGGCAATACAGTACCACCGTGTGGTTCAGTAGTATCCCATCAACTTGCACGTGGTCCAAATAGTAAGCATATATTGCACAAATTTTGAAATTACAAAATGAACAGACATGGTAAGATTCCCCTACTTAAATGCAGAAATTTTACATCAAAAAAATTTAAACCAATTTGAATTAAGTCATAAAGTTTAGAATTATTGTCTATTCAATTCCAAGCTTAGAGTGCGTTACAGCAATACGAATTATATACGTGCATTTTTAGAGCTGCTTATTGTAGATCAGTCGACATACAATACGCCGCATAAACTGTTAAACTCAAAAATATATGCAACAACCCAGTCGTCGTTCGAGAAAATTTGATCCGTAATTTAAATTCTAAAGTTATGAAGTTTGAACCATCCTAAGATGTGTCTAATAAGTTCTATGCGACCAGGTTGATATAAGCAGTCATCTAGATCAGTTAATAACCGGTAAAGAAGATGCGGCCAATAATTATGCTCGTGATCTCCATTCGATTGGAAAAGAAATGATTGAAATGTTGTGGATTACAAGGATTTTTCGTTTTCCATTCGTTTGGAGGTGACACGGCCTCTAGGTTTACTATTGCAAAAACAAAAGCTTTTAGAAATAAACGCAAGCCTGAATTTGTAGTTTATCCAGCACCACAGGTTTGTACAGTAGTTGTAGAACCATACAACTCAATACTGACAACACAAACCTCCCTAAACCCTAGACAATAAAGCAATTTACGGCGCTAACTGAGCATTGAAAGACCAGGCTATGTAAATCTAAACCGTTAAATAAGCCAAATTGTCTCGTCCATAACAGCATCACTAAGATTCGATGGGGCTTTAAACGTCGACCTAACTGAATTCCAAACTAATCTACTACCTTACTCACAAATCCATTTCCCTTTAGCATCCTACGCTCTTGTAATTTCAGAAAAAAAAGCTTACTATAAGGACATGTCCGTATCTGAAATCACTGCAGAACTATTCAAACCTAGTAACCAGATAGTGAAATGTGATCCTAGAATGGGTGAATATTGGCTTGCTGCTTGTTATATCGCAGTGACGTTGTGCCTAAATATGTAAAAGCATCTATAGCTTAAATAAAAGCTAACAGTAATGTTAAATTTGTGGATTGGTGCCAAACTGATTTTAAAGTTGGTATTAATTATCAACCACCTACAGTAGTACCAAGTAGTGATTTGGATGTTTGTATGTTATTCAATGCAAGAGCTATTGCCGCAGCATGAAGTAAACTAAATAGAAAATTTGATTTGTTGTATGCCAAACGCGCGTTTGTTCATTGGTACACAAGCGAAGGTATGGAGGAAGTAAAGTTTGGTGATGCAATAGAGAATCTGGCTACGCTTAAAAAATATTTCTGCTGATGGATACGGTGATGAAGAAGACAAAACCAGACTACTAAACTAACCGGATCAAGACAAAGGTGGTTAACTAAAACTGCAATGCCACTAACATCAACAGACGTAACCAGGCCACAGAGTCTTGAATACACCTTCCGGTACACCACAGCAAAGTGTGACAAAACATCACCTGCAGTGATGTTCACTAGCCCTCATAATAAACAAATACTCAAAAAACCGATATCCAAGCCGGCAACAATACTACAGCGTGTGGTTCAATAGTAATCAACTGTCCGTGGTCTTAAGTCATGAAATACCAAAAAATTCTAAACCCGGACTAAAAATAATAATATAGAAGTTCTAGATATCCTAAATCAAATAAAGTGCTAGTCAAAAAAAGCCCTTTAAAAATTCTAATCATATCAATCATTTGATAGCAAAATAAAAAGTCGAAAAATTAAAACCCAATTAGAAGACCTTGAAACTATAAAAATCACATTTAAGTCAAAAGATATTAAATGTTTTAGAGCGTGTAGACCGTAAAGATACTAAATACTACAATATCAATGAAATGATAAATTATGAGACTCGGTTACGAGCTCCGTTTTATACCAATTTTCATATTCATATCAAATTGTAAAGATTAAGTATACTTTTTTTCATTGAAAATGAATGAAACTATTATACTATCATTGATTTGTGTGAGAACGGTTTATATTGACTCATCCACCCGCTATCTATTAGCGCACGTGATCAAAATAAAACAATCAATTAAATTAATCACTAATAAAACAATTTCTAGTTTTATCCACAAAAATATAAACAGCATTTGTTATGTTTTGATTTTAAACCAAAACCATCTATTATCATTTTAACCTTGTTTCACTAACAGACATTCATAACAAAACAAATAACATGTTTATTATATATAAAATTTGCAAACAATTGACGGCACTTATTGCAAATAAACTTAAATGATGAATGATTGATCACTAAATGAATATCTATGAATCATAGCATAATTCATAATAAAATTACAGCCAATTAATGACTTTATATATTTATATTAACTTCGGCACCAAATGTTTGTGTTCATGTTATTATGAATTGTATTGTTTTATAAATAGGTTTGAAAGCATTTAAATAAGTAAAAAAAATTGTTGGTTGACGAATTTAATTTGATTTAATATTAAAACTAAATTTATTTCTTTTATTTTAAATAAATCTATTGGATCAGTTTTCATCTTTATACATGAACTATCCACAGATGATTGGATTACAAAAATTATAGTATTTATCATTTTGATATTGATTTACCCAAAAAAAGTAAAAACCAAATGATTATTCTAAACTAAAAAGGATAAATGTCTGCGGAGAGTTAGTTTGTCGTTTTTTTTAACCAAAGTCGTCTACTTGTATTCATATTTCTACCCTTAATCACGAGTGTTAAGATTAGACTATATTAGGTTTAATTATTAGATTTCGTTAATATATGCTTGAAGTAGGCAGAAATATTTTCTCAAAAAAAAAAAACTAATAACAGTTAAGTGGGCGCAACAAATATTTTGATGTTTTTTCGTATCAAAATCAACTTATAATTCACTTTAAATTGGTGAGTAGGCGTAATAAAATTTAATCAAAATTGATGTCTATTTTATTTCATTTCGCTGACGATTGTTTTCTTAACGTACATGAAATACGCTAGAGGAGAAAGGAACACAGATATCCCCGCCCACTCCTTATTAATAGATTATTTAGTGCAATCAAATTACCTACTAGCCAAGCGCAATATATAAAATTGATCAGGCTCGACGCCCACCAAATACGAATGCAAATGTCTCCGAATATTATAAAATCCTTTGATTCTTATGGCAAGCAACTTTTTCGAGTTGCTTCAGCGTAGTGGGCATTGCTTCTTAAGAAACAATGTAATTGATAAAAGTCGCTGCAGTGGGCGACAAAATTAAGGCAATTTTGAATAACTTATTTATTAAGTTTTTTTTTTGATAAATGCTTTTCGAGTCAAATAGATTTTAGTTGCCCGCCTACCAATTATTAGTCGATCACGACCTAACCTAACCAAAAAAATTGATTACAACGCTTAGAAGTGTTTTCAGTTTTTTTTCTTTTTACCAAAAAGAACTAGTGAGTGGGCATAAAAAATTATTTCAAATTAAGTGGGCGTGCCAACAACAAATGTTGAATATAAAACTTGATAGCAATCGATTTTCAAAGATTGATTTTTTTTTATCAAACTAAAATATCAAAAGTTGACTATTACTTCGCGTATGTGTATCCCGGCGTATTTAAATAAAGTAGTAAAGTTCGACTTCATCTTTGTCCTCCTTGGTGAGTTAAAATGAGCGCATTTTACATTAAAAATAGTTGTTCGTACACTTAATTCCATATAAACATTTCAACATTCTCAATATCTAATGCCGTAATTTCGCATTACTAAGTAGATGCAATATTTCAATGTCACCTTAATGAAGAATGGGTATCGCACGTGGTGTTTGGCACAATGACAATGTTATCTCTCAAGCTGCACTAGACAGAATACAATAAATACTAAACTTTTGTATTTTAGCTAATTTGCAAATATTTAGATTTACTGATTTGGTTAAAAATGCAGGAACTATTGTCCCTGTTCTTCAATGTCAGATATGCACTTGTTGACTGACATTGCAATAACTAACCTTTAAATAACTAACAATAGGTGTCTACAATACATCAAGTTTGCTGATAAGATAAGATAACTATTCCAATTTCCGAAATGCAGATGTTGCATTTCTTTTTTTTTTTATTGCGCGTTTTACAGCTATTTTTACATCGCCCCAGAAGTCTTGCGACTTGTTTGAAGGGGGTTGATTTATTATATATTACATCAAAATAAAGTCAAAGATTTATTTATTAAGTAAAAAAACTATTCTAAATACAATATTCATCTTATAAGTTTATATAGACAATAAACTTCCTGTGACTAAAATAGTAACACTATTCAAAGATTGTTTTACTTATCACATTTTATCATAACAATTGAAATACCAGTTATTCCTTAATTCATTTTACAACTGATAATTTCACAATCAAAGATTGATAAAATAATAAATATTTAGTAAAATATATTGCATTCATAATATAGTTGAGTGTAAATACTGCATGTTTAGTTCAGACTTGTTTGATGAGTCATAAGTATATTAATAATTTCAATAACATCTAATGGAAATTTACTAATTATTATAAAATTTTATTCATCTCATAAATACTTAAATAATATGTTGTTTATAAGTAAGCATACTGGAATGATTAATTTAAGCTCAGATTGAATTGCCAAAATAACCTAAAATTTATACAGTAACACGTGGGATAAATATGCATCTGTTGATGAATCTGCTATTACTGATAGTGCATTTAGGGTTATTGTAATAAGTTCTAGCAAGGAAAAATAAATATAAGCATTTTTAACTTCCCGAGCAACAGTACCTAAGTAGCATTTAGTATCCGTCGACTTATACCATATGAAGTAGATGCGAGCGTATTTGTTTTCCCGCGCTCTACCTTAGAACTGAAAAGAGCCTAGTACAATTATTAGTAGTAAAGCTACTAAGCAGAGGTGATAAAATAACAAAAGAGCTGGGTGATCATTATACATCAATAACAAAATTAAGCAAAGAGAAAACCTCAGCTTCCAGAACAACAAAAACATGGAAATATCAACTGTATAAAGACTAGCAAAAAATGAGTTTTTCCGATTTCTCCAACGTTACTTAAGATGTAGATCAAGCTCAGCTCAGAATCAAGCTCAGCTTATGTTGAGTTTGCGTTGCACTAAGATTTACGAACGGTTTTTCAGCTCAGTTTATTCGGTTGCAACATAGCAATATTAAGGTTACGTTTCGGAGCTTCAGCTCAAAATTTTTGCTATAATTTAACGAAATAAGCTGAGCTTGTGTCTTAAGACGCAGCTTAAGATATAGTTATGTATTAAGTCATGCTGAAAATACGCCCGGTGTCGTCCTTAAGAAGGTATTACGGAAATAACAAACAACCTACAAACTGGTACAAAAAAATAGCCAAAATGTGCGAGATCTCCCTGCAGTAAACAACAAAAAATGCGCGAGTCCAATCAGAAAAACCGAGCTGCAACAAAAATACAAGGAACGCCGTTCAACATTCAAAATAACGACCAAAGACCAAACAAAAAGCGTAGAGTATATATAAATAAGTAAATAACAACCTATGGGGCTTGGGCCAAAAACATTAAAATAGTTTACCAGTACTACATATACTGATAGTATTCCACCTGAAGACATTAAGGCCAGAAACAGACGTTACGGATTAAATATGAAATAAAACAATAACATTGAAGATTGATTTTTTTCCAAAATGATTAATAATTGATCCAGATGAATAGAAAGTTACAAAGCTAGCACTCAAGACTATTGTGCGTCTTGAATAAAATCGGCAAGATGTACCAAGATAACAACTAGCAGAACTGTGAAAAGGGAAGAAAGCCTAGCCAGCAACATAGTTTAAAATTCCACAATAAACGCAACGCAAAAAAAAATGAGATTTGCAAAAGAATAGATCAAATAAGAAATACGTGCTATTGACAACGATGGACGCTAAGAACGCGGTTAACTCTATTAGATGGGCTGGTATAATAGAAAATCTATGAAAACATCGCCATACCTAATTTAGATCACAAGAAGTTATTTGAAAAATAGGAGTGAACTATGAGATGAGCATAACTAGTAGGATTCCGCGGGCTTTGTAAAGAGATCAAACTATGAAACGTTAGCTACATTATATTAAGAGAAACAAAGCCACCCTAATAAAATATGTAGATGATCTGGGAATGTTACTGCTACTAACTGGAAATAGCAAGAAAGAAATAGTAGAAGATGCTAAATGATGTACAATAAAATTCTATAAACAATCTACAAAACGACTTGATTGCCAAAAGTATACTGCTACACCTGCAGGCACCGTAAAACCTAGATAAACAACACTGAAAAAAATAATTGAGCTTAGCCATGGCTAAGTGCCCAAACACTGATGTCGGCTACTACCTGACCAAATTCTTTAAAACATACATACCCAGTATGTTTTGCATCCTACCTAAACAAGTTTAAATGGAAACAAAATAAACTGTACCCATACTGTGGGTAGAAAGACACACCCAAACATACAATGCTCTACTGCAGTAGATAACAAAAAAAAAGCGTTGAACCAAAAAATTATGACAGAAAACTACGGCTAAAAACGTCGTTAAACATATGCTAGAAAACCAAAGTGCAATGACATAGTAATTAAGAATATTCTGAGGAAGCCAAGGTAAATGAAACGACAAAGTAATTCCACAGAAGCTTGTAGGAAACAAGAGAAATCTTTAGTGAGTATGACCACTTGAATAAGTGCTATTTTTAGTAATATTTACTAGTACCAAACGCTATAAGTACTCATATTACTATTGGGAAATACACTACCACCTCTACTAGGAAAGCTACTGAACTATACAATTATTAGTATGTTCTAAACTAATAAAATACCCTATAGACATACATAAACTAAATCTAGAACAGAACTAGTGCTATTGAGTACTACTACCACTTTTGATCAAAATATTAGTTCCACTACTAGTAACCATCTTATTGGAAAAATGAAACTAGTAAGAAATCTACATAAACTAGGGTTTGAACCAATCAATAAAGTTCCAGTTTATTATTTCTGGTATTGTTACTACTACTAATGACAGAAGTGTTCTCTAATTTAGTAAATTAATGCAAAAACAGCACCACTATGTTATCTAGAAAACTTCATATCATGCATTCTACAGTAACATAAAAATTTATTTTTAAAACTATCAGTAAAGGTGTTTACTACATCCACTGGTGATCTTCTTAATAAAAATAAAATATTCAAGTACAAAAATGAAAAGTTTATTATGAATGTAAGTAACAGAAGAGTTAGTTATATTGGACGCCCAAGTAGTGTTGGTTAATATGTTGTATCAAAAGTTTCAAGTTTGAGACCTAAATGACTTGTTTTTGTTATAAAATCTTCAGAAAAAATTAAAAACATTGAAATGGTTAAATTTCTAAAAATCCTAAATATAATCAGGAACAAACCAGGCAACAATACATAAAATGTCTTTTCATATGATTACTGCCTCAGAAATAGGTATATAGTACAAGACTTTTCAACCAATATCTTGTAATACAGAAATTATCATTACTGAACAAAAATCATAGAAATTTCACATCAGTCACAGACAGTACTTATGTATTTAAACCAAGAAATATGGATTGCTGCCTTCCAAGGTCTAAATATTAGTATCAATAATAATTCTGCTGTTTGGTGAGAATATCCTCAATATTGCACAACAGTAGGCAACATGGACTATTTGTTTGCGAGTTATCAAAAAATTTAATACCAAGCAGCAATGTAATTAAACCTTGGAAGATAGTAGTCCTATAAATAATAAGATAAGTACAACAATTTTTGATAAATATTAGTACCTTCTACAAGTTTACTGAGAGCAAATCTGTATCTATTACACTGGCCATGAAATTAGTTACCATACAATGAAGATAAATATGTATTTTAACTTTGGAAGCTAATAATAATATTTTAATACAAATTGAAATATTTATTCCCAAAAAAGCTATATATAGTCTGTTTCAAAAATTAAATGTTTGGTGACCTTTAAGATCTTGAAATAAAGCAGGTTGTTAATTTTATGTACAATGAACCAGGTTGTTGATTATCAAGCCTGAATTTCAACATTTGTTATTTACATCTAATGACCCAGTTATATTATAATCCTATAGTACTATTATTATTATTGGTAAACTACTGATATAATTATTAATACAAAAGCTTTACATATTAGTACTAATATATTTAAGTCAACAAAATCTCTTAATGATAATTAACTTTCTATTAAGGGCAATAAACATTCCAGCTTATTAATGAGAATATTAAATATAGGGGACTCAAGTATGATATTCCCAATTAGAAATCATTTAAGTAAGTTTCACTTACTCAATTTTGTTAGGTTGTAGTGTATAATAGGCCCAAGTCCAGTTTCTTGTATGGATTTCACATCAGTCAGGTTACCATGGACAAAGTAGATACGGTAACCATCAATAGGTCCATTTTTCTTCTCGGGTTCATTCCAAACTAGGCGAATACTATCATTTGTAACTTCAAGCACTGTGAGATTCTGGGGTTTACTTGGCACTGAAAACAATTAAAAAAATTACCTAAGATTGCATATTATTATGAGATAACATTTATGGGTGGGGATTTTCATATTTGTTATTATTATTCCCCCACAGAATAAAACTAATAATTTATTAATATTATTTAATTGGTTTAATTCAGGATGTTGTACTGAGCTTTATATATGTATACATATATATATAATCTGGGTATATAGGACATTCAGTGTGTTAGAGTGAGATGAGATATATTAGTGCGTCTCTGCATAATAAATTTTTTCTCTACCTTCTTCAATGCTGCTTTGTGTTGTCGTATTTTCGGTAGTTGTTTGTGTATGGGCGAGGGCGCAAATAGCTAATATAAATACAGCGGCATGACCCATCCTAACATGAAGTATTTCACTCACTGTATCACTAATTTAGATCTTGTATGGAACACAGCGGGGCCTTTAGTTGTTCACTCATATTTGGGCAGATTTAGCACTTGAGATTAATAGGTATACGTTGGGCGTAACCACCAAGTCGATATAATGCGCATTTTATGTATGCAGGTATTATTGTTTAATATATATATTGGTACGGAACCACGACGATCTGCACCACCCAGCGGTAACTGTGACAGCAAGGCGAGGGAGGGGACTTTACGGGGTTCGTGACCGCTACGCAAGCGCGATACAGTCATGCAGTGGACGGTGAGATACCCAGATTCATTCGGCTACGCTCGTTACGCTACCGAGCTGCATGGATCTTACAAACTAGGCGCGATGCTGCAACTAGCGTATGCAACCAACAGGGCTACGTCTCGTAAACGCTGTTTTCAATGTCTGATCGTAGTACATCGTTTTCAACCGATACTAGTCGTACGCTTATGATTAAAGCCATATCGTAAAATACGAATACCTGTATCTTAATTTTTTTCGCGCGCTGTTTATGACTACGTAATACAACGCAGTCAACGCACATGTATTTTAATTAAATTGCAGCATGCGTGCTTTGATTGGCCAATCAATACCCCACCATTACTTAATTCACACGTGCCCATGAAACATATGATCAATAGATTTACTGTTGACAATAACCGCAAATATTTTTTTTATAAATAACATGATTTTGTTTAAAAATATCTCGTTTGTTATGCAAATCATTAAACATGCATCCGATTAGTCACCGGATGTTTATTTTATCTTCGCCTTTTAGTTATACCATATAACTGAATCCATTACGCGCAAAATAAAAAGCGTTTCTTTGTTCCGTTAATGATATTCAACAGAATTGATTGCAATCATTAAATAACAATTGCATGTAATTTTAAAGCAAATTTATTTTGTTATATGTAAATAGATATTCAATTAATTTTTCTTTTATAAATATAATTGGCATGAAATTGATATCACAGCGAAGCAGTTGTAGGATCATTAATTGCAATTATGTCATCAAAGCAAATGAAATATATGTTTCAACTCAAATTGTTGTGTTGATTATTATCGTAATTCCGTATGGGGATGTTATAATTTGATAAAGTTGTTTTGTAATCAGACGTTCCCCTTTAAATTTGAGTTGCAAATATGCAGCGAGGGCCCCTTCCCTTGAGGACAACCTCCGAGTCCTCGGCTGATTTATAGCAACCTTTATGTTGAACCATACAAAATGAGCCTCTCATCTTGATGGATGTTATGTCACAACTATCATTTCTTGATGATCAATTAGATGAGTTGAATAGTTTTGGAATTATTATGTAAAAGAAATCTAATAAATCATTCGACCCTAAATACATTTATAAAAAATAATAATTTTAAAACGTAAAATTGTTGCGTTGTAATATAAGATAATCTCAAATATACGGGCTTTGTGTAAAGCACACTTGTCGCCGAGAGAAGATTTCATCCTATATTAAACAATGAAGTTGCAACCACTTAACTGAGGCCGCTTAAGAAGGTTGCACTTGAGAAGAGGAAAAGGAAGGAGAGTGTTGCCCCCATGAATAGTCCCTTTAGTAACACACCTGCTGGAAATCTTAAGACAAAGCCCGGACCTTAAAGCAATTAGTAGTTCCTGTTCTTAATTCTTTCTAAACAGAATGCAACGGGATGCATCTGTCGCCAGTTTAGGAACCCCACTCCCACCTTGATGTATCATTGTTCTACCAAACAAAAGATCGTCTCGCCGGGCGACCCTATTTAAATACAACTTAACATCGTTTCCTCATTATAAAATTGAAAAACAATCTAACAACTTCTTTTACATAGCTAAAATAATGTAATGTAACATTTTTTTACTTCCTGATAATTAAATGGAATTAATAAATAACGCAATGACAAAAATGCACGCAGGATGCAGAAGTTAATATCAATAATAATAGCTTCCTTCAACGGATGCTTTTTGATTACAACAATATAAAGCGCCGCTCCGTCCCTACCATAAAGTACATTTATATTGAATTTATTTTGAATTAATATATTATTGGCGCGTGCAGTCAGCAGCAGTTTCCTGCACATAAAAGTGATTTAAATGCGTCTACTGCCCGATATGTGTCAGCACTATTGGTAAAACCATTTTAAAATAAAACATTGATGTGAAAATAGGTCTCTGGCATGTTTGAACATGCAGCCTAAAGAGTCCCATCTGGTGATTAATTTATGAAGTACGGTTAATACATACAACCTTGAAGATTGTCTTGATGAAAGCTAGTGTTCTTATTGACGAATTTATATTTTTTATGGCAACACTGGTTGCTATAAAATATTTGTTTTGTGCAAATAATATTTGCACAAAACAAATATTTAATTATTTTAAGTTATTTTAAACTATTTGATAATAAAATAATTTAATATTTATAGTAATACACAAGGCTGGAGTAAACTTTTGCGAAGCTTAAAAGACTTCCAAACAAATTATTTATTATAAACACATTTTCTCCTAATCAGTTTAAAAATTAATTGTTGGGGCCTCAAATTAATTAGATACAGTGACACTATCTGTTAACAAGGGTCTGTAGTGCAGAATGAAGAAAAGCCCATAAGCATACTAAAGAGCCTTGCGACGGTTAGTTATTCATAAGCTGGAAGTTTGAAAGTTAAATAAAAAATAAAATGCTTTTATTCAAAACCGACTTTAATGAAACCTCTTTCAATATTTTGAAGTTAGGCTCAAAAATCTTAGCTACGCCAATGCTTGAAATAGCTTAGTACAATAATTTGGAACACTTGAGGTAGTTTGAAACAGTTTTAGAACATTTTAGAACAATTAAAAATACATTGAAAAAATTTAAAATAAATTTGAAATAGCTCAGCTAACTTGGAAACAGTTTAGATACACTTAAAAATAGTTCAGGTGAAACTGAGAACCCTTAGAAGCAACTCAAACTAAAATGCAAAATAGTGCAGATTGAAACAGTTAGGGTGCAACTAGAAACACTTTAAAGCAACTCAAATTGCACTAGAATAGATAACATTAACCAAACATACCTCAATTACATAGTAACACTTCCGTACATTTAAAAATAACTTAGGTGCAGTTTAAATACTTATTAGAACAGCTAAAACACTTTAGATACTGTTGAGAACAGTTCAGGTGCAACTAAAAACACTTAAATTGCACTAAAAGAGATTAATAGCTCAGTAGATCCAGGAACAGATTGTAACACAGAAGCTGCAGTTAAAAACAGCAGTTCCTGTACACCTTGGAACTCTTTAAAACAATTTGTAATTTTTTAAAGTTTAAAATTAATTAGAAATTGCTCATTGCGTTTGGAAACACTTAAGAACAGTTTAAGTGCAATTAGAAACACATGAAAAACTTAAATTACATTGAAACAGGTTAATTTTAACAGTACAACAAGTCACTGAAGTCACATTGGAAACAACTAATAAAAAACGTTTAGAAATAAACTTAAAGTTTAGAACACATTAAGTTGGCAAAAACTCCGGTACATCTTGGAATACTTTCGAGCAACCTCCAATACATTGAAAAAGTTAAAAAATAAGGTAGTGCATGCACACCACACGACAATTGTACAGGAAGAGATTGTCGCTTAGCCTCTCCTACCCAATTCTAACTCTCACCTCCACGAAGTCTCGCAATAGGCGGTGAACCCTGAAAACCTGAGCAACCCCTTCAGAGATGCGGTAACAACCCGTATAGAAAAAGAGGGGTCGGGGCTAACAAAAGCGGGAGAAATGGCCCTCCAAAAAGAAGGTTGGGCGACGGGCCAACTCGCTGTCACCGTAAAAACCAACTGTTACGAACACTCTACAAAATATAACCGGACTAAAACATCGACAACGAATCAAAAAATGAACAAGATAAATAAAGATAGGAACATGAAACGTACAAACCGTGCTAAGACCTGGAAAGATGCAAGAGATTGCAGAAAATCTTATCAAACAAAAGATGAACATAACTACCATGCAGGAAAAAAAAAGATGGACATGGCAAAGAACAGAAAAGAGAAAATACTCACTTTACTATACTGGTAGCAAACCGGATTTAGACTGAATATGGAAGCGAGGTGCACTCATACACTTCAAACCAATAAGCAAACGATTGTGCAAGATTCGACTAAAAGGTAAATTTACAAATATAACTATACTAAACGCCTACGCACTAACGGAAGAAGCAGACAAAACTATAACCGACAATTTCTACGACAAGGTACCCAATCATGATATCTTGATAATAATGGGGGATTTCAACGCAAATATAGGACTAGAAGAGAGATATAGGAATGTCGCTGAACGACACAGCCTACACACAACAACAAGCCCGAACCGAGAAAGAGTGTGCCACCTAGCAGAGATGCAAAATATGATAATAAGCAGCACACTCTTTCTGCACAAGCGCATCCACAAAAGAACACACAAAATCCCGGAATCAAGAAACTGCAATCAAATCAATCATGTCGTGATATCAAGAAGATGGGCATTAACTATCAGAGATGTACGCTCGTATAGAGAAATCAACTGTGATTCCGACCATTTTTTAGTATTAACAAAGATAAGACAAAGAATAAGCAATATCCAAAAATGCGGCGGTGCAAAACTAAAAAAATGGAATGTGGAAAAACTAAGCAATACGAAGGAGAAAAATGAATATCAAAAAACAATATTGGTGCACCTAAGTAAGTACGCAAGCGGAGATGATGTGGAGCAAGAATGGAAACACATCAAAAGTACATAGTATACTAAAAAGAGCTAAACAACTAGGAGAAAAACAGAAGAAGCAAAACAAAGAATGGTTTGACAAGGACTGCAGGGAGAAGATAAGACTAAAAGATAAAGCAAGAAGCAAATGCCTCCAACGCGAATCGAGAAACCCAAGAAAGAACTACAAAGAAAAAGGAATAGAAGCAACCAAAACATGTCAAAAGAGGAAAATAAAATAAAAACGGAGCTGTTTTAACAAAAAAAAACAGATGGCAGAAATTTTTCTGCAACCTTCTTAATAATGAAACAAATCCAGAAGAAGAACAAACTCAATATAAAATGGCTGAACCGGAAGTACAGACGCCGCCGCTTAAAAAAAACAATAGAGATCATAGCTGACCGCAAAAATAACAAGGCGCCGGGTAGCGTAAAAAAGTAAAAAAAACTGTAAAAACTACAAAAGAATTACGTTATTAAACGTAGCATACAAAATCCTCTCGAGTATAATTCACAATAAGCTGAATGCCTACGCAAAGGATATCCTAGATGACTATCAGTGTGGATTCCGCCCCAACCGGTCGACATCCGACCAAATCCACCAAATGCGACAACTGTTCGAGAAAGGATACAAATACAACTCGGACATTCATTGCCTGTTTATTGACTTTCGGCAGGCCTTCGACTCAGTCAATAGAAGTAAGTTATACCAGAACTTAATAATAATGAACATACCAAGAAAGATAGTCAACTAGTAAAACTAACATTAAATGAATCAAAAGTAGCAGTAGTAATACAAAACGATAAAACAGATACATTTGCCATTAAATCTGAAGTCAAACAGGGGAACGGGTTATTAGCCCTACTTTTCAACTTAACACTACATGCGGCTATAGAAAAACTAAGTGTAACAGAAAATTTAACATACAAAAGTAAGCAAGTTGAAGCCTACGCATACAACATTGTTATCACAGGACGCACAGCAAGTGAAATAAATGACACTTTCAAAGATCTTGACAAGGAGACAAGGAAAGTAGGCCTAACAGTAAATCAAGAACAAAACAAACTATATGTTGATGACCAGAAAAAACATCACAAAATGAAGACAGATACATAGTAGGCAACTACAGCTTTGAAAAAGTTAAAAAGTTCACGTATCTGGGATCTCCACTAAACGACAATAATGACAAGAACAAAGAAATAAAGATAAAAATAGTAAAAGAAAACAGAGCCTACTATGCAAACAGGAAAATGTTTACCAATAAACTGCTGAGTCACAAAGCCAAACTAACAATATATAAGTGCCTAATACGACCGGTGGTTGCCTACGATTGTAAGACATAAATTCTTCTTACGAAGGAATGGTTGAAAATCGTAGAGGAAAATCCACAAAGGGTTGTAGAGCCAAAAAAAAAAGAAGATATCATAGCAACTTGTGCAACGGTTGCGCTACTTATAAGCAAGGGTCTGCAATGCAAAAGAACAACAATGTCTATCAGCAGTGACTAATGCGCAGTCGCCTGAGAATAACATCTTTCCTACGCTTTGGCCTGCACGACAAACTCCGCGGTGTTTACACTTTTTGTACATGCAGCTTGAATAGCAAACCAATCACAGTAAAATTTTCGGCGGTAGTTATTGTCAGTTTAAGAAGCTTGTCAGTTTTTTGTTACCACTGATCCAGACAAAGCCAACAATGAAATATATTACAGACACCTGAATCAAATTGCTTTAGCAATTAATGATTAGGATATTGAACAACAATGGCTTTTAATGCACTTAATAAGTCCGTACATAAAACATAAAATGTACCTGCACTTAGTTAGATGAAAAAGAACCTGGTAAATACCATATAGTTCTGCAGTATAAACACTGCTAAATGTAAACTACAGCTTATCTACCAAAAATGCGCAATCCTTACTTTTGCAATTTTTTGAGCCATTGGTAAATATCCAAGTGTCATTTATAAACCTTGCTTAAATTTATGAAAATTCAATCCAATACTCAATTGGTAAAATTGATGCCTTGCTCATTCTTGTTAATGTAGTAAAACATCCAAAAAGTTGGAAAGTTGAAGACTTCAAGAAGCAAAAAATCCACTTCTCAAAGTATACTGCAGTTTCTTACAGAAAACGTTAGTTCTAAGCGTTTTGCATTTAGTTTTGCGGTGTACCCAACAGCCAAATCTTACGCCAAAAACAAAAAAAATGATGATTTAGCTGCCTCTCACAAGCCACTAGCAATAAGAGATGTGCCTGTTGCTCTAATGGTGTACCTACAGTTACAAACACAACAAAACTCAATGTAAGAATAGCATTGTTTTCCGATTTGCTACTCATAACTTTCCACTCAATAAGTAAGTTTTGTGGAAAATCGCGTCTCAAACCTGTTAATGCAGACAACAGGTCAAAGCCTCGCCAAATATGACACCAACAAAAAAACAAACACTTTTCTGTACAGAACTAGATTCTCCCTTAAGATATAATACACGACTGTACAGAAGAAATTATTGAATGTGATTTGAAAATGCAAAATATGCTTTGAAAATGATGCGCCCTACTGTTAGGTCTTTGGTTTACTGTATTAACTAATCACCGAGCTCTTACTTATATAAATTCGTACCCTCTTCTAATGTCCCAAGTGACGCAATGGGTGTTTTCCTTACAAAAATTTGACTTTGTCACCCAAAATGTGTCAAATAAAAAAAACCAAGTCTTCAAATCAGTTTTTCTCAATAATAACTTGCTTTTTATGCGTCAAGAGTTCGATGCACTTTCAAATTTGCGTGTTTCATATTTTTTAATTATAGATTTTATAATTGCGCATCACTTGGTGTTGCAATCAAATATGCATCGGACTATAAAACGTATCCTTAAAAGTTAAAAGCTTTATCAGTCAATTTTTGGCCGCTTGCCCAAACCGCAGCTGATTGACATCTACAAACCGTTGCTCCAAAGTTTTCTAATTTAACGTTTTGCTGTTTTTTTAAGTGCGTTATTCTTAACTTTATTAAGCATGTTACCATTAGTACTATTCTAAATTGTTTCTACGTCTGCCTATAGGTTAATCCTATTGAGTGGACAATAAAGAAGCTTTGCTGATTGTTCCGCTTCGTTTTTTAAAAAGAATTTTGAACCAAGACGTAAGTTTTGATACAGCCGAGTTTTAGTTTAGATATCAGCCTAAAAAGACTATTAATGTTTGATACAGCCTAGCTCGGAAGAAGAGAGTACATTTCATGCTCAAAAAACTTTCCCGACTGTGACCTTAATTCAAATTAGACTGCAGTCAACCAGCAACCAATTTTTGACCCTCCACATTAAGAGTAATAGCAGTAAATTTCATAATTGGTGTTTGAACAATAAATGTTTCCGTAATATTCAAACCGAACCAAATACAATGCAATTGTGTGCAATAGAGTCCAATGCTTTTCCAGGACGTGGACTGGCTCACAAGTTACAACTCCGTAATTTTTGTAGGCAGATTATTATTCCATAATGGTTAGTATAAAATAAAACCAGCAAACTTTTTTTTGATTTTACAGCATTAAGACTATGGCAATAAAACTGATTGAATTTCAAAAAGTTTAAAGCTTGAAAAGTATAAGAAAAGATAAAGTAATCTTTGGTCTACACAAAAAAAAGTAGCAACAAAAAGTAAAAAAAAATTTTTTGCCTACCCATGCCGGCCAGAAACTGCTAAAAGTATAGATTAGATTTTTGGCATATCAGTTTAAAATTATTCTTATCAATTCAACGTTTGACAACCTCCAACCATATATCAAACGTGTTACTACCCAGAATACTACTAATTTCGGAAGATAAAATGGAAAAACAATGTCAACTGCTATATTTATTTCCAATAAAAAAAGTATCTAAAATCTAAATAAAACGTTTTGGTAAAACTGCTGGTAACATAAAAATCTAAAACATCTGCCTAACACAAGACTGATTTTAATGCTAACAACAATACAATTATTTAATTTTAAAAACGGGTTCTAATTCTTTGGATAAAATTTTACATAAATCCATCGATTTATGTATATGTCGCCAAGAACACTAGATTGTAAAATTAAATTTTCAAATAATTAGCACGTAAAACAGTTGTACTGCCATTAGCATAAATCATTTACATCAATATTATAAAAGCTTCCAATGTCAACATCTACTAACCCATTCAATAGCAATCATCCACCTTTTTACTATAGGAAACTACCTCCATAGTAAGTTTACACTACATCGATCTTTCTCTTGTCTTAAGTAGGTTGTAGATCCTTCAAAATGATATTAACAGTAATAAATAATGTCATTATCTTATTATAAAATATACAGCTCATGTAATATGTAAAAAAGGTTAAACGATTTGATTTTATGTTACTTAGAAACGGATTTCGTAGTCATATCAGTATTATAAAATATGCATTTCCATATCAGCCGAGCACTTGCAAACTTATTAATAAGTTATCGCTATCGTACATACATTAGTATGCTGTAATATGTTCGCAAACAATTATTAACTATATTAATAAAAACAATTATATATTTTGGTGATGATAATGGATTTTTTAATGTTTAATGTCGCACGGCAAGCCAGCAAGGACTAATTAGCTCTTTTTTATTTATTGCACTTCATCCTATAAATTAAATTTTGCACCCTTTCTTTTTTTATAATTTATATTTTAAATTAAAAAACCGCCGTAATGGTTTTATTGCAAATTAAAAAATATCACTTGGTACTATATACATTATTCTCTGGCAATTATAACGGATTATATTTTATGGGCTTCATTAATACAATCTACTACTATCATATTAAATAGTTAAATAGAGTCTGGCCGGTGTTCAAAGCTCTACTCTATGACCTTACGTTTGAAGCAGCTTTTAAAATAGTTGAGCTTAGATTGGCGGCTCTATAAATCAAATCCCTTGAAAGTTGTAAGGTGACTTTAGATCAAAGCAATCCCTCCACAGTGTTCTTATGTAACAATTAGAAAGTAATTAAATATTATTAGATTTGTGTCAAACTGATTGCAAATTAATAGTTTATATTAGTTTTGGTATAACCACGTATGTATATTCAGACAATTAAATGTGTAACCAAATTATTTTATTAAATAAGTAGAGGAATAAAACTGAAATATAATTAATATAGCCATAAAAATGAAATGTAAAAAGCAGAAAAAATGCAATTTTTGATTATAGTTAGCAATTGACAACAAAAACAGGTGCAAAAATAGGTATGTATTAAAAAAACAAACAAAAAATAACTGTACTACAGACTCCTTACACATATATAGTTCAATTTTCTACTTTTTTCAATTATGTAGATTCTAATTATAATTAACAAGATAAGCATAGTAGTGAGCACGTGTGCAACTATTTTGTGCGTCTCTTTTTATGTGACGGTTCAAACATATCCATTATAGTGTTTCGTACTTTCAGAATTAAAGCGGTAGATCACTGGCTTCGTCCCTCATCCTATTTGAACGTGTATTTTTAATATTTGAATCATTTCATTAGTCTTGCATTTTGTGCATAGCCATTAGCATAATAGAATCGATAGATGATAGTCAGTTAAAAAAAAAACAAAAAGTAAAAAATAAAAATTATAAATTTGGCAACATAAAAAAACCGGATAAAATGTTAAAAGTCTTTTGAATTTTTTTTTTTAAATGTGTCAAGAAGACCACTTTAAGAACAATAACGTTTAAAAAGTAAAGTTTGGAATGAGTCACCGCATCAGTTAATTTTGGCTCAATACGAGTCGCCAAAAAAGTCTTCACGTTTCAAAATTAATGCAGATGTCGTTTTCTTTTTTAATTTGGAATAAGTTGGTTTTGATTTATAAAAAAATGTACCAAAAGTGTCATTGGTCTACTAGCTTATATGATCATGCATTGGTGTATATGCAAAGAAACTTTAAAAAGTATGCACCAACAAAACTTAAACCATCCAAAAAAGTTGAATCTAACTACGGCAAAACAACCAACTAAAATTCCTCACAGCAAACTTGAACTTAAAATATTAATCAATATTATCAACTGCCCCAAACAACAAACTTTGATCAACTTTGATCAACTTTCAAACGCCTAAAACTGCCAAAACACTAGACTGGGAACTATAAACATAATCATCGGGACAACATATCTTTTCCTTTTTAGATCCATATTAAGAAAACAACATTATTTGCTACCTATTGCTTTTAACTACACCACAAACATTCTCTTGCTACTTGAAAGATGTTCCCAACGTTTTGTACTCAACAGCTCTTACTAAAGAAGTACTCATCTGAGTTTAATAAGTAACCAAGTTACGTTTACTTCTTGAGAATTAAAGCCAAACTTCACTACTGTTCCCAAACAAAATGTAATTCTGACAACGCCTAATACCTTAGTACAAAATTCAAACTCAGACCACCCAAACTGTTAAAAATAACAAAAACAAACAAAACTATTGACTTGTAGATCCTTAAAACCGGATCAACCAACATCATAAACAGTAGCAGATGACAGACTTTAGAGATTGCCACCAGGACAAACCTTCTTCGTTTTTGATCAAGCTAAAAAGAAGCCAGCAACATACAATGCAACCTCTTGATGTAGTACTCCACATTTCTGTTGCGGATGCCTCCAAAGTTAAGTTTTTTTTATGATAAAGAAACAACACATATACAAAAAATAAAATAAAATCGATGGACAACACAACACATTAACTCCCACTAATTTTACTTTATTTCAAAAAATGCCTAACAGCAACAACCAAAAAAAACTTTTTTTATCAATTGAGTTCTAAAATCCACAACAGTAACAAGATTTGCGTTACTTTGTAGGAAGATACTATCAATCACCATCTTCCATAGAACTTAGTTCCTAAATCAACATCCCCTAGCACAATAGCAAATACCAAATTAACCATGAACAAACTGTAACATCTAATAATGACTGGATACCCGGTAACTGTTCCCTAGAACTAAATTAAAACAATGACAATAATATTAACTATATTTTTTGCTACGTTATGTCTAAAACGTAAGCTACAACGTACAATAAACAAAAAACAAACTAAAACACGCATTAACATAATATTTTGAACACTTCCTAATACTAACCGCGCTTATATTTTTGTATGGTAAGGACTCGTCTACTATCAGAGTTGTTGCCAGTGGCGTGGCTTGAATTTTTGGGACTAACCTAACCTAACGCAAAATATCAGACAACTTTGATATTTTTTTTTTAACTTTGTGACTAGTGTGTAATGTAAGCTTTTCTGCATGGAAGACCTTTATCACGTAAGTGAAGCTTACTAATTGAGGTGCCAGCTTTAGGGTCGTAGGTACTAGGGAAAGACAGAAGGGTCGGAGCGTTATTGAATTTATTCGCTTCGCAATAACAATTACAAGTGTTTCTTTGAAAAAGAAAAACAAAAACCCGTCTGTTAATTTTCAATGTTTTGCCAAGCATCTTACATACACTTACGAACAATATATTTACGCACGATACAAAACTATACAAGGATTACACCATAAACAATGACAACGTTACACCTTTGCTTACTGGTTGCTACACTTGCAACTTTGCCAAGTGGGTCTTGGGAGTGTGTAGTGCATGTAATTGACAAGCCATTTCAAATCAAATAAAAGACCTGGGGCAACTAATATTTCTGAGACTTATCAAAAATAAAATAAAATTGTGGTGAAAAAAATCAATGGTATTTAATATTTACTTACTTTACAAAGCCGTTATTATTTTGGAATAATCTAAATTACACGTTATTTTGTAATTAATATTCAGTGTTTTAAATAATCTTTTTTGCCTGCCTCTACTAAAACCATCTGTTCCGGCCCTAAAATGCCTTAAAATGCGGTCCAAAACGACGATTCAGAAACCCAAGAGCCAAACAATTATTTGCGGTATTTGATTGACTGTAAATCACAATTTCGCATGACGTCATAATTTAAAATCTGTCAGTAGTAACAGATTATAATAAACTTGTAGAATGTTTTTATTTGGGGCAAGCAAAAAATATTGTTTAGGCCTTTTCTTGCTTGGCTTAGACATTTCCATTAAAGCCACTTCACTGTCTGAGGTTATTCACACATAGACCAAGACCAAATAGGTTATCAAAGTACTAGCATACTAAGTAGCTGCCTGAGTTAAGGTTGTACTAGACTGTAAAAATTTTGTTATTCATACAAACTTTAGATTTGTGTATTAACAGCATATTTGGCATTAGAGCCTTGTGCGTAGCAGCCGTGAGAGCATGCTGTGCACTGGCATTTAAAACTTGTGGGCTGCACAACAACTGCAAAAGATTGCTAAGCTCACAACAGCCTTTTGTAAAGCCTTAAAGTTCTATAGAGAACACAGCACAATAGTAATAAGTAGTTTAACACAATGACAAAAGATAATTGTTTTCATTAAGTGACTGTAAGTGGAGTTCTTATATAGTATATGATGTAAGAGTCTAAATCGTCGTTTCGACCCGCATTTTACCAAGAAAAATATGGTATAATTACCAATCAAGCTGCATTTAATAATCATTACAAATTCAATTGCTAGAAAAGCAAGCGGAACAATGACAAGATGTAGCAAGAAAAAATGTAACAGAACCGATTTGAATAAAGAGCAATAGAGAAAGTTGAAACGGCGCCTAAAAAAGAAAATAACCAGTTCTTTGAACGCAGTGAAATGATGCAGTTACCAACAAACAACGGTTTGGCGTCAATTATAAAACAATTAATTAAAAAAGAAAGACCAACATATAAAAAAAAATCAAATATAATAAAAGTAGAAGAATAAGCCATGTGGTGTTGCCGGTATATCATTATTTTAGGCTGATATAAGTTATTAAATCATCATCAACAAAACACATTCCAAAGTTTTCAAAATTTAGACATAACAGTCTCAAAAATACATCTTGCGGACGTTTACTCCAGACCAAGATTAGAATAAAATAACTTTTTAGGTTTGAAATTTGTGTATAGAAACCTGTTGGTTGTACATGATGTGGACATTTACAAAAAAAAATGTAACGCATGCTAGTAAATAACTCGGTAAAACACAAGCGTAAAGCTTTGAATCTGCTGAACAAGAAGAAGTTTATCATGACAAAAAACGCGTTTGTTCCAACACATGAAACTGGCGACAAGTTTATTTGAACCAACTCAATATGGTTCAGTAATTCTTTTAATGTATAAATATTGCCTAAAAACACTTTGCGCTATTGTAACACGTTTCCCTAAAACTAACACTGGCAGCCAGTTGATGGTACCTAAACCGTTGTATTAATAAATTCTTGGTTTTCTTGTATCAAAACCCAACTTTTGTTAAAGTGATACTCTGTGTACAACAAAGTTTTTCAAATATTACTGGAATTTTTTTTAGTAGTTATAGTGTTTGTCGGTTTCTTAACCTGTTTTTCCTAAACAAAATTATCTTAAGTCACCAGAATAAACGTCAATTTTCATAGACGTTAGCTATAGCTAAAGGTCGTATCCAATTTCGTCATTATTTAAATGTTTGTTGAACCAGTTGCAATATGCGACTTGTTCATTATCAAGTGAAAGTAATTAACTAACTATTCTTTATATGGGTGTAAATATTAAGATTTTCAGCAACTTTTATATAAAATTTCAGTTTGAACAGATAGTTTTCTCATTGATGTTTGTGGCTCTAGTCAATGTTGTATAACGTGAACAACCTCTTCAGTTAAAATGGATGCTCTGCCAGGTGCACCTTCCTTCAAACTATTCAATAATTTGTGATTCACAAATATTTTATAAGATATTCCTGTATTGGAAAAAGCTTTATTAAATTGATTCAAGCACGACTGAAGAGAGTACAACCTGTGCCATCTTTATTGATTGTTTCACTGCGATAATAAATATTTACTATAAAAGCATTCTGTTCTTGTGTAAACACTATTGTACATATAATTTAATCGTTCAATTCACAATCTTGTACAATTACCTATTATTATTATTATTATGTTAAATAACTGAGTATTAATATTTTCAATAATGATTAACCGTATAAAAACATACGTTTGCTATTTTTATTTATAATCATTAATTTTTTTGTTTTTTTTTTATTAAATTTTTAAAATAATTTATCATGGTGTATTATGACTTTGAATTTATTTTAACTGTTCTAATTACATTAATTACCACAAAAAATGTGTTGCGCCTATGATGATGATCAAAGTTTAGGAATATATTTTTTTAATATTTACAATAAGTGTATACTTGGTTGCCTACATCGTAAACCTAAGGGTATCTCTTTGTATCAATTAATTCAAATAATATATTGCAACAAGTCATCAATTCTGTAAAAAATGATAATAACTAAGCTTGTTATACTCTAATTAAGTAAAACAAATCCTTGAACAAATCTTCCCACCTGACTGAAACCCAAATCCATCCAATTTACTAACGATTGCGACATCTCATGTAGATTTTATAAAATAATGTTACAATTTCTAAATTATCATTACCAACCATAATTATAGTAATTGGCAATAAACTTTCGTCTCATTCATCTTTGTCCCAATGTAAGAATTCAGTGAAATATAATGAATGTAAGTATTAAAAAAATTTACTACTGCTGTCATGAAAGCTTGATAATAAATGGAATTCTACTTATACTGAAGATTTTGTAAATATAATTACATTAAAGCTGTTATTAGAAGTTAAAAACAAAAGTCCTGAAGCGTTCCCGGATTACTAGGGGGAGATAATATCACCTAGCTCGACAGCTTTTTTATATTAATTTCAACAGCATCTTATATGCGAAGACAACAACAAGAAAAAAAATAATAAAGGTGTTTATGCCGCTTATACTAAGCCGCCTCTTTTAGTTTTATATTTATGTCGATGGTAGATTGTTTAAAAAGAGTTTGATTGTTATGCCTAGACTGTCGTTTTTATTGCAGACAGGAAAGGATTGTTTCTAACGTGGTGCTCGGGGAAAAACATTGGCTGGAAAAGCTAACTCGAATGAATGCTGACTAAGCACTCTAAAGGTAGTGAAAAATCAGCACATAAACTGAATGTGAATAATTTATGGTACATTGTTTGTGTTTTGACCAATGTATTATAAATTGCAAGTTAACCGCTTTGCCACTTTAATATTTTAGAGAATCAATAAACTCGGTTTTATATAATGAATAAGTCAAGATAATGCGGACGCCGAAATCAAGTCGAGGTGGATATAATTAAGATAACATTGAATTATTCATACCATAATATTATACTAGACTACTTGGTGGCAATGTAATGAAGAAATCTTATTTAAATAATATATGGTATGTGTAGCGGTTAAGATAACATGAAAATATAAATCATTCACACGGATTAAATCATAAGACACGAGTAATTAATAAAGTTACAAATGGGGGGAGGGTTAAATCTGCGCCGGTAATATATTTGCCGGTGTGGAATAGTGGAACTTATAATTTGTTGTGCATGGTGGGATGATATTATTAATCATGAATGGTTCATTTGTGACATAATGTGAGTGGCACTGATAGAAACGGAAGGAAAACCTTCAGTGATGCTCAGCGGCACAGAGTAAATGCTGCTTGCCTACTTTTCTCAAAAGAAAATCTCTTTAAACTGCTAAATGAGAATGTTGATAAAAGATTCACAGTACCATCCATTCCACAACTTTTAATTCAAAACGAACTGTATTCACCACAAAACATTTCATTTAATTTGATTTAATAAGGGAAACAAAAAATAGATTTAAATTGATCATCAAGAAGTAATGAATATGTTAATTTAGTCTCAAAGACTAATTATATTACGATAAGAGATATCAATACGAAATAATACTTGTACAATAGCTTCATAAATAATAAAATATGTTTGAATAGATTAAATAATACCGATAATTATAAAATTCAAATATTATTTTCACAGAATGTCTACACTCTCTTATAAACCTCACTAAATCAATCAACAATCAGAAATTTTTATGCATTCCAAAAATTTTCGACAATTTAAGGATAATATTGCATAAATTAGTTGAGTCCTTAAAAAATACTATATTAGACTGAATTATGTAATTAGATTTTTGTTCTTGTCAATTTTGTTATATTTTTTTATAATTTTTGTTGTTTTTATTTTTGCAAACTATATGTAGCATATATAGATTATGGTTAACTTCTTTCTATTATTATTTTTGTTATTAAAACAATGTGCATTATTTTTGGTTTGCTTAATATATAAATTTACTTAGTTTATTAGAATATTGTTGTTTTGATGAGTTATAATTGTTATATGTAGTTGTAATCATGACTAGATATTGTGTTATAAATGATTAATTAATATTTATGTTTGTATATGTACATAAGTACAACATATTGTATTAGTTTTATATTTAATATTATCCTGTAATTAGTTTTTTTGTAACTGTTGGATAATAAATATTATTATTATTATTATTATTATTATAAATGACAAATGAAATTAAAACAGCTATGCCTTTTAAGAGCATTACTTGATATGGATTAATAAAATCCATTATTATATAAAACAAAATATAGATATAACTTTTAGATCAAGATAAAGACGTTTTCGCTGATTTGCACGATTGCGATTAGTCCAGGATTTTCCACTTAAATACTTGAACAAATTTAGTGCTTGAACACTCTAAATACAAACGTCAGGTTTAATACATTAAGAGGTAATTCAGTTACAAAAGTATTTTATTGGTTTTTAACTTGCTCACAATGAAATAATTGAAATTAGCCCAATCAATAAAGTGGTTGATAATCATAACCAAGTTAGAATTCGGGTATTGGCATCTTTCTCGACATGAAATAGATAGCTAAGTCTTCAATGTACATACATCCATGTACCTACCAAATATCATGCGAAACTTATTCTATCAATAAATATAATGAATAGCATTACACTTTGCAATGTTCCATTTCAGCAATATCATAAAATAAAGCCATAAGATGTTGATGTATATCTCAAAGCGCACTGTCTTAATCTTGACTCTTTAATGGTAATATATTGATATGCCCGCAAACATCTTCTATGCTCAAACTTACAAAACTCTTGCATTTTTCGAGTCTGTCACAACTTGTCAAGTGCTTTCTTAATCTTTGGATGTCATTAAAAAATTACCTGCTCTATGTTCTCTAGATAGAGACTGAGTTTTAAGATTAATTAGTGTTTGCTAAAAATAACGTTTCTTTAAAATTAGTTTTTAAGACTGGCAAACAGTATACCCTCCTGGAAAAAGCTATTAAAAAATCACTTTTGTTAGAAGCGCAAACAGATAACATGTTACCCTTCTTTATGTTTCAAAGATTCTACAACGTGTGCACACATAAATTAGAATCTACACGGATAGCCCAAAAACCAGTAAAGGTTCTGGAGCAAAAATCTTCTTGCAAAATATGGACCTCAAAATATCATTACTACTAAAAACGCACACGACTATCTTTCAAGCAGAAGTAGTTGGGGTTATAAAAATAGTAAATCCTAAGTAAAAGGCGTAAAAAGTCAAACCTCATGGCGTAAACCGCTTTATCACTCAAAAACTTCAACTAAAAATCAACACACACAACGCACCGGGAAGGCGTTGGGATAACACTTCAGGCTGCAGATGGTCAAGAAACAATGACTGGCTCAAACGCCAAGGCAGCCGATTACTCCTAGATCTTCCAGAAAGATCCTGCAAACTATGACAGGAATCTTGACAGGACACTGCCAACTAAGAAAACACATGCACACGATTGTTGTTAGAAATAATCTAACGTATAAAGAGTGTAAAATAGATGACAAAACGATCAAACACGTGCTGTACAATGTCCGGCCCTCTCATACAATAGAGAGTCCATGTTGGAAAGTTGTTGGCTTTGATATAGCCAACATAAAAGAGACTCCTCCAAGCGTTTCACTTGCATACATCAGCCACATAGGGTGGTTGAATGCCAGGACAATGAAGTAAGGATGCCGCCGGAAAAGGTATTTTGAGCCCAATGTAGACCTCATGTGCAGTAAACTTCACTTCGATTTACCCTCCAACTCTAAATCCAGAATTCAGAACTAGTTTTTAAAAGTAAAACATCTCTAAAACTAGAAAGCACATTGACATTTTGTCAAGTGCTTTCCAAGTCTGGTAATGCCATTAAAAATTTATCTGCCATCTATATACAAAGACTGAGTTTCAAAACCAATTAGTGTTTGCTTCCGCCATAAAAAAACATTTATTTAAAACTAGTAAAGGTAGAGAATCTCTAAAACCTAAACATCATATTGATATCTTACAAAGTGCCTTGAAAGTCTGGTAATCATCTGCCATCTAGATACAAATCTGACTTTCTTCTTTATTGTGCGTTTTACATTTATTTTATATTGCCGCAGAAATCTCACAACTTGTTTGAAGAAGGTTGATGGGACTAACGGCTTATAAGGTAATTTCCAAATCACGCCGGTAGTTAAAGAAGAAGTTATTATTTTAGACATATTTTATAAATAAAATCTCAATCAATTAATTAAACCTTAAGAGTAGAGCATCTCTTAAAACAATTGGACACATTGACCGTAATTCCGTTTAAGTTTCCTTCTTTTAGCCGGTTTTTGAAACTTGTGTGATATCCTTTGATCACATACGTAAACATTGGCATTAAAGTCCTTAAGATACTTGACAGCTGTATCATGTAGAGTTAAGAGTTAAACTGGGCTGTAAAATATTGTTATTCACACACGGGTAATTGAAGCCTTGTGGTTGTGTGTATTCTATACGTAACCGTCGTCAAAAGCATGCTGTGCACTGACATTTCAAACCTTGGGATAGCACAACAACTGCAAAAGATTTTCAAGTTTATGCAGGCCGATTGGGGGTTAAGGTTGTACGCAAGATACATTGCAGTAGTAAAACCAGACCAGAACAATTCTGGAATCACTATCTATCAATAAAGCTAGTGATTCCATTAAACATTCATATTTAAATCTATTGTGCCAAATTTATTCCGTCTAGAAATATAACCAGACCTGTTCCATTTATTCCATACGGGTAAACTCAGAATAGGTTTCCGTTTTCATTGTCACCTTAAACTCGGCACATATATTTATCAATTTGTAAGCGGCAAATGCTTATCTATAGCAAACTATAATAAATATTTTATAAAACAACCCTTTTTTCCAAAGCATGTGGCGCATAATACAAGCCGAGATTACAGACGCTAAATTCCGTTCGGGTTTTTTAAGATCTAGAAATTAAAAAGTGTGTAATCAGCCTAAGACGTAGACCAGATGTAAAAAAAAGTGCCAAAAACGCAAAGATTTGCAAAAGAACAACTTGCCCAAAGTTGATTAAAAAGATGTATGAAAGGTACAGGATGGCTTCAACAAGTCCTAATTTTTGCCCGCAATTGAAGAAAAGCTGAAAAAATTGTGAGAATACTTTTTCCTTGGGCGTTATTGTACAAATTGATAAAATAAAGAACAGCGCATAACACTTGAAACTTATTTTTAAAAAAAGTAGGATCTTTTGTTATATTTTTTTTAAATTTTCAACCTTATTTTCTCCTCAACCTTAGCTATCTATTTATCTATCTAAGACTGCGTTGCCATTTTGCGGACTTATAATATAGTACGCAAAGCATATTTGTAAAAACTCATAAATACACAAATTTGCCTAAAATGTATTCAAAATGCAGTAATTTTTCATTACTTAACCCGTTTTTGTAACCTAAAACTTTCTTCTATAACCTAAAGACTTGTGCCTTATACGCCGACAAATATGTGAGAAACCAACTGAAGATTAATTGTAAAATATCATTAAATGTAATTTAAAGTAGTTTGTAATAAGCGACAGCGACAGAAAACTAACGGTACCGCACTGTAATTTTAGATAAATTTCTTCAACAATTACACTAATAATGAACTGCAAACTAGTTATTTTTAGCGGACGGAGCTACAGCTAAAAGTCTTATCCAATATTTCATTATTATTTAAAGGTTTGTTAAACCAGTAATGCAATAGGCAACTTGCTCATTATCAAGTAGAAGCAATTTAACTAACTATTCTTTGTATGGGTGCAAATATCAAAATTTTCATATGAACTCCAGTTTAGACAAATAGTTTTCTCATTGATTTTTGTGGACTTTGCTCTAGTCAACGCTGCTTAACCTGCACAATCTCTTCAGTTAAAATGGATAGTTCCTTCCTTCAAACATAATGTGGTTCACAAATATTTTATTAGGAATTCCCTCCCGTATTGAAAAAAAGATTTATTAAATTGATTCAGGTACGACTGGGGAGAGTACAACCTGCGCCATTGTTCTACTGCGATAATGAATCTTTACTATAGAAGCATTTTGTTCTTGTGTAAACACTATTGTACATATAATTTAGATGTTCAATTTACAATCTTGTACAATTACCTATTATTATGTTAACTAATTATTATATATTAATATTTAACCGTATAAAAATATAGATTTGCTATTTTGAAATGATTATATTGCCAACTAAAAAATACAATCATTTTATTTAAGTTTATTTATTTCTTTATATACAGAGAGTTTATAAATGAATGGGATTATGTAATCATTTTAAATATGCCGCCTTTTTAAAATCGTCCACTATACTACATATGTTTTCATATGTTTGCTTGACAGCTGTCAAAGTTGATCTGTCAAAACAAATAGTTTAATAAACAATTTAAAAAAAGCGGCACATTTAAAGTGATTACATAATCCCATTCATATATGCGCGACAAAATATCGTTACGTCTTCAGTAATAATTGTGTACTGCTATAAAGTATAAAAAACAGATTATACAGTTTTATATTAAATTAATTTTTTAAACTTTTACACATTCAAGCATCTAAGATATGGCATAACTTCTATTAGATACCTTAGAAATTTGAAATACTACACTGCTAAGTACTAGCCCTTCTGCTAGTAAAAAGGCTAGATTAATTGTTTAGAGGTTCAGAGGTTACCGTAGTTACAAAAGTTAAATTAACAATAAAAATTCTTTTGTGAATACAGCATATACTACTACTATAGGGCTTCAGTAGCATTCATTGAAAACCTTTTATCCATTACCACATAAGTTCTCCTTTATCCAGTGTTAAAATTAACTTGCCAATTGATTAAAGTGGGTTAGGTTACCCTCCTGTTTTATAAGAAGCTAAGGACAAACTAGTGTCTTAGTTATAATATTAATTATTACTCCCTTAACCACAAGCTTCCTTTGTCATGCATTTCTCTCCGTACACAATAAACGAGTTTAATAAGATAAATGTAATAAAATTGAATGTGAATGTGAGAATATACTTTGTATCAACAATTATAATATACTAATTAATATAAACATTAAAATATATAATTGTTTATTTTAATATAAAATAAATGTATTTATTACTGCTACCAAATAAAGCAGCAGTCATTTCATTAAAAATATAACTAATTAACTCTCGCATTATTAATAATTATCATTTATGCAATGAGTAAATAGAATATTTAATAATTCATCTAAATTAAATATATCAGAGCGAATAATTGCTTATAAATTAACTGTTTCATAAATATAACTAGCTTTAATATCAATAGTATTATTTGGATTGCATGGTTCATTACTATAACAAAGCGGATTATTTGCAAACAAATTCAAAGGGAAATTATAAAAAAAAAGAACACGAATAAGTAGTATTTAATTAAAATCTTTTCAAACGCTTAATAATATTGATATAGTTCCAGTGTATGCTTTTAGATGGCGCCACCGGTACTAAAACTGGCGCGCTCATAAAATATACAACAAAATTTTATTATTATTAATTGTAACTGTTATTGTAATATATAACACGTTAAAATAACACCAAATAAATTTTTATAATGTTTTTAAAGTTTAATTTAATTTAAACTGTGACATGTTTGCTAGCTCAGTGTGATTTATATTTTTGTATCCAAACTGTGCCGTCCTTATTTTATTGCATTTTTATAAGAGTGGAGCAGAACAAAAGTCTGCGTATCTTTTTGCTAGACAGGTCGATGTGTCGCGTATACTCCAGGTGCGACCATTGTGTCCTATTCTATGGAGTTTTTAGTATAAATTCGTGAACAAAAAAAAAAATAGATATTGAAAGCGGTCGGAGTTCCAATTTATGGCTATTTTTCTGTCTGCTACATTCACAATGCAAACGCATTTTGATTAAGGAAGGAGTCTTAGTAATCATAATGAAGCTAGTGGATCAATAATCTAACTTTAAAGGATAATACAATCTTCTTTTTGCATTTAAATTAACGTTTCAATTGAAGCCTTTAATTATAAAGGATTATAGTATCAACATTGAGATTGTATTATCATTTCGAAGTTAATTAAATCAGTTTACAGAATTTTCATGCAGTTTTGTTAAATAAACATTTGGTTTAGAATATACTAGTTAGATTAGTTAGTATATTAGACAGGTGCGTCTCAAATTTTATTATTTGTAAAATATAATAAAGCTATTAATTACAAATGCAATTAATCCGAACTCAGAGGAAAACGTGGCGACAATCTAATCTTGAATAAAGATTGATTTCCACTTGCCCCGAGTTCGTTCTTCACATCCAGTAGCAACTTATATGCGGATTAGATCACGATTGTAACCACCGTATTGATTGCAATCATGGCTTCAGGTAAAAACAAATTCAAGTACATTAGTTATCTGTCTTTATCATTACATCACCACACTTCTAACACCCAAAGCACCTACTTAAGATTAATTTGATAGAGCTAATATAGTAGATCATTATTTCATTGTTTTATGTCGGCAATGTCATTAGTATTTTTCTAGTAAAAATATTAGCAATGCTATACCCACAAATAAAAAATGATAAATGTAATTTTCAAGAATATTACGTTAAATCTTTTAGCAGACTTTTGATAAAGATATCAGCAATATATTGGAAATAATTAACTTAGCTAATATGCAGAAGACAAAGACAATAAAAGTTCTATAGTTAATCTCATCCTGTACAGTAGAGACAGTCAATTTTATTCAAAGATAAGCCAATTTTTATTTTGTACCTTGCTGACGGCCGCAAATTTAATTTATTCTTTTATATTTACAATTTTATATCATTTCCGCACACCATGGTAAGACCAGTGAGTAACCCTGCCAGTAACGTGCTAGACGTACTACAAATCAAGGTAGCGGTCGGAATGGTCTCAAGAGTATGTATAACAAACTGCATTGGCATTAAGATCATTAAAGTATTTCACAACTGTATTATTTTAATCACACACCCAGCAGAACTTGCAAAAGCTGAAGAGAACAGGAAAAGTCCCAGCCAAACTTCAAAGAAATATTATATATACAAAGAGAAAAAAGAAGCCAATCAACCCAAGAACACCTGTCAAAGTGTAGAAAAAAATCCCCATTTAGTTCAAGACTTATTCAGGAGCAGTTGGACGACCCTCTAAACAACTCTATAGAGAAAAAAAATCCGGACAATGGAAGTCAAATTCCAGCGAGTGCCTAAAAAGCAACGACCAAATGTCATATGAGAGAAAAAACTTTTAAATAATTTTAGCAATCCGACTAAAGGCGACACAGACCGAGCCTAAAAAAAAGAGAAAACTTTCGAATTCCAAAAACAATTCAATTACTCAACATCAACGCCAGCTTGATTTCTCTTGACAAACGTGCAGAAAGCGATCAAAAACCAAGAAAGCAAGAAACCACAACCAAACTGGACCAGCAATCAACAAAAAATCCCTGGCAAGTTAAACAAGAGCTACAAGCCAATACCATCACCAGACTAGCACCAAGAAGAAGAAGAGGGTTAGTTAATTAATCCATTTATTTAACGTCGATCTATTTCTGATGCCAGGGCTAATCACCGACGCCAAGTATGACCAGGAGCCTAAAAAACACAAACGGAAGCAGACGTCAGCATTTAAGACCACCAAGATAGAAATGTCAAAAAGAACTTTCGAACAAGAATGGAAAAAAAATTCTTTGTCACTTTGTCACAAAAGCTACTCAAAAAATCAAAACACCGTGTCCAAAAAAAAAAACAACCAGCGCCCTTGAAAACGCCATCCTAGTCTCACGCACTGTGAGACTCAAGATCTGCCGCGTAAAAAAAGAAATTTTACGGCAGGAAGCCGTCCAGAATAAAAAAAAAGTATTTCTTCAAAGCAAGGATCCTCTACCCTCTCAAACGGCGTTTTGCTAGGCTATATTCCAATCGTTTTCTTTACAGCATTAACTCTGAGCCCAGACATCAAAGCACCAACATCGCAGTAAGAACCCACAACTACCGCTTTTACTGAAACCTTTGTTTGCGAGAGACTACCGGAGAGCGACGACAAAGCTATCCCGGAAGCAGCAGTAGTTGCACCTGCTAACTGCACCGTGCAACACTTTGAAAGAATCACTTATTCGGCAGCTTCCAAAAACCGTTAAACACCGAAAAATTTAAACATTTTCAGGTAGCTGTTGGAATTGATCTTTTTTGAGCAACCATAACAACGTACAAGAACGCAAAGTGATGAATCGTTAAAATTATTAATATTCTGTTCACAGGTACTAGCACCCACTCACGCACTTAACATATAACCCGAAAACGGCTTTGAGGTGAGTATAACAAAGTAGATTAATATTAAAGTTACAGTGAAATTCTTTTAAATACATTGGTATTATGTTATACCGTGTATTGACGTTATAGTAGAGATTCTGACTACACATCTTATTGGGTCTATGCTGAGAAAAATCTTATACGAGCTAATTATATGCAGGTTTAATTGATAGACAACAAAACCTTGCGTAACGCGCTAAAACCGAAAGCCAAAATACCAGACTAGGCCAAACCAAGTGTAGTGGCTCCAGGTCAAATTTGAGTGATGCGGGCGACAATATTAGAAATTGGCTGATACGGCAATAAACGTTGTAGTAAAATTAATGTGCAATCAATTAACAAAAACGTAGATGCTCGGTGTGGTAGTTGAGAGATAGAGCAATGTAGTCAATTATTTAAAAAATAATTTAAATAAATAACAGGGCGTAATATTTGAATAAGATGGCGAAACGCTACTGATGATATTCATAAATTCAAATCAATCAAAATAAAATTAAAAGAAGAAACTTATGTGACAGAAAACTATAAAGATTAACATCAGTAGCCGACTTCAGAGATAGCCAAACGCAAAGCTGTTGTTTTAAACCGACTGTACATTGTTATGTAATAATATGTTTCCAATAGATTCAATGTATTTAGTAGCACGTTCAAATACATACATATATGCTAAATGTTTATCCTGTGCACAATAATTATTTTACAGGACATTAATTGAAGAACAACAATAAGTAAAAAAGATTATAAGATGCAGAATATTTAAAAAATTAAACTTTAAAGTTGTCTAAACGCTGAGTTCTTCAGACACTTTTAAATCTTTTAGTTTTTACAAAAAAATACTTCTCTTCTAAAAGCCACCAAAGTTGGCTAAAAACTCGATTTACGCGTAGTTTTCTTGAGCATTCTAAATTCTGTAAAAATCTTCTAAAAACTGTTTAGAATCTGTAGTTTAAAGTAGCTTACATATTTTATAATTCTCGCAACTAAAGTTTTCAAAGACTTTAATTTTATTACTTTTTCCAATTTTGTCCTTAAGGCTCTTTGATGTGTTTTTTAGAAACCGTTAAGATTCTAACACTCTCTTTTACAGTAACTGTCAAGCCAACATGTTTTTATTTTTAAAACAACTTGAAGTACTTGAAATGTCTCCAATACTCCATTAATTGCTATTAATCTTCTATTTATGCAAAATCATTTTTAAGACAATTTGCGTTTTATAAAGTAACCTACTTTATTTCTAAAATTTTCAAAAGTTCTTCTTATGTTTTGTAGAAACGTTCAGATTCTTCTTTTCTAAATCTCAAGCTTTTCAAAATCTTTTTTTCAAGTTTTTTAAGATAAAAATTCAAAATCATCTGCCTACAGTAACTCGTTTTTTTTTATAATAATTGCAAACAAACTGAAAACCTACCAGAGAACAATGGAACAGACAATACTCTTCATAATTTTAAAAACAAAATCACAAAAAAAAATCAGACGTCAAACTAAAGTAAAAAACCTGAAAGAACAAATAGCAGAGTTAAAATGAAGTTAGGTAGAGCACCTAACTACCAAAAAATAAACCAATAGAATAACACACTGGAGACTAAGAACCACTAAAAGATAAACCGGCGACCACAAAAGAGATGGGTTGACTAGCATCAAATAGCAAAAAAAAGACAGTTATGGAACCATTTAAAAGACGCATACGTCCATAGAAGACATCTACAAGCTGAGAAAAAAAAAGAAAAAAATTTAAAAGTTTTGAAAATCTATCTATAAGTTTTTTAAGACTGTAAATAGTCGCATATAGTAGTTATCAAAATCTTTTACCCTCGGGATTGCCTCTTAAAAGTGTTTCAATAATTTTTAAAATCTTCAAAGCCTTCAAAAGTCTTTTATATATTCTAAACATACATTTTGACAATACCCACTAAAAAAATTAAACAACTTTAAATTTCTTTTATCAAAAAGTTTCCAAGATTTAAGAAAACTTTGATAGATACATATTTAACAACAAACCACATTTTATAAATAATAAAAATATTAGCTTACACCTCGAGTTTTTCTAAATATCCGTTAGTAGACTTCAAATCTAAATAAAATTTGAAAAATCTATCTGGCAACATTTTTGTAAGTTTAAATAACATGATTCTTCAAAATCGACGTGATTGAAGTTTTTTCTAGACTTATTGTTTACTTAAATAACCATGCAATGTCGTAGTCATAAAAGGCACACTGACGAGGTTTGTAAAAGCGAAACAATTGATCGTTAGTTTGAATTTGAATAAATTATTAATTTCTTTCATAAATTGTTTGATGTTTGAATAAATTTTAATTTTTTTATGAAATTTAGTAAAAAATATTTGAAAACCGTTGCAGTACTACTATCCACAAATACTCTTTTTTATTGTTCCTTTTGCTAGCATAAAATTGAAAAGCACATTTTCAAATAAGTTTATGTACATATTTATTATTCTATAAAATTATTGCTCAAACAATGTTCTGTGTAGGAGAAGACGACATGTATTGTTTAGAAGTCAAATATAGATAAACTTATATAGATCCAACATTTTAAACAAGCGTCGTGTAATATTCATTGCGGCCTGGTCATCACCAGACAAATGAACAAATGATTAAATTATTAAGGAAAACTCGAAGTTTGCGTTGTTCGCTGCAATGTGTATTAGTGGTAAGTTTTAGTTTAGGTATGTGATGGTTATTGTAAATAGAAGTTTTGTTGATTACAGTGAGTATAAGCGTGGAACAATGATGTGCAATTGTAGAAGTTGTGTGCTGTTTTTGGTATTGATTAGATGTTCGGTAAGTAGTTCTTTGCATGTGGAGCATTTGGGGATATACATGTATAATATGTGATGTCTCCGACGGGTTGGAATGGTGTCCGGCTTGTGGTGCATCGGCCGTATATACGTTTCTGTGATCCGCAGGAAATGGTATTACAATGGAGGAGTTTGCTACAAGTGGATAGGGCGCTCGGGGCAACTTACAGTAACTAGCAATGCATCAATCCAGCGTACTGCGGGAGGTCTATTCATATCCTAGCTAGAGATCGCTTAAGTTTAGCTCCATTTCGTTTTAAACATAACACTGTGATTTATCTTCCTTTCAGACATTAAATTATGTGGGAAAAACAGTTTGTTTCACTTAAAAAATATGTTTTCATTATACCTCTGAGCTTACTTGAGCCTGTGCTCCGAACGGCGGGTAGTAAAAGTGGAACTTGTGCGAGGCAAATAAACATATATTTTATTTTATTTAAAGTATAACGACCTAAACATGCGGACGTGTCAGTAAAGCAAATCAGCAATCCCCATGTCGCTGTTGTTGGCACACACAATAACCTGGCTTATTCATATGTGGGCTTTTCTATATCTTTTTTACCATGCAAACTTACACCGAACTATGATTTTCTTTGCAGTCATGCTTGAGATTAACAGGCGCCCCATTCGCAGTGTTTGATAGCGGCATTTACAACTTAAAATGCTCGACGCTCGAAATGTTTTAACATGGGGGATTGCTTTCATCGCGGTGCAAATGGTAATTTTAAAATATTGCTCGTAATTCAGAAGATACAATGCCGTGTACGCTGCGCGTTATGTACAATGGCAAATTAAAGATTTTCTCGCGTGCAAGTTACGCCAAGCCCGTGACTATTGATGTATGTATAAAAACCATTCATACCCTCCCCGAGTCATTCTCTAAAAGACGCCCTTTCAAATTTGCCCATCTCGCCAACGTATACGCTCTTAAATCTCCCCTAATTACCCAATTAAATAAAAATACAACTAACACCCGGATTCGGGTAAATTTAGGATTTGTATTAGTCATAATTTGCATGTTGAAGTGAAATTTTGTTAAATCGGTTCGTTTATGAGTGGTATAATTCGCTAGGGATAGGAAATAGTGTTAAATTTGGTGTGGAAATTTTCTTTTGTGGGGAGATTTAGTAATGCCGCGCTATAATTCTTTTAGTGCCATAGAAGCGACCGCGCCTGCTATGCCTTTCCCTTATAAATAATGAATGTGTCGCTTCTGTTGCTATGTGAGTTGGACCTTATAATCAATTTCTCTGATCGGTTATAATAGTGTCGAATTCGAGCCCTAAATAAAAAGACTTAGAGGGTTGATGACTAGCCCTTGCACCAGCTGAGCCGGCAGCCCCAATAGACTTCACTGTCAGACCTTTCAAAACAAACGATGACAGCGGTCACAATGCCGCTTTTGGTTGTTCGTAGTTAGTGGGTAAAACGTATTCCCTGCTAAAGTCGCCCGCCTCACTTGGCTTAGCCGACTGCAGATTGTATAATCCCTGTTTATGAAAATACAAGCTTCATTGTCCTTATTTCCCATCTTCACCCTTATCTTCGCGCATCGACCTTTCAACAGGGGGGATGCTTGATTCGTTCCGCCCTGTCACAATCTTTGCATGTATAAAAGGAAATGAAAAACTCACCTCCTTCATCTGTCATGACGAGTACGGTTGTGCTAGGCCCTGGTCCTTCCGGGTTGAAAACCTGCAGAGATACCAGATACTGCGTGTAAGTTTCTAAATCCAGGATCGTGTGACTCTGCAACAAGATAAACAACTAAGCTCATGCAACTCAAACATAAACGTTTATGTTACACTTACACTATATACAATTTACACCATTTTTTTCTTTATTCTATTGTTATTTTATTATATCTATAAAAACATTACTAAAAAAATTGTGTTATGGCTGTATTATTGATAGACAAGTCTGGATGATTTAATATGACAGAGAAAAATTCCATTGATGGAAATTTTTTCTTCTATAATTGTTAAAACGAGTTTTGCTGGGGATTTGTTGGAAGAGTGTAACAAAGTTGTGTTTAGAAATGACAGGAATCGTCTGGGGAATTGGAGGATGAGGGGTATTATTCCCAGGATGCCGGCCGGGGTGGCACCGACCCGTGCACGATTACTTGGTACTTAAGCGCTCCTCCAGGAGTTCTCTCTAACGGTGCCAAGTAAAACCGCAGAGTACATACCTCTTGCGCCTGTAATTCATGTACGTAAATAGTAATGAATGTAACCGCTTTTATTACAGCTTTACGGCCTTTGATGCACTAGATCAGTTAGTTAACTTTTCCGTGTGTGGATGGACAGTGGGCGTAGAAGGGATGGCCTACAAAGCCGCCCAATTCTGTACATTAAATCAGCACGATGTGATCCTTGTGATGCCATTACAGTGATATCTGAAACTGGCGTGCGGAGCATTTTGCGGTTAAGGCGCAGAATCTACTCCAATTCCAAGTGTCAGTCTTTGCGGAAAGAAAATCCAATCAATGGTTTTCATTTTCAGTAACCCTCCACGACATAAACATTAATTGTCATAAGCCGCGCCAAAGAAACTTATATTTATTTCCACTTGTCTACCTGGAGAACTTCACCCCTCTACGTAATCACTTCCAAAAGAGACAACATTAGGTTAATGAATTTTTAAATAGCGCATCCAATTTGCATCTAGACAACTAGACACCTCTTAAAAGCAAACAAATAACATTATCACTTTAAAAGTTCTCCTTTTTTTCTCTTTAATTATAAGCATTTCTTATCTCTTTTTTTTTCCTTTCAAATTAGAATTTTATAATTAATTAAGCACCATATTTTTAGCACGTTTCTTTTCAAATCAAACTTTTATTAACCAATTCCATCAATATAATTAAAATATATATTGCAATATTTATTGACTTGGAATTTAGCCACATCGTTAATGTGATTATTATACGTGGAGTTGCTACGCAACATATTTCTACTATTTTATTTTATTAGGCTGCGAACTAATATACTAAACTTCGATAATAATTGTATTAAATCCAGTAATATAATTTTCTTTACTAGCGACACTTCCATTTAATGCATGAGAATATTATGCTCTCATATTGACATAAATACAGACCAGCCCCTACACATTTTTGCAGTTTATCGGCCGCTTTTTCTAATAAGATTTATTTCTTATTTGACATAGAATTAATCTATTTTATTATTATCGTTCCATAATAATAAAATAGACTTTACTAAATAAACTAGGTCGTGCGCTCTCTGGAAGTGAATTAAGTTTGCTAGTTGATTTCAAAGTTGTAATCACTAGAGTACGGGATTCTGTATAAATACTTATAAGCAAAGTAATGATTAAAAACTTAAAAAAAAATAAAAATCAATAGTGAGTTGCTCTACTGCGGTTTGTTATAGAGGATTTAGACAGCGATTCATGTATTAAAAGATTTATGGCAGTATATTATCCCAACGCTTGCATGCAAAAATTATTTAGGCAGGAGGTTAGAGATTTAATTCATACAATGCTTGTATTGTATACCTATGCATCATTATATTTGGGTTTAATGCAAAACAAAAGTTTAAAATCATTACTCAAATCCATACAAACTGTATATAAATAATTTTTACGTATTGCCAACTGATTCTGTTTTAATAGCAAAAAACTGATATAACCTCAATTTAATTAATTATATTATAATCCCAGACTTTTTTATTACCAACTTTACAACAAATGTGTTATAAAGTAAAGTAAAAGATTTATATAAATCATTTTTACGTATTGCCAACTGATTTTATTTTAATAGCAAAAACTAATCTAACTTCAATTTCATTAATTTTATTCTTAATTTTCTTATTACCAACTTTACAACAAAAATGTATATGAATGAAATTCTATAAAATTAAAATCCTAACAAGATTTATATAAATCATTTTTACATATTGCCAACTGATGTTATTTTAATAGCAAAAAACTAATTTAAGCTCAAATTAATTAAATTAATCCCTAACTTTCTTATTGCCAACTTAACAACAAATATGTATATAAATTAAATTGTGTAGAATTTGATTCCTAATAACCTAACCTAACCTAACATAACCTCAAATCAATTAATTTATCCCATTAACTTTCTTATTGCCAACTTAACAACAAATATGTATATAAATTAAATTGGGTAGAATTTGATTCCTAATAACCCAACCTAACATAACCTCAAATCAATTAAATTAATCCCCCGAACTTTCTTATTGCCAACCTAACAACAAATATGTATATAAATTAAATTGTGTAAAATTTGATTCCTAATAATACTACTACTATCAATTATTTTTACATTTGCCAACTGATTCTTTTTTAATACAAAAATCTGGTCTAACCACAACTTGTTAAAATTTCTTGTTATCATTTTTACAACAATACAGACAATTGTTTCAGTATTCACAAATTCTCATCAGTGTATCTGGATGATATAGTATGTTTGATGAGGAGACAAATTTATTTAATAAATTTAAAAGTGGCAACAGGCTTCAGCACATTGCTTACAGATAATAATGTACAACGTTACCCTAAAAGCCAAACATAAAAATAATAAACTTACTCATATGTCTAATACGTGGTAAATGCAATAATTTTACAGCTTAATGATTATGGGTAACTAGAGTCAAAAGTGCACCAGCAAAAACATAACTGAATCTTACCATCGCTTCTGGATAATTGTTTTTTTTTCTAGTAAAATCGCTTTGACGTCTATTGCTCTAATGAACAATGGTCTTTAAACTGCAGAATTATTGCGTTTTCTACGCATTCTACAGATCAATGACAAATCACAAACAAAAAACGGGACTCTTTCCTAAAAATCTCTTGGTGTAATTTTTATGTTCTTGTTTGTTGCTTAGGAATTATAAAATAGCGTTATGTAGAAAAAATAACGTCAAACGGTAAAATGGTAATCCAAATTATCAATATTCTAAATCTCTAAATCACTCTTTCTGTCATTTTCACTAGAGATAGGTATTAAAATCTGTTTCTTGTAAGCAAAAGTTTTTTACAAACAAACTCCTTTTTTGACTATCCAAACAAAAATCTCTTTGTTTGATTAATAAGCAGCCAACGCCTAAACGCAAGGTCTGCTTAAAACATTGCTACAGAGTGTAAGAAAAACCCAATGCAGAAAGCAGTACATTTTTCGTCTTTCACAAGAACTTGGCCTTTCTGCAACTAATTTGGCAAATTTTGCATCAAAACTTGGGTCTGTGCCCGTAAAAAATAAAAATCCAACTGAACCAGGAACTTACAGTAAACAACCATAGACAACGCCGCGTGTTTGCTGATTGAGCTCTAGAGCAGTTAGAAGTTGACACAATTTTTTCCAAAAAATCATCTTTAGCTACGAGGCCCATTTTTAGATAAACAGATATGTGAACAAGCAAAATTGTTAGATTTGAAGTGATACCAATCGATACGATATACACCAGTAAAAAATGCATCTCAAGAAAGTAACTGTTTGTAACGGATTTTGGTCTGGCGGAATCATTGCCATAACCGTCAACGGTTAATTAATTTTAAAGATTATTAACTGCTTATTTAAAGTGAAAAAAAAAACAAGATTTCAAGACAAAATGAAAAAGAATCAAAAAATCGTTTAAACAATAAAAACACAAACAATACTTATGCCAAGAACAAAAAAAGTTTTTTTAATAGCGTGTATAGCTTTCAGGTGCATCAACAATTGCTCGCATTCTTTGAAGCATTCCTAAAATTAAGTGTGTAATCGCTTTCTGAGTAGGCAATGATTACCCCAAACGCCAAGACAACTACTACTTGCAACTGTCAAGGAAAACCTTGCAAATTATGACAGAGAACTTGACAGGACACTGCCAACTATGAAAACACATGCACGCGATTAGTATTAGACAATCCAACGTGTTGAGGGTGTGATATGTAAGGTACTTGATTACCAGAACAACGGAGTGAGGTTACCATTGGAAGATGTACAAAGCCTAATGAGACCTACGTGCAGTAAAGTTCGGTTTACCCGTCAACTCTTAATCCAGAAACCCAAGCTTCCCAAAGAATAAGTTTCCATTCCTCTAAAAGTGCTTGCAGCAACTCATTCAAAGTCAAAGGAACAAGGACACAAGTTATCCACAAACCTTATGCAAAGCTTATATGGCAAACACACTAAGCGCATAATGTAATTCCAAACCACAATAAACTTTAGTTAGGTTAGGTTAGGTTAGGTTAGACTTCCTCTATGCCACTTATATGAGGTTAAACTTCCAGCAGTCATTTAGAGGCAGAGAAGGGGGTTAGTCGGTAGGTGCTCGTGAAAGAAAATAAATTGGGAGACACGGTGGTCGCCAAAGGTTGCCCTCAATGTGGTAGAGGTGTAGTATCATTGTTACTACAAACATAGCAGTAAACAGCTTATTAAACGACTCAATGATTGTGGCTTCTACACAATTGGCTACGCAGATGAAATAACAATCTTGCTAAACGGCAAATTTGAAGGAATACTTTGTAATTTAATGCAAAAACCCTCATTATAACTAAAAATTTGAACAAAATCAACGTCTAAAAACTAAACCTACCAAAAGTCCTCAACATACCATAAATGCTTTTAACCGAGGTAAAATATGGGAACTACATCTGACAATGTAGAAAAACTGTTATCAAAACATGAAGACTGTCTCCAAAAACAGTACTATGACAGCTGTCATAAGACCTATGCTCATCTACGGAGCATTGGAGTGATGACCAAGAACTATCAGAAAATATCTGCAAACAATTTAATCAGTTGGAACAAATAGAATGCCTAAGTACAACAGACGGCATGCGAACAACACCAACTGCAGTCATAGAGACAATGCTATGCAACGGGATTTTAGTAAACTGTTCCCTCTTAGAGGAATCTGTTAAAAAAACACCCCTACTAGAACAATAAGATTACTTCAAAGCTAATAATAGAATGTCACTCTGCCCTCACTCTAGCAGCACCTAAAAATATCAAACTGTGCTGGGTGAAAGGACACTCAAATCCAGTAGGAAGAACTAAGGCTGGTAAACAAGTGAGTAAAGGGCAACCACCAAAATGTGTAGACCTAAACTATAGACCGCTCCATCTTTCAAAAACCTTACCACTCTACTAAGAGCAAGTACAATACCTCAGACTGTAGACAAGCAAGAAGCAATCAACAGTCTAGCGGAACTAGAACGAAAGTAAGACCACTTTGACTAAAAATGAAAAAAATAGGCTGACCAGAGAAGTACCACATGGTTCTGCGCTTGTACCTAAACTGTGGAATCTAGTCTATAATAAACTACTTAAGATGCGGCTGACGGAAAGAGTGACAATAACGGCATTCGCGGATGACGTGGCTCTGGTAGGTAGGAATATAGACATAGAAGTATTAAAGAAAAAGTTGGAGTTGGTAATAGATATGATAAAGTGCTAGATGAGAAATAAATGGTTAGATCTGGCTCCGCAGAAAACTGAGGCTATCGACAAAGAGGACTAGTAGGGGAAATGGGAAAATACAGATAGGGAAACAAATAATAACCATAGGAAAGTTACATTTAAAGCAAAAGAATGAAACAAACAGTTTAAGAAAACGGTATGAGGTAAAAAAATAGAACAAATGTAGTAAGCTTATGCCAAACAAAGAAAAGCCAGGAGAAAGGGCAAGGAAGCTAATAACAACGGCGGCTAGAAGTAAACTATTGTACGCCGCAGAAACAAAAAAAATAGAAAAGAAATAAGAGAAGCCACAAGAGCAAGCTCGTTAAGGATTTGCAGGACCTACAAAACGGTGTCACAGAAAGCACTAGAAGTAATTGCAATAACACTACCCGCAGATTTGATGGTAGAAGAAAGATTGAACATAAAAAAATTGGTAAATAAAGAAACTAGTAAACAAGAAGCAAAAAAACGGACAAGAAATAATACAATAGAAAGATGGCAAAGACAGTGGAAAGAAGGAGAAAAGCGAAAATGAACAAGAGAACTAATACCAAAAATTAAAAAAAAATGAGTAGAGAATAAACCAGCGACGTGTTACTATACAACACAACTACTCACCGAACATGAAGCCTTAAAAAAATAAATAAGATGAAGTAAGGAGAAAGATGTATGTATATTCTATCAAGAAGACACGCATAACAACACTAGTAGAGTGCCAAGAGTGGGAAGAAGATAGGAAAGACTGGTATTGAAAAACAAAATAAAAAAATCCATTATCATTAATATATGCCTGAGTGTCAAGATCAAATGGAGAGCAATAAAAAACTAAGCAACAGCAGTACTGAGAAAAAAATAGAGAAGTTTAAAGCTTTAAGATTTAGATAAACCAAAATGAAAGGAAACACACAGATCAAAAGCCACAGAAGACAAAGAAAGAAGGAGCAAAAAGCTAAATAGAAGCAAAAAAACAAAGAAGGACAAGACAAATATGCCTACCAAGGAATGGTCTGTGAAATGATAGACAAGAAACATTTACTAAAACATTAATACCAACCAAAATTGCAGAGATAAGGAGAAGAAGAAAATAACTGCTCAAGGAAAGCAAACTGAATGAAATGATCAGAGTATTTCTGGCAACCAGAGGACACAAAGAACTAATTCCAAACAAAAATTCTAGAATCTCATTAGAAGTAAAACTGGCAAATGTAAGACTACCAAAAAAGATTTACATTTAATGAAACTTCACAAAGTATTTATGAAAAAAAGAAAATACGACGAGAAAAAAATTAATGAAGATATACAAAAACTAAGAAGATACCAAAGGACAATGCAAATATCTAGGCTAAGTAACGCAAGTATAGAAGAAAGGAGAGATAGATGTCAGTATAAAAAGTAGAACAGAAAAAGAAGATATAGGGAAAAATGAACCGAAGACAGCATGTGTTGCCGCAGAAAACTGTGTGAATACCGCAAGGCCGAAATCAGCCCACCTCAAACTAGTACCACATTAATGACAATGACAAATTAACAAGAAGACCAACGCAGAGAAGGAAACCTAAAGGTATTGCCATGCGCTAGTCATTCTCAAGGGCCACTTCTTGAGGCAAACATCTCACTACGTCCTAAAAAATAAAATTTAAAAAAAAAACACTTTAATTGAGACTCCAAACCAATGTCTAACATTAACACATGGGCCTCCTAAGCTAACATTTATTCATAAAGTTTATGGCGCGGTTATGCTTCTAAGTAAACATAAGTAAGTAAAGTTGATACTCTAGTAGGATTGCACTGCGCGCCGGGATTACTTAGCCACGTGCAGCGGCTAGCTTCTTCAGGGGAGTTCTCAATGACCCGTCTGGTGACAAAATCTGGTAAGTTTTCATATAAACGCCATATTATTTATTTAACAAGGGCAAATAAAGAAAACTTACTTTTAACCATTTAACAATTTATTAACTTTATATCCCACGCATGAACAGGCAGAATTCCTGCAAGCGTCCCTGCAAGAAAACCGCTCTGGGATTACAACTGTTACTACAACAATCTGAAGAATATTTATCATTTTTTGAGAAAACTTTTACCAGTACGTCTATCTTAATAAGTGTTAATAAATATCTTATTTAAATTGTTTTGCAAGAATAAGTAAAAACTATAAAAGAATAGCTAAAGATGATTAAGGCATAGTTACCTTTTTAAATGTTAAATGTCGCTCTAAAAAGTGACAATTGTTATTAAGTAAAATATCTATGTGTTTATATCTAATATAGACGTCACATTAGTAAGAAACCATTTATTTAACTATAAACCAGCAGTTCACTGTCAAAACTGACATGTCATCACAGTATAATGCCAATCTTCAGCTACATATCGACTATTTAAACTTGAGTGTAGAGGGGTTTGAATATTAGCTGGATTGAATTATCAAGCACATTGCAATTTACATATATGAATATGCAATTTTCATATATGAATCTCTAAAATATATTAAAACAAACATAGACAAGTACAATAGTAATCAAAGTTTTAATAAACATGACATTAAAAATCAACCAAATTTTTTTAAGTAAATCCAGAACATTGAGCAATTATTATGGTCCACAGGTTTCAATGTTCTTTCAACTAATGTAAAAATGCAGCCATTCAAAAGTTTCCTAATCCATATAAAAGTGCTTCTGTTGAAATTGGCACAGTATAATATGTAAATTGTAATTTTGTTAGTACAGATAACTTTTATCAACATCTATATTTAATTCCTACAACACTATTATCATTTTTAATTAATAAAAAAATAGTTTTATTGTTTTTACACATGTAGTATAATAATTCTAATTGAGTTATAATAGTAATTTTGTTCTGTATGTGTAATATTTAAGCTGTAGCTCAGACAACCTGTGCCTAGCTTTGTATTTAATTAACAGCCTTGTGCAGCTTGTATGTACCTATGTTGACTGAATAAATACTCCATTTGGGTGCCAGCGTCATTTATTGTTGATAATACCTGCAGTGAAAGTTGAAACGTTATTAACACGGAACATGTGTAGTATGTCTCAGTTGTTTCCATTAAGGGAAATGCAACTTTACTGAAAATTACTCTTTTATTTCAAGTGGCGAGTGTTGGAATAACCCTTTCATTAAAATTACCACCCAGTTTATTATTACTAAATTATTTAATTCTATTATATTTTCCAGACTAATTATAAAAAAGAAACTACCTCAAAGTAAACGCAATTATAGCGTAGTAATTTAATAAGAGATTGATTAATCTCCTTAATTAGAAATTAGTTATGCGATCTATGTATACAATAGCAAAAAAAACTCGTTGCAAATTGATTTAGAAGCATTAAAATTTAATATTGACGCTCTGTGCTTCCTTCGATTATTCTGTTTACCACCGCGCTCCTCCTCATTCGCTTAATCGATTCGGCTTTGGGAAAAGTAGAAAAAAATATCGCGCGAGCGTTAAAATCAGGAAATTGAAATTTGATATATTTCAGATTTAATAAAAATTATATTCCATATGGAAATTCGCATCTTATTAAATTTCAACTCATCTAATGAATCTTATAGGAAAATAAATTCAATTTTCAACTAATAAAACTTTCAATTGGTTTTGTAGTTTTTGGAGAATCATGTAAATTCACGCGACACTTTATTAAAATAAAAAATAACATAAACTCGCGCTGAAAAAATTCACTTGCCATAGGAAAATGAAATTATCTCTTTAATGGGATTATATAATGAACGCAATTAATGCACTCCTAAATAAGTTTAGCTCGGCGCGAGGTGATTTTATTAAGGTGTTTTATGAAATATTCATTAATATCATTTTTTGCTTTGATTTAATTAGCCCCGTTAATCTGTTGTGACTTTATTAAAATGTGATTAATGCTTTGATGTGTAATTAATGTAACTGCTTAGGGGGTAGAAAATAATATTTTTGATAAGGCTTAATATGTTACCGCAGGAAGTATTCTAGATAACGCAGCCAGTCACAGCTGAAAAAATATTGCTTACTTTATTTCCCACCTTATTTGTAAACGTTGGTATATTTTATTTTTTTATTCGCCCTTTTTATTGTTTTATATACCTATCTAAAAATAATTTATTGGCTGTGCTTATATCTAATGTTTTAGAAGAGACATGAATAAAAATAAAATTTGCCAAATAAATATCTGGGATAAGGATATTTAGGGGTTAAATTTTTTACAGCAGAAAAAAATATAGAAGTCATCCCTTGCACTTTATACCGAACTTTCATTGCGCTTGGCAATTTCATTATAATAATTTAAAGCCGATAACCTGCACCAGCCTTGATCCATGGCCTGTCAGGTGCAATATTTTACCCGCATAATATTTTGCTATGATACCCATAAACGTTGTGATCTATTCCTGCTTTTATTATAAATTATTCTGTTAAAAAAATAGCTTTATTCTTTTGTAGCCGCGTTATTTAAAACTGTGTCCGACATCATAATTTCATATGATGGCTATTAGTTTTTTTTTTTTAATCGGGGATGCTGTAATATTTTCGATGTTTGTGTTTAAATGAAGTGATACTTTGAAGCTGCGGCTGTTTGTTTTGGAATTCGCTTTTTATTGATCCGAGCATTATGAATATATTGAAAGCATGATGTTATTTTTATGATAATAAATTTGTAAGAAATATTTATCTTGTGGGATTTATAATTTTAGAGATTGGACAATTGATAGGGTATTAGGTTATCAGACCCCCGGGCTTATACTTTAGAAGATTGGTAGGGAATAGGGTAGAAAATTAGGATGTATCTCACATGATGGAATAAAGTATGTGAAAGTATGTATGTGTAGAGAAAGGAGAAGTGGCTAATTTGAAATGAAAATAGAAACAGTTGCTACTGCGATGGCCTATTAATAGACACATTGGATTAAGAGGTTTAGCAGAGTTTCTGTGATTTCCCCTGGGCCTCAGATTGAGCTTTCACAACGAAAGTTCTGTGAAAACATTCCGGCCATAGCAATTTCTTTCGTTTATTCATTTCACTAATCGCATTATGTCGTTATTATATATATAATACAATACCTCCACTCCCGGGTCTCGGATGTAAATTTCCTTGATCTCGGTGGTGCTTCGGTCTCTAGGCCTATATGATATGCGGTATCCTAAGAACTCGCCGTGGATTGTGTCCAGGTTTGGCGGTCTCCAGCTGATATGAATAGCAGTCGCTGATGTGTTGTGGGCTGTCGTGATAGTCGGCTTACCCGTCGGAGCTGAAACAAAATAAACATTTGCCTTTAACTAATAATCCGTCAATATTTATTACAAAACCTAAACCAAACATTACCCCCGACAACGGTAATTTACATAATATTTCATACGTGACATGTCGCACTTACGCGTTCTATAAGAAAATTTTTAATGAAATACTCAGTTCCGGCTTGATAAAGTAATTTTATTTTAATCATTTCTGCCCTGTAATAACGCTAATCTTTAAACTAAATGCAAAAATAACGTGTCATACCATATATAAATAACTCTGCGACATCTATGTTATATTTCTATAAAAACAATTTTATGCAATTTCCATCAGTGCTATAATAAACATATACAGACAAATTGCTCACTACAGTGTTATTAACCGTTATAAAAATAGCAAAACTGCCTTAAAAACTTCGTAATTTTTAAGTAGAAACACATATTGGATTAGTTGATTGGCAAAGCCTAATACTAGTATAAAGATAACCGTATTAAAATATTCACAAAGAAAAAGTTCCTTCTTGTAGGATACGTATAACTAGTGAAACTATAGTGGGTAAATGAAAAACAGCAAATAAATTATTTTAAAAATGAAAAGTTAGTATCTTTAAGCTTTGATAGAGTCTAGTACTGTGTCCGACTACTTTAACAGTTGTGAAATAAAATGATGTTAAAAGGGTTGACTTTATGCACAATTTGCTAGAATACAAAGCACGTTAAGAAAAAAAATCATGAATAGAACTAGAAAAAAATATTAAATCAAGTAAACTAAGTAAGTAGAATTTATTTATTTGATTTTTGCGCACTTTGTTAATATTTGAAGATAAGTTATTGTGTGGTGTAATTAAAACACTTAACAATAATAACCACACCACACAATAACCAATAAATGTAACAATAACCACTACAAATTTATACTATCCGCAATACGCAACACCTGTAAAAGTAAAGTAAGTTTTATTATTAAGATCATACCGACCGCTATCTTGATTTGTAGTATTTTAATAAAAACGTCAACTTTGGCTTCATCACTGCTTCTCTTCTACAAATAATTTGATAATCGATTTATTTTTTTACCAGTACATTTAGAAAGGATCAAACTATGATATGTCGAAGTCTTTTAGTCAAATAATAGTTAGAAAATAGCCGAAAAAAAACCATCAAATATAGAAATAAATGCGTTTTTTTGTATTTTTGAATGCATTTTGTTGCTATTTGCAAAAATAATTTCACAAAAAAGACTTTGACTTATCATAGTTTAATCCTTTCTAAATGTACTGGTCAAAGAATAAATCGACTTTCAAATTATTTGTAGAAGCAGCAATGAAGCCAAAGTTTCCGTTTTTGTTAAAATACTACAAATGAAGGTAGCGGTCGGTATGGTCTTAAGCTAATTTAGGAAACATATAGATAATGGGCAATTCCACGTCAAGTGAGCAGTCCATTTCACGCGACCCTCTCTGATTTAGCTCAAACTGTATACTTGTTTGGGTACCCAAAATATGACCTCTAGGTCACATAGTTCGCCTCGTAGAGCCAATTGAATTTTACGGCAATTTTTTAAGTTCAAGTTTAATTTATTTATATTTCATTTATCTTAATTGCATTTCAGCCTGAGAAAATTTTAGAACAGTCATAATCAATGAGAAATTTCCCGAGGAATCGAATGCAGGGATCAGATTACAAATTAGCCTTTTTTCTGCCCGCAATGCTGGCAACTTACATAACGGGTGAATCTAAAGTTTTGAATGGATTCCAAACCACGCTGACAAAATGGTTGCCGTTGTGAGTTTCAAACCCACAATGCGCAGTCGGATGCCTAGGCTACTGCACCACGCTCTATTGTAATGGGTTTCCAACTTGCGTTACTACCTCTGATATATTTCTATACATAAACTGTATAATAGTTATTGTGATTTTATGTAGATTGTCTCTTAGACCAGTGAGATGCTAGGCACACTAAAGATAGATGCATACCCTAAAACACTAGTTTATGTGTCTCACACTGGGTGATATGTCATCTGATTCAAATAAAACGCGCCAAAATGCCGTTACCTGTCTGTGTAAGGATTCAACTGTACTACAGTCTTCCTTATACACTCACGCAGTTCAACGTTTCTTCTAATAGAGGGCATTGCCTTACCACCTCTTATTGGTGTGGTGGCTTTTGATTTTAACAGTCTCTTAAAACACTTTTCAAAAAAGTCTCGTAGAGGTCAGACACCTAAAGCAAAGATTAATAGAAACGGAGAGTGAATGTCAAAATCTGCATTACGTATCTCGCCAAAAAAGTCTTGACCCAAGCTATAGTGCAATCATCTCTCATTCAGCAGCTACAAAATTTCAGAACAATTTTAATTTTTGTCCCACTAGTTTGTATTTGATGGAATCATAAAAAACCTTTTGGCTTAAAACTTTTCAGAAATGTCTCTTAAAAATCGGACAAAGATCGGTGCAAAGATTAAAAATAACCAGAAAATCCAAATCCAAATCTGCATTATAAATCTTTATTAGCTCAAGCTATAAAGCAATAATCACAGGCGGCACGCAAACGCCAACGGCAGCTATAGAAGCGATGCTGTGTCTGCCTGCCACCCCTAAACATGTTGAGGTAGCAATATCAACAGCACTGCATCTGGTACACTGCAAGAAGCACCGGCATGTGTGCTGTTGTCTTCTAGAGAAGGCTGTAACACATCTGCTAGGAGTGCAAACAGACACCATGCTACTCCATTTTGTATCTAAGTCCGAGAGTCCAAAGCAGACACAAGATAGAAGACTTCACCTAACCACCACAGATTGGCTATTTCCGTCTGGTGCCACTAAGTGACTTGATCCTACCGCATATGCAGCTTCCGTAAGACTACTACCCGACATTGCAACCCCTGGCTCCTCCGAAAAACTGCACAACAAACCACTTTGTGCTTGCACAGCCCGTCATGGTTTCAGAACGGTCACTGGTAGCTGCCACGGCACTACCACATCAATACAAACAAAATCATAGTCCTAGTGGACTGGCACGCTGTGTATGTGCGCGTGGAAAAACACGCTGTATGTGAATTCAGCGTTCTGGGTAATAATAGAAACTTCTTTCTAGTTCGTTTACAAAATGCTAAACCACAATTTACAGTCTCCAATGCTCCAAAAAACCACCTAGGACAAATGGACAAAAACCAGTTGCCTCCGTCGACTGAATAGTAAAACCTGCAAAAATCAACGACAACGACTCATCAACGTTGCTAAAAAAATCTAGCAAAAAAACCACAACGGGATAAAGTTGGACATCACGGCTTTATTCCCGTGAACTAGGTATAGATTCCGCCTGATTCCAATTACTTGGGCAAAACATAAACCGCTAAATTACATGATGTGGGATACAGGCAAAGCAATTACCTGGAAAACTACTCATCAAATATGACAATGTTGACATGAGTACTGTGAGAGAAGAAGAGCCCTACCGGGTGGTTTCAAGTGCCTGTTAGTATAGCGTTAGTCTCTCAGTGGATGTGTCATTTAAGTTAACTTAATTTATTTATTTAATGTAGGTCTATTTCTGCTGCCAGAGTTAATCACCGACGCCAAAAGTTAAGACTACCACATCTGAAAATTTTTCGGCAGATTCAGGAATTCTAACCTAAATTAAAACGATCCCTAAGCATACAGACCATTGTGTCTTACAAACACAAAATAAAGCCATTTGAATTAGTTATAAACTCAAAACTTGAAAAGTGTGGTTTACTGTCCGACCAACAGTATGGCTACAGAACAAAGCGTTCAACTGTAATTACGATTCAAAAAGTTAATGCAACGTCCAAAAAGGCAAAAAAAAAGAGCAATTTAGGTAACCCAGAACGTCAAAAATCCTTTTAACATGAGCAGACTTTCAGTCCCGTGAGCAGACAGAAACAGAAGATAGTAGTAAGGAAAAACCTAGTATTGAAAATGACGTCTGGTATACCACAGCTAGTCTTAGGACCAACCCAGTGAAATATCTAATATAACAACGTCTTCATAATCAAACTCCAAGAAGGAGTGCTCCTTATTAGATATGCAAATGACTTGGCAAACACTTCAATACAAGGTCCCACATCAAGGAAACCACCAAAGAAGTGACAAACACGCCCAGTAAGCTCATGCCAAATCTGTAAAAAGCCAAAGAAAGCCGCAAAAAAGCAATGTGTAGTGTAGTAGACTTAATTATGCTTCGCGATGCATCGACCTGGTATGACTGCATAATAAAACTCTTGCAAAGACGCGCAGAAAAAACAGTTTTAAAAGTATCTTCCGTCTATAAAACGGTAGCAATATATGCGACTCAAATGGTAGGGAAATTCCAATGCACCTGTTAACAAATAAAAAGTTGTATACCTTGGGTGCAAACAAGACCAAAGTCAGGAATGACTCCTTGACAAAATGGGAATAGTGGAGCCTATTTGGAAGCACAGAAAAACAAACCAAAAGATTCATTACAAAACTTGAATGCTAAGGAATAGTTCAGGTCGTACCTCAAACTCATAAACCTGTCATCAAATGACGAGTGACACCAGAGAACAGCATCTTGAGATGCAAAAAATAAAAGACTAACAGAAAAAACACTTACAGAAGCCTCTTCATTTTCTTCAGCCTGTATTGATTCAACCGTGTGTTGCAAGCATCTAGTTCTTTCCGTCTTAACGTGAGTCTCGCGTCTAATCTCGTGAGTAATTGCGGCAACACTACCAGCAGATTGATGGTAAAAGAATCATAAAGAAAATAGTAAATGAAGAAACTAGTAAACAAAAAGCCAATAGACGGGCAAGAAAGAATACGATAAAAAGATGGCAGATACAATACAAAGAAAGAGGAAAGAAAGAATGAACAAGAAAACTAATACCAAAAATAAAAAGATAGGTAAATAATAAACCTTCAACGCGATACTATACAACACAACTACTCAGCGGACATGGAACCTTTGGAAAGTAATTACAAAAAATAAACAAGATAAAGAAATGAAAAACATGTATATTTTGTCAAGAAGATACGCATGACAACGCAGAACATACTCCAGTAGAGTGCGAAGCGTAGGAAGAAGATAAGAAATTAATATACGCCTGAGTGGCGGAAACAAATAGAGAGCACTAAGAAACTATGTAACGACAGTACTGAGGAAAAAGACAAAAGAGTTTGCAGTTTCAAGATTTAGATAAACCAAAATGGAAGAAAACACACAAATTATAAACCACAGAAGACAAAGAAGGAGGAACAAGAAGCTAAATGAAAGCAAAAAAACATGAAAAAACAAGGAAAGAACAAAGAAGGCCAAGACAACTATAACTACCAAAAAATAAAACATTAGTAGCAACCAATATTGCAGAAATAAAAAGAAGATAAAAACTGCCATCTCAAAGTTGATAGACAATGCAACTTTCAAAATAATTAAAGTATATCTGGCAACCAAGAGACACAAAAAATTAACCCCTAATAGAAATTCAAAAATCTTACTTGAAGTAAAACTGGCAAATCTAAAACTACCTAATGGAACTGCACAAAATATTTATAAAAAAAAGGATACGACAAAAAAATATAAAAAAACTAAAAAGTTACCTAAAGACAATGCAAATAACTAGGCCGAATAACACAAAAATGAGAAAAAAGAAAGATAGATGTCAAAGTAGAAAGTAAAACAGAAAAAAGAGAGTATAGTAAAAGATAAGCCAAAGACAGCGTGTAGTGCCGCAACAGACTGTGTAAATTCCGCAAAGCCAAAACCAGTCCACCTCAAACTAGTACCAAATTAGTGACAATGACAAGAACAAATTAACAGCAAGACTAACACAGAAAAGAAAAGGTATTGCCATGCGCTAGTCATTCTCAAGGGCCTCTACGTTCTCATGATCACAATATCGTCAGCAAATCGGAGATAGTTTAAGGATTTCCCGTCGATGCTGCTAAGTAGAGTTCTTACAAACGTCTTCTAATGCCATTCTTTCTGTATTAGGATCTACAGATGCTTGAAAAAAGAAATTGTAGAAAAAAATATTTAGATAAAAGAGCAGTGCAGACAGCAAAAAAATAAAAAAATAGGTTAGTTGATATACCACAAGGTAGTAGTATAAAGAAAGAAGAAGGGTTTTAGCCGGTGGGAGTTTGGTGGCTAAAATCTACAAAATGTTAAGTTAACTATTTCCTGTATAATTGGCTAGTTTCTACAAGTTCCCAACTGATTTTTTTACAGTAACTAGGTATATAAAAATCTCAAACAACTGCCCAAAAAAAAATTTTGTTGTTACAATTTTTTTGTTATTTGGTTGGATTTTAAAATATTAGTGTTGGATTAATTTGATTAATTTCAAGATATTCAGTACATCCCAATAAGATCAATTTATAAATTTTGTCAGATTGTATAATTTGTAATTATCAATTTTACAATCACAATTGTTCTTCAGTTTTTATAATAAGACTTAAAGCCAATTGTGTTACATAAAATTGCCAAAAATACCATTCAAACCATTTCTCAAATTATCACCAATATTCCTATTCTTAAACTATTAACAAAATCTGATATCCGCAAAATACATTCAAAATATTCTTGTTCCGCCTACTTAGTCATGTGAATTTTGTTTTGTAAGAATTCTGTTAACATATAAATTTGTATAAATCTCTAGAATATCTGTAATATTTAATAGATTGTGCCAAAGATTGATTCTGTTAAAATTTGTATTCAGAAAAGCAGATTTTATAATAAAGTTTGAAACATTTTGCCTATGAATTTGTCTTATATTGTAAAAAATCAATAAAGTTGCAATACTTTCACCAAAAAATACCGTTATTGAAATACTTTTAAAAGTTTTTAAATTAAAATTTGTAATTAGGAGTTGGCATTTTAATAGAATTTTAATTTCTTTTGCCAGCATTAAATAATTTTATAAAATTGAAGAATTTGAATAATAGTAATTGTATTGAGTATAAAGAAAATTTAAATTTGTTATGGTTATAAAACAATGTAATTTCAACTTTAAAAACTGTTGCTGAAACATTTTTATTCAATATTTCAGCATATTTCATAGCTATTAAATATGAAAGTGAATAATATAATGGTATTTTCAGGTTATCGGATTGCCCCCTTTAGCTCATACAGTACACATATTTTGAGCGGAGTATGTAAATATAAAAGGAAGCTTAGAAATAACCTTTCGATGTATTCAATATGCAAGCACTAGTAGTTTATATATGCACCACAAACTACACACACACATACACGCTAGTGTGGTTAGTATTCATGGAAACGATTACAACCACACTTTAGATAGATTCTTGTATCGGTTTTGAATTGGGGAGTATACCTTTTTGCACTTGATTGCTATTTAATGCTTTATATTTCATAAACGACACATTTAAAATGATTTTATGAGGGGAAATATTATATAACATAAAAAGAAGGTGGTTGTAACATGCATACTTTGACAAATGGAGTACTCTATTTTGTTCTGAGGAAACTGTATAAAAAGTATCGGGTCGGAATTTTAAAGTTTGTAGGTAGTTCGGTAGTCTAGTTAGAAATGGGAGTGAAACTTGGTTGACGCTGTTAGTATTAGCAGCTACGTGCCAGTTTCATTATCCGTGTTGTTCAAAGTGGAACCCCGCTAATCGTACTCTAACAATTTGACCCGACATTTAAATAAAATCGATTGTGAAATTGCAGCTCACTATCAGGAAATTAAAGATCCACCGGCCCATGAACTGAATCAATTGCAAGCAAATCGTTTATCGAGCTATATACACATAAAAAACGGAATGTTAAATTAGATTAGCCGACAAATATTTAACGTGGTTGTATGTCATTTCAATGATTTTATTTTATGTTTATTTTTATTTCGATTTAGTTAATGTATCAAACTAGAGACATCGCATGGATTCTAATTGTATCGATTGCGAAGCCACCAGGGTGCAATACTCTCTCCCAAATACACTCATGTTACAATGGGCCCGAATAATACACATCAAACGTAGACTAGATGAGACCTACTCCATCATCAGATGAGGGTTAAGAAAACCTTGTATTACCGCAATGTGTATAACATCCTTTCAAAGGGTCTTTTTTAATCTGATTCGATCACTTGCTACGATCTTGCCTCTCAAACGCGCCTAACTTTCAAGAGACTCAACTAAAATAAACTTAGGATAAACTGCGGTCACTTTTTCTAAAGCGGCAGTGTTTTTCAGCGGGCAACTTTTTCCATCAGTAAAAAAATATATATAAAGTCGAGGCCATATAAACTTAAAAAATAACCCACCTAGAAGTTTTACAAGTGCCTTTTTCATAAGTTTATTTAATACTATAGAAGGTAATGATCTTAACCGAAATAAGAAGGAAAAGGTTGCCACTAAAATGCAATATATATTTTTTTCTTCTTTCAAAGTGCAGCTTTTATTGATATTTCTCTATAGGGTCGAATCAATACATTGCGTATAAAGAGCTAAGAAGAATCACAGATACTTCCTAACCTAAGGCGGTTTTTGTTCAGATGGCTTTACTGGGATTCGAATGTTTTTCTTTTCTCGAACGGCCGATACACATAAACTCAGGATTTAACATAAATATACCTTTTTTATGCTGCACTGCATTTAAAGCGATTGTTTGTTTTAATAGTAACGCTATTAAATATTAAATTGCCCATTATAAAATATAATTTCCGCGATGTGGATGCACATGGGATCTATCAGTAATAAAATTAAAGAAAGAATTATGCCCCGTTATTATAGCAATTTCAGATTAGCGCGTCACTATTTCTAAATGCAAATTAGTTAAACGCTTAAATGGAACAATAAACGCGACTTGGTATTTACGTTTGCCAAGCACCAGGGTGCTGCTGCTGCATGTTTGTCCCACATATCCAGATCCAGGCTATATATGTGTATATATGGAACAGCGGCTGTTTCCAAAACCACCATTATACAGAACCAGAATTTGCAGCACCGCAACGCGCTTGTATGTTTTAGTTACTAGATATCTAGATATTCCGAGCCCCATACTCGAGCCAGGACTAAGAAAAGAGTTTTACATCATTGCTGTTGGGCTTGTTTCAGCAGGCATGAACCTAAGCTACAGCTTTAATTAAAACAGGAGGAACATCTCAAAACATTGTTTCATATAACACTACTTCCCACCACTTAAACGCTTTGCACATTTTTATTTAACTAACAAACAACTTTTCACAACCGCCCCAGGCCTTTTTATTTAATTTTTTTACACATATTTTAACTTCACAACATCCAGTAATCATTACGCAAACTTTTTTTATAGGAAACATTCTTAAATCAAAATAACATGAATTTATTACTCTATTTAATACTCAAATTTTAATAACTAAGAAACTTTTAATCGACCCTAAGCCACTTCCAAACTTTTACGTACTTCAACAATATTAATCTTAACAATTTTATAAGACGAACCACCTACATATCTAATCCTCCAAGTTTTCTACTAATACTTTTCAAACTTAAAAATTACATCATCATCACATGCATTTTTATCTTTAAAAATAATCATAATTCGTTTAAAAATTATTCAGAATTAATATTAAAATTTATCATTGTTATTTCAATATCTTTTTCATTTAAATTTATTAAATAAATATTTCTCTAATCAAATCAACATTGCATTTACACACATCACTGACGTTAAAATTAAAATATTGTTCTACGTATTAATACATTTCATCAGGAACTATTATTATTTAAACAAAAAATAATTATGTACTTGTTAAGTAACGAGTAACAAAACAAAAATTAAGCAAAAAACCTATTCATCAAAAATTTTGCAAATACTAATTTATTGCTCAAAATATATCTAATATCGCCAAGAAAAAACAATTGTTGCATGAAATTTATTAAAAATCGCGCAATAAAACCGTTTTTTGTCCAGAAAACTTTTGTATTGCTTTAAAAAATCACATCTTTCTTACTCGATGTAACTCATCAAAAATTGCCTAAAAAAATTAATTATTACTCGAAACGTATCTAAAATTGCTTGAAAACCAATTATAGCATACAATTTATATATTTATTCTGCAGAAAACCCACAAATTGTATAAAATTCAAACAAAAAAACCTCATTATCTTAACAAGATATCAAACAATCACGCCCAAATTGTAAAAATACTGTGGTATAACAATCACAATACTAACGTTGCCAAGGTCTAAAACATACAAATTAACAGTTGACCAAGCCAATCCGACCGCCTTACACACCACAGAAAATGCTACGACCGCAGTCAAGATAGGCAAAGTAGACCAATCCAAGAAGTCAAATTTGTAGTTGCGCCCCCAACTAGGAGAAAAAGTCATACTAGGTCATCCCTGGTTATTAGAAAATTATGATTATGTATAGACTATACCAGAAAATGCTTATATTTTGATCCTCACCGCCGTGTTACCATCTATTAGACACAACCCCCAGAAAAAACAACAGCAACACCAACAGAAGTGCCAGTGCCACACGCGTTCCCGGACTATAAACTATTAAAATAATTATTACGCAAGTTTAACGGAGGACGCTACCTCTCTACCACGCAAACAGTGACCCAACGACTTCACGTGCCCCGCGTTATTCATATAACTCCAGCAAAAATAGTGTGATCTACTAACAGGTAGAAGAACTACTCGCGGAGAGGATAATCGAACAGGGCACAAGTGTAAAAATGTAGTCCCGCAATTCTGCACGGCCACCAAGAATGAAGCAGCTCCGCTCCCAAAAATTCACAAAACCTTGAAAAACTTTGGCTCCGCGCGCGTACTTACAAAACTAGATTCCTATGGATAAAACCCATAAACATTAAAATAAACATATCAGTTTCGCTTCATACCGTTTTGGCTCAAAAACGCTTTCGCGACGTTTCAAAAACTTATACCGCGAGTGATAGCAATTCGACAAATTTTCAATAGACTACAGGAAAACGGACTAAAGTGTGGTTTAAGCAAGAAAAAAATTGGAAAAACCACTTTGGAATATCTAAGTCACCAAATAACGGCTAAAGGTGTCCTGCCACTTAAACATCACCTGACACTTATTAAGAATTACAAACTACTTAGAACACAAAAACAACTGAAAAGCTTCATAAGACCACTCATGAACCTCCAAGAACCCAAATAACCGTTCCGATGAGTCGCCTCGGCAAAAAAGCGTTCGAAGACATCAAAAATCTGTTAGACCAGCCGTTTAGCACAACTAGCACGACTTCAACCCGGGTTAAGATTTATTTTGTAAATAGACTCCAGTAAACATACAAGATTGAAGATATTGAACGCCTACTATGACCTGGATTAATGACCAAGATTGAGAAGCCAGACCGCCTACAACACGCATAAAACATATTAACAACCAACAAAGAAATTAAAATTAATATTTTGATACCAGACTACCTGTCCTCAAACACAAGAAGTTATGAGACAACATCGAAGCATGCTGTTAAGACCCAGGCAAATATGTATGAGGTATAAATCGGTAAAGCTAGAAAATTTCTGCACACGCTAGATGAGCACAACCAACTGGTAGTACCACCCGACGTCCAGCAAGAGGTGTTAAAATACTACCATTTCAACGACACTACCAACCAGGCAGCCAGAGATAAAACTCTAGCCTCAATACTCAAAGCATTACACTGGCCCCGTATGAATAAAGACGTACAAACCTTCAAACAAAGATGTCTAGTGTATGCCCGAACAAAAACAAGACACGCAAGAGCAGGAAACCCGCTACTATCCCACCCCAGCAGTAAACCTTAGAAAAAAACCGCCATAGACTACGTAGCACCTCTAGACGTTACGCGGAACGGAAATAAATTTGCCGCAATAAGTGATATAACCACAAAGATACTGGAAAACAACAATCGGCAATTCACTAACCGGCATTTTAAAAACGCAGCAAAAAGATGGAAGTGCTTACATAAAACTACGGCCACATACCAACCTCAAGCAAACCCCGTAGACCACCGACACACCTAACTTAAAAAAGTCTCAGAAGTTTGTTGGAACAGAACCCACAAAAATAATGGGATAAACTTATAAGTCTAGCCGTGTTCCATAACAACAAGCGCAACAACGCAGCTGTAGGTAAGATAACCCCGAAAGAGCTGAAGACAAAAAAATCCGGAAAGAAGATTACGGCAAGCTACACAACGGCTACTTACCAGCAACGCCGTTATCCACGCCAAAAATATGTGGCAAAAGGTTAGGTTAGGTTAGTTCATTTATTTTGCCGCAAATTCAGGAATTCCAACCAAAATTATTAGGTGCAAGCAACATAGAGGCAGTACACGGGACCTATAAAAGTTTTTTTTTATCCGAAAGAAGGCGTACTCATCACAACACATTTTTTCTTAACCACAAAAACTGATCCTCCAGATAGAAGACTCGAACTCGAGACCCTAAGTGTACCAGTCGAGTACGCTAACCACTACACCACCTGGGCGGTATATGTGGCAAAAGTATACAAGCCCGGAGATGTAGTGATAGTCAGAAACAGAGCTCAAGGTCTAGCCAACAAATGGTTGGGCCCAAAGAAATTAATAACCGCAGCAGGCGGACACTGTTATTAGGTTGAAGACTCTATCTACCAAATACACTTAGACGTCATAAGACCCGCTCCAGCAGTTAACAACTTTTTCAGTATGCATTACAAGAGTAAACTTCCGTAAAAAAAGCAGTAAAAATTTGTTAACCTTAACACACGCCCCCTTTAAGAACGCGACAGTCAATCACAGCCAAGCAGTGTAAATAAAAGAAATAAGAATTTTTTTTAATTTATTTATTCTGAAGCCTCAACTACAAATACTTATCTTTGACAATCGAAAACTCCGTCTGACAAACCAAGCCAACATGTCCAAGCCAATACCGAGTATAAATTACTACCCAAATTCTACAACGACCCAACCACTGAGAGAGATAATATATTTTATTCACATAAAAATGAGTTGTTATTACCTACAAATAAGAGAAGAAAAGAATCGTACCAATTCCTTGATAACCAACACTTGAGCGGGTAGGAAAAAAAAAGATATTAAATAATCCTGCATAAACCACCTTCTGTCAAAAAACATAAGATCAAATATGTCACAAAAATACTCGGGCACAGGAAACGTACCAATTACTTGACAACCAACACTTGGGCGGGTTAACAAAATATTAAATTATTACGTCTAAATTGTAAAAGTACTGTGGCAGTTATAAATAGCAGTTCATTCACAATAAAAGGCTTTAGCACAACAACGATTGTTATACTTTTGGTTTGTACTTTTACATTGTTTGACAAACTTTAACAAAGGTTTTGGTTAAAATATTCCTAATAAAAACTTTAAAAAAATTTAAAAACTGCAACAAAAGTTTTAAAAATCCTTATAAAAATACAAATATAATAAAATTCACAAATCAGTTTGTAAATTTTAATTACAGATTAAAAACTTCAAAGTCTAAAAGTCAAATCAATCAAAACTTTCGTTGGGGTTGGTCAGTTCCTCTGAGTGCGCCCAGTGAGAATGGGAAAATTCTTGCCGACTTGCCGGAGAGAATCGGGAAAATAAAATACCCGGCGTAAAAAAAACTAACTAGAAATGCAATGACAACACTTGCACACATGCTTGCCAGGAGGCTAAAAACAAAAACACACCCCAAAAAGGTCCCAAAAACAAGCATAACAAATTCTGAAAGAAATAAACCAATATAGATGCAACAAACATAAAAAGCAATGGGGACTCTTTGGAAAATCTAAATTCGGCAAGGAATCCAAGGTCTTAACCGCAAAGCCTAGATGCACAGGAAGCTCAGGCAACTGAGCCAACTAAATCATAAGGTAATACGACAAAGACACAACAGCAATACTACAACTACCTACACCAAACACTCCTGATACATCAAGGACGCAAAATCAAAACCTGTCCAGCAGTAGCACGACAAAATCGCAAAAACCACCGGTCAAAAAAAAAGCAAGGACAGTAAAAAAACTTTAGGAACACACTTAAATTGCATTAGCTATAATCCCAAAAAAGTTACCAGATTGCTACCTCAACTTTAATGTGTCGGAAACTATCAAGACTACTATTTTGAGTAGTATTACCCAGTTTTCAAAAATAATCCTTTAATCTTATTCCTGAAAATAACATGAACAGACGAGCCAATTAAACAGTACAGCAACCAAAAATAATCAATTGAGAGTAAATAATTCCAGATTATGGATCTGAAGGACTTGCCTGACCAAAACAAAAAAGCATAGGTGCCGGGACCACAGTTAGAACCAGCAACCTGGTTGGCAGTGCAAAACACTACCAAAAACAAAACCTGACAAATAATCAATTAAAAAAAACCTTAAGGGGACACGCCTGCTTATGGATAAGAGCGCTTGGGAGAAGATAGTTAAGTTAAAGAGCAAACTGTTTTTAGGTTTCTACACAATAGCCTTTCCGTAAAAAAGATAGAAATAAGCCGAAAGAAACAAAGACCTTCAAGGAGTCTATGAACCAAAATTCATCACCGGTTGCCAAAAAACAGTAAAGATAAGTTCAATGTTTACATCACTGTGCGTCTATTGTCAAACACTACATTGATATTGCTCTTATCCAAGAGCCTTGATACTTCGTCGCAAAAGTTGCATTGCATTTTGGTTTTTGATTCAGAAATTCCATTTTGACATGTTTTCGGAAAATGTTTTTCTTAAAACTATTTTTTAAGTTCCTTTATAAGCTGGCAAAAACGAATGAAGGAGATAAGAAAAGTTTTATTAAACACAAGAATTACTCATACGTGTGAGCTATTTTTCAACATAGTCGCCAACAACATTGAGGCATTTGTATAGCGGGGCACCATATACCCTCCCCATACCACGTTACAGCCTGTATTGTCAGCCAATGTTGTAAACGGGTTTTCAGCATCTCGTTACTGTTGAATCGCTGCATTTCCAACCATTTTTTTCCGGGCTGTAAGGCGGGTAGTGGAACAACACCCATCCAAAATTCTTGAGCAATTTCTTTGCTGTATAAAGTCGTGCGTTATCATAAAAAAAGAATAATGCCCAATGATAACTTGCCTCTCTTTTTGTTTTGCATTGCTTTTCGTAAACGTTTAAGGGTTTCATAAACTCGCGTTTGGCGAGAGCTTCAATTGTAGTGGCCATGATAAAACTATGTTCACATAAAAACTACTAAACACTATTGCGCAAGCGCCACATCAATATAACAACGGAGTATGCATAGCCAACATAACAATTGCAATACTTTGTGTACTATGCTAGGAATGCCTAGTCTATTAGAGAATGCTGTATACACTTTTTAAAATAAAATGTTATTGTTTTTATATATAAACCCAAATTATAACCAACTCTGAAAAGAACAAAATATTGGTTTGTTTCTATATCTGAGTGTAAGCATTGTTGATCCGTTGCTTAAAATTATAAATTAACTGATTTTTAAAGCCGCGTTATTAAAATAATTATAAATTGAAAATATATTTAATAGTGCATGAGAAAAGTTGTTACACAACTGAAACAATTTTCCGATGTCATAATTATTAATTTATCCTGAACATAAAATCAATGGAGAGTATTCATGAGTAGAACGATTGGTAAAGTGAGGACACAGAGGTAAAAATGAAACATTCCAATGCAAATATAAATAATCAATCACGGAATTTGCAATTCCCTCTATGGTTGTAACTCATAATCCATTAGATATTTATAATATTCATTTTTGAACTGTGCATGGGTCAGTGAAGTATTCCGCACAGCGGGGCAGCACAGGAAGCAGGCTTCTAGGCATTACCATTCCGATTGAATTTGAGTACATATATGTATGCTTGTGCTAGTGGTGATCCCCCAAGGGGAGATAAAATTGAATCGTGGAAAACAAACTTAATATCGCCCTGGTGCTAACAATGTAAATCGCCATTTGAATACGTTTATGACATCAGGAAATGGAGGAGAGATATATATTAACACGGGAGCGAAGAGAAAAAAAAACATACTAGGAATTTAAGGGATCTTCCTCTGAATGTTATGGCAGTTTTCTTTGTCGAATTTTATTCACTACATTTCTTTCAGTTCATTTCCCTGACATTTATATCACAAAGCTTGTGCACTTTTGTGGGTCTGTTCGATTTTGATGGATTCTATTACCTGTTCTACCTTTTAATTAATTTTTATCGATTTAATGCTTAGAGTAGAAAAAAAATCTATACAAATATTGCCTCATGCAGAATGTATACGGTAGAACCAATATTGTAGAGCCATTATATTATTAAGTCAATGTTTGCGTAGCGTATATAAAATCTTGAGGTAGGAACTGATAATTCATAATCTCTTTTCACTCCATTTAAGGCTTGCCATGCTACATACTTTTAATAATAGCCCCAGGGAGGTCGTCAAATCAATCGATTATATAAGCATGAGTACAAACATTTATTATTTCACAGTGTTTCAACATATTTTAAAGACAGTTCCATCAATTGATCGAAAAGTGATTTCACATTCTAGTGGCTTTGCGTATTTCCCAGGGATTAAGCGAGAATCAATGACAACTGTTGTGAAAAGCAGCAATATTTGTTTTTACACTACATTTAATCACTTAATGCCTTAAATATTGATCGTTGGTTTGGTTTGCAGTGCTATTTAAAATAACAATGTAATTAATAAATCCATTCTAGCAAAAATAATATGATTTATATAAATTTCTCGCATATATAAAAAATATGTCAGTGCTGGAGCTGGAACATATGAGTTGAGGCGCATATTCAGGGCACAAATAGACGGATGATAGATAGTCAAGCACCCCGAATCGAAACATATTTTTTATGCTCTTCATAAGAAAGGATATATTATATTTATCACTTTGTGTGTGTGACTAAAAGCCAACGTGGGAAAAGCAGCTTAAATTTATTACTGTTTAATCTTATAAGAAATATTTCCACTATTATATCAAACTAAAATAATACTATTACTTAAGACTTAATTTAAGGCAAAGCAGTAAGCACCACTTAAAGCGCTTTACTACTACTACCACCACTACTAATACCACGTAGAAGTAATAAGATTATTTTTAAGTATCACCTTGATATTTAATGTATAGACCGCATATTTTTTATTACCTCCCTGTCTATAAAATGCTTATATTAAAATATTCTATGTGGAAATATATAAAAGTGGTGGTAGTCTTTGAATATCAGGAATACTTGATCTTGTGCAATGCATAAATTCATGTGAAAATTTGCCACTGCATAAAGTTATTCCAACAATCCTTTATTGTTGCGATATGTTGTCCTAGCCAATTCCACTCGCTTCTCATGTTAGTGTAAATTGATAAAATCCTAATATATTATGACAAAGCGCCAATAGGTGCAAGGCGATATTCAAATTTGTATTCCTTCCAAATACCAAAAACTGTACATTAATAATAACATTTTACATTGTATATTTTACACGTGAAACTCTAGAGTCTAGATAGTGTTTTATAAACTGACATTATCAGGATTTTGTAAAAAGGAAAACAATGGATGTGCATTCACCCCATTTGTAAAGCTACTGGGGAATTGTACATTTAAAATATAATATTATTATCCTATATATATATTTTATAAAGTACAAAACTATACAAATTATTAATTTAGCATTAATAGTGCAACAATTGAAAATAATTACTACACTTGATTAAGTTTTACAATAAAAATGTTATTGTTAGAATACTATAGAATACTATTGTGTCTTTAAATATGCATATGCAATTTAATAGATGCTGCAACCGGTCTAATTTTTATAGCAGTGCTTGCTATAATAACCTAGGAGAAATTATCAACTAAAAATTGCAAGAAGGTGATTATTTTAAATTTATCGTCTGATATTTTTGCTTTTAAACTAGGTTCTTTACCGTACACATACTATCTGAATAGCACACAAAGCCTTTCATTTTTTGTAACAACAAAACAGATTTTCTATATTGAGAAATCAAATTTGACACTTCAGAAATAAAAGCATATCAGATTCCCCATCACATCACTGGGCTTTCCTATTTGTTATTGCCATCCCTTATGTTAGTCAATAATTTTGTATCGATTACCTGAATCACTTTATATTTCCTTTGCACACCCTTCCCTTACCGTTAGCTACAGCCATGTCTAATATTTCATTAAAATCCATTAGAACAAATAAAGGGCTTGGTGTAAAAACCTAATTTTTTTAACAAAAATGTCACTTTTATGTGTAACGCAGTATAAAAAATAAACAACAGATATTACCAAGATACAAATCGTCAGAATATTATTTAAGCTCAAAAACTAGTCCTTCAATTGCAAAAAGCACTAACTAGAAAGCAATTAATGGGTGTACTTTAGAGGTGCTCAAGAAGTGAACTTTGCAGTCAAGGAAGATAGCTCTTGTTATTTGTCCTCAAAGAATACCCAGTTCTTACATACAATTGCATTGACCTGCAGGCCAAACTATGTTGAAGCACCAATAGAAGGTAGAAGATATCGTACCAAGTTACACATGTTGCAAGAAATGCTGCGTCTCAAACGATGCCTTTCAAACATCAGACAACCACTTCCGTGCGTAACGAGGCACTACATAAGACATTTATTTCCTCCGCAATTGTGGAAACAAATATGGAATCCAAAAAACAAACAAAAACGAATACTCTTTGCAGAACCGTAAATCCACCGATGCTAAATCTAAAACTTTCTAAAGCGGCCAACTGCAAGCTGTGCATAGAAAAAGATGCTCAGTGAGAACGGGCAACCAAACAAACTTCAACGCATAAAACAAAACATATTGCTGGAACAAACAAAGGTGACGCAACAGCAATACTTGACACAATCTACACTAAAAAATACTGCTAGTATCTCATACGCATAAGCAAAACTTGTCCAGTAGATGTACGTTAGTGTTGCAAAAACAAAAACTTCAAAAAAATCTTCAAGAGTATTGCTTTAACAATAATCCCAAAAGAATGCCCAGATTGCTCCCTGAATTTTATAAAAGCAGAACCTAACATTCTTGGTAAGATTGAAGGAGCAAAAACTGTTACGTTTTCAGGAATAAATTATAAAAAGAGATTCCTGAAAACCACGTGCACAGATAAGCTAACCAAAAAACACATTGGACAAAATTTTTTTTTTGAAAATAAGCTTCAGATCACAAGTCCAACAAATTTGCCAGATCCAAAAAAAGTTAATACATAAACCAAAACAATTAAAATTGGGCTATTAATAACGTTTGCACCAAGACATAAAGGCATAGACAAGGATTCTTAGAAAAAGATAAAAAATCAAAAAACCTACTGAACTTAGGTTTCTCGACAATAACACTCTGGGCTCTGTCCTTTCCCAAAACAAAAAGCAACGATCCGAAAGAAGCAAATCACGTCCAGAAAGCTTAAGATAAAGATAACTTCTATTCACCAAATAAACAACCCGACGGTAAATTCAATATTGAATAATGTGGAGCTCAACTTATACCACTTTGTTGTCGTTGCTGCTTATATTGTCAAACACAACCTTAAATCCAAAAATCATATCATAGCAAAACACACACTAAATCTACTTATAAAACCTATGTTTCAAAAACTCCAAATCAAACTACAAACGCTTAGATAACTGATAAGTGGACACTGTAACCTAAATAAGAACATGCATAGAATAGAAATAAAAACGGGCGGTTTGAAAGACAAAAATACTTTACTTCTTCTTAAGTAAGTAAGTAAATGTCAAGCATATAATAAACAACGCCCAGCTCAATTTGAAAAGCAAACACTAACAGCCAAATTAGTTTAGTTAGTTTAGATTTATGGCAAATCAGCCTAAAAAGACTATTAATGACGCTTCTTACTAACAGCCAGAGTTGATCGCTTTGTCATGATTTCTGCATTAAGCAAACGCAAACTGCTAAAACGCTCCAAAACAGCCTTCGGCAAGCTAAAAAAAAGCAGTCAGCATGTTCGGCAAAAGTTAAAGGAAAGTAAACCACAGCTTGCAATTCAACTACAGGACCTTTGCTTACTGCAGCTCACAAAATACTTGCTTTCGCCCGAAAACACATTAAATTGACAGTGGAAGATTAAAAACACGTATTGTATACGGATCAATGCAAAATCTGTCTTTATGACAAAGATAGTCAAAATAAGGTATACAAAAGAGCTGGCAAACGTTATGCTGCCTGTACTCGGTCACCTCGAGTTATTAAGGTTAGTTTAGATTTTTGGCGTATCAGCCTAATAAGACTATTAACGCCGATTCTTTTCTCTAACTATAAAAAAATGTAAAATAATATGCTGTAAAATGGCATATTAAAGAATAAAATTAAATAAATAAATAAATAAACAACAAAGATAAAATAAACGTTCACAAACTTTAATGACTATAGCAATAATGACTAGATAGTTCCAACAGTGTCTAGGGTGTAAAAAGTCCTAAACACTGCTGGATTTTACGATACACAAACATTAATCATAATAAATTAACAATTATATCCATACACCCAATTTGCTCTGTCGAATAAATTCAAACAGACGATCGACTTCAACGATCTGGTCGCCCAAGACAATCGACAAACTGGGTGATAATTCAGACGTAACTCTTTGTTCCGAAAACTGCCGACAATCCAATAAGATATGACGAACAGTCAATGGGACATTACAAGTATCACAAACTGGCGGCACCTCAGATGCAAACAAATGCCTGTGAGTCCATCGACAGTGACCGATGCGAAGTCGCGTGAGGATAACCTCTTCCCTACGCTTCGGCCTGCATGACGAACTCCACGGTGTAATAACGCTTTTAGTGCATCGCAGCTTGTTGTCTTGAATAGCAAACCACTCAGTTTGCCAGCTAGACAGCAGCTTTTGATGTAGAAAATTACAAATATCCCTAACGCAAACTTTAAATGAAACATATTCAGCGCTAGTTATTGCCAATTTGGCAAGCGCATCAGCTTTTTCATTGCCACTGATACCTACGTGACTGGGGATCCAGACAAAGTTAACAGTGACATTTATCTGAGACACCTGAAGCAAAATTGAATGAATTTGCCTCAGCAAGTAATGATCAGGATATTGGTCATCTATGGCGTTTAATGCACTCAACGAGTCTGTACATATAACATAATTTATACCTGCGCTTAGTTGGATGTAGAGAAGAGCCTGATAGATAGCATACAGTTCTGCAGTATACACGCTGCTAACACTTGGCAAGCCAAATGTAAATTGCAGCTCATCTACCAGAAAAGCACAACCCACACCGTCGTTACTTTTTGAGCCATCGGTATAAATCCAAGTGGCATTTACATTCATTGCTTGAATTTTTGCAAATTCAGTTCGATATTCAACTGGTAAAGTTGAAGCTTTGCTCATTCTCGATAATGCAGTATTTAACCTTGGACGTTGAAAAGTCCAAGGAGGATCGCGACAGTAAGACAGTTGATATACATCAGGGAGTTGGAAATCCAGTTCCCGAAGTATACTGCAATTTCTTATAGCAACCGGTTTTTGGGACCGTATCCTGATGTTGTATAGATCGTCGAGACCATTATTGTACACGACAGGAAACGTCGGATGCAAGCGTTTAGCTTTTAGTTTCGCGGCGTACCTAATTGTCAAAATTTTACGCCGAAGATAGAGTGATGGTTCAGCTGCCTCACACAAAACACTAGCAATAGGGCTAGTGCGAAATGCGCCAGTTGCTAAACGAATTCCAGTATGGTGAGCAGGATCAACAATACGTAATGTGGATGGAGCTGCGGAAGCATAGATTATGGAACCATAATCTAGTTTTGAGCGCACCAAAGCGCGATGCAGAAGTAGCATTGTTTTCCGATCCGCTCCCCATGACTTTCCACTCAACGACCTGAGCAAGTTTAGTGCCGGGACACATCTTGATCTCAGATTTATTAAATGAGGACGCCAAGTCAGCGCACGGTCAAATGTGACACCGAGAAATCGAACACTATCCTGTACAGGAATAGGTTCTCCCCCAAGATATAATAAAGGGTCACCGTGTGGGGTTCGCCTTCTACAAAAATGGATAAGCAACGTTTTACTAGTAGAAAAAGTGAATCCATTCTTATTAGCCCAGTTCAAAATGTGATTGATTGTTAACTGAAGTTGACGTTCCAATGTTGCCATGTTTCTCGAAGCACAATAGATAGCTACGTCGTCAACATACATACATCCGCTTACCGGATGCTTGATGAACTGACTTATGCCGTTAATCGCTATCATAAATAGTGTCACGCTTAGAATAGACCCCTGAGGAATACCATTCTGTTGCTGACGTATGCCCGAGATGTTGTCACCTACACGTACCTTAAATGAACGGGAAGTTAAAAAGCTTTGTATAAACAATGCCATGCTTCCGCAAATACCCCATGAATGAAGCGTTCGTAGAACATTGTACTTCCACGTCATGTCATACGCTTTCGCAATGTCAAAGAATACAGCGACAAGATGTTGATTCTGTACAAAAGCATTTTTAATTGCTGTATCCAACCGAACAAGGTGATCAGTCGTAGAACGGTGACGCCTTGAACCACATTGTATGTCAGCAATTAAACCTCTTGAATCTAATAACCAAGTAAGACGCTTATTGATCATTCTTTCTAGTAACTTGCATAAGCAGCTAGTTAGAGAGATAGGCCTATAACTTGTCGGGAGCTTTTTATCTTTATCAGGTTTAAGTACTGGTACTATGATAGCAAGTTTCCACGACTCAGGACAATACCCTGCTGACCATATCCGGTTATAGAGTGCCAACAATTGAAGTTTGGCAGAGCGACTTAATTGCTTAAGCATAGCATTGTGTATCAAATCGACACCTGGAGCAGTATTGTGTGCTTCAGATAATGCCGAGTCAAATTCCCAAACACTAAACGGTGCGTTATATAATTCATTTTCAGCAGAGACAGTCACCTCGAGTTGTTTTTGGAGGTGGCTCAGTAATGTTTTGGGCAGAAATTTCTTTAGAGGCACACGCAGATCTTGTTCCGATTGACAGAAGCGCATTAAAACAGCACAACGATTCATAGCAGAAATCCTAGAAGAACATTTGATGCCTTATGCTAGATATGTTGAAAATGGTTTTCTGTTAATGCAGGAGTATAATGCACGACCACACGGGGCAAGGATTGTAAAACAGTACCTTGAAGAAGTAGATATGCAAAAAATAAACTGGTCTGCTGAAAGCCCGGATCTTAATTTTATTGAGCATATTTAGGACCAGTTCAAAAAGCTTGTAAGACGTCGCATATCTGCTGCAACAACACGCGAAGAGGATTAGAACAATTTTCCCAAAGCAGGCATACAGGACGTGTTAATCTCTATGACAAACCGAATGAAGAGTGTCATACAGAATAGAGGTGGCAATACGTCGTATTGACAACTGATTTTCATCACTGTTTGCCTCTTCAGTTCAATTTGTTGTAATGTAAAATACCCATCAAAGTCCTATAAAACTGTGACAAAACAAAGTTTGTACTTCTCCTTAAAATTAAAAAACCAACACACCCAAAACCCAAAAATCTGTACAGCTTAGTAGCTTTCACACCATCCAATTTGATTGGATAGTTTTGGGAATAAAACTCAATAGGTATTTAAGATATTTTTTGTTTGTTTGAAAAAGTGTCACTATCATAAAATCGACCAAATTAGTAAAATAACCCACTTCCGAGTAAAACAAGAGTCGACTGAGTTAAATTATTTTTATAAATAACTCACGCAACAAACGCTCAACCACCACACCGAGCGTATTTAGTTGCAACAAATGGAATATCTAAGTACAACAAGCGGCATGATGCAAACAACACCAACTGTAGCCATGAAGGCAATGCTTTGCTTGTCTTCCCTTAACATCTACGTTAAGAAGATAGTGAAAGCGGCAGCAGGGCGGCTTTGATACACTGCATGAAGAAGTGACAGACACTGTTTCTTCTTAAAAGTGGCTGTTAAAAAAATATGCTTAAAAGTGCAAACAGACAAAATACCACCCTAATTTGTATTTTAAAGACCCTAAAATGTACAAATGTAGAAAGAACAAGAGCAAAACGTAGATAAGGTTAAAATCCTATAAATCTACACCGATGGGTCTAAAACATCCCAAGGCTCTGGTGTGAGAATCTACTCGCAATATATAGATACCGCAATATTTTTACCACTGAGAATACACACCACTATTCTCCAAGCAGAGATAACCGGGATCATCTCTGGACGAAAAGGTTAACTACCAAAATGTGTAAACCTAAGCCATGGACCACTACATCTCTCAAAAGCCTCACCACTCTAAAAATACGGTGGTATAATACCCCAGGTTGTAGATAGGCAAAAGAGACAAAGAATACTCCAAGCCCTAAGATAGCCATTTATTACCTACAACTCTCTAAAAAAAACCTACAAATATTAACAGAAGTCTGAACAAAACATTGTCAACTTAGGAAACACGTGCATACAAAGTTTAAAATAGCCCAACATGTAGAAGATGTAAAATTACCAAGAAAAGCAAATCCATGTTGGAGAACTGGCTCAACATGGCCAGAATAAAGGAAACTACTCCAAACAATGTCCTGACATACATCAAACATATAAGTTGGTTGTGCGTCATGGCAACGAACTGAAGTTACCACTAGAAGAGGTACAAAGGGCCTACTGAGGCCCAAGTGCAGTAAAATTTGATTCACCTTCCACCCAAAATCCAGAATTTACAACAAACGTTGAAACGTATATCAATTAGTTCAAGAATTTTTCACTTTAACTGCAAATACCGTTTGCAGCCAATTTCTCATAAGCGTAATTTCACTGCGGAAGAGAAACTGTTTCCTCGCGCAGTTTTAGCTTACCCTTGCTCTCTCTTGTTTGAGTCGGTCCGATACATTTCGTCTTCTTAACTATTATAATAATTACGTTTATCCACCGACCGCAATAGATATTTTAACAAAGCGGAAGACTATAAGCAAAAGCGTCAACCAAAAAACTTCAGTTTTCTATGCAATATTTTGATTCCATGCAAACCTTAAATATAACTAACATCTTTAACCGTATTTGCAGTTATTATAAATTTTCTAAAAAAAAATACAAAACAGCGTTTTTGATTAATTTTTGTAACCAGATAAAAAAAAATTTAGCTTTTGGGCAAAACAAGAAAACGCCGTTGCTTCTGCGGTAAGCAAAAAACCCCAGTAGTTATGTTCTGTCAAAGCAAAAGTTCAAATGTTATGGAAGTTTCCTTGCGCGGCAAAAGAAAAAGTTCAGGCATCAATATCAATAATGTCTATGATTACGTCTTCAATCAATAAAAATACTTGTAATTTACTATAAATCAACTGTAAATAAAAAACAATTTACATAAAGAAATTGGTTTGTTAACGGCACTATTTTCAAAATTAATAACAGTCATCAGAAAATAACCAAAATTAATTTACGAAATAGATTAGATAAAACTTCCAAACTATTGGCCAAAGTTTGTAATTGGTTGCTAAATATAAACACCCAAATTCATTCACATTGTAAACCTTGGGTCCCACAGACCTCATAAGAAATATGTTGCACAAGAAAGAAACTCTAAAACTACAGATGTCCCAAAGACCAAAATGACACATAGGTTGGAACCCACAAAAACAAATAACGAAGAAGGCAAGCTTTGCTATCATTGAGCAAATATGTATCGGCTTTCCAGCAAAAGTGGTTACCATCAAGTGATGCGCTAAGGACATAATCAAAAATGAACCAAAACCTGACAGACCAACATCATGAAATAGTCAAGCAGCATTGCTCTGCAATCGCCAGTAATAAAATCCAAACTGGTTATGCCCTAAACAGTCTGAAAGCAGTGGCCACAACTTGCAGAGTGTACCTGATATGAATACCAAATAAACCGGAAGATAAAAGAAAGCCTCATGGCAAATCAACTCGCCAAAAAAAAGCAAAGAGAAGATTTACTGGACCAGAACCTCAAAGATCCTATGAGAGACTGGAAAAGAAATAATCCGCAACAGACTTCAGGCAAAACACAGCAACCTGTAGAAAATCAGGAACTATCACATGATGTCAAAACCGTAGTATTAGACTGCAAAGGCATAGAATGGGAATAAGAATGAACCCTCTATGCCGCGGGAGTATGAAAGAAAAAAAGAGTCCAATACACTTGCAAAGCAACGCACAGCCATAGAGCTGCTAAAGAAGTAAAACAGCAAAGGTGTACAAGTTCAACAGAACCGCAGTACAAAAAGCGCCAAGCAAACCACCTCAAGGTAAGGAAGAATAAAGATGAAGTTTTAAATTGATAAAAACCACTAGACAGTATTAAGTAATCTACTAAAATTAAAAAAATAATGATTAATCCATTATTTAAAATTGCTGAAATAAATGCAATATTAACATATAAATTCAGCAGTACGGCAGAGAAAACATGTGTGATTAACAGCTCTAACAAAAAGTAAGCAACGGCCCCAAGCGGTCACGAGTTGGATGGGTGTCCCCGACAAAGTAATTCAGAGCGTAGCGTTCTTTCCAAATAAATCCGTTACCTCATATAGGCATCCAAGCATACACATGTTTTTTTTTCTGTGGCTCGGTGTCCCCGACACATTGATTACCTACCCAGAAAGGAAACAGCGTGACTAAGTATACAGGTAAATGCTTATTAGTACTAGCTTATTGAAAAGATCAAAAGATAATAGATTATCATTGAAAGTTTCCAATTAATCGGAAGAAACTTAAAGCTAACTTTTCCAAAATCATGGAATTCCGAAGGCATTTTAATAATTTTATTAATTTATACAGTAGCTAAAAGAATCACTAGTACTTAAATCTGAATTATCTTCAAAGTTGTGTACATTTGCATATTATTAAATAACAAATTAGATTCAAACTATAAATGTTGCTAAAATATGATCTAATACTTGAGCGTTAGAGCCAAATGATATTTCGTAGTCCAATCGAAGTTTGCTTAAAGCAGTATATTATTCTCAAATCTGTTAATTATTTTATACAAAACATATTAAATTCGACTTGCTTAACGCTAACCAATTAAATAATTAAACATATATACATACTACCGAACCCGTTTAGTAAAGAAATGGAGCTATGGATATGAAGAATTTGTTCTTAAAAATGCACCTTATTTATAAAACAGAATATTGTAATTAAATTGTGCTAATGATGTTTGAATATTCGTGGCGCCGGTAGTTGTTTTTAAGGTTCCGGAGAAAGTTTTGTATTGTAAAGAATTTTTGTCCGATAGTTGCATGCATTAAAAAAGCAGGAAGATTGATTATTTCCCGATGGTAATACAAACATCTCCGAAAGTTTTATTCATGAATCTCTTGATAATATTGTACGTGTTTTTAATACGCACTCAATGAAAGTTTTCCCTGTGATCCATTGAGGCAAAGAGAAAATGTTAATATAATAAAATCCCCCGTTGCCTTGCTGTGCCAGCTAGCGTGTGCAATTGACTTTTATTAACAGTAACAAAATTTTAATATGTTTAGAATTATTCTCATATATGGAAAATGAAACGCTATTGGATTCTCAGAATATACTGTAAAATGCTCGATTGGGCGTAAATTGGAATAGAATGAAGACAATATCGCAATCGTAATGAAACGTTGAATTCATTGTCATTAATTAAAATCTGGAGATGCAATCAATTATGCGCGAGTTAAAAATGAAACAAAAGGGATTTTTAGGGGTGCAAACTTTTCTACAATAACTTGTAAAATATTAGGGTTGTGAAAGGTTATTATGAAATGGTTAAGGAAAGGCGGTGTAGATATATGTGTGTGTGTATGAGTGTATGTGGTTGATGGTAATGGGTAACGGGTGCGGTAATATATAATATAGCAATACAGGCGATACTTACCCTCGCGTAAAGTAACCATGTAGTAGGACTCCTTGCTTGCTAAACTTGCCCCCATACCGTTTACAGCGACTACTCTAAAGCTGTACACGGTGTAGGGGTGTAAACTAGTTACTTGGTAACTGGTGGAGTTAGTCGGTGTCAAAATTCCATCTATAACATCCCATTCAGTATCCTCTCCAAGTCTGAAACAATATTAAAAAAAAAATCAATTGTTTTATCCGGGTAAAATTCTCATTGTTATGTATTATTTTAGGACAATGCGATTTACATTTTCAAGATTATGATTCAAGCTGTAAGCAAACATACTCGGCACGGTAATAGTTTCAAAGTAAAATACTTTGTACTCAACGTCCATCTCACTTTACAGGTTGCAAAGTTATTATACATATAGTTATGTAAATTAGAAATGTATGTATAATCCAAACAATCCATGTACTTCAAATTAAACTGAAAGGGGTTACATTAAATAAGCTAAATTCACCCTTTACAGGTGACGTGTCCGTCACAGCCACTAACAGTTTCACTCAATTTCTAATCTACATCACCAACCCTAAGATGCTCTATTATAAATGCATTATTAATTAACACGATACTCGTTATATTATATTATGAAATTGTAGTTTATACTCTATAAACCTTATCTAACCTCTTAAGCAGATCAAAGTCCTTCGTAATAAAATAAGGCAAGGTGACTAATGTTTATAGCATAATTACAATCTTCAATGAGTCAAGCGCCTTAACAATCGCCAATAACAATTAAGAATATAATACCTAGTAATGTTTTAATCTTTTTTAGTTGTAAATTTATCAAACAATGCCGCTATAAAAAAAAAGACTTGAGACTCTTTTAACATCGTGCTATAAAGGTGGCGCATTTATAAAAATGTAAAAGATTTTCACGTAGGTATATGTAAATGTATGCAGTAGTATCAGTAGAATAAAGCTAATTACAGCAAATACAAGATACTACAAACTTTAAAAAATGTTCGACGGCTCACCTCAAGAAAAATAAAGTACCCTCGCATCCGTTGAGTCACTGTGGAATAGTATGGATACATAGAGCAAATAGCAATCAACTCAACTTTATTACATTCTATGTTTGGTAGATCAATTTCGTGCAATAATTTATTAGTTTTTACTTGATACGAGCTTATATTTTTTATTTAAATATGTATCAATTGCTTCATATACACCCCCATTAATATTTTGATTATTATATATTAGCTGAAGCTTATTCACCAAGCAACGTTTGAGTGCTAACAGTTTTTCCATTTCTAAATCATTTCGTTAAATAAGTTGGCGTTATACTCCAATGCATAGAAATATTGAAAACATAATCATCAATACGACGTTAATAAAGCTACTGCAACATTATATAAGCCCTCAACGAGAAATAAATAAAAATAAGACAAAATACAATGTTAAATAAAATTGTTACCTTTATTCATATGAGCCATTAGAAGCAAGTGTGGCACTAGAAACACTAAATCGGCAATAAATGCAAATCATTGCAACGAAGATGTAATGTTAACACTGCATGCACAACCTCTCGACTGACTGAGATGTATCGGCGTCGTACGCCAGCTGCCGTTGCATTGGAGATGATAAGCCGGCTGAGAAAAAATTGTTTACTTCAAACGCACGACTCGAATGATCATTAAAATACGAGAATCGAAGTACTGTACTAATAATATAAAGAATTTTAATAATGCCAGTAATATTATTTCAGTGGATCAGTAAACAGTAAAATATGTTTATTTTTAAATATATTTATTTAGAATGATTTTTAATATTCATTTCGACTAATAGTTTAGATTTAGTCACTGTTTACAAATCTCAAAAAACAATTTTTCAGCTTGTATTTTGGATCAAAATCACTTTTGTTTACGACGAGAAAAATCTTTGCAGCAGCTCTAATAATAATTTTTATTTTGGAAATGCTACCCTACGAAGACCAGGCTAAAAATAATTGTAAGCGTCACGGACAAGAAAGCATTTGCAGCACTTCCATGTCTGCAAGCTGCAAACAGTGCTTTTCTGCCTTGGATACTTAATATGTATACTATAGTACTTGTATCAGGTATCTCTGATCATTATGGGATATTAGTATCATTTTCTAGTAATATATCAGAAAACAAAACTATTAGGATAGCAAGACGTTTTAAAAACAATTCAATTAATGAATTTGTAAAGGCATTAGCCAATGAAAATTGGAATGATGTATACAACACTGCTAATGTTGATGACAAGTACAATAACTTCATAAATATTTTTCGATATTATTTCGATTTATTTTTTCCGGTTGAGCGTTGTTGCAGTAAAAGAAAGTCAAAAACTCAATTACAGTTTAACAATCCTGAAATTTTGTACTACAAGGATAATATGTTATTATATGAAATTATAGCCACCTATGACCCTAAGTATAAACAAGTACTCAAATATTGTAGAGAACAATACAATAATGAATTAAAAAAATGCCGTACTAATCACTACAAACATAGACTAGAGCAGTCTGCAAATGTAACAAAAACGTCATGGGATATAGTAAGAGAACTTACTAATAAAAATAACAAAAGCAACAATAATGTTGATGCAAAATTGTCAGCTAATGAATTTAACAATTCATTTGTCAGCACAGCCACTACACTTTTGAATAGCTTGCATTTAGATGATGACAACTATAATTGTAGTTTACCTGCACATCAATATTCATTTTTTTTACACCTACAACAGAAAGTGAATTGTACAATGTCATTGCAAATTTTAAAAATAAATTGTCAAGCGGAATTGATGAAGTGCCAATCACAATCATAAAGAGAGCCAAAGATTGTATAATTGCTCCAATTTGTCATTTAATAAATGCGTCATTTGAGCAGGGTGTATTTCCATTAAAACTTAAAATCGCTATAGTAAAACCAGTATATAAAAAGGGAGATCCAATGAATTTTAATAACTACAGGCCAATTAGTTTGTTGCCGTCTTTCTCCAAGATATTTGAAAGTGTAATGGCATCTAGACTAACTGCTTTTTTTAGCAAAAATAGCTTGTTTAGTCAATACCAACATGGCTTTATAAAAGGTAAAACTATAAATACTGCTATATTTGAATATACAAATCTAATAACAAAATATATTGAAAGTGGTCAAATGGCTTCTGGTATATTTTTTGACCTGTCGAAAGCATTCGACTGCATTAATCACAATATTTTGTTATTAAAATTAGAAAACTATGGTGTAAGAGGAGTAGCTCTAGAGTGGTTTAAATCATATTTAACCAACCGAACACAAACAGTTCAATTGCAAACAGAATCAAAAATTGAATACTCAGAAACTTTAAATTCTACAATTGGTGTACCACAGGGCAGTGTTCTAGGGCCCTTGCTATTCAATGTGTTTATAAATGACTTATTTTCTATAATGATAAATGGTAACGTACATTTTAAAATTGTTAATTATGCTGATGACACAAACTTACTTATTGGAGGAACTAATTTTATGGAATTAGTATCGAATGGATCTTGTGCAATAAATTTAGTTTTTAATTGGTTTGCTACAAATAGACTGGTTTTAAATGAAAGTAAAACTCAGTGCATATTATTTAAAATCAACAGTTTACTAAGTACTCCATCTGAAATAATATTATCTAGAAAAAAATTTGATTTTACTGTGTCTACTAAATTACTGGGATTAATTATAGACGACAAATTGAAATGGATTCAACATGTAGAATATGTTTGCAGTAAACTCAGCAGCATCTGCTATATGCTTTTAATTTTAAAAAATAATTGTGATATTAATACAACTAAAATGGTATACTTCTCAAACTTTGTGTCAATTGTGCGATTTGGTATAATATGCTGGGGTAGCTGCACCGAATTAAGTCGAGTACTGAATTTGCAAAAACGCGCGTTAAGAAACATGCTTGGCATGAGTGCCAGAGAATCATGCAGAAAATTATTTCAACAACATAATTTTTTAACAGTTGTTGCAATATACATTGAAGAATGCTTGCTGTTTCTTTGGAAACACCCTTATTATTTTGACAATCATATTTTTAATCACAACTACAGTACTCGGCATAAGCAAAATTATATGTTTCTCAGGCATAATTTATCATTTTTTGAAAAAAGTGCCAAATATATGTGTCTGAAATTTTATAATAAGCTTCCGTCTGCCATAAAAAACATCTCTAACTACAAATTGTATAAAAGAGAAATTCGTAAATTATTATGTACCATTGAGCCATATTCTGTGGGGGAATATCTTTTGCACAAAGTATAGTTCATATGTATTGTATATACTAGGTTTAGACACTGTTTTATATTTGTTGTACGCTTTATGTACTTGCAGCTTTGTATAAAATAAAGAATGTTAAATTAAAAAAAATTAAATTAAAAAAATTAAATATACTTTAACAATGACTATTTATATATAACTCAAGACTTTGATTTGGCAGAAAACTTTTCGTAGCACCTTTTCCTGTATGGCCCAACGTAGACAAACCCAGACCCAGCAAAAAACAACTGTGTTCGGTCGTAAACTCCATATTCTGTATACGGTTCCCACATAGGGTAAAACAACTTAAAAAAAAGTGTGCAGTATATACTGCACTACCTCCTTGGAAGCGGTGCAAGTAGATGCATGAGTAATACCCATTAAAAAAATCAGGTACATGCGTAAAAAAAGAAGCAAAATAAAAAAGTTTATAGAATAGTGAGCGATCAGTTGGAAAAGCCAAGGCGGTAAAACCAGTTTGGACCAAGTCACTGATTAACAAATACTACAGGACAATGACTATATTACCCAAGTCTTGAGAAGAGAAGAGCACGGACAAAGTAAAGTGACTTGTGCCATCACTGTGGAAAGATAGATTCAATTAGCATGCCATAACAAAATGTACCTACAAAGGTTTAAAATAAGTGAAAGTGACGTATGCTAGCACTGTGGGGAAATAGACTCAATTAGCACGCCATAACAAAATGTACTCATTTCATCTACATCAGAAATGAAACCATATAGAACGTAGAAAAACAAATTAAAGGTGAACATTTTGTTGAAACGATGCTGGTTTGCGTATACTTGTGGAGTCATAAAGACAACATCATTCCTCCATTAGAAAAGAAAAATAGAAGAAAGAAAAGACAATAAACATAACAATGCTTTCAGTACGTATACATATACATATACCTAGTCACGCCGTTCCTTTTTGTTGTATTGGCAATCGATGTGTCAGGCACACCAAGCCACAAAGAAGACCATGTATGTGTATGTTTAGATGCCTATATAAAGTACGGATCAATTTGGAAAGAACGCCACGCCCTGCATCATTTTGTTGGGGACACCCATACAACTCGTGACCGCTTCGGCCGTCGCTTTACTTTTGTTAGCGCTGTTAATTATACCTATTTTTTCTGCCGTACTGCCGACAAATTAATTAATAAATATGTTTATTATTTATTAACTAATTAATTAGACTAATATTATGCTATTTATTAATAACTAATATTAGTTGATGCAGCCAAAGAGACGGAGCAACACCGACCAATCACAGCGTATCATTCCCTCTCTACCTCCTATAAATATTCAATTTTTGAGTGTTTCAGTCAATTGAGCCATAGCCACAAACATACGCGGACTAAGTCTTTAGGATCTACATAGACAGGATTTCAACCGTATCTGGCCTCCTCCCCTGCAAGACCACAACCGTAATTGCAGTTCTCAGGCAACGGCCCCAGCCCTAGTGCTGTCTACAACAACATCTCCACCGTAGTCACATCCCCAGGATTGTCCGAGGGACTGCAACACATACACCCGGTGCTTGCATACCCCGCCCGGGTTTTAAGACGACCACTAAACCTTGCCACGTGCAGGTTCACGTCGTCCACAAACCAAACATCAAGTACACATCCCGAAACGTCTCCGACGCTCCAAAAACCACCAGAACACCATCTAGACCTGGACCGACAACTTTCGTCAACCTTCACAGAGGCATGCCGGTAACATAGTCTAATACATGATAAGTGGTTATGTAATCTTAAATTACTTTTGACACAAGAGTGTTAGAAGATCTTATAATATGTCTAGTCAGTATCTAAAGCGTTTTCATGATAAAAACATCACAGAGTAGAATTTATTTCATGTTTGGTTTGCTTGATAATTTTTTTTTTGCTCCATTTTTAGTTTTTTTTTATAAGGCCACATTCATAGCCAAATTTTCTGCACAATTGTTGATATAATTTAAGCAATAAATTTATGTTTTGAGTTATATAGTTTAATGCAGAAAATGAGTGGAGCAATTTAGTAAATAGCAAATAAATATATTATATTAGTAGTGAATTGAATTATCTGGTAAATATTATGTTAAGTTGTAGAATTTTTAAGGCTAAAAAGCAAGAAATAAACATATATGTAGGTTTAAAATTAATAAATAATGTATTTTATGTAAATTTTCATTCAGTAAGAGACACATACCCGTGTTTTAGAGTATGCACTCATCATCAGTGTGCTTAGCAGCTCACATTTACAATCAATTAACTGCACAGTTAGACAATGTCAAGGCTACACTCTTAAAATGTCTAGCATTACGCCAACCAATAAATTACCCCCAAATATTTCTATCTAAACAACCACTTAGAAACCGTTGAACAATACATTTATCTGAGACATAACATTAAACTGGGTAAACCAAAACATTGGAAATTACAAAACAAATTGGCCAATTTTTGGAAAGATGAACTATCTTTGAAGAGAAAGTTTTAATTTCCCTAAAAAAGTATACAATGCAATCATTCTCCTTCTTCTTCTTTCCGTGTCTTATCCGCTGTGGATATTGGCAATTATCATAGCTATCTTTACCTTATTGATAGATTTTTTAAACAGTTGGATTGAGATCACTCCAAACCACTGGCGCAGATTTTTAAGCCAGGATATTCTTTTCCTTCCTGGACCTCTTTTTCGCAGCACCTTTCCTTCTAGAACAAGTTGGAGTATTCTATACCTTTCTTTGTGTCTCATAATATGTCTAAGGTATTCTAGTTTTCTGGTTTTCAAAAGTGATCATTATTTCAAGATCCTTTCCAACTCTCCGAAAAACCTTCTAATTTGTCACTCGATCCATCCATGTAATCTTCAGTATACGGCTTTACGTCCACAACTCAAAAGCTTCTAGTCTGCTTTTTGAGTCCTTCGTTAGTGTCCAGAACTCTGCGCCGTACAGCAGAGTAGAAAAAACATAGCATCATATCGTTCTGATTTTAAATTGCAAAGTCAGATCTGAACTGGTAAATATTTTACTCATTTGTGTGAATGCAGCTCTTGCTCTCTCGATTCTGCATTTTACTTCTCTAGAATAGTCTTAATGTTGGTTTATGAAGATGCAGTAGTGGTGTTTGTCAACCTGTTTGATAGGTATGATGTCGTGGGTCAGGTTTACCGATGGTGAATTGTTTTTGGTGACTACCAAGCATTTGTTTTTTTATATTTAAACAAATTTTTTGTTTCTCGCTAGTGGATTTGATCTTTTCCATGATAAGTTGGAGTCTTTTGGCACTACTGGCTATTATGACGGAGTCGTCTGCATATCTGATGTTATTGAGGAGTTCACCGTTGACTATAATTCCCTCTTCCATCCAGGGCTTTTTTGGAAAAATTTCCAAGTATATATTAAAACGCATAGGCGAGAGCCCTGCCGCACACCTTTACATATTTTTATTTTCTTTGTTTTATGGTCTTCTACTTTTACTTTTGCTGTTTGTTGCCAGTATAGTTTTGCTATAATGCAAACGTTTTTGTCGTCAACTTCCGTTTTCCAAATATCCTGCAAGATCAGTTCTTTGTGTTTTACCCTGTCAAAAAATTTGCTGAAGTCAATAAAACATAAGTATACATTGCAGTTGACGTCTCTACATTGCTGAATCAGAACGATTAATGCAAAAAGTGCTTCCCTGGTACCTACGCGATTGCGGAACCCAAACTGTGTTTCCTCAATGTGTGCTTTACATTGTTGGTATATTCTATTATGTATAATTTTAAAAAATATATAAATTTTGTTGTTTTTTTTGGAACAGTGACAAAAGTAGAGTAGCCAATCTGTGGGTATTTCTCTAGTATCATACATCACATTATATAGGCGGGTAAGAGTGTTTATACCTTTTTTGCTAAACAAATTAAAGATCTCTGCTGGTATTTTATCTGGACCTACTGCCTTTCCAGTCTTTGTAGTTAGTTCAACTTGTAACTTTGATGTAAACTCAGTAAGTGACTGCTGTTGTAACTACACAAATAACAGTTTTTACACACACATGAAGCGCAATGGCCTTAATAGAAGAAATTGCAATAATTTTAAAAATAAGCTTAAACCGACACTCCTAAACCTACATCACTATTTTCAAAAATGTTCAACTTTCCAGAACCAAACAGCAGACTAAAAGCAACAAAAACGTTGATAATTTTAACTCCGGTTAGTCTAAGTTTTACACAAAAACCAACCAACCAAAATTGATAACATAAGTAAGCAGACATACAAATCAAAAACTGGTTATGAGTTGCTTGAAGATTCAAAACCAAAAGCTAAACTTTAAAAACTAAACTGTTTTCTATACTGCAAAGAAAATATTGATATAATTTAATGTAATCTGCGTCACTGCTAAACAGTTTAGAAATACTATGTCACTAATAATAGCTACTGATAAGTTTATTTAATTCAACAAAAATGATTTACAGAACCGGTCTTAAAGTTTGCAAAATTGTGTGCGATTATAAAAATAACAACCACACATTTTATTTCCAACACCGCTATTGGTGCACAATATTATTGCCAGCTTTGTGTGTTCGAGAAATTTACAAACTTTCCACCAACAATGTTATAACTATATTAGTTTGGTTTGTGAATTAAAATTATCATACCACCATCTTGGTATGCGGATAGTGGTATAATGTTAATAAACAATACAATTCACAGTTACGTCATGAAAGACATGCACTTTATTGTTAAACGTGCTGGCTTTCAACACAAACTTAAAGGTGTGAAAACAAAATCATACAAGAACTTCTCCTAAATTAGATCGAGTTTCTATATTAGTAAAAATGTTAGAAGCATCTATTCCTTTTTTTTTAAAGGAGTGCAAGTTGTAATCATAACAAAACCGTTTTTTAACAACAACTAAATCTACTAAACTCAACTGAGCTTTCTGACAATGTAAATAAGATGTTGGCAAGACGACGTAATAGTCCAGTCTCTAAAAGTATTAAGTTTTAGTTTCATTTTCAGTTGGTTAGCCACCCAATTAATTGTCTAATATTACAATTTTTATAAACACTTCTGTACAAAACGTAAAACATATGATTGAAAATATCTCCACATATCGACACAGTAAATACAAAATTGCTTTTAAATATTTAAAAGAAAATTTTGAAAAGTACTGTACAATGTTTAGAACATTATGGTGGCCATTTTGAATATTTATCATAATTATTTTTTAGTACACGCCACTTTTCTAAAAGTTAGCCGACAAAACCATTATTGTCTGAAGTATCGTTGAAAAGGCTCATGTAGAATGTCCCATGTAAAAGCAATTGTTCTGTTGTAAGAGGCATTTGCCAGATGCAGAAAACAACGCGTAATATTAGCCTAATTCGTAACGCTATATATAAATCTCAAACTATATTAAATAAACCAAAATAAACAGTTTGTACATTTTTTATTTTGTGTTATACTTTCATTAAACGATATAAAATATAAAATTGCTATTCATTTATCTTGTAGTTTTAACATTTTCTCTTGCTTTGCATGCTTATATGTGTAATAAAAAAGTTGTGCTGCGAACTAAATAAATTGCAATAAATTAATTTATCCCATGTCCACCGTTTTCTCACGTTGACAATAATATGAAAGATGGATGAATGTATGACACACGACCATTCAAACATCAACGGACAATAGGGGATGATACAGAATGCACAGATCCAAACTGACAGAAGTATCCCCCATGGGCTAAAATAATAAATTAAAAAAAATATTTAGAAATAGGTCATGCATGCTAATCGATGCTGATTTAAACCTAAAAAATTGGAATATCTATCCGAATGATTTTAATCTCATTTGTTTCTTTATGCATTATTGCAAAACAATGTTATTTGATTCAATTGGGATTCCACGAAAATATTCACTAATAGTTTGTGAAGAATATTTTTTATTGTGCTAAGGTAGTTATGTAAGGTATTTGCTATCATTTGGGTTGGCTCACGGTAGGTAAGACACGTGGAAAACTCTGCTCCTTTTTTTCTCTTTTACACGGCCTACATAACTCGCTCGTGTTGCTGTTTTTTGCACGCTCCATTTATAGTAGTTTGTTCCTGGGGCTTGGTCTTGAGCTGATGTGATGAATCCCTCTGTTTCTGGCTTCCGGCAGTCTTTACGGATCCATTGGAAAACATTTGTTTTGATTATTATACCACCCTTGATTTCACCGAGATACGTGATCATTCCACACTATATGGATACTTGATGACTCGGCAAATTTATTGATTAGTTGCAAATTGTTAATAGATTAACTTGAGTGACAATGTCCGGGTATTTGCTAAAGCACAATTATACATATTTAGAGTGTTGTGTAGTAACTTTGCATAATGCTGATTTCTTTAATTAATTTACATAAATGATTAATAAAATAGAATATCTTATTAAAACTAATTATAATTTAATTGCTGTTTGTTATTTATTACTGTATCTGGGAATAAAATATGTACTAACAATCTCAACACAATTGACATTTATTTTATTTATAATAACTTAATTTATTCATAAGGTGTTGTAGGGTTGTATTAAGAATTGTTTACTGTATTCTGAGTTAAGGTCATGTAATAGTATCCTGACCATGGATTCTGTCACAGAGTGTTGTTGTTTATACACTGGTCGGAGAGGCCTTTCGGCTATGTGAATTACAAAGTACTTGGCATTTGGCTTGTGGTTATATATTTGACAGGATTAGTATTGCTCTGTGCACCATTTATGTCATGTGGTTGTAATTGATTATACGCAATATTGTAATTTTTTTCGGTTGCATTGTATTAATTATTGGAAAAGATTACCTTTAAGCATGTATGCAACAATTGGTATTAAACCATTCTAATTAGTAGAACACTGATGTTTGATTTGGAGCTGATTAAACGTTAATCATAGTGAAGTCATTGTGTGGCGCGGTTCCATGCGGTTGAAAAGTTTTTATTTATTCAATAGAATTGATTCGTGTAATATCGCTGAAATGCAGAATGTGTTTCAAAGCATATAAGATTTATTTACAAAAGAATAGACATTATAGAAGCTGTGAACACCCTTTTATTTTATACATTTTGATCAAAAACAATATATGCTTTGAAATCGGCCATTTGTGGTGGGTAATATCTGATGTTAACAATATTGTTTTAGAAGACTAGTAGCTTTTTAGTGGCCATTTTTTATGTTAAACAAACTCCACTTGGTTGCTTGGGACCAATCTGTAGGCTTGTAGATGTGTTTTTATGTTAGATTTTTAGTGTTTTATAAGTTATACAAGGTTTTTTTAATAAGACGGACAGACGTTTGTATCTATAGCCTTTGCTAGATAGATAGACGGTTGCTACTAACATAATGTTAGTTTTAACAAGCCTACTTAGTTACTTAAGATTGTAAAGTAATTTAGTTAACTATGCCTGAATGAGCAACAACAAAAATAATTTATAATAATCTCTAGTAACTTAACCTGGGTTGGCTTACTTACATATACTCAAACATTAAAAGTGCTTTTTAATTTATATTTGGTTTAATTAAGTCTTATTATTTGTTTATTGACGGTAGAAACAGTACATATTGCTGTGTAACTAAAGCATAAATGCAAAATGGCGTTTTTCTATTATGCACAAGTACATTGGAGAAAAAGTTTGCTAATGCTGTCAATAAAATGTTGACGTTTTTAGAAAACCCGTTGCGGTAAAATAACCGTGTCAACTGTATGACTTACAGCTATAAAAAAACTTTAACAAAATTGATATATTAGAAAGCAGTGGTTGCAAGACGTTTGTTAATTTAATGTAAACTTTAAATTGTTTTTGTATTTTCTAAGGTTTATAATGGAAACCAGAGGGTATATATTTTATCTAACTATCTATAAACGTACCGTTTTGAATAAAGTAAAAAAACACAAAACTTTCTTATTTTGGAGCAAGTGTAACTTTGTCTAAAGAATTTTGTAAGATGTCTAAGTCATGTGTTTATTTTTTGCCTCAGTAGGTGCAATGTATGTTTCAGATGTGTATTATTTACTTAACAATGCAGTTAATTTTATCAAGTAGAAATATTCTGTAAAAAAGTTCAGTGTTTTTGTCAATTTTTTGCTAGAAAGTGCAACGTAAGTTTCATATGTGTGTTGATTACAGTGCTGTTCATTTTCTCAGATAAGATTTAGTTGTGCAAAAGTTGAGTATCTTTACCAATTTTTTGCTAATAGGTGACTTTTGCAATAGAGTTTCTTAGACTTAGAACTAAGGTTTAGTATTAAGAGTACTAGACCTAGAATCAAGATTTTTTGTAGTCTGTATTATTGCTAATTATAGGTGTAGTTGAAGTTGAACAAAATCCAAGTTTTTTGACAAGGTTTTTTACCTTGATTAAAAAATAAGTGACTTAAGTGATTTTTTGTCAAAGGTTAACCAATTTCCGTAGCATTCATCTTTCCAAATCTTTAGATCTTTTACTCGTTTTTGCGTAAAAAAGCAAAATTGTTGTTGCAAGCATAATGGCAACGTTTTGAAATATTATTAATTGACCAAGAATCACAGCTTTTTTACCATTAAGGAGTTTTGCACACCATTTTGTTAGCAATTTGTGCAAAATAAACAAAACCTTTATTTGCTGTTCGAAAAGTTTAGAAAACCTACTTTTAAACCAATAACACGTTGAGCCCCGTCAACCAATAGACAAGATCTACAACACACAGGGACAGGGTTTGGGACAAAATTGCAACCAAATAAATGCACGCTCTATTAGTTAAAGTTTGTGGAGTTGCTGTGGGAGCGACAAATTGGTTTCGTAAGCGTATCTACGTAGATGTGAGTCACGGCAAGGTGTGCAATATTGTGCAATGTAAACTTGGGGTAAAGGTGCAAGACTCCAAGGCCATTGTTGGTGTAAGGGAAGGTTGGAGTTGATGTATTACATGTTGGGGCTTCGCAATTTGAGACAATACCTACGGCGGAGGGTGCAGGCCGGTAGGTCTGATGCAGCACAAGAGTTATAGAGGAAACTTCTGGGGCAAACGTAAATGTGTAATTTGCGGTTATTGCCAATCCATGGTAAAAGTCCGTTGCCATTGCGGTAGTTGTGTAAGAAGCAGTAGAGTAGTTGTTCTGGGGTTGGATGTTGGCTTTGGTGACGGTTTATGATCCGGTCAATCTTGATGCTGTTGATGCTTGTTGAACACTAAATCTGCAGCGCAAAAATTTTATTTTTATATCCGCTGCTTCTGCTTTCATTGGTTGTTAATGCTCCACTCCTAAAACGGCATCAAAGAGTACCGCAATAATGTCTAAATTTTAATTAAAATCTACAGACCGCCAGTAAAACGTCGTTTTAGTGTTTTTACTTTTTTAAACGGTTTTGCAGTACAAATGGCCACAAGGGAGCACAAAAGCCAATGCTAAAAAGATACGTCAATTTTTTTTACTGAGAATAAAAATCCAATATGAAGGATTTTTAAAGCTCTTAGAAACAGGCGGGTTCCCATTTCTGCCATTCATAGCGCAAGGGGAATGAAATACACGACTGAAGAAAAAACCAAAGCATTTATAGACAGCTTCAAACTCAAATGCGCCAATTTGTATACCAATTATATAGATCTGGAGCACATCAAAAGGGTTTGCAGGAAAGTCAGAGATTTTCTGAAAACCGTTGACGATGACACTACACTAGACAGCGTTAGACCTTCTCAAATCGAAGAAATTAATAAAAGATTCAAATTTTGTTCTGCTCTTGGTCTGAATAAAATATCTAACAAAACTCTAAAATCGTTCTCTCATAAAGTAATAATGGTTTTAACCAATATTGCCAATGTTATTTTTTGCACTGGGCACTTTCCGTCAGCCTGAAAAGGCTTGCTTGTAGTAACATCACAAAACCTGAAAAAACAGGATGTTTTCCCAAAACTATTGGCCTATAAGCCTACTATGAACTTTAAATAAGGTCAAAGAGAGGGTAATCTTAGATATCATTCAAGAACACACGGATATGAACAATTTTCTCCCTTCCCACCAACATGGGTTTAGATGAGAACACTCAAGCGTACATTGACCAAGTGACAAACCACATTTTTGAAGGTTGCAGACAGAAAAAAACCACAGGAGTAGTTTTTTGTTGTTTCGAGAAAGTCTGCCACAAGGAACTTCTTCTAAAGATAATCAGACATCAATTTTCTTGTTGCTAACCTTATATCTAAAACGTATAAGTCTGGTAGTCAAAACTTAATACTACATTTCTACTTCTCGGCAGATAGAGGCTGTAGTTCCTCAAGGCTAAATTCTTTGCCGCATCTTTTTAACTTGTTTATAGCCGACATGCTTTCGGGGAGCATGCACGGTGTTAAAACGGCTCAATATGCTGACGACACAGCACTTATCTATTTCAAAATCAACCAAAATAATCACCTTACGTCTACAAAAAGTCACTTTCGATCTGAAAAAATGGATAGACGACTGACACTTTCAAGTAAACCCAGAAAAAAGCAAAGCCGTTTTTTTTCACACGGCGTTAGTCACTCAAACCGCATGACAACGTCATCTTTAATGACGTTTCCATACCGTGGTTCAACACTGCCAAGTATCTTAGAGTAATCTTTGATAAAGGATTTTATTACATCCCTCATGTACAATCTCTACTGAACAAAGCAAACGTGGCCAAAACTCAATGTTGCGTTGGAATAGCGGCATGTTGCTCCGGAACCAAATCCGGCTCTACATCTCGATCATCAGACCAATAATCACAAACGCTTTCCCCATTTGGGGAACAACGGGTTGCTACTTTAATCGTTTAGAAGCTTTTCAAAACAAAATTTTGCAGATGTTCACAGGAGTTCCATGGTACGTTCAAAATCTGGAAATTTGGACAGACCTTGAGATTCCTCCATTTTGACAATATATTAAAGCGTTGGCGAAAAAATACTTCAAAAACCTTGCTGTTTACTCCAATCCTGATCTAGCAAAACTTGCCGAACCAGATTGGAAAGAACTTATCCACAAACAACCGGTAAACTCATTAGTAGCCAAGTTACTTCTAACATAAAATGGGTAAAACCACATTCAAAACAAAATCTAAAACCTAGCTTGTAGGGAGACTCCTAAACAAGCTGCGACATACACCCCTCAAAAGAAAAGGTACATGAACCAAAAGGTCTTGAACTTTCAGGCAATTTCCAGATTGGGTGAAGTTTAGTTGGTAAGCGCCATAAGAAAGGTGAATCCAACACGTCTTGGGAACGTAAGTTTTAAGAATATTTCCCACCAACGCCAAAAAAAAAAACGGTTTCAGACAAAGTTTGATTAAATAACAAGTTTTTGCAAACCTTTCATCGCCAAAGTTTTTCAAAAATTGATACTGCTTAGTCCGCTGTATTAATAGATGTCCTTTAATGAAAAGAAAAACAATTTTGTTTTAAATGTTTCTATAATTTCAAACCCAAACCGTATGTATTGGTTTTGTAATATTATTAATTGCAAGTAGTGTGGTAGTAGCAATACTGCATTTTTTCTGCTAAAACAGCAGTTCATCCATTCTATTTTTTTCAACTGTATGCATACGGATAGACTTACAGTTTTGAGTAGATTCCAAACTACTAGAAAGATTATTAATCTACTCCAGACCAAAAAAAATTTAGTCCTAAAACTCTTTGTTGATTAGGCGGATTGAGGAGTAGAAAAGCGTATATACGTTTAAAATTTTTGTTGTAAGGTTAAAACCTACAAGCTTTGGTGCAGCAGTCGGATGCCTAAAATTAAAATAATAACAAAAAACTTAACAACAAGCAAAATAGATATAGCCAAGTTAACAGCAATGCTAATACTAAATTTGTATTGTTTTCAACAAAAAATCAAGACATGATTACATTTGACTATTTACAAGCACATCTTTAGTGACAAAAGCTATTGTTTCTTTAAATAGCATTAAATTGACAAACTTTCAAATTCACAGCAACTACAAATTTTAGCAAACCCTTTAGCGTTTTAGTTTATTTGCTCTAACTTTATCAACAGTAAACAACAACACAGTAAAAGTAAAAAAAAGTCTCACAACAACCTCAATTATAATATTTCAGTTTTAAACATCAAAAAACCAATTTTTATGAGTAGAAAACAACAAAAAAAAAAACAATCAAAAACCACTTGATTATTATGTTTTGAAAGTGCATAATGTGCATCAATTAGCAATAGTTATTTAGGTTTTGTACGGCTAAACATCTAGGCTATGGTTAATATTTTAAATTATTTTTATAAAAAAATAATCATCACTTAAACGCCTATCTTGATGTTTTCTCTTTTATACTCAGAAAGATCTTTGGCTTGCTTTAACCGGATCGAGTAAGGTACAGTAGAGTTTAAAATACTGCAATGTCGTTTTTACGTATAGTATGATTAATATTGTTAGACCACATTTTTCTATTTTTTCAGTCACTCATCGACCTGATGAATGCTTAGTGGGTTGTTGAAAAGCAGAGCATTTTGTTAAACCAATTATTAAAAAAAATAATTAGAAGAAACAAGATCTACCACAAGTAGTACTTTTATATTACTTAAAACTATTAAGGCTTACATCGACAAAAGCAAAATCCAACTTTAATAATCAATGAGAAGGAACAATGAAAAATATAATAACCAATTTCAGCTAAATATAACCGACTTTCCAACGCAACTTCTATTAAAAGAAATAGTTGAAATAATCCTACAGGATATTAATTTAGCGCAAATAGGAATTGAACATAATTATCCAAACCGACATATTCACAGAAAGTGCATTTCCACAAATCGATTCGCTGCGGTTTTATTTAATAGTCGTCTCCTGGCGAATTAATTAAATCCCCATCTTTTTTAGTGTAAAATAAATTAATCCGGTTTGTATATAAAGGTGTACGGCATTGGCCGGAGGAAGCGGCTATAATTACCAGTGATGTTGATTCGCATCCGGGACTATATACATAAGAAAAATGTAATTAAATCCTGTAAGGATAATTAATGGTGTTAAGATATGAATGGGTGTATGTCTGCATTAAGGTTTTCGTCACTGTGTAAGCGCGCTGAAATTAAAAAAGAACCATACACAAGACATCCAATTACATTTAGCAATAATAAACTGCACTTTGAAATGAAATTGCAAACAAAAATAGCCCGTCCGTACCAATTAATCATAAAGAAGTTACATTTATGTTATTAAAACGCTACTGTCTCCAATCAATTAATATAGAATACAATCAATTCTTATAAATTATATATAATATTTTGACAGGCTTTATTTCCTGCATGGGGTGGTTTATATACGTAACTTCCGTATGCGATAGTTTTACTACTACGACAGTAAACATACTAATGGCTTAAAAGGCAGACAAACAGAGAAACCGCTAAAGTCCATAGATAAATGGACAGGTTATTAGGTAGGTACGGTATAATTGACTTCCGGCAATGTGACATTGTTTTGGTCAGACAATTATTAGATACACCTAAATTGATATTGATTTTGCATGTACATTTATCAAATTGTTAAGTGGAGTATCGTTTTAGTACAATTGTAATATGTTTTAGTTAATCCATAATCATCGAATGTATGCTAGTTCAATTTAAAGCGAGTTTAATACTAATATAAAAATCAATGGCATGACAGCATTCATTAGAAATAAATGGTGAGATAGAAAATCGGCACATTGATATCAATCATTTTTTTTAAGAATTGTATTTTTTATACTCATGAAATAGTAGTTATATATGTATCACAGAAGAAAAAATATAGATATACTTTTTTTCTATAAAAAGGTAAAAATTTATAACCTTGGTATATTAACATAAGTATAAACTCTAATCAAATCTTACATTAGACAAAACATTAAAAAAATTGTGATATTGCTGTTAGTATTTCAAAAAACAATATGACAACTTTATTATCTACTATTTTATAATTTAAGCTTTAATCACAAATTAATAGTTTAACTTAACTACAAGTTGACTATGTTTGACTTAATTTTTTTAATCATATCAAATAAACCCATCAAAGACTGTCAATATTTACTACAGAACGTCTAGTACCAACATCATAGCTGGATGTTGTCTATTTAATAACTACTAAATTTCAATTTTATTTAATAAGTTTTTAAATAACTCAACCACCACACTGAGCATTAGCGTTGTATATTTATTAGTTCATAGTTTTTCTTTTTTAACGGCCAATAACACTTAGTATTAATCTGCTTTAATCTTCATCACCTGCTATTAATGCGACCGCATTATATCACTGCAGAATTATTTTTTTTACACGCTTTTTGAACTTGCTCCACTTCTCTTTGTTCAAATCATTTTGTTTTCTTGCATTAGCGCAATTCTGATGCTAATGTCAGTGTGTATTTAATTGCTTATTACTATTGTACTATGTTCTACATACAACTTTAAGGCTGCACCAACTAATGTAATTTAAATAATCTTTTGTAACTCCAAAGTCTTAAATGCCAGTGCACAATATGCTCTAAACGGTTGTTATGTATAAAACTTTAATGCCAATGTATTTTGTTTTACACAGACATTCTACCTGTACGTAAATAACATATATATTTGCGGATAATCAAAAGGTTGGTGTTTTAATAGTTGTTTTTATCGACGCACTTAAGTTGTTTGGTGTTTCTGCTTAATACTGTAGACCTTATCTTAATGTAATTAAATTGTTGCCGTAGAACTATTTGCAGTTTAATAACAACAAAGTTTCACTTAAATACACTAAATATGTTTGTGTTTGGCGTTGATTAGTTCAACGTTAGTGCTAATTTTATATCTCAAAAAATATACAGTTGACATGTCTGCTATGTGATTGACAATGTCAATTGGTTCAAAAGTCAGCTACCAACTATAGTAGATGCTCTGTTCAAGCAAAAATGGAATTGTTAAGATGTTTTTCTTTGGCAATTAACGGAATTGCAGGATAGGATCTCGACGTATTGCGCAAAAACCTTAACTCTTACCAAAGCAACTGCTAATAAATTCCAAATAGCACAACATAAGATAGAGAAAAAATGTGTAGACTCACATTACAAGTCAGGGTAAGAAATTAAGATATACGCAGAAAATCTAACGTGCAAGATATCGTAGCAAAGATTGCAAAATAGTAGAAATGTGTTAGAGCCAAAGCTAAACGACGGGAGATAAACAAAAAAAATAATAGAACGGAGACCTAGAACCAACAAAAAAGAAAACAAGTAAGACTCCCACAAAATGGCGTGTGATAACATTAAACAAATAAAAACTAACTGAATAGCAACTGCTCAAGACAGAAAATGATAAAAGCAATTAGAAGAGGTTTATGTCCAATTTTAACATTTCTTATTTACAGTATATACTCAAAAACAATGGCGGGTCGTAGCATGGTGATAAAATCCATCATACATATGAAGCTCTCGTGTAAAGAGAAGAATTCTTAGTACGGCCAACAAACTAAGTAAAATTCAGAAGCTAGTATGTCTGCTGATAACGGGGCACACAATAACTTTGAAAAAAACTATTATCATTACCGAAAACAAATAAACAAACAAAAAATATTTTGGCACAGTCAAAAAAATTATCCGATGCACAAATGAGACCAAAAACCAGAATGGCACTGGAATTGAAATCTACAAGTACAAAAAACAAGGAAAGCAAATTTTGCTACCTTTAGACAAATTTGCTTGGATTTTTAGGCAACAGTAGCTTCCATTAAGTTGTGCGTCAAAGACATGTTCAGGACGGGACTACATCTCAACAGACCAATAACCATTATGTCACATACTCAAGAGGCATTGCAGTTGCAAGTAATAAAATCTAAACTGGTTATAGTCTGCAAACATTTGTCACAATCTGCAAAGTTTGCCTAGTCTGCATATCAAAAGACCAGGAAATAAAAAGAAATCTTATGGCAAATTAGCTTGCCACAGAGGAAAAAAGAAAACATGTGTTGACCTTAAACTTGTTTTAGAGTTTTTATAGAAAACCAAAAAGAAAATAATTCTCAGCAAACTTGATGCGGAACACAGTAACCTGTAAAAAACTATAAGAAAATGATGACATTTATGACTATTCCTAACAGATCAAATTAAGCTGCAAATAAAATGCAAAAATTTGGTCTAACAACCAAAGGTTTTGGTGCTTACAAACACATGCATAAAATGAAAATAAAAATAAATCTTCTATTCCGCAGGTTTAGGAAAAAAGAAAAGACTACTTTTCATTTGCTGAGTGAATGCAAAATCTTTTGTCAAACGTAATCTAACCAAAGAAAAGCTAAAACTAATTCCTTATCAAAAGATTTTGGATTTCATTGAAGAGATAGCAAGCCCGTAGTGCAAGAGGCGCCAAGCAAACCGCCTCAAAAAAAGAAAAAGAAAAGTCAAGATTATTGGTCAGTAAAAACATGACATTACTGGACAGTGCGGGTTGCTTAGTAACGTTCAAGATTTTTCACTTTTTACAAAAACACTCAGTGGTCAAAGCCGATTTAAAAACCTTGAGTACAAAAACCAGTCGTTAAGAAACACCGACATTCAACTGCCAACAGCCAACCTAACAATACGTCCACACCAAGAAAGCGACTCACTTCACCACCCATTGTAACAAGCTTTTCGCCCGGAAATAAATGCAATTTTAATGCCCGTACAAATACTCAAAGATTAAATCTCGGATTGGATTCATAAATCCAAGATTCATTTTGCTATTCGTTGATTGGCTCTAAGCCAATTCACGGATATTGTGACGGCAATTTTAGTTGCATTTGACCAATGTATTCCTTGCTTAATTCTTGAATTGACTTGAAAACTATGCAACCATCAATATTTAAATAATCTTGAGTGGTTCCAAAATTATTTGAATTTACGATTATATTGACGGTTGCATAGTTTTCAACTTGTTCCAAGAATTAAGCAAGGAATACATTGGCCAAATGCACAATATCCGTGAATTAGTTTAGAGCCAATCAACGACTATTAAAATAAATCTTGGATTTATAAATGCAAGATCAATCCAAGATTTAATTTCTGACTATTAGTACGGGCATAATTGCACCAAGCAGACCCAAAACGGCAAAACGTCTTAATTGACTAGTTATCAATCAGGCCGCCTAATAACTAATTCAGCTAAATGAATTGATTAATTAATTAATTAATTATTTTTTTATTTCAGAATGGATCAACTACTACCGCTGCCCATCTGTCCGACAAAAAAATACTCGTATTTCTTTTTGCCAGATTGTAAAAGATGAAGGCGCATCTAAAGAAGCTAGACGTCCAATTTATTAGTTTGGAGAGAGAAGATATAAAGATGGCCAACGTTGAGTTACACCGGGTAGACTACTTAAACAACACCGTTAAGCAAAGCAGGCAAGACCTTGCCAATACCCTTCTCTCCTTACAAATAGATATCACTCAAGAGAGCAAGAAGAGCGCAGCCAACGTATGCGCAAACTTTGTACCGCTCTTGACTAAGCACTCCAATTAGCTAGCTCCAGCGCCCCAGCTTATCAATATTCCTGGTGTATTAGCCCAGCCATCCTTCAAGAGGTCTGCCACTAACCAAGTTGAGTCCAGCTTCTCCAAGGACAAAAATGCCATTAAACTCCAGCTGGACGACAAAGTCAATGACGTTCTGGAAGCACCGCCCACAGAGAAGAAGTAACAAGTAGTCAACTACTCCAAGATAAAGAAGAAAAAAAAAGTTCAAGAAAAAGAAGAAGAAGGCGCAAGTAAAACTTCTAACTTTTTTATTATTGGGCCATCAGCCGGTCCTCCAAGTCAAGCGACTTAAGCGTCAGGGTCTTCAACCACCAAGGCCAAAGGGTTCACAACCCGGCCGGCTCCTAAAATCAAGGCGGCCACTTTGGACACAGCCTCTCACCCCCTTGGTCTTCTAAAAAGCCCTCTCCCCTCAATCAGTTCCCACAGAGAAAGCAGACGCACGCCGACTGCTTCTCATCACAATTCGTAAAACATCCAAATTTTCTGTGATGGCAACTTTCAAAGACATAAAGGTTTTTATTGATAGATCGTCAAAACCAACGACGTACACCATTACACTTATCAATTAGCGTCTGAAAAGACGCTAAAATATGTTATTAGGAACATACCCGACTGTTTAACGGCTGAGTAGCGCAGGCAGAGTTATTGGCTGTGGGATATGCTCCTCTATCAATCAAACGCATGGAAAAGGATGAAAAAAAATTCCTATGCTGTACGTTTAGTTGCCTCATAACCCGCAGAGCAAACAAACCCTGTCTTTTAAAGAGCTTTGCAACCTCTCAGTGAGCGTTGAAATTAAACGCAAGTCAGAGAACATCGTGCAACTCTCCTTAGGTGTGAGTTAAGTGCCTCAGAGGACATCTCACCTCCACGTGCAAATATACCAAATAGTCAAAGCATGTAGCAACATGCGCATCGTGCTAGAAACCCCACACAGCTAGTTACAGAGAATGCCCTAACTATCTCAAGTTGAAGACAAGTATGTCCTATAAGCTCATTCCAAGGCAATGCCAGCACCAAGCAATCCTATGATCAGGCAACGAGTAGTCGGGCGCAAAAACGCTAAACTATTAGAGAGAAACCAGTTTATCCTTTGTTTGTCTTAAGCAAATGATGCTGATGTTAAAAAGTTTATCACAGCTTCTGCACATCTAGATTAATTTCTAGATTCAGACTAAATGCTTGTTAGTCTGAAACCAGACATAGTCGGAGTACAAGTTCTCCCCAAACACTATGTAATCGCCTATAAAGCTGGCACAATGTGCAATCTTAAGTTTTTCTACTACGACGTTTTTCGCTAAGTTTAGAAAGGTTGTAGCACTGATAAGTGTAAACTTTTTGGAATTATTGAGGGTGGAGTTTAGTCGGTAGGTGCTCGTGAGGGTGAATCCGACACTTTTGCAACGTCTTGTAGGAAGATTCTCCTCCCAATCCGCAAAAAAAAAAACAATTAAGCCACGTGTGCTTTTCTGACGCGTCTAACTAACTATTTTATATTTGCAACAAAAAGATTAATTAATTAATTTGACAATTTTGTGTTTTAAATGAATAAAAATATTTAATAAAGTTATAAAAATACTTCTGTGGTTGTATGGTATAATAATAAATCATTAATGTGTAAAGTAATTGATTATTATTATGTTAGAAAAAAATAATTAACTGTTTCTAGCTTAAAAATATGGTTTTCTTAATTCTTAATGACACTTACCGTAGAAAAATTAGTAAATTTATGTAAATTAATTAACTTGAATGATTTAATTAATGTAATTTAAACGTATTTCATTTTAAAAGCTTTTTGACACAGCGTTAATGAATATTGATAAGGTATGCGAAATAAAATATTTTTACGGAGCTTAGGGATTGTTTATATTTTATGGTTTCACAAAAAAATATAAGTAGGGAGAATTGGGGTGAGAATAATAATAATGCAGCTCGGTATTATTTTCACTCCGCGAAGTGCCTCGTAAAACACACTTGATATAATCGACTCGGGATGGAAAATAGCAAATAACATGTAAATTACGTTGCCGTAACAATAACTTAATACTGGAAGCATTTAATGCTACTCTAGCGAATATATTACATAAATGATGATTGCGGCCATTGTTTAAACATCTTATTGCTGAACATGGCGCGCACATGCTACATTTCTCAAAATCTTAGTTAAACATCCCCCTCCTGGATATATCCTACGGGTTGTATAAATGTTGCTTCCATTTTGGCATGAGAAGCTTACATATCAAATTTAACCAAAATCCACAAAATGCGGAAGCTAGATACACACGAATCCGTGCCGTGCATTATATTAAGGTCTTCTATTTTAATAAAAATCACATCTTACACTGATATGTTAATGAATGCAAAATATAAATTAAACAAATGTGTTATACTTTGCATATTAACATAACAACTTAAATAATTAAATAAAACATTTTTTTTAAATTTTAGATTGCTCGATAGTATTACGAGAAACTGCCAACATTGCTTTTAACAAGTAATGAATTTATTCAAATGTGATGGACCCGAGTTTGTTTTGCTACTAAGAAGAACGAAGTTCATCTCTGGTTTTTCTACCTTCAATTTACTCTTTTTGTTATTTTTTATCATATCACAAAGTTTTCAATATATGTTCAGTAGATAGTAATCTAATTCTGTTCTATGCCCTATCTGAATTGTCGTGATGTGTATATTTTGTCGGCCATTACGTAATCTATTACTAACACTCCTGTTGAGTACATAATAGGTTTGTTATCTTTGTTATTTTAGCATCAATATTATTTATAAAATTAAAAAGGTAACTTGAGTCATTATAACGTCTCTAGAGCTTACTTGGAGTAGCCCTTGGGAAACAATAAATATGATATTATTTTTAAGAAAGAAGTTAATTTATTACATTAATACACATATCACATTTGTTGTTTTGGCATTTATGATGATGTAGTAACATAACAAAATGGTTAAATTGTATGAACTTAGTTTTAGTAGTAAATATAAGTAGATATAGCAGACATTTGTATTCTATCACAGTTGCTCGCACAATGGTGCATATCCTTTATTCATCTAACTAAATAGAGGAAACATTACACTAATCGAAATAATACAAGTCTACTTGACACCCCGTCGCCCATTTGCATCACATGAATGATGAATTATACAAAGATAAGACCAAAATACGTGCGCCGAAAGCTAAAATACGCGAGCCTTCTTCAGTTAGTCGCAATATTGGACCGCCCCCAAGCTCTGATTTAAGACTCATTGAATTCCAGCCGAAGATATATATTTTTACATTAAACAACATTTTTTCCCGTTTGAGATAATTACGAATAATTTCATTTTGCCGGCATGCGCCCCGTTTTTAATTTAAAAAAGCCGACGATTATATTTTTATAATTTTTTTCACTCCCTATTCTTCCTAAACGTATCCATCACACAACAGCTGATTAATGAGCATGCATTTAAAACTCGACGTGTCAAACTCAACAGGCGTCTCAACGTAATTGCAGAAATTGAATTGTATATTTTTAGTTGAAATTAATCTCAATTTTCCGTTTATTATTGTATTAACATTAAACAAACAAATCGATTAATACTTTTCTAATACTAATAACCACCACTTAGAATACGTAAGCAACATAAGTGGATACAAAGTTATATACGAAGCAATTAGTAGTTTTTCAACATTAATTATTACTTGAGTTTTTTTTTCTATTGTTATACTTGGTACTAATATAGAATACGTTCTATACAACTTTTATTTATGCGTACATTGAATAACATAGTTAAATTACAATTACATTAAAGAGGAACTGTAATTAGTTTTTATTGATCGAATTTTGGTTTCACTGTGTTTATATAACATATAATGGACAGATTTTAACTAAATTGTTACAAAATTACCCTCAATTTGTATGGTTGTAGTAATGCAAAATATATAGACTCATTTAAAAATGCTTATGACAAATCGATATAATAAAATGTTTAGAACCAATTTACCAAACCTTTTCATTTTCTTGGCGCCTCATAGCAATTTTATTTTGATTTTAAATTCAATTGCATCTATTTTTTTCATGTAAATAGTTAATAAAATAAATAGTTAATTAAGAAAAGTACTTCACATTTTTAAAGCTTTTTATCGTTTATGAAACCGAATGGAATAAATTTTGATTGCATACGTAATTATTTAGTGTTTTTTTTTATTTGTTTGAGTTTGACATTTTGCCTTAAATCATACTTATATTTATGATATTACACAGTCATTTTGCAATCTCAACAAACTTTTGGACAAAAAACAATAATTGCCAATGTCAATGTCTAAGAATATTTTGCTGTGAGTTAATTGTTTAGGTGTTTGGCTCTAACTAACTATCTTTAATCATTTTATTATCTCTAAACTGCGACTTGTTTCACTACAGAGTAACATCATCAGGCAGATGATCAATCTTGTCTCATTTTACTTATTATATTCAAAAGGACCTTTGATCTGCTGGAACCAGATTAGTAGTAAGTATAAAAACGCCAATTTAGATTTGTTGATACATGCTTAAAAACAAGTTAAGAAAAATTTGCCAACAAAATCTTTCAAGCGGCCTTTGACAAAATTTTGGCTTAGAATTTAAACGTCAACTACTTCAAGTATTTTTTGATTTAAATTTATTTTTAAAACTGTACTGGGTGTCATTTATAATGCACTTTGGTACTAGCCAACCTCTTATTGCATTTAGCCTTTTATGCGTACAGCAAGTTTTTTTTTTCTTGTAGAAACTAATATGAAACCATAAAAACAGAAGACAAAACCATAAATTGTTCAGCAATGCCAAAAATGCAATCAAATCTTTTGACAGCGGCCATTGTTACGGCCACCAGGCGGCACTGTTAACCATAAACACACGCTCACTCCGCGAAGCGCTCGACCAACCACGCTCCACCAAGCTGCATAAAAGAATTGGTTTCTGGATTTAGGTCCAGCGGCAGCAATACACCAGTCAACATTGTCTGTTAGATGCAGGAATACCGCCCTAGCTCCTTTGAACTTCTGAGAGCTGTTCTCCGCGTCCACCACGGACATTGTATGTTACACACGACGATTCCCGTCACGTACCACGGCAACCCCATGGCTGAGAATCAAACCGGCTCAAGGTCACGCCGCCGACAAGTCGAGACTGCATAAAAAAATCCGTTTCTGGATTTAGGTCCAGCGGCAGCAATACACCAGTCAACATTGTCTGTTAGAGGCAGGAATACCGCCCTAGCACCTTTGAACTTCTGAGAGCTGTTCCCCGCGTCCACCACGGACATTGTACGTTGCACGCGACGATTCCCGTCACGTACCACGGCAACCCCATGGCTGAGAATCAAACCGGCTCAAGGTCACGCCGCCGACAAGTCGAGACACGTCAAGACAAGTCCCAACGTACGACTGCACGTCATCCCCATATGACACTTGGTGCTCCCAGACGTAATATATCTGGGTACTATCACCGATATCACCTCCTGGCATTTTCGAGGCCGCATATCACAATTAACATTAAAATTAAGCTGCAATAGACGTAGCAACCGGTCTCAAGACACGAGACCACCCACCCAGCTGTCCAACATCGACTCCTAAAACTGTTGCAGTCCGAGATCATCTTTAACAATCTCCCGGGCCGGTAACAATTCAGCAAGTCCTGGCAAGCAAACCAAGTTTAACAGCAAAACCTACTGCTGGCACAAGCAAAAATAACTACGTCGGAAACGCAGCAGCAACACTTTACACTACCTAAGCAAAAATTACTTGCAAAAGTAAAATTTGTCTAGTAGTAGTACAGAAGCGTTAGAAAACAAATAGCCAACAAAAGCAAAAAAAATAAAAAAACCTTTAGGAACAACTACAAAGATATTTAATTATCAATAATTAAAAAAAGAAAATCCTAATTGTTCTTTTTTAATTTTAAATAGCTCGAAACTATCAAGACCAACATTCTTGGTAAGATTGAAGCAAACATTACTCCGTTTTTAAAAATAAATGCACTTATAAAATAAAATAAAATTGAAAATTACACGTTCAAACCAACCAACCAAGAAGTGGCCCCTTAGCACATAAAAAAAATTTTAGATTATTGGTCTGATAGAATTGCAAAATAAAAAAAAAGTTATTACATAGATATCAGGACTACAATTGGAATCGGGTACCCTATTAAATAAGTTAGTAGTGCAAAACAAAGTCTGCACTAAAACCTGTCAAGTTGTAAACTTTAAACCGGATTCTAATAAAACCCAATATGTCTTACTTATAGTCAAAAATTTAGAAAGCAGATTGTACTTAGGTTTATTGACTTTGCGTATATTGTCAAACACAAACTTAATATAGTTCTTAATCAGTAACCCTAAACCCACAAGAAAAGGATAAAAATATTAAGCGTTTTGGAAAGTTGGTTATTTCATGCAACCTTAGTATATGTACTAGGTGGCGCAAAAGTCACCACCTTACCGGAAGATGCTACATTTTTTGCAAATGGCGGAAAATGTCAGTTCTGCTTTGACATTTGTGAAGTAAACAGATACAAAATACACGTCAATAAGACATGAATTGCTATATTAATTAAGTACGCGGAATAGTTGATGTAGTTGATTTTTATGCGTAATAATTTGTCGGTGGTGTGGGCGCAGCGTAAATTTAGACGTAGATTTCCCGAATGTCCGACACCAACTAGGCAAACAGCGTTTAGCTGCTTGTCTAGAATAGTGTGGGTCAACACAAAATGCTGTCAGGTCTGAGCGGCCTCGGAGCAGCCGTTCTGCTGAGAATATTGCGGCTGTGGCTGAAAACCCCGGAGTATTGACTAAATGACGTGCCACGCAATTGGGCATCATGCATGCTCCCTTACAAAGTGCAGACAGTGCATCAGCTGCTAGCCGTTGACCGCCAAGCGAGTGTAACCTACGCTCAAGCCATCCTGAATCTCAACCACGAAGAAGACGACTTTTTATCAAAAATCATTATGAGCGACAAGGCCCATTTCCATCTCTGTGGATACGTGTAAAAACAGAATTATTGCTTTTCGGGTGTGAAAAACCCGCGTATAACACACGAGGAACCATTACACCTGCTCAAAGTTACTGTATAGTGTAATGTGCTGGAGACGTCATCGGGTTTTATTTTTTCAAAAACGCTGCGATACAAATGACTACTGTGAACCGCGAGCGCTACATGCTCAACTTTCTTTTACCTCAACTGGACGAATTGGGACTAAAGAACATGTAGTTCCAACAAGATGGATCAAGGGCGCATACTGCACGACCCACAGCTAAAATTCTGAGTGCGTTTCCGGGTTGCCTTATCTCTCGTTTTGATTTGCATTGGCCGGCAAGATTGACCGATTTAACCGTTCTAGACTTCTTTTGTGGGGTTTCTTGAAGTCACAAGTCTATGTCAACAAGCCACAGACTCTTGAAGCTCTTAAAAAGAATATCCGTCAAAAATGCGGAAATCTAACAACATTTAAATTTTTTAAAGTAATTGTTTTGACTTTTCCAGTTCAATTGATATTTATGTCCCAGTTTAAATTTATCAAAATAACTATTTATTTTATATACCGTATAAACGTACAGACTATGCGCAGCACTTTACTACTACTTTATAGCATGCTAACAAAGTTAAAGCTATTTTCTTCAAAAAAATGTTGAATAGAGTTACGTTGCCATGTACGTGTCACGAATTTGTAATATTTTTAGTATATAGTAGTTAATTTGTGTAAAATTTACATATTTACTAAATTGTAGATTATAAAAGGTGATTTCTTTGCTATTTGTTTTTTCAGTGTAAATTTTTTTACACGGCACGCATGAATCGTGACATGTGTCAACGCTAAAAATGCTTAGTAAGGTTTGCCATTTTACCACGAATAGACTAACAAACAAACAGCGCTTACAAGTTATTAAATTTTATTATAAAAATTCGTGCTTTGTAAAAAATGTGTTTTGCAAGTTACGTCAATTTTATGGTCGTCATAACCGACCCACCAAACAGGCTATTCAGGCTATTGTGACATTTTTTTGCCCAAAATGGAAGAATTAGACTTGGTTGACATGCGGTTTTCACAAGACGGTGCCACTTGCCACACGGCACGCAATACCATGAACCAATTAAGAGGCAAGTTTGGTGAGCAATAAATCTCACGTTTTGAGCAGTCCATTGGCCGCCAAAATCATGCAATTTGACCCCACTAGACTATTTTTTGTGGGGCTACGTGAAGCCACAATTGCAGCCCTGGAAGACAACATTACAGCTGCCGTTGGTGAGATACCAGCCAAAATGCTAGAAAAAGTATGCTAAAATTGGAGCTTACGGATGGACCACCTCAGGCGTAGCCGCGGTCAACATTTACATGAAATAATATTTAAAAACTAAATGGCAGACATTGATGTACCGCTTAAAATAAATATTTGATTCATTATTGAAAATTTTCTGTTTTTTTTTCATTTTTAAAAACCAAACTATTAAAAAATCACCCGTTACATTACAAAATATAATGGCTTTCTTTGACTTATAAATAAATAAGTAAATAATAACAGTTTCAGTTGTTCTTCATAAAAACCGTTTTCAAAGAAAGCTGCCCAAGCACTGCTAAACACATCTCTCAATGTCATTCGGTAGAGGCTGTTTACGACATACAACAATGTTATTAAGTAAACAAAAAAAAAACCTATAGATTATAAGATATTATATGCTACCGTTTTTAAAAAGCTTTTAAAAAGATTGAATTAAAAATATTGGTTTTCTGCTAACACAAGACAAAAAATACATAGCTAGACAGTAAGTTAACACTACTTTGCAGATACTTCTCGAGCTTTACGTTGATGGAAGTAACTGATCTAGATGACCTTAAATTGCAAAACAAACAAAAACACACAAAAAGAACTAGAATAAAGCAAACAGTATAATTAATCAAAGTAACCTAAAATAAAAAATGAACACGTTTGAACCAGTTGCCAGGACCTAGTAAAATATATTTTATCATTTTGGAAAAAAACGTTAAAAATTTTAAAAGGTCATAGAAACCATGAAAAAACCTAAAGCAACCAAAAAATGGTTTAGTTGGGTAATGCACCTAACTCAAATTTTGGAGCATAATTTGTCACAAGTTTGAGCCCCAGCTCCTGCAGAAAATTTGTGTGTGTAGACCGGGTACTAGGCTTTGTCAGTGTCTACAGCGCCTCTATTCTCTCAATTAACGAGTGCGATAGTATATATTTGTGTTTTCAGGTACATATTCAAATGCAGTTTGTGTGGTAGTAGAATAAACGTAAACCCTAAAATATCGGCCTTTGCAACTTAAAAAAAACAAAAATCCATATATGATTTAGATAAATCTTACAAACCAATTAGTTTGACGTTTTTTATACAAAAACTGATAGATACTTAACAACAACTGCATTTTTAAACAGTTTGATATAGTACACTTAGGGATACCAAAAAATGGAAGTATAGAAAAAAACCTCAAAGCAGATAAGCTTGCCAAAAAAAAACACGAGAACATTTATTAGACCAGATCTTGTTTTTAAGACTACAAAATAAAAAAATAAAAACCAAAGCAAACTTACAGCAAAACACAATAACTTGCGGAAAAAGTTGAAAATAAATTATGCAAGACTATTTTTAACAAGACTATCACAAAATAATAAAAACGTAGTATTACATGTAAGTAAAATCAAACTAATAACCAGACACTGTGATCTGAATAAGTAGACGCAAAGAATAAAAATAAAGATGCCACAAATGTTTAGACATCAAAATGACTATTATATCTGCTGAGTAAATGTGAAGCATATAAGTGTACACTTTGCATTAACTAATTAAAGAAAAACTTGACAAAAGCTCTTGGATTTTATGGAAGAAATAGAACTGCTACAAGAGTAAGACGTCAGAAGTGCTTAATAAAGATTAAAGAAACTTGTGACAAATCAAATAAGAAAAGAAACTAAATCTATAAAAAAAATTGCTTGGAACAACAGCCTAATAACTTTAAATAAAGGTAAAGCCCCAACTTTTATAAAAAGAAATAAAAAGTTCAATAATTGGATTACCTTCAGCTCCAAAAAACCGTTAAAGAATCCTGGATAGAGAGGCACAAAGCCCTTACCAGTATATTTAGTAAAAAGTGGTAGAAGCCACAAAGTTATAAATAAAAGCAACAGAAAACCCACCACAAAGATGAAACCTGTAAATAAAACTTTTTCTCTTTTAGAAAGAAAGCACGAGTACAGTAGACAAATATTATCAACAAAGCCTGTGACATATATAATGCCAATAAAACCATGGAGAAAATGCAGCAAGTTCTGGTGGAATGAAGAGATATCAGATCAAAGAAAGAAATTACTAAACTTCAAAAAGAAAATAACCAGAAGTGTTAACCAAGATACTGATAAAAACAAACTTGCGCAAAAAATAATAACAAAAAGCAAATACCTCCCCCCCCAAATACAAAGCTCTGCAGCCAACCATATATGAAGGCGGTGTAAAATAAAGACTATGCAAACCCTTTTCCCAAAAACCAGAAAAATGAATGTTAGACCTAATCACGCCAAACAAGCCAAAAACAGCGTCAAAAAATAAAAAACACAAGAAAGTGCTGGAACTCGACAACAACCTTGCAAAAATAGTAAAAATCTTAGTCAAAAAACAACCCGACGTCATACTGAACCTTATAAATAAAATACTGAAGAAAGTAAACGTCCCGAACAGTTAGAAAAAAGGTATATTACAGTAAAAAAAACTAAAAACAGTCAAATAGAAAGTGATAAAATAAAAAAACTACAAGATTCTAGTCACAATAGATATCAAGAATGACATTTACATTGCCTTGCAGAAAATTGTTATAAAAAAGTATTCCTGTACCCAAAAAGACTAACAAGCAGTTACTTCACAAACAGATCTATAACTGTCTCCGAACCACTACTATAAAACGTCTTTCACAAAAAAATTCTAAACATAGATTTACCAGAAAACGTTGAACACATTGCAACGCGGACTACCCGACAGTTATTGTCTTGGCAAAAACAAAAAAGGAACGGACTAGAATACTAAACTTAATTCTGAAACAAATAAACAAACGGATAACCGAGAACAAGTTAAATCTTGTAGAGGAAACCGAGGCAATATTAGTAGCAGGCAGAAAAAATGTAGAAAGCAAAAAGTTTACGCTTAACAAAATCAAAGTAAAACACAAAAACACCATCAAATGTCTGGACATAACACTAAATAAATATTTGACTTTTAGGAAGCACGTCCACGACGATTAAGCAAAACCAAAAAAAAAAAAATGCTGTGCTGCGCCGCAGAATTAATAATTCTTTACAGAGCCAACGTATGGAGAGAGGCCATAAAATATCAGAATACCGGAATACAAAACTATTTAAAAAAAAAACTGCCTAATCATAACTGGGACAATCTTTATCACCTTTCTAGTAAAAATAAAATTCCAATAATTAGAGAAACGGCCGCCAAAAATGGACAAAATGTCTTTTAAAAAGCAAAAAAACTGTGGGCAAAGGAACTGATTTCAAATATCTCAAAATGATACAAGAGGAAGCAAGGTTAGGTACGCTACTGCAGTTCCTCATAAGACACAGTTGCTGACAAAGATACGTAAAAATGCTTAAAACTAAATATTGTAACTAAAATGCCAAAAAACATAAATAAATCAAACATCATATAATCAATGATATCCGCAATTCTGTAAGAAAAGGAAGCAAATGAAAGACAAATTAAAAAAGAAAAAACAACAAAATAAAGTATTGCCAAAAACAGCAAAAAAGAACACCTACGTATACAAAAGAATGCAAAAAACGCAAATATCGTACATCCTGATTAAGACATAAAAGTTTTTTGCAATAGCACAACAAACTACCTAAAAAAAAGCCAGGTAATTTAGTCCAATCAAATTTTTCTATGACAAAAAGTTTATCAATGGTACAAACAAAAATGAAAACGTAGCAAATAAAACATAAAAATGTAATTTGTCTGTACAACGGACGTCAAAAAAATTAAATAAATTGCAGGTCAGAAAACAATTAGAGTTGATTCACATATAGATGGCTGTCCATATTGCAATAAGGCTAAATTCTTGAAGCATTATACAGGGAGTTTATAAATGAATGGGATTATGTAATCACTTTAAATGTGCCGCTTTTGTTAAATTGTTCACTAAACTATTTGTTTTGACAGATCAACTTTGACAGCTGTCAAGCAAACATATGAAAACATATGTAGTATAGTGAACGATTTTAAAAAGGCGGCATATTTAAAGTGATTACATAATCCCATTCATTTATAAACTCCCTGTAGTATAAAACAACAAAACAATCCAATTTTAAATAAAACACTAAATTGTTAGGTTTTTACAATTCAACAAGATTCAAAAATGTGATTAAAAACATAATATGCTTATACAATTATCTATAGCATTTCTTTTGCATTTAAAGCAAATCTATTAAACGACTAACAAATAGAATTTTCTAAAATGTGCTTATTTTAAACCAAACTTAGTTATATAGCAATATATACAGATTTACTTATTTTGAGAGCAATGACCCTGATAATAAAATAAATCAAAATAATCTGTTTGAGTTAAATTTTAAATTTACAAAATTAGAAGAGTCAAGAGCATTAAAACCAAATAACCACTAGTTTTGTTTTCTAAAAAAACGGTTATTTTGCAATATTTCAAACTATGTTCTTTACAGCCTGTTAATAGAGAACGGTTAGAATAATTTATGAGTTGGCTTGTAGACACGACATTGAAACGCATGTACATATTAAGATATTGTATATCTTAAACTCCATCTCCTACAATAGAGAACCATGCGCACCACCTGTTTATCAGATTGCTTCATTGTTTTTATTGGAAAAGTTAATTCAATGCAAATATTTGTTTTGTAATGAATAAGATTCTACACTTTAAATGGCACTTGTAACAATTACCTGTTTAAAATAACTATGTCCTTATTGTTACTAAAAAATATATTTAGCACAAATTTTAGAGACAAATTAACTTATCATATTGTATCACATATTGTGTAGAAATTATATGTTAAGACTATAAAGCTTCTTATCATAAGTTTCTTTTTCTAAAACCGTTACTTTAACCACTATAATATTAATTAAGTTCAAAAATCATTGTATAACTGATATTTTGTATAGCAATATTATTGAAATATTTTTGAATTTCACTAAGAAAAATAGATAAACTATTGCAAATAAAGTAAATCAAATTGAACAGTGATAGGTATTTTTTTGGTGTAATGTAAATGAATATATGCAAAATAGTAAAATGTTTCAATAGGAAATTCTTGTTAAGTTGGAACAAGTTGTGCAATTTAGATTGGCTGGTTTCAGTAGCACTGAACAATAACGCAATTATAGGACTGAATTTAAATGTAACCGGATTTATCTGGCTTTGTACTCGATTATAAATAATGGGCTTGTTTTTTATGTATTAAAATGGGGCGGAAAGAAGTCAATTAGATGTTATAAGATTATAGTTTGAGCCAGTCCCTAACGGTTTGGAATAAAATCCAATAATCACTTATTACTACAATCCGTTCATTCAGGTTCTAGCCCTGACCCTTAGCCCTGTACCCTAATAAACTGATTCTGTAAGTAGCTTATATTGGAGCCGTCACTTAGAGTTTACGCCGTTTGAAAATTTCAGGTCAAGGGGTGCAATGAGCACCACTTACCACTTTAGTTAAACAAACGGACCGCATTGGTTAAGCTGACACAACTTTTCTAGGACTACGCAAACTTGCCAATGTTGACTTTCCATTTAATTTTAAAGATGTTCCATATTTTTACTACATATAATATCATCGTGCTGTAGGGAAAAAATATAGTTCCCATTTTCAACGCGAGTATCGATCGCGTCGCGGCCGCAATTTTTCGAATGTAAAAAAAACGGTAAGCAAAATTTAATCATTTCCTTTATCCAATATTATTACGAATAGAACTGTCTAATTGAGTTAATAAATTGTGGATGCACAAATAATAATAATAGTAAAATGAACCGTTCGTTGCACTTCTAAAGCAAATCAACAATAATAATTAATTGGATGCCGTGTAGATTTACATTTACGTTCGCAGCAATGCTATGATTTACATCAGAAAAATTGCACTAAATAAATGTTTTACCAATATTGCACGATTTTGTAATTCAACTATAATTTAATTATAGTTAGTTACAATTATTAACGCCCTTAATTAAAAAAATCATATAAATTCTTTTCAAGTTGAGCTACTGTTAAATTTATGTGATTGAGAAAATAAAAAAAAATATTTTGATTGCTTAGTTAATTACATTTTGAATGACTTGTTAACATGAGTATTATTAGGCAGCATTGTTGCATATTAAATATACATATTAGAGAATCAATATTATGAATTCAGTTGAATTTGTAGAAGTGTTCGCAAATATAATAAACGCACAACGACGCGTAGTTTCTATTCCTTGTCTCTTTCTAGTATTGCCTGGAAGTTGAAGCAAACTCCTTAAGTATACATACCCAATTTGCTAGATTGAACGTGTGTTATTAAATAAGTAAACTCTATGAAATTGCAGGTGAAGCAGTCGCGCTATTATTTAATTTGGCAAATAAAGGGAACATTCAATTTATAATCAAAAGGCACTCGAATAAAAAAAAATATATGTATAAGGGTAGCTTACTGATACATTTCAATATAATATAAAAAGAAAGTCTATTCTTCCATTTGTTTGCGTAGCTTCGGCATTAGGACAATTTTTTGGATCTACACAAAACGTTCCTAACACCACTCTTTCAAATTGACGACGTGCATTTTTCTTTCAAATCAACTCAACCAATGCACACAATTCTTATCGATCCCCTTTTCTCTTTTTTTTTATTTCTCACAAGCATCCCAGATGGGTTCACCACAGAAATTTTCACGTCTCCATTAAATTATTTCTGGAGTAGTCAGTCAGGGGAGATACAATACTACAATGCCGTTGTTTTGTTTAGTAAATAAAAAAATGCAGTGTTAATAAATCGATAATAATTTAATACGCGACACGCGGTGTAGTTTATAAATAAATGAATCTAGTAGGGTAATAACTATCAAATGTGTATAACATGAAAATTACGTGCCATTGGAATGTATTTGTGTGATCGGTTGTGAAATAAACCATAAATAAAAACAAAAAAAATATCCAATATTTTTCGATTCAAATTCCAATCCTGTTTGCATGTGCGAACGGATGTCTAAAAATAGATTTATACGTCCGCCATAAAACAAACAGCATTTACTTATTGTGTCAAAAAATGCTATAAATAGTAGGGATTTGTCTTGTTGTAATGAAAAGTGTCGTTTTTAAGGCCCGCGACGAAAAGTCACGCCCCGGCCGCAATTTTAATGCAAGGCAATCATGGGGTTTACATAAAATGTTGGCATGGCGGGGTTGAATAATATATTCAATTAACCGCAATACCCTCCGCAACATTATTGAAATATACTGCTCAACAATTTCCCCAACAATGTCATATTTCATCAAATTAATAATCCTTTCATACTTAACCCACCCTGAAAGAACCTTTATTCATCTTCTTAATACCATGCCACTAAGTAAAAAATACAATGTGAACACTTTATAATGCCATTCCCCTAACATTACTAACTTAAATTCTTAACATACTTATATTATTCAATCAAAATGTCATTGATGCTGTGTTATTAAATGACCAACAAGTTCTATAATGTATAAGCTGTTTACATTTATAAGCTGCTTAATAACAGCCACAAAATTGAAAGTGCATTTTAACTTTTCCGATTAACAATTCAAGTTAAACTTTTCTACCGCTTTAGCGTTTTCACTTTTTATCAATATACAGGAAAGTTTAATTTATACAAGAAAATATAAATTCTTGCTGTTGTTTTAGCAAATAAGATGTCTGGATAGCTCGATTTCCAATAAACCTCAGATCCTGGATGGAGCAAATCACTCCTAATCCCATTAAAGTACTCAAGACAAACATTTTTCAAGCATATTTATAAAAGCCACTAGATCTGTTGGCTGTTCAAACTACGTACTACTTATAAACCAAGGAAAAGAAATGATAGAAATGATAGAAGAGAGAGGTTGGGACATTTTAAATGGAAACATCACAAGAGATGAAGAGGGAGAATTTACTTATATAGGGACAAACGGGCAATCAGTAATAGACTACGTAGTTGTAAATGAGGAGGCGTGGGAAGAGATAGATAATCTTAAAGTAGGAATAAGAGTTGAATCAGACCACCAGCTATTAGAACTCAACTTAACTGGGGAAACTGTAAGAAGACAGGAAAATGAAGAAAAAAGTGAAGAAAAGATAACATAGACGGAAGAAAGTGTGATAAAATACAAAAAAATCTGAGAAAAATTAGAGAAAACGGAAGAAATGTCGAAGAGATAATGAAAGAATTAGAGGAAACAATTGGAGATGCGGTAGTAAAAAAACCATATAGAAGAAAAGAAGAAAAAATGAAAAAGAGCAAATGGTGGAACAGCGAATGTACTAAGAAAAAACAAGAAGCCAGAAAGATGTTAAGGCACTGGAGAAACAACAAAAGCACAAAAGAAGAATATATGAAAAAACAGAAAGCTTACAAAAATCAATGTAAAAAAGCTAAAAGTGAATTTATAAAAAAAGAAGAAATAGAAATTAAAAAAATAAAGACAGAAGCAGAAGCATGGAAATACATAAACAAAGAAATAAGAAGAAAACAGGGAGATATTGAGGAAATACCAATGGAAGCGTGGAAGGAACATTTTTCAAGTTTGTTTGGAGGAGAAAAGAAAAAAGAAAAAAAACTAGAAAGACAAAAGCCAATCCACCAAGCGAAAGAAATTTCAAAGGAGGCAATATGGGAGAAGATAAAAAAACCAAAAAAAAAGAAAGCGCCAGGTATGGATGGGATACAGAATGAAGCGTGGTTGTATGGTACGGAAGAACTGACTGAGAGATTGAGTGAGTTAATAAACAGAGTATGGAAGGGAGAAGGGTTTCCGAGTCAATGGAGAGAAGGTCTTGTATGCCCTATACACAAAAGTGGATCCAAAAAGCAAGTAAATAACTACAGAGGAATAACACTACTGGGTACGGCATACAAGATCTACGCCATGATATTAGAAGAAAAGTTGAATGAGGAACTAAGTATGAATGAGATAATTCCAGATAAGCAAGCCGGCTTCAGGAAGGGAAGAGGTACCATGGATAACGTATATATTTTACATCATATTGTGGAAAAAGAAATAGCAGAGAAACGGGGGAAAGTATATGCGTTATTTCTAGATCTAAAGGCGGCATTTGATAGTGTGGATAGAGAGAAACTGTGGAAGTGTATGAGAGAGAAAGGAATTAGCGAGCACCTGGTAAGAAGAATAAAAGACGTGTATGAGGAGACAGCAAGTAGGGTATGTGTTAACGGAAAAATGAGTGAAAGATTTTGGACAACAAAAGGAGTAAGACAAGGCTGTCCATTGAGTCCTACTTTATTTGCAATCTACATAGCAGATGTAGAAAAAAAAATGAGGTTGGCTCAAGCAGGAGGGGTAATAGTTGGTAGAGAAAAAGTGTGGTCGCTAGCATACGCAGACGACATGGTAATACTAGCAAAAGAAGCGAAGGAAATGAAAGAGATGATGAAAAGTTTAGAAAAATATTTTAGAAAAAAAAGCTTAGAAGTTAACGTAGAAAAAACAAAAATTATGGTGTTTAAAAAAGGGGGTGGGAGAAAAAAAGTAGAGGACTGGAAATGGAATGGGCAAGGTATTACGGAAGTAAAATCTTTAAAATATTTGGGATATGTTTTTTGTACGAGTAACACCGAGAGCGAGCACATTAAAGAGATTGCTCGAAAAGCAAATAAAGTAGTAGGACAAGTTTGGGGAATAAGTGAAAGAAAATTTGAATGTATGAGAATAAAAGGGCTTATGTTTGATAGTTTAGTTAAGAGTATGATATTGTATGGGTCAGAAATATGGGGATGGAAGGAACAAGAAAAATTAGAAGCAATACATGTAAAATATTGGAGATGGGTGCTAGGTTTAAATAGAGAAACTCCAGCATATATTGTGCTGGAGGAAGTCAAAAAAGATAAGTTAAGAGTAGAAGCAGGAAAAAGAGCAATGAAGTATGAAGAAAGAATGAGACAGAGACACGAATGCAAAATATTACAAGAATGCATGAAAGAGAAAATGAGAGCAAGAAATGAAAAGCTAGGGGGGATTAGGGAAAATCATTACAATAGAAATGGATATGCGAGCCAAGAAATTGAAAGAATGAGAGAATCTGGGAGAAAGACATGGTACGAAATTATGGAAAGAGATAGAGATATACAAAGGCAAGAAAGGAGAATGCGAGTGAAAGAGTCTAGGTACAACGCAAACTATGAACATATTATAGAAAATGAATTGCCAATGTACTTAGTGAGCGAAAGATATAGTAAAGATGACAAAAAGATGATTGCAAGATTCAGATGTGGTAATGAAGAGCAAGTGACAAGATTTTGGATGGAAGAGGATTTGAAAATGTGCAAAATGTGCGGAGAGACTAAGGAAACTATAGAACATATGTTGAAAGAGTGTAACAAAATGAGAGAAGAACAGATGTAAAAAAATGAGATATTGAAAGGGGACGGAAGAGGGGTAGGAATGGATGAGGACAGTTAAAAAACGAAGAAAAGAAATAGACGAACAGAGAAGAAAATATTCTTAATTGTGTTAATTTTATAAGGATTAAGTTTTATTATTTTGGGAAGTTGTAAATGTATTTGTAAATGTAATTTTCAAGGCCGAAAGGCAAGAAATAAACGTATTATTATTACTACTTATAAACCATAAAAATAGTAAACCGAAAACAGAACGGCCAACATTATAAATTGTACAACTACTATCTATCTACTGTAGACACCAAAAAAGCAAAAAACATAAAACTTTGCCAAATTTAACCAAACGTTACCACCAAAATCTAGAATTATTGTACTAGGATAAACCAGAAGTTTAAAAACATCAAAAAAAATTATACAGTATTTAGCAACTACTCTGCTATAACACAAATGAACAAGCTAAAAATTATACTAACACAAACATTTAAGTACATTTGTTGCTCCCGGCGGCTGTATACATTAACTTTAAGTCACTTAGTTAAAAAAAAGTATTTTAAAAAATGATGTACTAAGAAAACTTGGCAAAACTTTAGTGCAAATGTATTTTAGTAGACCTCAACATCATGATATTCTCAAACAATAATACGGAACCATTTACTGATATTTAAGAAAAACCTCGCATCCACAACCTTGCAAAATGTGAATTTGGAAGAAAAATGTAGCCAACAAAAACAAACCTTTTAAACTCCATCTCAAATTGCTAAGAAAGCACCTTAAAATAAAAACAAAAAGTAATTTTGCAGTTTCTTAAGCTGCTGCATCTGTTTGCAAAAATACATGTCTAATTTTGTAAAATTAACCATGCAAGGCACAAAACAAAACTTTTGTTGAAACAACTGTAGCAGCTTTTAAACAATTACAAAAAATTATCAACTTCTACGACTGTCAAGATCATAAGCTAGACTACATTTTGTACTTCAAACCAACGCATATAATACCATACAAATGCGTTAAGTTGGCCGGTTGCCAAACACAAAATTATTTTAATAAATTGAAATAAATAGCAGTCGTTTGATCAACTAAACATTATACAACCCTTTTAGAAGATAAAAATGTCCACCATCGTAAAGACAGAACATATTAAATAGTTGCTTCTACTGGATAGTTAATTATACCCCAAATCACTTTCCTAGAACCATAAACTTATTACCACACACTTTAAAATTGTACTTCCAAAATACTCAAGTTTCTAAAAATACATTCTATTTTCAACATCTAAACACTATCAACGCAAGCAGATCAACTAGTTTCAAGTAGAGACCGTAGCCAAAATAATAATCAAAGCAAAAAAAAAACTTTTAAATCCAAGGGTTTATTTAAAAACACCGGTCAATAATGGACAACACTAAAAATTCAGTCAAACTGTACATAGGCTACCAAAATGATAAAAATGAAGAACTGATCTAATCCAAAACTGGATGGGACTAGTAAATAAAAAAAATCAAATAATTCTATTTATCCGTAACCACTGAACTCCCGGGAAAAGATGACATCCGCACATTTGTACGAGAATGCTTAACGTGTCCCAATTTGTGTTTTTTTTGCTGAACCCACATACAGCAAAATATTTTTGGAAAAAAACCAGAAAAATACTAATTTATTTGAAGCTACCCAAAAAAAAATTTAATAACTTTAACTATAATAAATCTGTAGACCAGGTGGACAAGAACCCCAACAACTTCATAATTCACTGCAAAACCAACTGTTCTATTGGTTTTGATATTCCAAAACAAACCTCTTACTTAAAAGCACGTATACCACAACAAACGCTACTTAAAGACAAAACCTGAAGTAGATGCTACTAGAGCAAGACTACTACTAGCTTCAAAACTGATTCAAATACTAAAATAACTGCTCAAACTTACCCTCGTTAAAACAAGCTTAATACTAAAACATACGGTACCATAAACGGGCAAATGCAAACCAGGGAAAGTAGTAATGGTAAAAGAACGCAAATGTTTTTATTGCAAACGGATAAGGGCAACAAAGTTGATTACTGGCTAAAAAACCAGCTACCAAGGTACAAACAAAAAAACTGAAGAAAGTTTGCAGAAAAAACCCTGTCCTCAATATGCCTCACGTCTAAGAAAAAAAGATTGGGCCGTCAAACTACATTACGAAATTAACACGCTCAGTAAGCAAAACTTACTAAAAATCTAAACTAAATTGGGATTGAATGCAAAATGTAGGCAAAACCAATTTACATCAATTTTGGCCAATCAGGAGCAACTTTGCGGTGTCTTTTAACTATAAAAAGACAACGTTTTTGTTGTTGTTGCGGTTGCTCAAAAAAATAGCCAAAATACAGCCTTCCAAAATCTAGAAGACACAACGCCTCCACAATCTGCTCCAACGCAAAATACTAATTGGCGTTTTGTATGCGGTCCGTTTGCTAAGACCATGTTAATTAGAAGCAAGAACATAGCAACTAAGCTTTTAAGCTCATAAAAAAGTATACAAAATTTTTGACACTTTCACACGTATTTGAAAAACACGTTTAGAACACAAGAACGTAAAATTGCAATTCCTAACAAAAAATTAGCTATACACTGTTTCTAGATCTAATAAAATTGGTTTTAGCATATTAGTCGCCAACATCTAATAACAGCACACCTTAATGCTATACTAGAAGGTCAGTTTTCAACAATTATTGCAAGAAACTTAGCAAACTAACAAATGCTAGGCAAGAGCTATATAGTATTATAACAGGTTTTTTGTAGATGTTTTTAACGGTGCTATACTTAAAAACATCTCAAATTTTTGTTTAAGTTTTTACGACTTTAGCTCAAACTCTCCATAAGAAAAACAAAAAAAAAATTAAATTAGTCTACAAGACCAACTGGTCCTTGTTTTCTCATGTTCTAGAAAAAAACTTTTGCTTACTACTTAATATTCAAACTACTGAAAAAGTTGATATTGCTATAATAATAAAAAAGTCTACTAAAGTTTTTGCTAAAAGCAGGATTAGATTTATGGCATATCCGCCTAAAAAGACTATTAATGCCAATAAAAAAATAACAAAAAGTTCATTTGATCTCAAAACTGTGGCTTACAGAAATGGGAAAGAAATTTTACGTCGGCTGAAAACCTGTTGCCAAATCATCAACATGGTTTTAACCATAAGCTCTCCACCACCTATCAATTAACCAAAGTTACTGATCAAGTTAAAACTGGCTTTTATATTAAACACTGGTGTCATATTCTTCAATCTTAATAAAGCTTTCAATGAGGTCTAGCACCAATGTCTATTTCTGAATCTCAAAACTTATTGCTATCTGTCTGAAAAATAAGAAACTAGCCGTAAAGTTGTTTGGGTAAGTGTCTATCCTTTGCACAATCAAAGCAAAGATTTTTCAAAATTTAATATTATTCCCAACGCTCTTTAACTTATATGTATCAGATATACCATGCATCACGCCTAGTGCTTGCTCAGTACGCAGACGATATAGTATTGACCTTCACTTTAAAGCACTTGAAAATTATTACGCTAAAACTTCAAGCAACTTGTAAAACACTTAATATTTTGCTTAAATACTGAAAAATATAAATCAATCTGAAGAAGAATAAGGCTATATTTTCTCAAAAAAACTATTTGCTAACTCCATACAAGAATTTTAAAAGCGCTCAAATTCTATGGACGTAAAGTACCTAAGAATCAAGTTAGATAAATGTTTAGCACATAACTTGGTAAAGCTAAGATGGCAAGCAAAAGAAGCAATACGCAAACAAGCAGCAAGTTGCAACTATTCAAATTAATTATTTGCCTAATTTTGACATTAACTTGGGGTATGGTTGCATTTCCTCATCTTTTTTTTCTTCTTTAGTAGCTCTTTATATCAATTTTTAAATATAAGCTTTTTCCAGTTGCTTCTATTTTGTCCGGTCTTGAAATATTTGGATTACTTTTTAAATAATTGTCATACCATTGCATATGTCTTTCTTTACCTCTTCTGTGCTTGTATGGTTTCTATTTAATTTTTTTTTTGTTTTATATCATTTTGTTGCTTCTTGCGACATTGCTTGCTATTGTTGCAGAAGCGCGATTCAAAGGGGCGTGGACTCAACATGAAAAAAACCCGCCGCGACTCGGAGCGCCAGCAGACTTCTCCGATCGTTCGCAGAGGCAACATCGTTCCAGAGACAAACACAACTAATAATCCACGCATCATCGACTACCCGCGCTCTGTCAATCATCATCGACAGAGTCAAAGCTGAATCCAACTATTGGATCCTCACTAAGAACCCTGGAAGCATTACCCAGAGACCCACCAACCAACAACTACTTACAAAAAACCTCTTCTGGGTCGAAACATCAACCCCAATACCCCGATCACCGCCTTCCAGGCTATCATTCAGAACCATCAATTGGACTATTAACTAATAGATTAGTCCTCAAAAAATAAACTGAGCAGTGACTAGAGCAAATACTTGGATTGATGTTAAAAAAAACACGCCTGTCGCAAAAAAAATAGAGACCTACAAATATTGTATTAAAACGTTCAATCCGGTAGAAAAAAAAATATTATCATGCTTAACAAAACCGGGAAGTCCCCGGAACCAACCGGAACACCTCCGGTTCTGCAACTCCGGCCGGAGTATCAGACATACCACTAGCCTGGACCGTCCAGAACCTGGACACCCCCAGGTGATGAACTGATTGCGTGGGATGCTTGGCCAACCAAAGGCTCACGCAGCCACCAATCCCCGCCGGGGTTCCCACCGCAGCCGCAACACACTTGGCAGTCAAACCCCTAGCAGACGGGAATGCCCGTGGACCAAACCGGACCTTCTCCTCCACGGGAGACCGACCCGGCAGCCACCTGGCTCGGGTGGAAAAATACACAGCAGTCCACGCCGCTACGTGACACGGCTCCCGAGGCTAACCTGGCTAGCGACATAGCCAAGATGGTTGTCATATACAAAAGCCATGGAACCGGCAAACTCAAAGTTCCACGGAAAAATCCGGCATGAAGACCACTTGCCGACGTTCCAAGAACTCGGTCACAAACTTGAAGACCACTTTTGACTATTTATGGTGCCCGAACTAATACACCATAGTTGCATAGTGAAGGCTTCGAAAGGGAAAGCCAAGATCTGGCAAGAGCAAGCGGACGGTGACCTCGAACCAGTATATGAGGAGTTCTACTGCAAAAATGTGCAGACTCCGATTTTATCGTAGACCTAAGCCAGCAACTGTGGACGGAAAAACACCAGGCAAAAGAACCGGTTGCCACCTTCCTGCGCCGCAAGATTGAGCTTTACCGGCGCATTGCACCTGAGGCGTTGGAGAAGGCTATAGCAAATAAGTTGATTAACCTGGTAGACCAACAAATTCAGAGGATGGTCGGCATAACCGAATTTACAGACCTTCATCACCTCCGAAAAACAGACACAAGAATCAAAACAAAATTTGCACGATTCAAGGCCAAACGCACCAATGAGCGCCAGACTTAGCCACAAAAGGACAACCTTGCAACTTCTTCCCAGTTGAGAAACGAGCAGCGGGTTGATTAAATGCTAGCACGGCACAAACATCGATCCCTGCTCAAGTAGGAGTTGTCGGCAATTACCACCACATGCCGAAGATCCACATATTACTCACTGGCCTTGATAGATAGCAGGGCCAGCCAAAATTTCACCCGGCTAAAACTTCCCGGCTTACACCGGACTGACTACGTCGTCCACCAGACCGACCCCCAAAATATACTCTCAGTAACGGGGGAAGCGACCGTCACCATCCAGGTCGGAAATCAAAAACAAAAAGGCACATTTTTACACGCGCCGGACCTCGACGAAGAAGTCATCTTGGACCACCCGTGGCTTATACAGAACCAAGCCACACTTGACTATGTGCGACACCTGGTTCACTTTGGGTGCAACGCACTAGTGGTCGCTTACTGGGCATACCCACGAGGCAAACCGGCGGACATACCAATAACAGACATGCCTAAACACGCCTTTTCGGACCAAACCGAATTTCACCAGCTAGTTCAAAAATTCGCCAGCCTATTTGTTGCGGACCTGAGGCCAGCCACTACCAACGCGGTGTCTCACCAAATCCAACTGGTCGACACTACGCCGATACAGATCAGATCGTAATCGTGCAACGCCGCGAAAAAAGCTCTCATGTACGAGCAAGTGAGCGATATGCTGGCCAAAGGCGTGATCGAGCCCTCCACCAGCGACTACTGCACACCCGCGGTGATCATCCAGAAAAAAAAACGGCAAGCCACGCATTTGTGTGGACTTCAAAGCCCTGAACAACGCCAGTCGAGACAAAGCGGCGCCGCTCCCAAAGATTCAGGAGACGTTGAAGACGGAGCGACCTGTCATTTTAAGGTCATGTCTTTTGGCCTTAAAAACGTCCCAGCCACGTTCCAAAAGTTTATGGCTAAGGTATTGGCCCGCTGGATAGAGCTAGGCGGCAACACTATTTCTTTTTGTTTTTCCTATCATGGCTTTTTTTATTTGTCTTTTGTGAAATCCTTAATAATTTAATGCTTTTGTTTGTTGTCCAATATTTTGCATCGTATGTTAAGATTGTTGGTTAATCTTCCATCTAATCTAATCCAATCTTATTTTCTTTTTAGTTCTTCTGTCTGGTTTGTTTGGTTAATCATCAGTTTTTGTCCCAAGTATATATATTCTTTTAACTTTTTGATTTTTGACGCACTAAACCGATCCTAACAAAGAAAAAAACAAATAAACTTCAGAATAAACACATGACCACACAACCCAAAAAAAAATCATCTTTTGCCAACAGCATCTTTGCAATGTCCAACAAGCTAAAATTAGTTTAATGCCGTTGAACTTAGTAGGCCTCTAACAACCCGGTTTCCAACATACAAAAACTCCCTTAGATTTTTTTTACATAAATGTATACACGCAACCTGAAGACGGCCCAGTCCACGCACACCTTGTTTGTACTGACGCGCTTCAAGCTACTTACAAAAGCCGCATTGGAGATATGATCAAAGTTCCGGTGGTTTGATTTTTGCTAAGTGAAAAGACACAATTAGACTTATTAGAAAAAAAAATTGTCAAGATAAATGCACACCAAGAAATCCCTGCACAACTACGCCAGCAGTCCGAGTTCAATTTTTTCCACAATTATTTAATTTCCACTCTGACAACAAAAATCAAGTGTAGCATATACCGCAAATAAACGATTATTTGAATAAGGATGTTTTTCATATACATCCAGCTAAAACTTGCAAATCAAAAAGATTAAGATTGTAATTTAAATCATCAGACCAAACATTTTTAAATTTGAAATGAAGCTACAAATAATGATCAAAATATTTAAAAACAAATTATATTATTATTATTTAATTAATTAATTAATTTTACTATTATAATTTTTAAATTGCATAAAAATTTACAATGCAATGCAATTTTTAATCAAGTGTACTGACTATGTAGACTCAAGACACGTGTTTGCTTCCACTTGTAGAAAGGAACAATTTCAATTAATCGTTTATTTCGCTTAAACGTTTAAGTTTTCCGACAGAGGCACATAGTAAACTTTGCTGCACTTGTGTGATTTATCTACGGTATTGTAGCCTACTTTTAGCGTATTTGCTAACTGACTCGGATTTATGCAAACTATTATTTATTATAGTATCATTATTCATTACAAGAGGGCGTTAGTAGAATATTTATAGTAATTATAAATCATTTTTTGTGTTGAGTTAGATTATTTTATAATTAAATGTATTTTATTTAGCATATGTGTATTAATATTAAATTTATTTTAAAATGAAACAATAATGATTAAACCATTAAATCGGTATGTTTTTTTCAACTAAAAATCATGAAAATGTATTTAGAGCACAATGAACTCGGCGCTGTATAATTTCATTTCCACTGGAACAATGCACCCAAAAACCATAAAATAATGCACTTTTTGGAGCATTTCTGGTTTGATTGACAACACGACGGGCCGCGAAAAACAAGCGTCAACTAATTTAATCCGTCAAAAAAAAAATAAAATAAATAGAATGTTTCCGGTTTGGCGGCGTGCATAATTCAGCCGCGTAAACGTCGTACGATGTAATGTGGGCAAAATAACCCATTTTATGATTAAATTTAAATAAATGAATACGCTTACACATAAATATAATCATATAATAAGCGCACTTTAACGTACAATTATAGAACACGAATAGCCGTTTATTGCGTTACAGGCTATCGTATTAAATACAATAAAAATAGGCTTTGTAACTACTTATTTGTAATTGTATAGTTTGGGCAGGCTTATGCAATCAACCAATCATCGATTTTGTAAGAAAGATATGTAATGCAATTACATAACTCCATATTGCTTGTTTGGATGTATTTGAACTATAGTAAAAGCTCAAACTCATACGCATTGAATAGTTTGCGGTTCCATTTGCAATATTAGGTAAGGACTTTTGTTTAATTTATATGTTGTAAAGGCTATACAAATACATATGTTTATTTGTACATAGATTGCTGCCATGACAAAAGACATATAACGCAGGGATATGCTTTGATTTTGAAGCCCGTTATGTGGATACTGCAAGAATGTACACCACAGATTAATTCTCCGGAGCATAATATTTTATGGTTTTATTGAATTGTTAATTAGACCCTACTTAACTCAATTGTTTCTATGTTTGTTAACACAGTTAATTTCAAATAGAAAATATATTTTAAATTGTTTACAACTATAGAAAATATATTGTATGAACATTCAACTAAAATAAATATAACCAACAATTATTGTTTATATAGAGCAAGCCTCAAAGTATGTGGTGTTAATTATTGGTAAACATTTTGTTTTGAAAATAAACATGCTGTTATTATTATGGTTAAATAAATACTTGATGTTACTCATAATACATCACATGTTTAGCAATAAATATTTTGTTAACATATAGTAGACGCCTTCCAAATTTAAAATCTAGAAAATTAACGACGATTAAAGCTAAATTTACTGGTATTAAAATGAGTATATAAATTTACTGCTAACATTGCTTTCCACTCTCGTAGTTTAACCAATTTATATTTATTTAATCGTTCTTTGAAATTAAAATGAAACGTCATAATATTGTTAGTTAGTAATACAATTACTACGTAATGTATTAAATACTGTTGTAAAACTAATTATATGTTGAGAGTTGTTTTAGTTAAATAGAGTGTGAGACATAAAAGGGATTTCAGCTGCCATTTGTGTGTATATTGTAGGATTCCATAAGACTTTCAAGGGGTTCAATAACAAAGTTAAAGAATAGTAATTTTTGTGTGTGAGGACGCAAAAAAAAAGAAGAATGCTTGGAAAAGTATAGACTATATTTCTTTCGTAGCAATAAAAATGAAAACAGACAAAAAATGTGGAGCAAGGAAAAGTGGAATTAAAGTATTGAATGATGCAGCATTGTATGATTAATATTAACTTTGACTAAATAGGATTTAACTTCATTGAAAATTACAACTTAATTTTATATATGTGTTTTTTAGCTTTATATGGATAAAATTTTATAATTATAAAATTTCATAGGAGTATTCGAGAGCGGTCGCTTTGTCGCATCGCATAATCCTGAACTAAAAAGAGATTCTGGAATTATAAATTTAACAGGTAATTAGATTTAGTATTATGTTTTAATAACATAAAGACTTACAGACAATGTGACATTGTGTTTAATGGATTGTTAATAAAACATTAATTTCTAAGCAATTGTTCAGTATATTAATAAGTAATTTATAGAAAAAATTGTAATCAATTGTTAACAGCGCTTTTTGTTTGTATTGTTTATAATAGTACTTTATACATTATTAAGAGGCAATAACACCCCTCTTGGACCACCGACGCCGCCTGCGACACTAGCGCTGGTACATATAGCGCTCGAGCAAGGACAACTAAAAGCATAGTGGTTTCATGTCCCTACTACAATACACCCAAAAAGAAGAAGAGAAAGAGGAAGGCCGGGAACAAAAATGCGGCAATGAAATGGTAGCACACTGTCACTAAATAACAGGCTAATATAAACTGGCAGAAAACTAAAAGGTCACATCATCTAAATACGACGTTAAATCATATAACTCCGACAGTAGCAGTACCATCAAACACCACCGTCACAACCATCCACAAATTGAGAACCCTGTTGACCAGAACTTGGTTCTAAACCGTGATAGTCTAGCAATGTAAAACTAACAACCGCGGTATGATTGTGAAAAAACCCCGTTTTATTGGTTCGTAACTGACAAATAACCACCTGAAAGAAAAGCAGAGTTGATGGAGATCAGTGTAGAGCATAAACCACAACCTTCAACCATCCAACCTGCAATTCTTTGCAGGTTTTTTTTAGAAGAACGTTTCACAAACCCAACGCTACATCTGCAAGATGACAACAGTAATCTTGCTCCAAGCGACTTGCATGGACTCGGTTTTTACTGCCATTTTAAAGTGGTTTAGTTACAGGTGCCTAAAATACCCAGAGACTGCACGCCACCACTTGCAGCAGACCCAACGACCACAAAAAAAGTAGTAGACTAGCTCGGACGGAGAAGTACAGACAAGTATAATCAAACTTAGTCACCCTGGTAAAAGCTACGTCACAGCCAAAGTCATCATTTCTTCAACAAAACCGACAAAGAAATTGACCACAATGGGCTTAAAAATTTGAAAACCAGATTTACACTGTTTTTACCAACTCCGTTCATACTATAGAAAACCTACGTTAAAGATATTATTATACACAGCAAAGAAACCGTCGCGCTAAACCTTTTGTAAATAAAATATTGAACCAACAAAAGTTTTGTCAATCTTTGCATTGCTAAGTTTTATTGAGAACCTGCACTTAATGTAGGTGCGTGTTTGTAGTAAAAACACTATCAGTGAGTGTGTCCGTCTAACACCCCTACTGGGTTTTTTACCGAGAGCCTTTCGACCACCCCTTGCGTAGATGCGCCGGTAACACGCAAATCTAAATAACTGTCTATTAACATTCCAATCCATATTGTCACTTGAGGCATGTCTCTATACTTTTTGGCATTGCACAACCTACCAAGGGTAACGTTAATTATTTTGGAGAGTGGTTCAGTTGAGTAAAGCGCGGTTAGCTCAAATCTTAGCAGTAGCGCGTTGATGCAAAAAAACAAAATGAAAAAAAAAAGGGAAAAACAGTTCTTCTTGCAATAAAGCAATCCAGTTGCATAAAATGCTAGCTGACAACAATTAATAGACATTAACGGCAAGCTGCATTAACCGTTAAAATAAAAATACACTTTAAACGAATTAATATACAAAATCTACGCTTGGTGTGGTAGTTGAGTGGTTGAGCATTTGTTACGTAAATTACTTACACAATTAAATACTTGAATTTTACAACAAAAATAATCTTTTAAAAGTAGAAACAAAAGTACCTCATGGTCATCAAACTATGAATTAAACCACTATTTAATAATTGACGCATAACAAAGAGAACACTTTACCAGTGACTCTAATATATCTAGAGTATTTCTTCAAAAGTTTTATAAAACATTTTTAGATGTGTTCCTAAATCTAGTCTAAACCAGTTTATCTCTGAGAATTTTGTATAACATAAAAATGTCTCAGCGTTGAACAAACGTTAAACTCACATGAGACAAAACAGGGTTTTAATTTCACAGTTAAGGTGAACTAATTTAACTAAATTAATCTTTATCGTAAAGCGCTTATAGAGATAGTGGTTTTTTGCACGTTGCGTAATAATAATAATTATATAGTATTAACAGTATTTTTTGTTAGCATTGTTTATAATAATTAATATGCTGTATACGTTGTTATTTACGTACTACTAGTGACTAGGTTGAGGTTGTATAAATATCAAGTGGACACTAATAGTGTGACAACATACATTGACCAACTGTCTAAAGTTATTCACATATAGAACCAAATAAGTCTTTTTTTTTTAATTTCTAAGGTAGTTTAATGGATTGTCATATTATCCACATCTCTTGTAGCATGCTAAGTATGTTCTATGTTGTAGTTGTATTAGACTGTAAAAAATGTTATTTATACACTGCCATTTAAAGCTTTGCAGTTGTGTGTTAACACTGTATTAGGGACCAGAGTTGACGTTTTATACCTAACAGCCGTTAAGAGCATGCTGTGTGCACTGGCATTTGACTTGGTTGTATGCAAGGCAAACTACATGACAGTAAACTAAAAACACTGTGACCAATCACTCCTAAGACTAAATTAGGATAAAAGCGCTAAACGACACCTGTAGTAAGATTTGACATTTGCATGCAAAATCAAATTTAAAACGCGCAATATAGCATGAAATGCAAAAACAATAACATCTATTAAAGTACTTGCAAATTTGGCGCTACCCGTAAATAAATATATTTATTATGTATAAAAGTTTGTGTCTCCGACTGTATTATTTCTTTTTTTTTTATAATGCATCTTTTATTCTGGCACTGTTTTTAGTGTACTGTAGTTATAAACGCACTGGTATGACAACATACCGTTGGGTTGTGTTAGTTAGGTACATATATTATGTAAAAAAATTATATTTGTTTGTTGCACAGACTATATTAATAGTTATGTGCACGTTCAGTTCATAGAAGAACACGCCGCGGGTTGTATCAACAAATTACAACAAGACAAAGAAGAAAATTAAAGTTTTTTATTGTAAAATGAACAAATTGGCAGCGGATGACGGTTTAGCAATTAGCAGCAATGGCTAGTTGTAAAGTGAAAGTAATTAAATAATAAATATACAATTTAAACGCACAGTGTGGTGGATGGGTAACTAAGCGTTTGTTGCGTCAGTTATATAAAACAATAAATTTAAATAACTGAACGTAACAATCGTTATTATATCATTACAGCAAGCGTTTATGTAATAAATTATACTGTATTTTGCACGCCATTGATCATAATCACGCTACCCTTACTTTTTGTAAGTAATTTGCTTAATGTAGCGACGATCAGATGCAGATTATGAGTAAATAAAACCGGTTAGAACGTAGTTACAAAAAACCTTTCCAACAATTATAACAGTTAGTAGATTAAATTCCACTTTCAAAACATAGTGAGACACGGTCGTCAATAAAGTGAATCAAAAAATTGCCTTCCTTGCTACTATAAAACATAGTAGTGAACAGCCTTATAGACAACTCAATGACTGAGGTTTTTACGGAAAATTTGAAGGGTCACTCTGTAATTTGCAAAAAGCTTTATATATAATAAAAAATTGATGCAAAAACCCAAAAGCTCTTATGGTCAAACCAAACTGGTTCTTTTTACAAAAAAAAATAGTCAGTTAAACTTATCAAAATTCTTAAAAGTCTCATTCACGCTGTCAACTAAAGTATAACACCTAGATGTTGCTTTGGAAATGTAGACAAGCTGACAAAACATGGAAACTGTCTTTAAAAATAGTACTATGGCTATACGTAACTGTCATTAAACTTATGCTTAATTACGAAGCGTTAGTGTGGTGGTCAAAAACTAAACAAAAATCATCTGCATACTAACTTAATCATTTGCAACAAACGGCATGCAAACAGCAACTGCAGTCATGTTTGCCACCCTTTGACACCCTTTGACACACTGAAAAGAAAACTAGCAGGTTCTGTTTTTTTTTAATAAAATAGCTGTTAAAAACGTCTTTGCTGGGAGTACAAACAAATACAAGGCCACCTTATTTTGTATTTCAAAAACCTTACAATGTACAAATGCAAAAACAACAAAAACAAAATGTAGGTTAGGATAAACACTAAAAGCTTTAAAACATTCCAAAGCTTTGGAACGGGAATCTATTTGCAAAATATAAATGATTCAATATTCTTACCTCTGGAAATACACACAACCATATTCAAAGTAGGAGATCATCTTTAGAGCAATTAATTGCAAAGGCAATAAGAAACCGGGGAATAAACCTTCTTGTTCAATAATAAGTTTTTGCCCAAGAAACGAGCTGTAACTATAACATTATTTTGAAAACTTGTATGAGTTAAAATTGGTGGGAGATGTACTATCAACTTTACTGTGGTGTTTTGTTATAAACGACTTACTACAGATAGTCAATAATATAAGTGTTTTTGCTTCAGACTACACTAAAGATCTGACCATCATAGTACAATGTCAAACATGATACAAAGCGCACTAAACACTGTAGTAAGGCATAAAAAAAATGCTATCAATAAACCTAAGCAAAACTGCAATTGTACCGTTTGGCACAAACTTAAAAAAATCTGAGGGTATATGGAGCTACGTTCCCAATGACAAAAGAAGTAAAATATCTGGATCTCACGTTTGACTAGGCTAAACTTCCACACACTCAGGTGTTTGTGGAAGTTTAACCTGGTATTAACCGTACATTTAATGAGGGTATTTTTATATTAAATGTTAGTTTCTATGTGCGTTTGATTATTGTTTTGGTTGCAAAAAATACCCAAATTACATCCAGATAATATAACAACAAAAACCACTTGAGTGCTTTTTGCAACCAAAACAATAGTTGGACGCACATGGGGACTGACACTTAATATGACTAGATAGCTATATGCGGTGGTGATAAGACCCATTATTACATATAAAGCGCTTGTCCACTCTCAAATGTACGGTTAACAAACTAGTTAAAGTTCAGAGATTAGCATGTCTACTGATAAAGGGGGCAATGAAAACGACGCCCACAGCAGCTATGAAAGTATTACTACTGTTACAAAACAAGCAGCATACAGACTGCAGATAAATGAACACACTGTAAACATCAAGACATTAATAAGTCATTTAATGTGATAATACCACAGCAAAACAAATAACCACAACAAAAGATACCTGGAAACAGTCAAGGAAACTATTTGGTACACAAATAGGAAAGACCAGATCACATGAGCTGAAATCTACAAGATCAAAAACCAAAAATTGCAAACAAAATAGGCCTTAGTTTCTTAGATGGAGGTGAATTAAGTGGTATGCCAAGAGACGGGACTACACCCCAACAGATTAATAATTATCACGTCAAATAGTCAAGCGGCATTGCAGGCACTGCAATCGGCTATGGCTTACATAAACATTCTAAAAGCAGTAGCCACAATCTTTGCCTGGTCTGTGTACCAAAAAAATTGGGAATAAAAGACAATCTTATTGCAAACCAGTTTTCCAAAAAAGGAGCAAAGCAAACGTTAACACGACCAAAACCTACCTTTTGGGTTCCATACGAGATTGAAAAAGAAATAATTCGCAACACACTTTTGCAAATTACAACAAAAACTTTAATAAATTAAAGCACTCAAAAATATTCATTACAAGCTCATTGCATAATACTAAAACCTTGGTAACAAAAATGAGTCAAATCAGAATGCAAAGGCTATATAATTTAAATAGATCTTTTATGTTGCAGGTCTATAGAAAAAGAATGAATGCAAAACTTTTAAAAATGCACAACCTTTTTTGGCAAACACAACATAATCAAAGTAGAGTTGATAGTAATTCTTAGACATAAAATTCTGGACTTTATTAAAAAAAGAAAACTGCTAAAGATGTATACCAGAAGTGTATGGGGTTTTTAATAAGTAAAAACCTGACAATACTGGACAGTATGAGCAGTGTCTTTAAAAAAAAAAATTCACACGCAAAAAACCAATGGTAATAATAACTCAATAGCAAAACAGCAACACAGTAATGTTACCATTAAAGGAAGTAGAAAAAGCCTATTGAGGCCTGCGTGTTCAGCTTCTACTCAAAATCCAGAATTCAAAATTATTTTTGACCAAAAAATTATTTTTCGCTCACGATACATGGCAACATATTTTATTACTTAATAAATGGCTTGTAACGATATATGAAATAAATTAATAATTTATTCAAACTCAATCTAACGATCACAGTTGCCAAGGGTCAAGCACAGACAATTATTTCGGTTCTACAAACCTTGTCAGTGTGCTTTGTATGATCACGACATTGCATGATAGCAAAAAACAAATTTGAATAAATATTTCTGTGCTTATAAACACAATTGATAATGTTAATAACCAAATAAACGACTTTGGTTCCAGCTATAAAATGTATTATATATTGTTCATAAAAAGACAATACAAATTCCAAAAATTTGTTATAAAATTATTTAATGTCTGCTCAAAAAATGCTTTAAACATAAAAACTATCAATTTTTACAATTTTTAAATAAACTAATAAAATGTAGCATATAATTTACATGAAAGAAATGATTTAATAACGCGTTTATAGTAAAAATAAATACATCAAATATAGAACATATAGAACTAGATTTAATATGAGAATGTAAGTGGACCAGCCACTAAGCTTTGTTAGTATGTGCAGAGTTTTCATTTTCTCAATTAACGTGTTTTATAGTATATATTTGTGTGTTGCAGGTACATATTTTTAGGCAGCTGTGAAGTAGTAACACAAAAATATTTAAAAAGTAGCAAAAAATTATTATATACAAGGTTTGTCCAAAAAATACGTATAAATGTGGAATAATAACTTTATTTTACAATTATTTAGGTATTTCAATATGGTTTCCTTCAAAGTACTCCCTCTGAGACAAGATGCACTTCTGTCGTTTTCACTGTTGATAAGATCGCTGAAAGTCTTTAGTTGTGAGGCTCTTCAGTTGCCGTGTCGTTGTTGCCATGATGGCTTTCACATCTCTTAAATGCCGCCTCGGAAGCACCATTTTGCATTTTGGGAACAGGAAGAAGTTGCAAGAGGCTAAATCGGGTAAATAAGGCGGGTGTTCTGTCATGATGATTGAGCTTTAAGCTAAAAAGTTTTTCATTTAAAATTTTTCAGTCAGAATTTTGTGGACGACTGATTTGTGGATTGACAGATCCTCAGCTATCATTCAAACTGTCAATTGACGGTCTTTAAGAACACAAACCCAAATTTATCTTAAGCAAAGGTCATCTTTTGCGTCTTCTTGGCCTTCCCGGAACCTTTTTAACCACTTTTTGACGGTAGGTTCTTTCAGAGAATTGTCTCCGTAAACTTGTTTCAATCACTCAAAAATCTCATGGCCATTCTTGCCTAGCTTTGCAAGAAACTTGATGTTTATGCGCTGTTCCATAATCAGAGAGAGCTCCATGAAGACGGCAGGTGAAAAAAGGGTTACTTTCAAGAAGGAAACTCCTACTTACTCGTAGAGCACTCTGGCTCGAACTGAGCGTTGAGGGGATTGCATAGCAAGAGGGGAAAACCGGGCCGCCCCTCCACAACGCCTTGACACGTGGCCCCGAATTTTTTATACGTATTTTCCGGACAAACCTCGTAAACCTAAATAAATATTAATTTTATAATTATTCAAAGTTTTAAACTTATTTTTATGGGACTCCCTGTATATAAATCACAGTGTACCTTATGAAATAATTTGATCCAGTACTGCTTTAACTGTATATAAACGATTTTCCACAGCAAGCAAAAAGTTATATGCAGATAAAACAACATTTTCCAACTCATCAAACAAAAACGGGTAACTTTACTTTAGAAAGTAGTATAATAAAGCACTACACGATTCAACACCGCGAATTTATTGTTATAGCATATTCAATAAAAAAAAGAAATCAATTGTAACTGCTGTAAATAAATTACAATGTACAATAAAGATTTGATACAAAATGGCTGTTGTAAACTCAGTTGTTGTACGCATTGCCTGATATTTTAGATGTGAATCTGAGTTTTCACTCAAGTATTAATTTAACACAAAGCATGTTCTCTTTGTCATTCGACTCCGCTTATGGTCGCTCAAGTTATAATTTATTTAATAATAGACAATGTAACATGAATAATAATTATTGCAAACAAACATATTAAAATTGTTTATGTTCGCACAGATTGATATTTTAAGTTTCAGATTGACCAAAAGTTTTTTTTTAAATAACAAATAATATATGTGCTACTGTCTAGAATTAGTTAGTATACCATATAAGTTATGTAAATAGAATATATTACAGATATAATAGAGTAGATAGTAATAACTTGTAGTAATCACAGATCATGTAGATGAAGAAGATAACGTAGGGCATTATTGTATATAATATAATATCATTACGGTATTCATAACCTAAATAGATGTATTGATAGTTATTTCGAGCAACGACATGCAATAAAGATGATACTTTTAAAAGTATGTGTATAAATTTAGAGAATGCGGAAGGAAAGTGAGTAAATAAAAATTGTTGTAAGTAAGATTGATGAGGAATAAATGCCGCTGCTTATTGAAAACGTTACATCGGGAAAATAGTACGAAACTTTCCCCATATATACATCGAGGAGATATAATTTTGTCACTGGTTAATCCGGATCGAATCCGGGCGAAAGTGAACCATAAGCACAATTTTTACATGCTGCCATAAAGCAGGTAGTTTATGGATATCCCCCCTGTAAAAGACCTATATAAATTATGGAATATCAATGACAAGCGGGAAAAGTTGAGCGCCGCTATATTCTCGAAGCTCCGAGCGGCGGAAAACTATTCGATGTTTTAATTAAATGCGAACAATAAGTCCGTCGATTACTTGGGAAATGCCACGTCTCTAATTTTTCTTATTAAGCGTTATATTTTTAAATTTTCCTACGCTTTATTAATCACGCTAAGTTGTGATAAATGGGGGGCGGTAAATCTGTCTTGAGTGCCTCGGGGTGCCGCTATGTATTCTAATTGTTTTATTATTAAATCTTATACAATTTAGCTGACAAATATAAATTAACAATCGATTATATTGTTAGTAGCTGGATAAAGTGTTGAATAGTATCAGTTCCGTGTTTGTGTGCTAATTTTTTGGCATATTATCTTCCCTACTTGATCGTGTGCCTGTGTTTATAGCCGGCTTGTGCCAACATTTTACAACCGGAAGTAATGTTGGATGGTTTCATGTGTTGCATGACATCGCCGGAATATATGATTCTCACTGTCGACGTTTATTTTTTCCGTCCCCTTTTTAGTAATTACTTAATCTTGTACTACAAAGTTTTTAATATATACATTATATATACATTGAAGCAAACCGTATTCATGACGTATTTCAATTTGTTAGAAGTTGGTATTACTAACTACATGTCTCTTTTATCTATGCGGATTGGATCATATCTACATTTTCCCTTCAATAAGCCGAGCAGCATTTATCTAAATCAATTTTCGTATGCACGGGAATGTTTTGTGTTGCGCCAGCTTTACCTCGTGATCGAATATTATGGAATGCGGGCAAGAAGACACTGTTTACTTCAAAATTCATGATGTGTTTAATTAGTTTGATAAAGTATTAAAACTATAAATCAAAACAAAGATCAGGTATTTAAACAACCTATTAAATACTATTTTATTGATTTTCCACTAACAACTAAACAATTCAATCTATTAACTCTAATCTAAATAAAGTACTAGTGCTGATCAATATATTAAACATTATTTACTACCTCAAATGGTTAGGCAAGTCCCGTTAGCTTCAATGCATTTTTTAGAAAGTCCGTACTGTAATTCAATATTTATACTAATAAATAATAAAGTGTAATATGAATTTTACATGGTATGGTTTGCTGGAGTCGTTCTATTGAATATTTATTAACTGTAATTGATACAATTTCAATTAATATTTACTTTGTTGTTTATATTTAATTTGTCATTGATTATATTGAACACCATTGTTAATTAGAGGGTTAATTATTGGTTTACTGGAGATAATGATGCATCATCAAGCCATTTGTCAGAAGTCCGTGATATAGTTTCCAATATTCGCGCATCCGATAAAATAAGAGTATCATCAATGCTCTCTGCATACATTTGATAATTCAATTGTTATTAATTCTACCATTGTGTCACTAGTTGATATATTGTTATACTATAAATTTATAATTGTTTACGTTTAGTAGAGTTGTGGCATAACTTAAAGAAAAAATTAATACATTGCAAAACTATTTTAAATCTTTAATAAAAATCTTTATAATACGTCAGGAGATTGCTTTTGGTCTGCGGGCTAAAACGAAGGTTGAAGCGTACGCGTCTGTTAAAAAAATTAAACAATATAATGAATTTTTATAAATAAAAATAAATGTTTTAAATTTATTATGTTATCTATTTAAGTGTCGTAAAATATTTTAATAAGTTCTAGAAGATGTCTGTCCACTAAATTGTAACAGAAATGTCTAAAAACTAAAGATTTATTTACAAATTTGTTCATTTGTATAACTAGCGCTACAAACGCTAAACCTTCCATCCATCACACCGTGCGTTATTAACTAAATAAACACAAATTTCACTTTAAACCTGCTTGTTTCTAAATTGCTAATTAATGTCAATTTATACGACCATATCACTTCACTGTGGAAAAGTTACTGAAACTCTTTTCTTTCTACCTCTTACAAATTGCGTTTGCCTACACTGCGCTGCGTTCAAGTTTATCCAATCTATATCGACCTCTTGCATCAGAGTGTCATTCACCGCTACAACCCGCTATTGTACACGCACGTTTCTCTATAACTTAAACATAAACAATTTTTTTTGGAAAATTAGCAAATATAGAATCTCTCTCTAGCATAGGATCTAATAGATGATGCCGGTATCCTCTTCAAAACACTAATACATAGTATATCATAATACTAGTCACTTAGTTAACACAACCCCAAGGTATACCAGTGTGTATTTAACTGTTCCTTACTAATGCAGTGTGTTTTGCATACAACTTCAAAACCCAACTGGCCTGTGTAAGCTTGACAATCGTTTGCAGTTATTGTGCTTTAAAATCTTAACTGCCAGGGTTTTTGCTTTTGGATATTACGTATAAAGAACATGTTTAAAGATTTACGGTTTATTAAACGACTTCCAAATTGCCCCAATCTACAGAAAGGAAAATATTATTTAGTAATATCTCAAAAACTTTAATAACCTACTAAAAACCAACACACAAAACACTGAAAAGGTTGCAGACATGCAAAAGAAGCATTGATTGCCCCAAAACGCTAAAACAGCTGATTACTGTATGCAAAAGTCCAGAAAGAACTTGCAAACTATGACAGGAATCTTGACAAGATAATGCTAACTAAAACACATGCGCATAATAGGTATTGTAGACAATGTAAAATAGATAACAAGATAGTTGAGCACGTGCTATGTACATGCCCAAACCTCTTATACAATAAAAATTTCATAATGAAAAATGTGGCCAGTATAAGAAAAATCTCTCCAAGCGTTGTACTTGCATACATTAACTATATAGGGTAGTTGTATGCCAGTACAATTAAGTAAGGTCACCAGTGGAGGAGGTACAAATAGCTTAACAAGGCATACATGCAGAAAACGTTGCTTTACCTTCTAACTTTAAATCCATATTTAACCATATTTTAGGGATTGAACTCCGGACTGTTAACGTGTTATGCTAACGCTTTATAACTGAGCTATCACAGTTTAAAACTCTAATTTGAGTATGTATGTTAAAAGCTAAATTACATAAAATATTTTTCATTTTGTTGAATGCACTTTTTGCTTCTTTAATTTGGATATCTTATTTCTCAAAAATGATTTTATTTTTTACTCAGAGTAAGATAATCATGTAATTTGTGCTGATGATTAAGATTTGCGGTTTCTTGCAATTCAGCTTTATACCATATCTTTCACTTGTAATGCAATCTATTTGTTTTTAAAATCCCGCAACAGTATCAACTATAAGAACAATGTCATCTGCATATCTTAGATTATTTATTATTTTACCGTTTAATATAATACACGTTATCTAGTGCCTTTTTAAATAGATGTTTGAAGCAAACGTTAAACAGTTCACAGCCTTTTTTTTAATTTTAAACTTTTCTGATGTTTGATCTTCTACTCAAACCATGTTTTTCTGTTGTAGGTATAGTTTTGATATTAAAGCTCTGTCTTTACTATCGGCATTTGTTTTTTTGTAGAGTTAAAATAAACTAACTATGTTGGGTGGCAACCGTAGCACAATGGTCTAGTGCGAGGACTGTTGAGCAGACAGCCCAGATTTGATTCCCGGCAGTGGCAATATCTAATTTGACAAATATATTTGGATGCGGTCCTCTCTTTTGCAAGGCAATAGCAAACCAGCAAAGTATTTGCCTAGTAAACCCCTCTAGTAGTGTGGTTCGGATTTCACGTTAAACAGTAGGTCCCGCATGTTTGTGTAGAACTATTATCGCACACCACAAACATACAAAAGTTGAACCCACGCTTGTAGCGAGCACGGCACTATAAGAAGGAAAATAAGTTATGTTGGACCTTAATTAAATGCTTTTTTAAGTCTTCATTCTTGTCTCGTGCTTATTGAATAAGAACTTGTAAAGAGAATAACGCTTCTCTACTGCTTAATCTTTTCTTAAAGACAAATTATGTGTTACTATTATCATAAAGCTTTCTATATATGTGAGTTTGGATAGTGTATAGGAATGCTAATTAAGTTAATTATTTTGTGCTTAGATTATTTTATGCGTTTAGCACAAATGTTGATACTTGTCATTTTGTATTTGGCCGTTTTTGTAAATTTATTAAAGAGCGTAGTCATGTATTATATCTGGCTTAAGAACCTTGTTTTTTGATAGCATATTTTACTTTTTCCTGGATAATAGTAGGTCCTTTACCCAATATTAAAGATTGTGAGTTCAAACCTCACAATTGAAATCATTTTAAACATATATACGCTTTCCTACTTCTTGTTTTGTAAACATAAGGTTTTATAACTAAGATCTTTCTCTAGTATAAAGTAGATTAATAATTTTATTACTAGTTTGGAATTTATTAAAAACTGTAAGTCTACCCGTAATGCAAGTTGCCAGCATTACGGGCAAAGAAGAGCCAGCGTCAGCAATAGCTTGTATGTGGCTTAAACGTCCAATCTTCAAATAGTTTTTTCATATATTGTTTTTATTTTGATTTTATTAGTTTCTATGATAATGTTATTATTGCCTGAATACAAAATTGCGTTTCCGCTTTTTCTTAGATTACTTTCTGTTGCTTCCTTTATTGATGCTATTATGCCTTGCTTGTATTATTTTGAGTTCAAAACATTTTCCTTGTTCCTTAGCCTCTTTAATTGCCTTAAGTATTGGTGTAGTTTTTTGTAAATGTTTTGTTTTTGCTTCTGTTTTGTTTTCTTTTTTTTTGAAAATTTGGTATTGTATCTGTCATCTATTTTTGCATTTTTTTCTATGATATTTGGCTTTAGTTCATTTTTTGTGAAAAAAACCATATACGTTTATATTTTACTCCCCATTTTTAATACTTTTGTTTTAAAATTGGTATTTTAGAGATGATATTTATATTGCAGTTTATAGTATTTTTTGTTTTGTTTAGTTTTTGAGAATCAGCTTTTTTTGAACAATTTTTTAAAACTATTTTCTTCAGTTGTAGTTAGTGCAAACCATTAAAAGGTTGTAGTCGGATGGTATATTGGCGCCTGGGTTTTGACAAAGCTAATTGTATTGCAGTATTTTTTGTTTACAATTACTTAGTTAATTTGATTTCTCTCGCAGTTTTATAATCGTTATCGGCTAGAGATCTCTATGTATATAATTTTTTTGAGAGTATCTTAAAATAGATGTTTATAATTGTAAATATCATTGCATTTATTGTTTTTCACACGCTACATTTTAATTTTTCTTTGTCCTACTTTAGCATTTATGGCTGTTTTCAGTTTGTTATAAAACTCTTCAATTTCTTGTTTAGTGCTTCCACATGTTGCTGCATATAATTGTAGATGTTTAAATCTACTAATTTGGATTCTTTGCACTTTTTAAACACTTAAGAGTTGCCCGGGACTAAACGCATTTGTTTGAATTAGTTTTTCCATTGTGATGTTTTGAAGAATGTTTGTAAGTCATGTAAATTTTCGTTGCTGTTGTAACTGTGTTTATTCAGCCGCTTCTGTTAGAAGAACTTAGGCTGTTGTAGTACCGCTTCTAACATAGAAACCGTTATATCTTGTATTCTGGTTTTGGTCCACCTGTGATATTTTATTTCTTTTACACCACTGGCTGGTGTGTCCCTTTCTGCCGCTCGGTAAGGTCGACTACCGTAATAATTAGTAGTATTTTACAGACCTACTCAAATCAAATAACAACAACCAGGTTTGACTGCAAGCAACCAACCAAACCGCACAAAAAAAACAACTGTCCACCAAAGAGCCTAAACGGATAACTGTCACCAATGACCAATTGAGTATTAATTTACTTAATCAATTATCAACACTTTAATTTGTCTAAACTAATTAATTAATTTAGATTTATTTCAGAAAAGCATGAAATCCATACTTGGAATAATGTACGCCCAGCTAAAAAAAAACAACAACCTACTCAAGAAGCAGAAAAAGAAAATCAATAGCCTGAAAAAGTTTATCGTTAGTCTGATCAACGAGAAAAGTTTGAGAGCGTAGGCATCCTTAAAAACAAGTTCTAACAGATTAAGACTACAAGAAACTTTTTTTCAAAATACAAAAGGCCATCTTCTTAAAAAAAAATAACAAAAAAAATTGCTTCCACAGCAGCCCTGATAATAATAATCTCCAGGCTGCTTACTAAGCCACTTCCTTTACTAGAAGCTTTGACTCTAATCTTTTCCAAAAAAAAACCAAAGACCCCAGCGTTTTGCCCAGCAGCTGCAGTTTTGATTCAGTTCAACAAAACAACGAATGCCTTAATTTAGACTTTTCTAAAAAAATTTGCCAAAAACTTGATTGAGACCGCTACCGCTAGAATAAAAAGGTGATGGAGGTCTAGCAGAAGAACAACGTTGCGGTATACCTCAAAGCCTCACTCAAAAAAAATTTACTTTGGTGGGTTACAAAAAAAAAGACAAAGAAGTAGAAAAAGAAATTAGGTGAGTCTTTTTTGACTATATCTTTTAATAGACTATCAGCCGGCCCACTCTATTAACTCTCCAACAAGCCTTCTCCGATAGCATTTACTGATTTTAGCTGCAATTGCATACTGCAAAAGCACGTTTTAATTGTTTAAAAAAAACCTAAAACACGTAAAGAACGTACCCAAATGCATCAAGACTAATACAGTGCATTTAGAGTTAACCGTTCTAAGGTACGCCTTCTTATCAATCAAGTGTATAATGAGAAGAAGAAGAATAGAAAACCATTCCTCATGCTCTACTACAAAAGTTGAGAAATAATGTCTCTCACCAAGTTGTGTAACCTCAACGAGAACGGCTGATATTGTTCAATGCCACCGTTACCAGCGTTATGACCACATGGCATTAAGATGCAATTTGCTCTACATATGCGTGAAATGCGCCGTAACCCATTGCAGCTCCACATTTAAAACCACAAAGGAATCAGACATGTAGCAACATGCACACTTCAACCTATAAAAGCTGCCCAGTTTATCTAAGTAGAAAGCAAGATACACTTTATTAAAGGCCTGAACCAATGCATCTGTTTTTCAAAAGCAAGCTTTTGTTCTTCCTAGGAGCGCACCCAACAATCGCAAGAAAAAAATGAAATCAGGCTCAACACGCAAACATTATATCCATCTTTAATGCACCTCCTAGCCTAAAAAGCTAGAAACAGACTATATGTCCGTTAGCTTAAACCCAGACTTAGATGTAGTACAAGTTTGCTAACAACTGTATGCAACGCCTACATGGCTGGCACACTAAGTGCATTATTAATATTTGCTACCAAGATCATTATCAGTTAGGCAAGAAGGTCAATGCTTTCAGAAATACAAACTTCTAAGAAATTCAAACGGGAAGAGTTCAGTCGTTCAGTTTGCTCGTGATAGCGAATCTGACATTTGTGTCTAGAAAGATTCTCTTCCCAATTCCAAAAATGACCTAATCAATGTATTTCAACAATTGCAGCTAATTTGTGTTATTTAAAAAAAATTGTAAACTAAAAACTTTTAGCTGATCATTTTTAATAAAGCTGATAATTTTTAATGAATAGAGTCAGTCAATTATTTGTAGATTTGAGCACGTTGCATTTATATTAAATTAAAAGAAAAGTATTTTCAATAAAAAGTGATAAAAACTGTTAACATATAGTTATATGAGCAGAAAAACTTCGAACAATAAAATTTTTACCATCATATGTAAATAGTAAATTAAATATGTTTATTATTAATTTATTTATGTTATTTTACTTTTTGTATTATTTATTGCATTTTTGATCTCATTCTTGTTTATAAATTTTTATTATTAATAATATTATTAACACCACCTTTCTAGATTATATTCAAGTAAAATTTAGATTGAGAAAATATATTTTTGTCGGTGTAGATAAAGATGGTTAAATCACTACTTCATATCGAACAAATTGCTAGCTATTAACATGCATCCCAAAAGACCAATTCGTTCTTATAGCATATCTCCTATCTCCACTTTAAGGCTGAAACATCCCATATTTAATTTGAAATAATTACCCCGAGCTATATTTTATAAATCATCTGTTTAAAAGCGGCCGCGGAATGGGGAAACTAAAATAGAACACATTTTCACTTCCTTCTGTGTGTCTTCGTTTATATATATATATATTTTTTGTTCTTCTTCTGCGTTATCTTTCATGCTAAATTAAATAACAGTAGACTAATAACCGGTTTTGTAAATGAATTTTCTTTCTCACCACTGAACGGGAAAAACTTTGCCTTCAGTAGAAAACATCATAAAAAGTATTAGAATATTTACACAGAGCAAATATGATTTATTACTTCTTTGTGACTGCTTTATATCTCTTACAGCTAAAATGAAATTAATGCCATCACATGAAGAAAGCTCCCTTCTGGTCGCTCTTTATATAAAACCCCCTATTCAAAATCTCCTTGCAAATTATAATTATTTCTACTGTTGTAAGAATAGACAAATGATTTTACTCAGCTTACATTCAAAACTTTTAATAGGCTCCAATTATTTATAAAATAAAGTGAATTTTGTAAACAAGAAAGAAATTATGCTATCCATTAATAAATGATTCATTATCAAGAAAGTTTTAAATTAATTAATGATGGTTTAGTAGTAGAATTTGAATTATGCAACGTAATTAATTTCATTACTATTCATATTTACCTCATTATTATTTAATTCAGCATTGATTGTATTGAACGTTTGTTGCTGTTAATTAGTCTGTTAATTAATGAATTAATGATTTACAAAGTGACAATGATATGCACCTGTAACAAAACATGCGCAATTGATTAATAATGGCCAGGCTAGTTATTAATTATATTAATTATAAAAATGCATTATTCTGAATACATTAAATAGTTTTCAGTATCTGATTTATAAGGTAGCAAATACTACTTAAAATTCCATTTAAAGTACTTCCTTTGGCTTACCACACACTTATTTTAACGTTAATGTCACTTCTTAAAAGATATTAAAATCATCTTTTATGGGCGCTTTTTATGTGCTCTGTCGTGGTCGTTTTATATCTTCTATCTTGTCAAACGGTTGTCGCTTATTTTGAATTGCTAAAAAGCGGTAACCGCAAAATAAAAGTTTCATAAGTTTTTAATAAAGATTGAGGTCATATTTACTTGTTTGTCATTTTTTTCGTTTGACTGTTCTACTTAAAAGTAAAATATATGATTATAAATAGTTAAAAATGATTATCAAAATAAACCAAGTTTGTCGTGCACTTGTAATCTTCCATCTAAACTATTCATCAAATTGTGAAAAGACTTTAAAATGGGTATTTTTATTATGCTCTATCAAAGAAAAAATGCACAAAATAAAGTCAATATTGCTGCTGTTAACAAGAAAATCAGTGAGAGCTAAAATTTTGTCAATTTTAAGATGTTTTTAAAAATTGAGTTTTTTTATGACCATCACCTAGCGTATTTTGCAAAAAAAATAAGTTTGCATTTTTGTAAAATCCAATTATTAAAAAAAGCATTGCTACACTACTCCAAACATAAACTGGCCGCTAACTGTTATTGCAATGCAGACAGTTTTTCTAAATAGTTGATTTGTAGTGCAACTAAACATTCTTGTTTGATTTTTATTTCAATGCTTCTTTTTTTTCGTATTTTTTCCTGTATTGTTATTTAGAAGAAGTGGTTTTTTGTTATGTGTCCCAAGTATAGTAATTTTTGTGTTTTGATAATGTTTATGATTTCATTTTTTCTTTTTAACTCTGCAATTTACTTCTTAATGGTAACCCGGTTTGTCCATGGTATTTTTAGTATTTTTCTATTTGTCCATAATTCAAATGCTTTTAAATTTTTTAATGTCTGCTTTCTTCATTTTCTATGCTTCTGCTCCACATAATAGTATGTTATGCATGTAGCATTTTGTTAGTCTGCTATTTAACTCTAGACTTAAATCTTTTCTGCATAGTACCTTTTTTAAATTTTTGATAGGCAACTTAACATACACACAAATATTGTTTGCTCTGTTGCACTCATATCTTTGCGCGTTTTAGAATATTCTTTTTGCGCTTACATTTCATGAGCCAAGCTAAAGTGGATTTACTGCACTTTATATGCAAAAAGCATTATTGACTACAATGTTTATTAAAATAAGTTTGAACTACATGATATGGTTGATAGTATTCACTATAAACCAATCATAAATTCCATTTTATGTCTAAACTCAAATAATATTAGTCTAAACGAGATGTAGCCATTCATTTTTCAGCTACTGCTAGCACAGCTTTTTCTCTGCCAGTAATGCTGACAACTTACATTGCGGGTGAACCTGCAGTTTTGACTATTTCTAACCACTAGAGTGATTACTAATCTATTCCAAACTAAAGAAAGATTTTAGTCAAAAACCTCACGCGGACAAGACGGGTTAGGGAGTGGGAAAGCGTATATACGTTTTAGATTTAAAGTTTAAATCCATGATCTTTAGTGCAGCAGTCGAACACTTACACTACTGCGCCACATTCCTCGTCACAATAATTAGTCACCCAATTCTATGTTGATTGTAAAACTTTTGTAAAGAGTCAAAATGTTGTACTTATTAAATTTAATTTTGTTTAAATTTTTCCTAGAAAGTGTAGAAATTTTAGAGCCTATACTGCAATGCAAAAAATCACCAAATACTATATAATTTTAACAAAATTAGGTTTAAAATCTCAATAAAATGCCAATAATCAACAATTAGGGTGCGGAATTATCACTACTTTTTACGCACTCATTAACACGTTCAGGCATGCCAAAACTAAGGTTATCAGAATTTGCAAGAAAAGTATTTTATATCAACTTTCTTAAAATAACGTCAAAATTTTATTAAAATGTTAGAAAAGCGATGTGGGAGCTAAAATGTAAAGATTATGTTCTTTGCAAATTAAAATAATTATCAGGCGCACATGGAAACTGATGTCAAATATGACCAAATAGCTATATGCGGAGTGTATAAGGTGACGCTGCAGAAGTAGTACTTTTCACCAATAACGGTCGCATCCGGAGACTTAGTTAGAGAATGGTTTGCGATGACTGGTCCTCGCAAAGCACTCAGTTCTTATCTATGGCTCCACAAGCCACACCTTGGTAACTGCTTCAACCTGCAGGCCAAACTAGATAAGAATAACTAGATATGGTTAAGAACTACTAAGCAACGGCAGCTGTTTGGTTAGAACTGGACACAGGCGACAGTAGTAAGAACTGAAAAGGCTGTGTATCAGACAGCAGAAGGCGCAGTGGCAACCACAAAAACGACTTCTGTACAGCAATGCAGAAGGAAGGAGCACCCACTAATACAAAACAATAAATATAGTAGGCAATGCAATCCGGGTAGCGTCTGGCGCTCTCAGGGTCCCGGGTCGGGGAGTGATAAATTGGCTACCGGCCATGATAAGGTAGGAATCAGGCTTTGCGTTGAACATTTGCAAAATGGTCAAAAAACTCAAAATCTGAACTTGGAATGTAAATAGCCTATTTCAACTAGGCAAAGTACATAAACTAGATGCAAAAATAACTAGGCTAAACATAAACATAATAGGAATTATTAAAATTTGTTGGAAAAGAAACGGTAAATACCCCACAAAAAACAGAGTAATGTATTACTCAAGGTCAGAAGAAAGTGATAAATCTATAAACAACTGTGTCACAAATTTCTTACCATACTCCAATCGAATAATGCTGCTACAACTGCACACACAAACTAGCAGAATAAATATCCTACAAGTTTACGCTCTCACAGCAGAAAAGGAAGAAAAAAAAAACTGAAAATTTTTACAAAGATCTACAGAAAGTGTTAAAAGTAACTAAGAAGCACAAAGTAACAATAATAATGAGAGATTTGAATGCCAAGATTGGGAGGAGAAAACACAAAGACCTGGTTAGTGAATTTGGACTTGTAGAAAAAAAATGAACGAGGAGATAGACTGTTACAATTTGCAAAAAAAACAGCAATTGGTAATCACAAACACCATACACAATCTCCTTGCTAAAAGACTCTACATATAGAGGTCCCCGCAAGACAATGGTAACAATAATATATCGACCATATAATGATAAGAAAAAAAAGTATAGAAATGACATTTCATTTGTAAAGACGTACCCAGAAGCTGATGTGGGTTCTGACCATAATCCTGTAGTGACTAAACTCCAACTAAAGCTAAAGAAAATAAAACAAGCAACACAAGGATGGACACAAAACAATTTAAAAATAAAAAAAATATGAAAAACAATTCAAAAAGAAATAAACCAAAACATGAAAGAAACCACAAGAAAAATAGAAACAACAGAAAACCCAAATAAGACACAATGGAAAAATCTAGCAAAAAACACTTTGGGCGACAAAGATCAACCAAAAAGAAAAAATGAATGCCGGATAAAATTTTATACTTAATAGATAAAAGAAATCACCTCAAATCTAAGAAAAAAACTGAATGCAAAAAACAATAAAAATAAAATAAATAAAGCAAATAAAATGATTAGAAAAATTTCAAGAAAAATATGACTTCTTCAACGTCCACAAAAAAATAAATCAAATAGCTGGTATACATAAAAAATCAGAAGGCAATGTTCTAGAAGACGCAAACAGTAAGATAGTTGACATCAAGGACAAGCTCAAAACCTAGAACAACTAAATAGAACACCTATTTAAAGACAAAAAACCTAAAATGCAGCAAGACATATTAAATGCAAATAAAGATACCGGTCCATCGATAACAAAAGAAGAAGTTGTGCACGCACTTAAAAATATGAAAAACGAGAAAACACCTGGCCCAGATAATGTAACAATAGAATTACTCAAATTCTTAGAAAAAGAGCAACTTATAGTCATCACCAAATTTCTTAATAATATCTATATAACAGGCATAATACCAACAGAATGGTTGAGTTCAACTTTCATCACCATCCCTAAGCGCATAGCTGCCAAAAAATGAGAAAAACACCCTACAATAAGTCTAATGTCTCATACATTAAAACTACTACTAAAGATAATTTATAAACCTCCCTATCAAAAATTAGAAGAAGAAATAAGTGATAACCAATTTGGTTTCCGAAATGAACTAGAATGCAGAAAAAACACTCTTCAGTTTAAATGTCCTCACACAAGGATTTCTCGACATTAACAAAAATGTCTACGCCTGCTATATAGACTATAAAAAGACCACCATAAACACCTAATGAGACTACTATAAAGTAAACAACTAGACAAGCGAGATATCCAAATAATACAAAACCTTTAATATAACCAAAATGCTACTATAGAAATAGAAAATCAGAAATCACAACACATAAATATAGAAAGAGGAGTTAGGCAGGGTTGCGTGTTGTCACTTTTATTCTTTAATTTATACACTAAAATGATAATCCAAAAAGCAACTCACAACAAAACAACTGGCATCAATGTCAACGGCAAAATCATACAGAATATACGATACGCAGACAACACAATGCTAATGACAGACAACTTTCAAGATCTCCAAAGGATGACCAAAAAAATCCAAGACATCAGCCAACAATACAAACTAACCGTGAGTCTGAAAAAAAACAAAATTTATGATCTTTACTAAAAACCTCAATAACAACAAACAACTCATAGTAACAAATAAAATAGTAGAAAAAGTTGAAAGGTGCAAGTACTTGGAAACATGGATTAACTTGCAAAGTGACAGCACAGATGAGATAATAAACGAAATTGAAATAACTCGCAACGCGTATAAAAAAAAAAAAAATTCTGTTGTAAGAATCTCAAAAATATATTAAAACTCAGAATGGTAAGATGCTATATTGAGACAACATTATTATATGGAATAGAAGCTACAACACTAAAAATTAATTCAATTAAACGACTTGAGGCATTTGAAATGTGAATATTCAAAAGGATTTTTAGAATACCTAGGACTGACAAAAGAACTGATCTCAAAGTTTTAAAGAGAATGGAGACAAAAGACTCCTAGTTGACACAATAAAATACCAAAAACTAGAAAATCTAGACCATGTGATGCGGAGTCAACGATATAAATTCTTATGATTGATAATCCATGGAAAATCATAGGCAATCGCAGTATAGGACGTCAACGAATTTTATGGCTAAAAACTTAGGGAAATAGTTCAATTGTACATCTACAGAATTATTAAAAAAAAAACACAAATAAAGTCAAAATTATCATGATGGTTACCAACCTTCGTTCAAAGACGAAGGTATTTATCAGACCCATTAGTACATACGAAAGATTTATATAAAGTAAAAACTACTAAACTAGGCAAAATACAAAAGTTGACGCATTTGCAGATAGCGAGAGCAATGAGAACAATGCCCATAACAGCCATAGAAGTATTACTTTGATGAGCACTACTACACTTAGTTGTAATAGTTTAAAAAAGACAAACACCGTACAGATAAATAACTACACTTTAAATCTCTAAACCAACAGACAAATAATAAAAACAGATTCATAAGAGGTTATTACATAAAATTATTTAAAACGTCAATACCGCAACAAGACAAAGACAAGTTAAAAAAAAAAAATTGTATACAGTTAAAACCAAAAACCAAAATGACACTAGAACTGGTATATATAGAAACAAAAATTAAAAAAGCAAATTACGCTATCTTTGAGCAAATGTAAATTGGTTTTCTAAGCAAAGATTACCGTTACAAATTAGTGCCAAAAACATGGTCAATACTTTTTTTGCATAGAAAACAAATTTTTTTTAAACCCTGGACAAGCCGTACTGTCCAGGAGTGTCAGGTTTTTATTAATTAGAAACTCGTAGAACCTTTTTCTTTCTTTTTTTGAGATCTTATTCTGATTGTTACTCTTTTGGTGTTTCCGTTTCTTTGATAAAATCTATAAAGTTTTGCCAAGAAATTGTCTTAAGCTGTTCTTTAGTTAGCTAGTGTTTTCTAAAAAAAGTCTTGTCAGTCTTGTAAGCTTATGCAGTTTTGTTTAGCTTATTTGTCTTATTTGAGTTACTAAGTTTGGGCAGTGAATGAAAGTCTTATAAAGAATGGCTTTGTGTGCTTTATTTTTTGACAGTTTTGTCATAAGTTTGCTATGTTCCGTTTGAAGTTTTTTACGGATTATTTGTTTACCGGTCTTGTATAGAACCCAAAAACAGGTTCTGGTTTAATGAACATTTTTGTGGTTCTTTTTTTTTAGCAAAATAGTTTTTACAGTTCGGTTTTATGCCCTGATTTTTTTGTGTCCAGATCAAGCAAACCTTGCTGTTGCTTCTAGACTAGTTACGCATCTATTGCCAGTTTGGATTTTATGACTAGCAAGCGTATTGTTTGTAGTGCCGCTTGGCTGTTAGACATAATAGTTATTGACTTGTTAGCTAAAGTATTTTATCCAGGAACGTTCTTTAGTTTCTTTGTATATACCGGTGCCGGTGTTATTGTGATTTTTTGCCCTATCTGTGTACTAGATAATTTTTTAATGTTTTAATGTTGAGTATTTTTATTTATCCATTTTTTTTGAGACGGTATTATTACATCAAACTACTTCTGTATGCAATTGTCTTTTATAAAATATGATCTCATCCTTATTTTTTTTTTGCTGTTACACGTTTGTTAGATTTACAATATGTTTCTTAATCTGTAGTCGGTACGTTGTTTGTCTTGCTTCCATCATCACAACAGTGGTGCTAGTAATAAATAATGTCTAAAAATAATAACATTTAGAAAAAAAAAAACAATGACAATAATAATATTCCAGCAGTATCAATAGAAAGTACTATAATCAAAAAAGTGACAAACTACCAGTACTTGGGAACAAGGACAGAGGACAATAACGATCAGAGCATGGAACCTTCGTAAAAATAAAGAAACTATTTGTAGATAGAAACCTGCATCTAACCTTACAAACGCAAATAGCGCAATGTTATATCTTCTCAACATTATTGTATGGCATATAAGCATGTAAAAACAAATTACATAAAAAAGATTGAGTCATTCAAAACGTGACAGCATGCTCAAAGTTCATTGGACGGACTACTAATAAAACCATAAGACAAATGCATACTTTAACAAACAAAAGCTTAAGTATTTCAGACTTTTTACCAAAGAGTTCTATAATTAGAGATGTTGGCTTGGACAACCTTTTGCCGTACAATTTGGTATCTCTGTTCTTGTCGCACAACACTATACCCTCTCCCTCTTTCTACTAATGATCGAGCGGCTATACGTTGTAGTTGATAGAGAAACGTGCGACAAATACGGAAATACCATTTCTCGGTACGCTGCGTATACATGGTTTAAACGGCAGCTTGGAATCTTTAGTTGTAGAACTTTTTGCTTACCACTCGGAGAGCAAGATATTCAATTTTCCAACTTATTATGCAAGAAAAGATACAAGACAAAAAATCCGTAGAGCACTGCAAAACATCAGAGCTACAAAACCTCTACAAATGGTACGGAATGTTTAGATTTGCAGTTTCAAAAGTTAAGATTGCCGTGATAATTGCTAACCTTTGATAGAAGAAAGCACTTTACAAAAAAAATAATTTAAAAAATTTAAATGTTGTATATAAAATTGCAAAAAACGCAATAAAAAACAGTCAAAAGTAAATGAAATTATACCATAAAAAAATGTGCACACTTAACTTACTTCAAATTAAAACCGACATCTTAAGTCTTATATACTACAAAACCCGTTAATTTAAAGAATGGAAGCGCTGTAGATACTGACAAAACTTTGTATCTGGTCTACCCACATTTGTGTTAAATGTAATTATGTCTCCATGTACACAGTTTTCTTATTAAACCTTTTAAAGCTATTATACCCCGAAAATCTTGTTGCTTGTTTAAATTTTTTAATTAGTTATAATTTGGGGATCAAACTCCACTACTAACGTGCTAAACTAACCCTCTATCATTGAGCTATCTCACCATCAATTCTAATCATGTAATAAACTAATATCCTGAATTATTAAAGGCAATAATTACTTAAAAATGTCTTGCCGGAGTTGGGTATCAAACTTGCAAGTTAAGCGTTTCACCCAATTAAGCTACTCTTTGGTCAATTAAGAATTCAAATATCTTAGTTGCATAGAACCGGGCTAATAGTAGTAGTTTGTTAGTATCAAATATCTCAATATTTAAATAATTGATATATTTTTTGTTTGGAGATGCCTTCAATTAAAAAAGCTGCTGTAGTAGAGGACTATTGACGTATATGTTTACAAAAGCTTGGGTTTATAATTAAAATTTGTGAAGCATCGTATGAACCAAAAGTAAAGAAAAACAGATATAACGACACCCTACTATATTGAAAGCCACAAGTATAGCAAATTCTGAAGATAAAGTGAATAGAATTCAGTAGAGAGTAAAAGTAGTAACGAGAATAAGTTGTTTGGTGTAAATATAACTAGATGTGCAACTGATTAGCGAAAGATATATAAAAGACGTAACATGTTTGTGGAGGAGTTGGTGAATATTTCTATAAAAAGTGATATATTGTATGAATGTATAAAGATCAAGCATGTCAACATTGCTTTTTAAAGGTACATGGAATACAATCTGATGCGCAATATTTACTTTTAACAAACAAAAAAAAAATGTAAAATGCTTGCAAATAAATGTTGAATCATTCAATTACTAAAAAATAAGCTGTATAATAGTTTGAATTGTATATAAATAAAATTTCATTATATTATTGACTGAATTATCATGTTTGCGAAACGTATCAAATATTTTAATACAGACAATAGTGTCAAAATTTTATTATTTATGCGTTAAATTAAACCAATTTAATTCTAAAATAAATGAATATATTAAGTTGCATTAATTAATGTAATTACATGATAATTAGAGTGATGAATTAATTCAAGAATGTATTATGTGTGGATAGTGCTTATGTGCGTAATTAAATCATTCGGGCCTTATGAGTATGAGTATTGCGGTATGTAATCTTGGAATGTCTCCTATTGATGAAAAGGGGATGTTATATACATCGTCGTGATGTACGGGAGAGATTCCGCGGGACTGAATATACAGTCCGCGCAGATTCTCTGCGGTACAACACAATCAATGCGAACTTGATGGCATAGCATGCCTAGTGTCTTATCGTTGAGGTTGACCTTCATTGTGATTGTAATTGATTGATTGTAAAATGTACTTTTTAATTGTTTAAATTTGCGGTGACAAAATAAATTGTCTAGTTTAAATGTTGATGTATAGATTTTTGTTGGTGAATAATGGAGTGGCGGCGTTTTCATATTTCTTTTTTTTTTGGGTTTTATATACTGCATTGAAGTTTTAGTGTTTTGAATTTGGCAGGTTATGTGGCCGGTTAAATAATGGATGGTGGTATGAAAGAAATTGCGTTTCCTATTACAGTAGGGGGGCCGAGTGGAGCCGAGTTGTTGCCATAAAAAGGCCCAATCGATCGTAGGCGGCGGATGCATTGTTAAGTAGTTACGGTGTGCTTATTACGAACATTCCGCACATGAGGATGATTTATCGGCACACAAGTTATTAGTGCTACATGCCTTTTTGTCATTCCTGGGGAATTAGTTTGAGCAACAAACTATAATATTTCTGCCTGGCGGTAAACAGGAAATAAAAATGAGTTCCTTCGGCGTTACATAAGCGGAGGAAGCAAGAGGAGACAGTGCTTACGCTTACTAAGTGAACTACCCTTTTGCCAGGTCTTATGAGGAGGGGCAGGCAGCTAAATGTTCCTCCTTCATGCATACGCAATTGTCTTAACCTCTTTCCCCTGTATTAAACTCTTACGCAATATTCCCATCTAGGCTGCCATTATATTAGCATATTCGGAGCCATATACCAGCAAAGTGTGGTTTAAGCAGCAACGGGCCCTTCGCCTTCAAACTCCGGCTACTCTTTAATAAAGGATTTAGCGCATTCGTAAATTAAACAAACTGCTATTTAATAGCGCACACATTTCACATCAATATTATTCTATCAAATATTAATAAAAAAACATCAAAAGAAGTAATAACAAGATTGAAAAAGGAACAATAATGTATACTTTATTTTATCAAACCGAACATCATCGATAGCCATGTAATAGTATCTTGTTATGTTATGTTATTATTTGTTATTGAGGTTAACGCGACTTTTGACTTCCAGAACTTCTACATTATTACACAAAGCAAGATGTTCTGGACGTAACAACCCAGTACTTAAAACATCAAATGGTTATTATTATTACACAACAATACTATAGTGAATATTAAATACAGTTGGTTAGTTGCATTCCCACAGGTTACCAATAACTAACAAATAAACGTACATTTCTAAGCAAATGCAACTTTAATGAACTATATTATTATTTATACATATTATCTTGGTTGATAATACTACATATTGTCATTTATCAGCCTGTGGTTTCAATATAAGGCGAGCTCATGCTATTAGAATAAATATTATATTAAGTATAAGTTTAGTAAAATTTGCAAATTTATTGTAGAATGGTTGATAATATTAATAATATTTAATAGACTTTATTACAATTTCAAAATATTTAACAATTATTGACTATTATAGTACTTATATGCGATGGCAACTAGAAACTTTTGCAAAATATTATGCTATTATAATAAATATTATATTATATTAAGTATGAGGAGTTTAGTAAAATTTGTATATTTATTGTAGAAAGTTTAATAATATTTAATATTACTTTATTACCAATTTTAAAACATTTTAACAATATGAATGTTTACTATAATATTGTCACTTATGTGCAATGGCAACTAAAAATTTTGCATTATGGTGTCCTAAAATTAACGCAAGGTTTGAATTAGAAACCACAGTTTTTAATTTTTAGATTGTTATTTTTTTATTAAATTATAAAGTACATACACGGCTTTGCTGGCACATACGCGCTCTTTTGCCAAAATTTTCCATAACCATTCTGCATAAATGTGGCTGAATTTTGTTGATGTAGCGTTTAATGTCCTCTTGTAATGCACGGGTGGTTGTGAGCTTGTTGACATAGACCTTTAACTTCAAATAACCTCATAAAAAGAAATGTAAAGGTGTTAAATCACACAATCTATTCTGATTACCGAAACGAAAGAGTACACCAGGAAATGTTTCATGCAAAAACTGAATTGTTTTACGGGCTGTATGGCATGTGATGTGACACCGTGTAAGGTTTTATTTTTACCAACCCTAAACTCTCAGGTGTCAAATTGTTTTTTTGTCAGGGTTGCCAACAATTTACTGCACAAATGGCGGCAAATTCAAACCTTGAGTTAACTTTGGGAGACCTTTTATATATAAGGTTTTCCAATAAGAGGTTTTATTTTGATATTTAAAAAAAACGGGTATTTTTTTAGGAAAATCAATAAATGTTTATTTCATTGTAAAGAGGAAGGTATGCCATTAACATTTGAAAATGATATCAGTCAAATGACCGCCACGGTTACGGTTGCAGTACCACATTCTTGTCATAAAGTTTTCTATGACCAATTTGCACATTTGTGGCTGTATGTCCTCAATAATTTTACGATTTCCATCTTAAAAATTTTGAATCGATTGTGGAGCATTGACATAGACCTTATCTTTTACGTGGCCTCAAAGAAAACAGTCTAAAGGTGTTAAATTACAAGATCTTGGTGGCCAATTGTGATCACCTCTTCAAGAAATAACACGATGAGAAAACTTTTCTTGAATAATTGCGATTGTTTCGTTGCTTGTGTGGCACGTAGCGCCGTCTTGCTAAAAATAAACGTTGTCCACATAAATATCTTCTAATTCCGGCCATAAAAAATCATTAATCATAGCTCGGTAGCGCCATCCATTTACCGTAACAGTTGTTCCAGCCTCATTTTTGAAAAAGTAGGGTCCATCACACCGCTAGCCCAAAAACCGCACTAAACAGTGACACGTTGGGGATGCAAAGACTTTTCAACAATCATTCTTGGATTTTCTGAGCCCCAAATGCGACAATTTTGCTTATTAACTTAACCTCCAAGGTAATGGGCCTCATAATTGAAAATGATATTTTGATGAAATTTCTGATCGTTTTGTTGCATTTGAAAGACTTAATCAGCAAAGATACAACATTTATGGTGATCGACCGGCTTGAATTCTTGTGTTAACTAAACTTTAAAAGCCTCAAGACTGAAGTCTGTATGCAAAATACGGTGTAATGTTTTTTGTAGAATGTCTAATTCCAAAGATCAACAAGGAATTGACAAACCTAGGTTTTCTTCAACACTACGGGCTTCATCAGCAATATTCTCATGTGTTCTTGAGCGATGTTCACGGTTTCAATTTTTCACATCACAAACTTGTTCCAACAGCTCAAATTTTTCTACCAGATTTACTATTGCCGGTCAAAAAAGTGCTTTACGACGACCAAAAAGTGCTTTAGTTTTGCGAACTGCAAATTTACACCATTTTTGTAGTAAATTTTAATAATTTCAATGCGTTGTTGAAGCGTATATTGTTCCATTTTTAATAATGGCGTAATTTTTACTTGTCAAATGTCAAAAGATAATAGCTTCAAAATTGACAGCTGCCCAAATAGCCTGCTATTCAAAATGAAATTGGGCACACCAAGCCACATCCACATAATTCTTTAATGTGGTTAGTTAAACAAAAACCGTAAACCCATAAGCCACATTATGTACCACTTTAAAAAAAGATGAAAAGTCATTTCGCAATTTCAATAATCTTTTTGGCAAAGAAACAATTATTAAAATGGCGTGCTAAGAGGAGTTTGTTTAATTCAAAGACGGTGACTAGCTTACTCAGGAAAGAGTTGAGCTTCAAATTTTAATGACCAAGCTTTTTTGGTCTTTTTAAAATTTCTTAACCAATAAATTGTCAAATTTTATGTTAGCATTTTTTTGTTTTGCAATTAGCAACTCTCATACTTTGACAAATATTTCTTTTAAAGTAAGCCCAGTACAAAAGACTAACGCATTTTTATTGTTAGAAGAAGGATATTTAAGCAAATTTAATTAAAAATTAGTGAATATAATTTAACATTTAAAAAAAATCTGATTAAAAAAAAAAACTGAGTACAAAATTCAATTAACTCAAAAATTCTTTGATTGTTGGAACAATTTAAAGTGGATTATCATTACAAAAAAAAAACGATAAAAATGTGTGTTTTGTGTTTGTTTTAATAGCTACTACTTTGTTTTACGGCAGTGTCCAGTATGCGTATCCTTAAGAACTACTAGTTTCTTCTCATTTTTAAAACAATTTTTTATAAACTCTCACTTCATAATTTCACTGATGATTTTTATGTTGCAAGCATAAAACCAGTATTTATAACTTTTTTTAACTTAAACAATGTCAGTTTTTAGGTAAGTATTGTATACAAGGCGGCGCTGTTCACCGTAATACCACCTACTCAGCAAACGCGCTCAACCAATCCTGCGCAACCGCGTAGCATAAAAAGAATTGACAAGAATTTCAAAGTCGCAGATTGCATCATAATAAAGGGGACACCCCACCAGTCACTCCACAGTCTATAGGGCTACTCACCCACCTTCTTTTCACGTTCATATCACTAAAGGAAGGCATGTGCCAAAAGGTACAACTTCCACAGGCATTTCAACGGGCATTTTTAGTCAGTAGGCGCCCGAATAGGTGAATCTGACACTTGAAAACTGCCCTCACACCAAAACACACGGGTAACTGCTTTCAGCGTGTTCATCACAGATCCCTACGTTTATCAACGGACCCTGTCACGTGATACGGCTACCCACACAGCTGTGACATAACCGGCTCAAGGTCAGCCAACGACGACAAATAACGTACAACTGCACGTCATCTCCGAATAACTCCTTGTGCTTCCTATACCTAGAGCACGGCACCGATGACCACCTCCTTACACTCTGAGGTTAGAAATCAACCGCACAACTAAATACAAGCTGCATACATTAGCCAAACCGATCTCAATCAACAAGGTCACGACTGTCTAACATTGACAACCTAGACTTGTGACGTTCCGAGATTATCCTCTACAAACTCCCGAGCCGGTAACAATATCTGCAATTGTTTTTGCGGCTGTGGTCTCTATAAATGCTTTGGTAAAACGGAAATCCGTGGATTAACGGGTTTTCTTTAGCAATAAAAAAGGTTACTTAGCAAACTTAGCAATTGTGCTAAGCAAACAAAAAAACAAAAATTTACTCAATCAATCCCACTTAAAAACGTCATCTCACATCAGATGTCAAAACTAGAAGGAACAGCACTACTAAACTCGGTCAAACTATTACTGAATAAATGCATCGACAAGAGAAAAAATCACTTCAGCTGAAAAAATGCAAAGGTAATTTTGCTGCACAAAAAGAAGACAACACCAACATTAAAATATACAAACTTATAAGCCTGCTCTTGCATATGTGTAAGCTACAGACACAAATTCTAACAAATTGTCTATCCAACAAGCAAAATGTTTACCAAAAAAAAGACAGAAAGACACAATCTCACTCAATCTATTTAAACTTGCTCTAGAAGATGTCTTCAAAAGTACAAAATAGCAAGGCAAAAGAATAAACATAAACGGCAAACACTTTACACATTTGCCGACAACATAGTTTTGATTAACTCAAATTTCAAACAACTAGCAAACATGCTTCAAAAATTAATTGTAGCATCTAAGTTGGTAAGTTTCAAAATAAACATGAAAAAAACCAAGATTATGATTTGCAAATAACAATTGCAGTAAATAAACAAAATTAAAAAAAAAACAGAAGTTAGCAAACTAAGATATATACTTAGACTCAAACTCCAACCAGCCTCAAACAAAAAGTTTACTTTTTTTGCAAACTGCCAGTCACAAAATATAGGCTAGAAACTATGGCATGATTAGTAAAAATGCAAACAAACTGAGAACCAGCCAGAGAGCAATAAAACAAACAACACTTGGCATAAACCTATAGAATAAAATCACAAATGAGAAAATGAGATGTCAAAAAAACGTGATAGGACAAATAGCAAAATTAAAAAGCTTAATTGTACGTAGCCAGGAAAAATACAGGGGTGTAAGGGGTGATAACACTGCCATTGATAAGTCAACCCAAATGACAATCTCACCTGCACGTGGTACACCTTGCTAGATAACCAATGAGGCTCTGTCGACCAAATAACTACCGGTATAAGTAGTCTTTCTTGCCAGCCAACAGCTTCAGGTGGAAAAACTGGCAGGAGTGGAGCAACTCCATGCCCCGGAAGTGAGAAATCACTACCAAAGGCGGATGAACCTACAAATTGGTCAACGACATGAAGATGCGAAAAGAAACGGGAAACTATCGCATTAAAGAGTAAATCATCAGTATGGCATTGTTCAAAACAAAATATTCCAAAGCTAAAAGTTCCCCAATCGGAACAGTATTGAAGTTGAAGTTACAAAATTGACACCAAACATGAAAATAGGAACTTGAAACATAAGAAACATGTTTCAAGCAGGAAAACATGATAACACAGCAATTGAAATGCATAAAATGCGTATAAATATATTAGAAATTAGTGACCTACGATGGCCAGGTTCAAAAACACACTCAACCGATAATGGAATAATGTACTATTCAGGTAGCACAGACAGCAAAAATAAATACGGCACCGCAATTATAGTTGATAGAAAAGTACAAAAATCTGTAACAAGTTTTGTACCATATTCAGACCGAGTAATGTTGTTGCAAATACAATCCACAACTGGCAAGATAAATCTCATCCAAGTGTATGCACCCACTAGTGATAAACCAGATGATAAAATGGAGAAATTCTATCTACAAGTGGATACCGTTTTGAAGTCCACTAATAAGCACGACGTCACAATCGTTATGAGAGACTTCAATTCAAAAATAAGAGAAAGACGGGTAGAATACCTTGTCACGATAGAGGAGATAGGATAATAGAATTCTGTCAAAGTGAAAATTTAGTAGTGACAAACACGCACTATAAACTACCACTAAGACGTCTATATACGTGGGCGTCTCCAGCTCATACTAAAGAAAAAATAGTTAGAAATCAAATAAACTATATCCTAATTAGAAAACGATATAGGAATAGCATCACCTCGGTCAAAACCTACACAATGCTTCATCAGACTACAATCCAGTCGTAGCCAATGTTAAAGTGAGGCTTAAAAACTAGAAGCAAAAAGAAAACCTGTAAGAATTGCAATCGAAAAGCTAAAGGATGCTGAGATAAGAGAGCAAATCAAACAAAAAACAGAAGCAAATATCCAGAAAATAGGCACATCAAATACAGATAATCCCAAAGAGAACTAGAAAAGCATCAAAAAAGCGCTACTGGAAGGAAACAGAGATATGCTAACACCAGACAAAGTTATACCAAAACATCAATGGATGACAAAAGAAATTTTAGACCTTATGAATGATAGACGGAGAAATAAAGAGAACTAAATAAAATATAAAGAGGTTTACAAAACCATCAAAAAAAATATTTGTAAAGCAAAAGAAAACTGGATGCCTGAGAAGTGCAAAGATATTGAAAAGCTGAAAAGTAAATACGACAGTTTCAATCTACATATGAAATTTAGAGAACTAACAGGAACACCAATTATAAAAACAAAATCCGGCAAAATAATAACAGACCAAGCCCAAAAACTCAACAACACAAGATGCCCTCAAAGTAAAACGCAACAACATCTGCATAGACCTAGCCCTGTAATAACAAAACACAAAGTAGAGCAAGCAATAAAAAACGTGAAAGAAGAAAAAGTTGTAAGCCCAGATGAAGTGCCCATAGAACTATTAAAACTAATAGAAGATGAGGAAATCAAAATAACTGTTGACCTATACAATACCATATATAGAACAAGCGTAATACCAAAAGAATGTCTTGAATCTACATTTATTACAATTCTGAAGAAGTTAAATGCCCGAAAATGCAGTGACTACAAAACAATAAGTCTTATGAGCCATACCTTGAAAGCATTCCTAAAAATAATACCTTTTATGTATTATTTTTATTATTTTACACCAAACTTAAGCAAGATATTAGCGACACTCAATTCGGATTCAGGAATGGCTTAGGAACACGAGAAGCATTATTCGGCATTAACGTACTACTACAAAGATGTATAGATATGAATGTCGAGGTACACGCCTGTTCGATAAAGTACGCCATGAACTACTTGTAACACTCCTAAAAAGCAAACGTATTGACTCCGAGGACATACAAATAATTGAAAACCTGTACTGGAACTAAACAGCGACGATGAGAGTCAACAATGATTCCACAGAAAGCATAAACATTAAACGGGGAGTGAGGCAAGGCTGTATACTGTTACCGATGTTATTCAATCTATACTCAGAAACCTTATCTGAAGAACTATGTGGGCTTGTTGTTAATGGGCGACCAATTAACAACATTAGATACTCTGATAACACGGTGATAGTAGCAGACAACATTGTAGACCTGCAAAGATTGGTAGAACGCACTATAACTTTCAACTCAAAATATAAATTAAATATAAACCTCAAGAAAACAAAATACATGATCATCTCAAAAGCACGTATACCACCTAACGCAAATCTTTTTATTGATAACACCTATATTCAAAAGGTAACCAAGTATAAATACCTAGGTACGTAGATAACAAATACAAACAAACAGACAGTAGAAATCAAGTCCAGAATAGAGATGGCTAGAACTGCCTTCCTCAAAATGAGAGATCTAATGCTAGAGCTTCGTGTTAGAATGGTAAGATGCTACATATTTCCAATTATACTGTATGGTATGGAAACATGGACACTGAACCAACACTTCAGCGACAAACTCCAAACTTTTGAGATGTAGACGTATTGAAGAATCCTGAAGATCTCATGGACGGACAACACTCCAAATGCCGAGGACCTTACAAGAATGGTAAAAGTCCTAGAAATCCTTCACATGATAAAGATCAGAAAGCTAAAATATTTGGGACATACCATGCAAGGGGATAAATAAAATGTACTGCATCTGATTATGCAGGGGAAAATAGCAGGCAAAAGAAGTGTGGGAGGACGCAGAATGTCTTGGATGCAAAACCTAAAAGACTGGTTTGGCAGCATCTTTAAAGATCTTTTTTGAGCTGCTGTTTCAAAGATAAGAATAGCAACAATGATAGTTAACCTTCGAGTAGGAGGCACGTGAAGAAGAAGAAAAAGGAAATATACCAAAAAAATATACCAACAAAATAACACACTGAAGACCAAGAACCACCAAAAAAAAGTTGGCAGACCACAAACAAAAATGGCTTAACGACATTAAAGGGATTGCCAAAATTATTACTTTAGATAATTTTTTTAATTTTAAACAATAAATGTCAATAACTATTTGTCTAACTTGCTTTGTTTTCAAGATAATTGAAAAATACACATTATTTAGAAAACTTCTTATTCTGCAAAATTTTAGTAAAACAAAACAATATTTGTAACAATGATAACAACAAACAAAACAATATTAATTTAATAAATTTTTAAAATGGCCACTATATTGTGTTCCCACACATAAAAATCCAATAAATTTAGATCAAGAAATTTTGCAGGCCAGTTCACTAGACCTCTTCTACCAATCCACCTATCATTAAAATTATTGTTGAAGCACCGAATTACATACTGCCCAACATAGGGCGGTGCTTCTTTGTGCTGGAACATTATTATGCAGCAAATTTTTCATTTAATTTTAAAAAAATTCTGCATATAAACTAGCATTTAAGCAAGGTGGTAAGATTTAAATTGGCAGTAGTTGCTCATTAAAAACCCTACACCATGTGTACTGAAAATCTTTGTTGGTAAGCTTGTACCTTAACTGCGTACGGATTTCTTAATAACCAGATATGCTCATTATGTATATTGTTAAGGCCATCTCTCGTGAACATAGATTTGTCGCTCCACAATATTGAACTAAATAAGTTAGTATCTTGTTGGTGTCGTTCAAGAATTGAGAAAATGGAAGCCGCTGTGCTGCGTTGCCGGTTTGTAGGTGTTGTACTTTTCAATAATGATACTGGTAAAAAAATCTTTATTTAAAGTTTTTCAGAAAAAAAAATTAGACAGTTGTAAACAGACGGAAAATTGCCTAATGTTAATCTTTAGTTCATTAAAAACTGCGTCAACTATTTGTTTCTTTTCTGCCACGGTGTGCTGTTGATGTGGACTTCCACTACGGCTAATTTCAAATTCACGGAGTCTTCTTAATTTGTCCAAAAATACGCAACAAGAAGGTTGCCTTCTGTCGAAAAATTTTAATTAGTACTCGCAACATGACTGAGTCAAATCACAGCTCCTAGGCGGCCAAATGACATCAGCATTTTGGGTGGTTATTTGATTTTCAAAAACAGTGCGCAAAAGATTGATGGTTACGTTCGCTATATAGCAAGTGGCCTTGTTCTGTTAAAACCAAATATTATCCATTTTATACTTTTCAATTTTTAGAAACAAAACTTTGTTTAGCATAGCACAGTAACGTTTGCTATTGACTCATTTTCAAGAAAAAATTACCCAATAATGCTACCAGACCAAAAATCACACCAAACAGTTATTCGTTGTAGATGCATAAACTGTTTAATATTCATGTGTGGATTTTCTGAACTCCAAATGCGGTGACAATTTTGTTTATTGACATAACCTCTGATATAAAAATGTGCTTCATCAAAAAACACAATTTTTTGATAAATAAGCTCATCTTTGGCCAAACAATCTTTAACGCATTGAGCAAACTAAAAACGCATGGGATAGTCATGAGGTATTATTTCTTGGACTAACTGAGTTTTGTAAGCTTTCAAACCAAAATCTTTATGTAAAATTCTCTTCAAAAAAGTGCAAGAAATGTTCAGTTCCTGAGAACGATGACAAGTTATGTTGATGTATGTTCACGCACTCTCTGAGCAACAGCAATAATTTTTTTGGCTAAGCGTACTAGACAAGAACGTAAACGTGTTGTTTTCTTCACTAACGATCTAGTTTTGCAAACTCGTTTCACAAATTGGTCCACAAACTGCGTTAAAGGCACTTCTTTTCTATCAAATTTGTTTCGTAAATTTCTTACCGTTTGAATAGAAGTAGAGTAAAGCATAAAATTAAATTTATGTCAACTCATAAACGTCGTTAGACCTTTGAAAAACAAAATAAACGGTAATTTAAATTCCAAACGTTACATGGCCCACCCTTTATAACCAAAAGTATTTTTCAAATACTCATTCAATTTGTATAATCTACAAACAGTTACTAACGTCAAAAACATCTTTTTTTTAAACTCATGTTTGCAGCCAAAAATTGATTTTAATCATGGAAAAAACATCACCGCAAAGGGTTTAATAATTCTGGCTTTGAAAAGACCAATCCAGCTTTTGAAAAACTGGAATTTAAAGTTCAGTATCCTAGGCCTAAAACACTATATTACTATTTATTCTAAACGCAGAAAATTTAAATCTAGCTTTCTAGAACTGGTGTTCTTAGATACTTAAATAAAGTCTTTACTTTCGGACTATAATACTTAACCACTTACCAACAATAATTATTAATCTTAACTGAGCGGCATGAATAAAACGCAATCTGGATTAAATTATTTGGTACTTAAAACTGCCGATTTGGAACGTCATCAAAATGACTACAATGACTACTAACGGGTATAGGTGGACATTTGCCATCAACTGCAATCATTTTCTATAATTAGTTATTGTCTTTACAAATAGTTTTGTTTGTCCTCTTTTGTAAGATGATTAAATATACTTCTAATTGAGCAAAGATGATATTAAAAGTTATGAATTCGTTATGGATAATTCAAATATGAAAATGTATGTATTTTGTTATAAAATGTAGTTGTAAGATAAGTAAATTTATAGGAATAGATGTGTGTGAATAAAATAATTCTGAACTTGACAAAAGTTAGAGAAGTTGTTAAAGTTGTGCGAGTGGTGAAAACTACAAAGTATTTTATATACAAAGTAGCGGCGCTATCTATTTAATAAAGTAAAATTTAATAATCGTAGTAAGTTGAAAGTAAATGCGCGATAAGACATGGTAGGGTGGCAGTGAAACGATATTTATACGAAACAATACATTTAGGTATGTATATAAAATTGAAGAAGCGGAATGTGACAAGTTGGTTATTTAAAATTGGAATTAGTAGCGGGTGGGAAAGGCATTAACAGCACTGCCTCGGCATAATTAAAGAGAATGTGTAATACACGTAGACTCCGTACATATTATCTCGAGTTAAACATCGCGGATTTCTCTAGAAACTCTTGTTCCAGTTTTCCTATTTCCCTTATTTCAACAATAACCCGCTTGCAGAATGCACTTTTTATTCGAATAATTTTTATATATCTACACCGTTATACCAAGCAATATTTTATAAAGTTGTGTGTACTATCCAGTTTGATTTTATTATACTACACAACATCACGATCATTCCGGTTATTTTCTTCCATTATTTGGAAATTTTATTTATCCAACGAATTTATTGCCGTGCTTTAGTATTAAAATAAGTACAGCGCTTTGCTACTACGTTTAAAAATATCACCTACAATAATATCAAAGGAAAAGTTGCTTTATATAGTAAATGGCATTTTCCAGTATATCAAAATCAAATATTCAGGATAGTAACGGCAACTTAGCGCACATCAAATCAATAAAGAATTACTTCAAACGAATATAATAGAACCACAAGAAGTCTATAGCAGCGCTACATCCTTCAAAAGTCAAAAGTAAGCATCAAACATGTAAGAAACTCTCCAATCGGATTTACATCATAGCTATTACCATGTAAAGCACCTTGTTGGGCTTTTGTATGCAGCTATCTTGTCAACTATATCACTTTATAAAATTATTTTTTGTTATCATTTTTCTAGACAACAATATACATTTTTTATTATACAATATAACAACAAAATGAGTTAGTAAGATAAATAAATATTCCGGTAAACGACCTATTTGATCTTAAAGCTGCCGTGTTCTATTAACAAATAAAAGTTGTTTTTTAAATAATATTTATTTAAAACATTACATAATACAAATAGAATTGTGATTTCAAAATTAATCTAATAACGCAAAAGCTTTTTAAAGCTGATTGTCAATAATTTATGCGATCGTTTTCAAGAAACAATATAGGCACGTACAAACAGGCACGTACAAACGGGACTAAATGCACAAAGAACAAGAACCATTAGCTTGATAAGCTATGTACTTAAGCTGTTTCTAGAAATTATCTATGGTCGAATATATACGAGGATACATTGAATAGTTTATAGTTTCATAAAAACTTTTTTTATATAAATATTAATAGTGATATTCGATCAGGTTTTAAAAAATATTACTCTGCGTATGCCATTACTATTTTATTTCTTTAATAAAGTTTAAATAATAAAACTTAGTCAAATAATGCTAGATTTAACAAATAAAAAAAAATCATCTTCAATTGATTTTTTAAATTAAATTAGTTTCGTAGTTAAAAAAAAAACTTGGGACCATAGCAGAAAAGAAAGTAGATAAGAAATAAACATGAAAACACTGAAATAACTGAAGGATAAGAAGAAGTGTAATAAGTACTATGTTCACAAAATTTCAGAAAACTAACCATCACTTTTCTGATTAATAAAACTGTTTTGCTTGACTAATTTTACAAAATTAAAAATTTTACTAGTTTTACATAACTACCTGTTTTTGTGTACATTAAGTTAGGGTCGTCATACGAGTTGCTGAAATGAATGCAAAAGACAGAATTGAAACAGCGGCAAAGGCAGCAAAACACGCATTACCTATGCAATATACTTTAGAAAAAAGCTTTTGGCAAATTATTAAATTTGGCGGTTAGTTCAAGCATGACCAACATAAGTCTAGGGAGCAATAAAATAAAGTACATGAAAGACGCGGCAAAACCAACTGCCAGAAACCTGATCAGGCAGAAACCCGATAAGATCTAACTACACGGCCGAGGAGCTGAATGCAACGGTTCGCAAAGCCTGTAACTGCACCTTCATTTGGAAAAGCTCCAGCAACACTTGCAGACAGGTGAACTTTTAAAACTGCAATATTGCCAAATTAAGAAAAACTTGTGAGAAAGCAAGGCAAGCACTCACCAGAGTCAGGATAAAAATAAACAAAAGAGGCAAGCTATGTGCAGAGGTAGACAACGATTTATGGAGCACTGGATATAAAATAGTAACCAAAAAGTTAGAAACACGCTCTCTGACAGTTTTGTCGGAAGAAAACAAAGACTGGCTTGCAAGCTTTTTCTACAGCATGCCAAAACCGAATGGCCAAAGTATGCTGCAGAAATATTTCCGTGCACCTGCAAAGATGTAAAGCAAGTAGGTAAGCGGTTAAAACAAGAAAAAACTGCTGGCGCTGATAGAATACCGCTGGAGGTAGCAAAAGTACTTGCCGATAAAAACGCATAGTTCTACGCAATGACTTTTAGCGCAATGTTAAAGAAAGGTTCCTTTTTCAAAAAAAGGAAGTCCTAACCAAGAAACAAGTCAAAGTTATTAATGCAGCAGCCTACAGACCACTATGCATTCTAAATAGCTTAGGAAAAATTGTTTAAACTGATCTTAAATAATAGACTACTGGAAGAGCTACTGAGAACCGGTGGACTGTACCCTGAGCAGTATGGTTTTACAAAAAGCATGTCAACTGTAGACGCCATCTAAAGGATTAAAAATATAACGAAAGAAACCAAAAAAATTTGCAGTGTTGTTGACGCTGGACGTCAAAAATGCTTTCAACTTGGCTTTGTAAAAAAGCATTATTATAAAACTGGAGCAGAATCAAGTGAGGCCGTATCATGTCAAACAGATTTGCGACTACTTCTACAACAGAATAATCTATGTAGGCAGCGACAAGTTAGAGATAACTTGCAGGGTATCATTAGACTCAGTTCTTGGCCCTACGGTATGGAACACCTACTACAACAAGGTGCTCAGAGAAATCATGCCAAATGATTTTGCTATTGTGGTGTGCGGGTCGTGCAAAGCAACTATCAAAGAGAATGCTGAGTACGCCGCAAACCACGTAGAAATGTGGTTGGCAAGGAAAAGATTAGAACTGGCCCCGCACAAAACTGAAACGGTTGTACTGGTCGGACGTAATTTAATCAAATCTGTGTCCGTAAGAGTAGGGGATGTCATCGTAACCAGCAAAAATAGCGCCAATTACTTCGGAATCTTTTTTGGCCAAAATCTGCACATAGGAACCCACATTGCAAAGACTACCAGAAAATCTGGAAAAACGGCAGTTAAACTTGCGCCTAATTTTGTAGGAGCCAGAGCGGGCAAAAGACTGGCTATTAGCTTCATAACCAACTCTATCGTACTATACGGAGCCTCTACGTAGAGTGACTGTGCACAGTTCTCAAGATACAGAATTATGTTAAAAAAAGTATAAAGAAAGATGGCAATACTAAGGCTATACAGGTGGTAGCCACCTTATACATCTTATGGTTTTGGAAAAGAATACACGGTTAGTACAAACCAGAATGCGCAAAAGACGGTGATCAAAGTTGTTGAAGCAAAGCTGAATGGAACGTAGAAAATGACACAAAAAGATGGACAAAACTAATCCCAAAAGGAATTTCATAAGTACCTGAAAAGAACAAACATAGTAGAGAATGACTAATGCGTATACTGTGACAAAGTGAATACATCTAAACACACTATGTTCTAATGCAATAAGTGGCAGTGCACAAGGCTTAGCTTTGATAAAAATATAATAGAGCATATGCTCAGAAGTAAAGATAAATAAAGGATGGTAGAGAATCGGGCAACGGAAATCATAAAAAAAGAGCAAAAAGAAAAAGACCGTCAAAGCAAAGCCAGGCAGGCAAGAGTCTGATAAGAAACGTATGCGTATAAGTAAATGAAAAAAAGAAAGGTTTTTTAGTTGGTAGGCATTTAGGAGCTATTCTTAAATAAATCCAGCACAAAGTCTTTGAAAGATTTTTTCCACAAAATGTTATTAAACTTTCAAAATTGAAGTATAACTAATTAAATTATTTTTTTCAATATTAAAGTTTCGGTTACAGTTATTGCTAAAAATGCTAATTGCGCTCTAAGTTACCTTTAAAAATTTGCAACATTTTCTATAACTTGTGTGTGAATGTTCTCAAACTTGTCAAAATTTGCTTTATAAAAAACTAAATCTTATTGTTGATAAATGTTTGTTACAATAAGTTGTAAAAAGTTTTATAGTTTTTTTTAATCCATTTTAAATCAGTCTTCTAATGCCCGTACTAATAGTCAGAGATTAAATCTCGGATTCGTAAATCCGAGATTCATTTTGCTAATTGTTGATTGGCTCTAAGTCAATTCACGGATATTATTAGTCGCGATCGACCAATGCATTTCTCGCTTAATTTTCGGATCGAGTTGAAAACTATGCAACTGTCAATATAATCCTAGATTCAAATAATCTTGGGTTCACCCAAGATTGTTTATTAGTGTGTCATATATTAATTCTAACGATTGATAATAAATTACATTGGCCCAATCGCAATTATATTCACTATCACGGTATCCGTAAATTGGATTAGTGCCAATCAACGATTAACAAAATGAATCTCGGATTCATGAATCCGAGATTTAATCTCTGACTATTAGTACGGGCATAAATGATCTAATGTTGGAGGTCGTTTTAATAAATAGATTAATTTATTACCCAAACTTTTCAAGAAACAAAAAGAACTATTTTATGCTTACAGTAGGAAAAAACGGTCTATGTAACGCTAACATGCACTTGCTTGCGTTAGAAACTAATTTTAAACTTAGCTATAAGTCTATTTTAGTTATGTATCTACAAGACATTGGAAAGAACTAAGAAAGCACCAAAAACCAGGAACACTAAACATTCCAAAACCTACAAGACAGCATCAAAAGATGTTTTTGAAATCCAAGAGTCGCTAGCCGCAATCTAGTCAAAATTCTCTATCTATTGCCAGATACAGATTAAAGAAAGAAGCAAAACTTGAGAAAAATTAAAAAAAAATATCTAAAAGTCTTAATAAAAACCAACAAAGTACTTAGTGCCAACGAGTACACAGTTGACTAAAAACTGGCACGTGTTTCAACTCAGGTTGTGCTTCTCATGTTCAGCGTGCAACAAATAAAAATCTGATAACAACATTTGAGTTTTTTACATTATTTTCACGTGTAGAATACACTCCTGAAGTATGGTTCGATCTTCTCGACTCACCCTGTATATATGTATATAACAGCTTTCTTAAAAAATCTAAAATCTTTTAAAACTTCTAAAGTTTTCTAAAATGGGCCTTAAAATTGGTCTGAAGGTAAAATTTAGTCAAAAAGTTAAAAAAACATATTTTATGTTCTCCAAAACACCAGAGTTGCGTAAAAAATAATAAAGTGTTTAGTAAACCTTAATATCTAAGTTTTTAAAACGGTTTTAAAATATAGTTAAAAACTGGAAATAAATCTACTCAAAAAAACAACAACACAATATGGATTATTAAAAAATATCTTTTGCTATTTCGAAAGCTACTGTGATTCGCCAAAAAGTTGTTCCAAAAATGTTTGGTCAAAAGTCTCAACAACAAACACTACCTGTAAGAAAACACCAAGAGTTTTATTGCTAACCCAATTAACAAAACACTTACCACATTGTCTAAGAATAAACATCTAAAAGTTTTTGGACTAATACAAGCTCTGCCATTTTAGCCAAACTATTAAAAACAGTCAACCAAACTGTGGCAACAAAAAAAGATAGCGTGTTGACCATTTTCGGCCAGCAAACAAAACTCCAAATCAAGCAAGTCCTAGCTTGCTATGACTCAACCAATTAAAAAAACTGCATAACCTACAATTTTTTTTTGACAAAATTACATAGCAAATAAAAAAAGTTAAGATCTAAATTTTTTTGTAAAAACTAAGAATGATAATAACCAAGACATTTGACAAAAACTTTCTCGTTGTTCAATCAGACAATCTAAATAAAAAGTTAGTTTGACATTAAAAACAAAGATTGGAAATTAACTAAAACACTAATTACAACGACAAACAAGAAAAAGAGGCAAAGCTTAGTTAAAAAACATCGTTACACCGTCAAGATGGCAAAATTTGATTGAAACTTGCAACAAGCCAGGTTGTAGGAAGTTTCAGAATTTTGTCAGTAACCGAGATGGCAATCTAATAAGTAGTCAGTTTAAGAGTCTCTTGCCGAGTTGTAACGCAATTTTAAAAGAAACTGCTAATTGCCAAGTCACACTTAAGCTAATAGTAAATAGTTAGCAGACAGTGAAGTAAAGTAAGTACCTCTAATCAACTTCAAACGATTTCCTAAAGTTTGATTAAATACAAGATGTTTACAATTAACAACCGCCGATTAAGAGAAGAAAAATTACTAAAGTTATTCTGCAAGTTGCTCAAAGAAAACGTTTTTTTGCAAAAAGTAAACAAAATCTAAAAAAAAAAACTTAGTTAAGGCAACCAGTACTAGAAGCAACCTGGCAAAACTTGAAGTAAAATTACAAAAAGAAAAACTTTGAGAAAAATATTCTGTTGTACTGACACCCAGATGTGTGTGATGTGATAACCTTAAATTGCCACAAAACGTTTAATAATAATCTAGAAACAATAGCTATGCACAAATGTAAACAAACTGGCTAAGAACGTTACCAAAGTAGCTATAATAATAAAAGACCAAACAATAATGTTTAAAAAACACTTAACATATCTAAACATTTACAACAGTTCTTAACTACGCTTGAGCTAAAGCGTAGACTGAACTTATATAACAAAGCAACATCAACCTTGAACTACTAGAAACCGTTTGCAGATAATCTAAAGATAGTAGCTACCCACAAGTGCAAATAAACTGACTAAAAATGTTACTAAAGTAGCTATAATAGTAACAGACCAAACAATAACGTTTGGCAAAAAACTTGAAATACTTTGAAATTTATATCAGTTCTTGGCCACGTTTAAACTAAAGCATGAGCCAAAAACAAAGCAGCAGCTAGAACATGAACTGCAGTTATAAAACAAAGCAACATCAATCTTAAACTGCCAAAAATCGTTTGCGGATAATCTAGAGATAGCAGGTATTTAAAAGAGTAAACAAACTGGACAAAAACAAGCAATACCAAAGTAGCTATAATAATATGAAACAAAACAATAACTTTTGAAAAACATTGATAGTTCTTGGCCCCAGTTTAGAATAAAATTAAACTTATAAAACAAAACAACATCAACCTTAAAATTCTAATAAACAATAGCTCATCAAAGTAGTTATAATAATAGGAAACCAAACAATAACGTTTGGGAAACACCTGAAATAAAACAGAAAACGTTTACTATTGATCTAGGAATAGTAGTTACGCACAAGTGTAAACAAACTAGATAAAAACGTTCTAAAGTAGCTATAATAATAACAGATTAAACAATAACGATTGTAAAACACTTGATATCTAGAAATTTATAACAATTCTTGACCACGCTTGAGCTAGAGATTATAAACCAACCTTTAATTACCAAAAAGCGTTTGCGGATGATCTAGGAAAGTGTAATCAAACTAGCTAAAAACGTTACCAAAATAGCTGTAATAATAGAAAACCAAATAATAACGTTTGGAAAACACCTAAGATATCTAAGAACTATAATGAAATTCGCTGTTAGAGACGAGATAAAATTAGACTCATTTGTGCTTCTTATTAAAAAACCATACCAGCAAGCGGTGAAGCTATTCTATCTAGTTTCAACATAAGCAGAAAGTGTGTCCACTTACCAAGAATAAGTCTAAATTAGAAAAAAACAAAAGCGCTGTTGCTCAGCTAGTGAGTCATTTTGACATGCTGTTTATATAGCATTTTTATTTCCAAAAACTTCATAACCAAAAAATTGAGGGTGGGATTAATCAATTTGTAAAAAAAAATAAAAATAAAAAAGATTGCAGGGAAGACTTTAGAGTGTGTAAGTAAGGTTTACAATACTTGCTGGCTTATCCAAAACTTTACGGCGCATAGGTGTTTTGGATTATATAAGTGTAGCATAAATAAGCAATGCCGATATTGCAACGTAATATTGATCGATGGAAAACTAAGAAAATGCCTCAATAGGACAGGACAAAGAATCTAGATTAATAAAATATTTAAACAAGCAAAAGAAACGCGCTTCTTACAGGTTTTACACCAATAAACTTTTTTGTTAATCACAGCATTTATTAAAAATAACATTCCTGTTTTATAAATATTTATCTTAAGAATACCTAATAATAAAATTCCATATTATATTAAACTACTAGAGAATTACAAGCAATGCTTTAAATTGAATTATTTCATTTTTATCAAATAGAAAGCACGAAATAAATATATTAACAAATGCCTGCGCTGTAAAGTTCAAGGAGCAAATAGCAATAGTCAATTGTGCATCACACAATAGTCATTCAAATGTTTTTAAGAAAAGAAAAATATAATTTTATTTCCAAAACAATTGTCGAAAGTTGTTACAATACTTGTAATTCATAAACAAATATTGAGTATACTGTACAATTTAGATAGAATAAACACGTTTCGAGGTTTATTTAAATTAAAAGTATTAATTACGGTTGCCAGCGAGTATATCTTTGAATGTTTAATTAATAAATAAACATAAAAAAGAAATTTGAAAGAAACACTGGTATAATTATGTTTATCTTATTTCACAAACCCTCATTGTTATAAAAAGAAAAAATCGTCCTGCCCTTGCATAAAATTCTTTAATAATCTGTCTATAGAAATTAAAATAATAAAATACTGCAAAATAATTATATTGAATTACAATAAAGTTATTTATAAAAATATTGCTTTTGTTGTAGGCATTCAAACGCTTTGTTAAGGTTTTAATTAAACATTCAAGCTCTAATAATTTTTTAAATATTGTTTTTCATTTTTTTTTTATTTTTGCAATAATTTTATTACAATCTTTTATATTTTATTTTACTGAATACAAATACGTACTTTCCCAGCAACCCTGCTTACCCTGCACATGTTTATACATTTTTAATAATTCGCGTATTTCATTTTTTTATCATTCCAATGATAATAGTAATCATTTTGGCAAAGCATTGGATTATTGAAGCACTTTTATCGTTTGCATTCACCACTCCACATCGTAAACGAGTACGTGATAACATTGTGTTTCATGCGTTATTTATACCTAACTCATTTATATTATTATTATGGCGTTGGTAGATTTTTTGCGCAATTTTTTTTTAAAGCGCTTATCTGAAATCATAAATGAATGTCATGGCGGGGACTAATTAATGCATGCATTATACTACACGCTTTCCATGCTGTCTTAATTAATAGAATATTTACATCGTTTGTTTCAATCGATGATGGGTCAGATGGAATATATTAAATCACTTAATCAATACATACTGTTTCGACTAAATTTTACGTTTGCATTTTTTTGTTGTCAATTTATTCAAATCAGCGAAATAAATATATAATAAAATAAAGCTATTTCATTTATGAATAAATACAATATGCAAAATGTTTAGAATTGACTGCACTATATCCATAAATAACTAAAAGGTGCTCTAGTTTCATATGTTCATATTTATTTTATTCTTAGACTTTAGATAATTTAAATGGCATGTTGTGTAGCATTTAACAGCAGAGAAACGAACTAAAGTGGTCAAATTTTATTTAGCTGATTATGGGTAGCACAAAACGAGATTTTAATGACGGTAATTGTCGATCAAGATCAATGATTATTCAAAGGCAATTTGGTATATTGATATGATAATCTGTCTATATTGTTCAAAAATCTACATAGTTGTAACAGAACTTTAACAGGCAATATTGGTTAATTATTGAACAAGTGTTTTTTTATTCGACTTAACTAAAACTAATTAAATTCTACGTGACATAAATACTACATAATTAATTATTACATTTAGTCAACAACCAAAAATCAACACTAACAATGTTTTGCTTTTATAAACTTTGTCAGTGTGCTTTGTAAGCGTGCCACAACATTTAAATAACAAATTTGAATAAATAATTTGTTAAATTTGAATACATAAAATGAAGACCTTTAAGAACCACCGCAGCAAACCAGAGGAAAAGCTGCAATTATTATTGCATTTGAGTTTGATGGTTGATTGAGCTAGTCACGCAATGATTGATGATTAATCATCAAATCACCATTTCAATTTAATTATTTGATTTAGGAATAAATTAAACAATCAAAAATTTATTCCAGCATAAACGCAGTAGATGCAGTAGACTTACATCAGATTCTAAAGATAAATACAATGATCTCCTCCAGAAGATGTACCGGACGCTAGATCATGGCTCTTGAACCCTACATTGTAGGTAGAACAATCAGCAAGAATTTTTCTTCAAAATCAAACTGAATGTACAAACCAGTGTGAAGACCGCAAACAGCAAGCCAGCAAATCCAATGCTCTAAGTCCAGTTTTCTCTAAAAAAACATGTCAAAGACCCGGTCAACTCTAAAGCCGATGAAGTGATAGATGTTCACCTCGACAACCATGTCACGTTCCACTCCAAAGCCCCGTCTCAGAGAAGCAATCCATTGTTGTGGGGAAAAAGAAAAAGACAAAAAAGAAAAGCACAAGCACGAGTGAGTCTCATTCAGTTTTTGTTTATATTAGGCCACCAGCCGGCCTATCATGTCAGATTCTTCCAGTGCCACCAAAGCCAAAAAGTCTATAACCGCCTAAGGCAATTACTTCTGGTGCAGCTACTAGGTTCTTGGGCCCTCCAACAAGCCTCCCAACTCCGACAACATCTACAGAAGATGTAGTCACACGACACGTCATAATAGAACTAGACAAAAAAATTTTAATAGTATACTATGGGAAGCAATAATTATAGAAACAGCAAAAAAAAAAATAACAAATAAAACTATTAAGATAATATGGAGTTACCTTCAAGAGAGAAATACTAAATAAAAATAAAAAGTTTAGGCTGGCCAGAAAAGTACCACAGAGTTTTGCACTTAGACTGTAGAATTTAGTATGTAATGAGCTACTCACGATGCAGCTGCCGGAAAGAGTGACAATAACGGCATTTGCGGATGACGTGGCTTTAGTAGGTAGAAATATAAACATAAAAGTATTAAACAAAAAGTTAAAGTTAGAGCAGGCAATAGAAATAATAAAGAGATGGGTGAGAAATAAAGAGTTAGATCTGGCTCCGCAGAAAAATGAGACAGGTCAATGTAGGAAGTAGGACAGAAAATTAGGGTATAAGAAAGGATGGGCCGGGGACAACATGTGTTGCCGCAGCAAGCTAAAACCGGCCCACCTCAAACCAGTACTATATTATTGACAATGACAAAAACAAATTAACCAAAAAGTATTACCATGTGCTAGTCATTCTTAAAACCTACTTGTTGAGGTTAACACCTCACTACGTCTTAAAAAATGCTTTTGTGCGTATTTGTGTATTCCGCTTTTATAAATATATAGAAGTCTTCTAAGTTAGTATCTTTAATAAGACACTGTCTTGACAGTAGAACAACAGCAGTTGTCTCATATAATCCATTTAACTTATTAAGTCTGTATAAGGCTCTAGTAGAGCCAAAACATAATAACATTTCACAAAAAAGCTAAGTCTTAGTATTAAAAATAATAAGTTTTTTATTTGATAAATAAAACAACATAAAAATATTTTGATTTAAACAAGCTAATTTGTTTGTATGAAAACCTCATACTTCTAATAAAAATCATGTTAATTAATTTCTGCACAAAAAATAATTTAAGCTTTTTATTAAATCAAAAATTAACTTTTTTAGTAAGCGATTTACTAGTTAATAAATCACTTTGTATACATAAAAAAGTTTTTGCTTTGTTTGGTTTATTAAATTTCATCTACTTTTTTAACTACTATTAAGAATTGGCCCTAGTAAATATTATAATCACTGAACTGTATAAAATCTCAAGATATTATTAATAGAAAACTGAACAATCAATTCAAGTTATCACAACAACTATTTATTCAGAGCTAAAAATACGTTTTATTAAAAATACACCACTTATTACACAATATGCAATTTTCCGTGATTTTCCATGCATTATAAAACGGTGAAAGCAAATAAATTAATGCGCTGCGATGCACTGACTGTATGAAGCACTCAAGTCGGCCGATGCTGTTTTTGTTTTGGATAATATAACCTCTACTATTAATTTTTGTGATAAACAAAATTGTTTCAGTGCAATTTAAACAAGAACATATTTTTTAATTTACTAGAATTTCTACCACAAAAAAGCGGAAGTATTGTAAAGAGACATGCAAACTATTCAAGTAAGAAAACCTAGACGTCATTAATATATACATAATTCATTAAATAGTGAGCATTAGTAAAGAATCTCAAACATAAGAAAAGAAATACAAGCGATAGAAATAAATTTAAAATAACAACTTAAAACTACTAAAATTAATCATTAAGTTTTTTTAATTAAGTTTAATAATAAAAATAATAATTGTTTAACGATGTTGTTTGTTAACATTGTTTATAATAGGTGTTGTACATTATTATTTACGTACAGATAGAGTGTTTGAGATTGTGTTATGTAGTTATCTTTACTTTACAAGTTCCAAGAGAAAAAGTTAATTATACAATAACAAGGAATGCTATAAAGGTGTAATTTACAGATGTTAGAGGTTATTTTCACATAAACTGAGGAGTTTTGAAGGTGTGTAAAAAAAGTACATTGGCATTGAGGTCATTGAAGTACTTAGCAGCAATAGCACGCAGTACTACATGTAAAAAAAATGTTATTCACACACTAGTAATTAATAGTTTAGGTTTTTAGCATATCAGCCTAAAACACTGATAATTGAGGCTTTGAGGTTGTGTGTTAACACCGTATTAGGCATTGAAATTTTATACATAACAACCGTTAAGAACATGCTCTGCACTGGCATTTAAAACCTTAAGATTGCACAATAACTGCAAAAGATTGTCAAGCTTACACAAGCCGGTTAAGATAAGGTTCTATAAACTGGCAGCAAACGGCAACTTTGACAAAATTTGGCAACAAGCAATGGCCCTTAAAAAATAAATTAGTTTTGAATTAATTAAGATACAGGGTAATAAACATGGGTTTGCAAAGTAACGGTTTTGGAGATATAAAATGTTATTTTTTTACCCTTTCTTTAAATTTTAAAAACTTGCAGTTTTTTATCATTTGTATTTCTTTGGCATGCTTATTTCAAGTATTAGCCTAGCATAATCTCAGTTACATACTCTCGGACGTGTGCCGCAATAATATTTAGACTCAACCCAAACTGTTTAACTTTTTAAATTTAATTATTTTCTGTTTATTGTAGTTAAGGAGGTCTGGCGTTAATGAGTTATTGAATTTCAACATTAACAACACTAACAGGTAATTTTAAAACGGGAGCAATTTTTCAGACGGAGTTTGCAAACATCGAATCTGTAAAGCTACAGTCAAACGTCAAAAAAAAGGGTGTTCTAAAAGGAAAAAAATACCTCCAGAACCGGGTGACCAAAAAGAAAGGTTTTGCTTTTGTACATCTGAGCTTTTACTTAAATAGCTTAGAAAAAAACAAAAGATGCAAGAATAAAATTCACCTTTAAAAAAAGCAAAGACAAACTTCAAAAAGGCTGCTTCAGAGCACATCCATGTAGCTGTAATAAGCCTGACCCTTTTTCTAGGTAAAACTACCAAAAAACAAACCAAGTTTATAAAAGGAATACTTACTCAAGAAATAGATAAAATCCTATCTACTTTAGAAGAATTACCTCCTACCTTTGAAAAATGGTTATACACACAAAGAGTCTTTAGGATCTATGGCCAGAAACTAAGTAAGTTAAGCGTCGTATTGGTTAATTTATAATTATCTCTCTAAGCAAACAAAACCAACCCTTTGGTTTTTGGGACAACCAAATGCATGACATCCAAGATTAAAACGTTTTCTGAGAAACAAACCAAAAAGCCAACTTCTCGTTCTAGAAATATCAAAGAAAGACGTAAAAAGCAAAATGAAAAGATTAACAGAGACGCTCTACATTAACGCAATTTCTCCAATCTAAGAACTTTGGATTATAAAATCCAAAATTTGCAAATTGGTCAAATTTTATTAACAGAACTTACTTAAACCAAGACGTTAAACTGACGTTTGTTAAGTCACAAAACCAAATTGTAATAAACATTACACTGGCAACCATTAACATTTAAAACAAAATCCAAGACTGGCATGTGTATACGTCAGCCTCAAAGTCAGATTATAGATGGATAAATTTAAATTAGAACGTAAAGAAAATAAAACGTAAATCCAATCAAAACTCTACGCTGACCAACAAGATTGTCTTTCAAGACTTATAAGTGTAGATGAAATACAAAACTATTTAGATAAGTTGGAACATTTTTTAACACAAGCATACAAAGATTTATGCTTACTTAGGTTGACCTTTGGCTCTGCTAAATTATGGTGGGATAAAGAAATTGAACAATTCAAAACAAACGCAAAATTTTTCAACCAAACAAAAATAAACAATTAAAATACGTCAACAACAGAAAAAAACGTAAAGATCTTTTTGTGATAATATTGAAAACCTATTTGTTGCCGCAATACTAAATTTTTTTTTTCAAAAGACCCTTAACAACAACTTAGTTTCTTAAAACGTACATATGGCATATACACTGCCAACTTATCGAAAGCAACTAAAATACTTCTCAAAATTTATTTTCTAGGCTGTACTACTCTGACATATAAATAGTCTAATACTGCAATTCTAACCTTATTGAAGAATAACTTGGGCAATCAAAAACTTCTTGCTATACAAGTAGTGTCCATATTTTTTGAGTACCCAACCGGGACACCCAGGACAACAACAAAAAATCAACAAAAAATATTATTTTTAATATGGCAAAATTGGTTGTGGTAGAATCCAACTTTAGTAAAAGAAATTACATTCTTTAATGATTTTAAACATATCAATATTTTAGTTCAATTTACATGTCTAGATAAGTTTTGCCAATCAAATAACAAGTTTTGTTTATGAAATCAACTGTTTGCAATTCTAACTTGCATTTACGCAAAAAATCTTTGTTTTCTTAAGTAGAAATGTGTAATAAAGTCGATTTTTTGTAAAGTTTTATTCATAATTGTTTTGACTTTTATAATTGTACCTTTTTAATTTTTTTAAAAGTTTTTTTTAGATAAACAAAAACCGGATTAATTAACTGTCTAAAAAAAAGTGTCGGGACACCGGGACCAAAAAGTTAAAACCGAAATAAATCCGAGAAAACCGTAAAAAACTACAAGCCACCAAGATTGGAAAGTAGGATCTATTCAACTTTTTTACAATTGGGCAAAAAAATTATCTTGATTCACCTAGCATAAATCTATAGCATGTATAGCTTTTTGCTACATTTTTATAGCATAAAGAAAAGTAAAAGTTGTATTCATACCAAAACCAGAGCATAGTAACTACACCCAGGCAAAATCTTATTGCCCTATATAATAATAATAATAATAATAATTAAAAAAAAACCATTTACATCTACATTATTAAGTACATAAATAATGATGAATTACAAGCAATATTACAATTACACAACAATATACAAACCAAAATTGAATACATTTTAATTGATTCTTAAAACTACATTTTGAAACACAAAATAAATCAATATTATTAGAGAAACTATTTGCAATTCTACACATTCTACCAATTGGATTATTAAATCCATAATTGGTAGAATAAATAGATTCTCTAAATAATGGAGACAGTCTAATTTGGCAATTATTGATTGAGGACTTAAACTAAAAGAGTTACTAGTAGCTCTTGACAATCAATCTCAGACATCATTAGTCCCCGTAAAAACAATAAGTCGGCTCTTTTGCGTCTAAGTTCCAGCAACGGAAGATTATATTGCAATGAAATGTGGTTGAAATTGTAGTTTTTAGAGAAAATGCCCAATTTGTACAACAATAAACAAAAAAATTTGGTTTGAATACGTTTATATTGCGTATGTGAATACTGTAGAATGGGCACCAAACTGATAAAGCATACTCTCAATAAAAGCGTACCAAAGCGCAACAAAGTAGTTTGAGTGTACTTGGAGATAGATCAGTAGACATTCTGTAAACAAATCTTAACATTTTCATAGCACGGTTACTTCTTCTTCTTCTGGTGCCACTCCTATCGGAGTTGGAGCTACAGCCAAACCATTCCCTTAGATTTCGCAGCCATGATACTCGTCTTTGTCCTATGTTTTTCCGTTCTTTGATTTTTCCTTGAATTATATTTCTTAGTAATTCGTATTTCCCCCCTCCTATTACGTGTCTTAAATATTGCATCTTCCTTTTTTTAATGATGAGAAGAACTTTGCGTTCTTGATTCATCCGTCGGAGGACCTCCACATTTGTTATTTTATTGGTCCACAGTATCTTAAGCATATGGCGGTAGCACCACATCTCAAAGCTTTAGATGTATTTTAAGTTGTTTTGTTTAAGTGTCCATGTTTCTACTCCATAAAGCAAACCGCTGAAGACATAGCATCTCAGCATTTGTCTACGGAGAGGAAGGTTTATATCGCGGTTGCATAATATTTTTTGCAATTTATTAAATGTTGACCGGGCACTTTCAATACGACATCTTATTTCTTGTCTATGGTCGGAAGAGCTGTTAATCCATGCTTCAAGGTACCTGTATTGCGTAACCTTTTCGATCCGCTCACCATTAATGCGTATACCAGACAAGTTGTTCGATGACTTGGAGATAACCATATCCTCGGTTTTTCTGACGTTCATTGTGATACCATAATTGTTGCAGTGGTTGTTCATATCTTCAACAAGTTGTTGCAAGTCGACTGCTTTTTCTGCTAGGAGTACAGTATCATCCGCGTACCTGATGTTATTAATGGTCTCTCTGTTTATTACCATTCCTTTCGTTTTTTCTGAGAGGGCTTCTTGACATATTGTTTTGCTATATATATTAAACAATAGAGGTGATAGTATGCATCCTTGACAAACTCCACTGCGGATTTCAATTTCCTCTGAAAGCTCATTCTCTATTTTGATTTTAGCTTTCTGGTTCCAATACAGATTAATGATTATCCTTAAATCTCTATGATCTATTTCTTTGTTCTTCAGGATTTCTCTAAGTTTTTCGTGTCGCACTTTGTCGAATGCCTTTTCAAAATCTATAAAACAGAATAACCTGGTTCATGTCAAGGCATCTTAGGTTTAGCACGTTAAGAGCAAATAGTGCTTCTCTGGTACCTAATCTTTTCCGGAACCCCATTTGCGTTTTACTGATATGAATCTATAACTTTTGGTAGATTCTGTTATGTATTATTTTGAGAAACATTTTTAGCAGGTGGCTCATCAAGGATATTGTTCGATGGTCGGAGCAGTCTTTTGCATTAGCTTTTTTTGGAAGCGCAGTGAAAGTTGATAGTAGCCACTGTTCAAGTATTGTGCCAGTGCAATATATTAAATTAAAGAGGTTTAATAAAACTGTAATGGAATTTTTGTCTATTAGTTTTACCAATTCCGCTAGAATTTTGTCGGGTCCGGGTGATTTTCTGTTTTTAGAGTTACGTATTGCGTATTCCACTTCTTCTTTCATTATGCTTGGTCTGGTTTGATCTATCTGTTCTTCCATATGGTCTGGTCTATCATCTTTAAAAAGCTCTTTTATGTATTCAATCCATCTGTTTAATTTGTCTTTTATGTCCACCAGTATGTTTCCATGGGCATCTTTAAGTACCCCCGTCTGTTTTTTGTTTCGGTCACCTGTAATTTCTCTGATTTTTCTGTGTACATTGAATAAATCATATCTCCTCTCATATTCCTCCACTTCTTTGCATTGTTCTTTCAGCCAGTTCTTTTTAGTTTCTTTTATTTTTATTTTTATAATCTTATCTGTCGCCTTGTACTTCTGATGGTTAGTTTTACATTTTCGTCTTTCTTTCATTAGACTTAAAATTTCTTGTGTCATCCAAACTTTGTTCTTGTTGGGCAAAGGGGTTACGTTTTCTTCTGCAGCTTTTCTTAATATTTTTTCAATCTGTCTCAATTTTTTGTTTACATTCGCTGTGTTGTTGATTTGTTCCTGCGTTTTCCTGAAATTTTTATTAATGTCTTCTGTTGTTTTTTTAAGTTTTTGTACTTTAGACTATTCACATCAATTTACTTTGTACTTAGTCTTTTTATTTTTTTTAGTTTGACTGAAATCACAGCAATTACAGGGTTGTGATCGGAACCAATATCAGCTTCTGGGTAAGTCTTTGAGCATTTGACAGCATTTCGATATCTCTGCTTTATCAAGATCTAATTGATCTGGTTTCGTATAATCTTTTCTTTAGTATGACTAGGGGATGTCCAAGCACGGTTACACATATAGTTCATATGCTCAACAAAAGTTAGTTTTGGGTCAATAATTACTTCCAAATTAATAGAATAAGGAAGATCGTTAATAAAGAGTAAAAACAGAATTGGTCCACAGTAAGATCCTTAAGGAACACCAGATGGAACAATAATTGGTTGTGAAAAAAAGTTATTAATTTTCACACACTGAGTACGATTTTCCAAAATCTTGACAATCATGCAATAACAGAATCATAAAAACTCAAAGCCCGAAGCTTTGCAATTAAAATTCTAAGGTTAACGCAGTCAAAAGCTTTTGAAAAATCTGTGTAAACAGAATCAACTTGAACTCTTGATTTAAAGACATTTAAAAGATCATTTTTGTAACAAAGAAGGTTTGTAAGAGTACAACGACCTTCACAAAACCCATGTTACTGTTTCACTATAATGATTTTGCACATCCATTGTATTTGGCCAGTAACAATTTGATCAAACAACTTAGGAATGGCAGACTGGATGCATATACTTCTGTAATTAGTAATATTCTCCTTAGCTCTAGATTTGTGCAAAGACATAATGTAGTTTTGTTTCCAAACTTGAGAAAATTTAGCTTTATTAAGAGAAGCCACAAACAGTAAATGCAATGGCGTAGAAATAAAATAAATACATTGTTTTAACAGCATAGATAAAACGCCGTCCGGTCCAGTGCTAAAGCTTTATTTTTTTCTTTTAAAAATTAGTACGCCGATACACTCAAACCAACATGCATACACTCAAGAAAAATTTACCAAATTGGCTCTACAGCTTGTGACAGATAAAATTAAAAAGTGGCTACAGAACAAAATGTTTACTCCGTGGTTTTTACACAATTGGCTACTCAGATAATATGACAATCTTGCTGTAGAAAATTTAAAGGAATGTCCTGTGATTTAATGCAAAAGCTTTCATTATAATTGAAAATTGCTGCAAAGACCAAACCCGTACGGCTAATTCTCAAAAAACCAATCTGGTTTTTTACAAAGAAATCAATTTACATCTAACTCTAACTCTAAATTTTTCCATTGCTGTACCTTTATTGTCAACCAGTAGAAAATTAAAGGGTTCAATTTATTTTAGGCAGAAGGTTGTCAAAAAATATCTTTTTTCAAATTAAATACCAAAAAAACATTAGGTATAGATGCAAATGAATTAGTTTTCATTTTGACCAAAATATTTGCTTTATCATACAAAAATGAAACATTCTAAAACTGTTGAAAAATTGCAAATGTTTAACTTACTCCTAAAAAAAAAGACAAGTCTGATTTTTCAAACTATAGACCAATTGCATTATTGTCCAATCTGTCAAAATTTTTGAAAAATATATAAATTTTTACATTGTCAAGTTCTTAGAACAAAATAACTTCATTTAGATACTCAATATACATTTTGATCAAAACGATCGATAACAGATTTTCTGACTTATGTTATTTACAAATAAAATTTTATTTTAGACAAACAAGAAGAAAGTCTTGCCGTAGTTCTAGACATTACTTAGTTAGAATCTGTTGCATCTATAAACAAAAACTTTAAAATAATATCTGAATAGGGCACTACCAACATAATCAATTCTAACTCTAAAAAAAGTCAACTTCTTACTGTTTCAAAATCCAAATCTAAATCCAAACAACAAACCTATATCAAAATTTTCTTTTATTTGTCTTCTAGGTGTTACATAATCTTCTCTAAAACAATTATGTTGTCGATATAGCTTCAAAAGTATCTAGAAAACTAGAATTTCTTATTAGATGTAAAAAGCTATTTATTTCTGTTCAACTTTTGGATATATATAAAACTTATATTTGTCTTTGTATTGAATAATGTTTCAATGTGTAGGAACATCGGAAACTACACTATCTCTTCTAAACTCTATTCAGAAACGAGCTATTCGGATCATTGCCAATCCAAAATTGACCAATAACTTTACAATACTGGCGTAATGTTGCAGATCTTTGCATTTTCTATAGATATTTTAATAGACATTGTTTATCAAAGTCAATGTTCACAGACTGCTTAAATAAAGTCTTTAATGTGATAGTTTCAGCGAGAGTGGTTTCACTTGTTGAAATTTAAAGGTATTTTTATGTTGTTATGACATATTTTATAATTCTTAAATATTACATTTTAAAATTTAAAAAAAATAAATGTTTTGATCTGTTGAGCAGAAAAATATACATTGTTAGTAGAGAAACCATAAATAAAAATCTTGTTTGATTTTGACGCAGAATAAACCAAGAAAAATCCAGGAATCCATGTAAAATTCATATAAAAGAATGAGAATATAAAGGAAAATGATAAAATTGGGCTTAATGACAAAACGATGCTGCCAGACACATAAAAAAAATTCTTATTAATTCTGAACTATATTACAGAAAAACAACGATAAAGAAACGTATAATATATAAAAAAACTGCTTAAAAGTAAATACCATAAAATACGTTCTGTGTCATCAACAAACAAAACATTGAATTTAATAATTATATACAAATAAAGCTGTTCTCAAATAAATATTATACCGGTATCCCAATAAAGTGATAAAACAGCATGAAGCTATAATGAACTGCGGTAGATTTTGTGGTTTTTATTTACGCTTCCGCCACATTTTCACCACCAAACGCAATTGATATAACAATTATAAGCTAACAATAACTGCTATAATATTATATATTTTATCTCAAAAAAGATTTGTTTTTAACTAAAATTGTTTGTCCTTTTAATGTGACTATTCTGGGTAGTCGTTTTAATTTCAATATTACCGAGTTTCGTCCCAAAAATAAAAGATAATTTGTTTCACCTAATTACACCATCCTGAGATTTGATGTTGTGAAATTATGAGGTTATTTCGCAGTGGGCGGTTGGTTAATTTGTAGCAAGCCGGTAGAATATTTGCGTCACGGTCAGCAGAATATTTCGTATTCCTAGAAAATGCTGCAACGATAATATTAATCAGATAGTTTGACAGTGAGATTATAAATGATGGAAGATTTACCGATTACAATTGTTTATTACAAAACAAACACGAAACTAATTGATATTTCTGAGCATCGATGAACGCAAATTCGATTCAATCAGATTTTCATATGTTGAATTAACTTGATTGGGATTAGCTGATTGGGTGATTAATCAAATTACAAAATGTAACTTAATTTGAGTTAGTCTAGGTTTTAGTTAATTATAAAGGAAATGCAATCTGGTGACTGTATAAATAAAAGAAGGGAGACAGGGAAGAAATATAAGTTATAGTCCTTCATATTCCCTTATTCGACGCATATAAAGCATACATGCCATATTCCCATGCCGTCGTGCCCTCAGATATGTATAATACATATCAAATCAAGAACCTCATACTTCTTTTTATTACACCGTCACCGTTTTTTATAAATATAAAATTCAACAGAAGAATAGCTCATATTTCTAAAGAGGGTTTGTATAAAAAACAACAAACGCGCCATTTATTATTAAACCGTAATGGCCGGGAGCAAAACTAAAACATAAACTATCGCATTCCTTCGAGACTTTAAAATATTAAGACAACTACAAGTGGAACTACACATGCCTGCATAATGCAAAGTTGCTCTGTTATGTTATAGAGATAAAAAGGACACGATGAGCGTGTTATAGGCGCATTTCGTATTTTTATAAGTGGCCAACTATAAATTTGTAAATAATTTATGAAATCCGATATCGCTGCAGTGCTTCCGAGGAATACGCTTAAGCCGGCCCGTAAAACATGGAAGTTAAATAAATATTGATTCCATAATAAAGGAAATCGAATCAGGCGATTTTGCTCAGCGTTCAGATTACATTTCCGCGTCTCGTATCTGACCAAATTCATAGTTTATTAAATTTAATTGAAACTCAATTCACGTAAAGGAGATCAGAGGTACGAGACATTTGTATTGACCACATCATTGAGTAAGGCTTTTATTTTATTTTCTGTGGGGGTATTACGGATGATAATTCCGATCCTTGTAGGATTGTAATTACCCTAAGTAATGTATTCGTACGCCATTTCTACGCTTTCATGAGGTTTCTGGATCCAAACCTCTTTTTCGCCGATTCAGGCCCCCTTAGACCTATCTCAAATTCAAATATCCATCCATAAGTGGTCGATACAGCCCGTTCACATTCTAAATGCGAGCTTTTATACCTCGCTTTTCATATATACAATGTCGACTTACTTTATTCATTAAAACGTTCTAAATTATTCAATCAAAACATTCATTTACTTTGGAAGCATGGGAATCATTTCTAATCGGACTATTAATTTAAATGTATGAGATTTACAAGTTTTAATGATTCCAGCTATAAGCGGATGCCGCCCCCACCTTAACCACAGTTACCCTTAATTAAGCAGCAATATTGAAATAAATAGTTGGTGAACGTGTGTCGGATGTATTCCCAGTGGCTGAGCTAGTCTAACCTAAAATTTACTTTGGAACTACCACCCTTCCTCATCCTACCTCGGATGATATTAAACTCAACTACTATGTACTAGATTAGCTAACATTACTTTTTACTCGAATTTTATGTAAACTAACCTTTTCAAAATTATATTCTTACTTAACACTCTAAGACAACCACACAAAATTAAATGAAATTTATTAATACCATTTATATTTTAATAACATTTCATTTTGTGTAAGATACACTTAAACTGTAACTTTAATACTCATTTATTATGAATGGAATTTCTTACGACATCAGGTTTCATATTTCTTTCTAAATTAAACTAGTTTAATTAGCTTTAAAAACTATCGATCTATTAAATCCCACTCATGCATGTAAGATTAATTGAAATTGACACAACACAATTAGTTTACATGTTAATTGAAAATTGCAACACAGTTAAAATATTTAAAAAAAATTGTTTCTTATACTCAGTTTTATAATAATCAGGCTGTATCTTTATTTAAAGTGTCTGCAAATTTTAAAGACAGTATAATACAAACCTTTTTTATTAGTAAAACTAAAATAGGTTAATACTGTTTCGGGATACATTAAATACACATTGCGTAAAAAAACTTTTAATTTATTGTGGTATAAGCAAAATCTTATAATTAATTGTGCAAATAATATTTTATCTGAATAATAGTCTGTTTTACTTTGTAAATTATGATTGTTGTTATAGTTAAACTATAGCACACCATAATAGATCAAACAGATACTGCCTATGAGTTTAAAAGCAAACAAATATTAATCAAAATTTGCAAATATTTTTTTTTTAATTTTTAATCAGTTTAAAGTTACGAGCGTTTAAAGGCGTTCTTCAGGGGGCAACGGGTTAAAATCGAAGGTCGATCTCAAAAACTGCTACAGCTAAGAACACTTTTGGACTCTTTTTTTTTTTCAGAAGTTCAAACAAAATTTTTGCACTCGACGATTGCCACACGAACCGTCGTCGTTTTTCAAAAACGCAATTTTTGACTTCAAACGCAACATTTTTTGTGACGTTGCTTTATGATCGGGACGGGGTCAGTTTAAAAAAAAAAAAAACAGAAACACTCCGGTGGCGCGTCGCCTTACAATCGAAGGCGGCGTCGGATTCCGTCGTCTTTCCCGGTGGGAAACCGTGCGGGTCGCGTTGGTATCGAACATCTGGCACCGGATGTGGATTGACAAAGAAGCGGCCAAAAAAGTCTTAACTTTCTCGATTGGCGATCCGGAAAAGCGCAGATATCTCAAAAACGGTGCGTCCGGAGAGAAAAACAATTTCAACGGAAAATCAGGCCCAAAATAGGCACAAAAGAGGTTTGAAAAAAGTAAAAAATGATTGATATTTTTTGCTCACAGGGAAAGGAAAACGCAAAAACTGGTTTTTTGCACATTGACGGAGAACCAGAACACTTTCCGGGTTTCAGTTTTCACCGTTCTTGTTTTTTTTGACGACAAATTATTTTTTAAATCCGAAATAGTAATGTACATAGTATACATAGTACGGTCAAAAATAAACAATTTTGATTTAACTTTTTTTTAAGTAAAAACTGTAAGCATCAGAAGTACTTTGTACGCGTTCGAAAAACTTTGTTATTTTGGGCAAAGTCGTTTTTGATTGTTATTTTGTTTCTAATAGTTGTAAAACTTTTTCTAATAATTTAGAGCAAGTATTATGACAAATTTGTTTAGATTACAAATACTTAGGCGGGTTGGCAAGCTACTTAATTTATGATTTGTTAGTGTAACTTTTACAATTGATTATCTGTTTGTTATAAAAACATAAATTTTATTGCAGCTATAACTTTTGACAGAATAAGATAATCATTAAAAAATTTGATATACAATCATTTTTTGGATTTCTGTCCAAGATCATTTAGATTAAGAGAATTCTTGCTGTTTTTTAATTTTGTTTAGTATAGACTTGTTTGTTCTTAGTGCTGTTTAAAAAATTTGCAGCATTTTCTTCCAACTCCACATTTCTAACGCATTTATAGTTTTTTTTTGCGTTTTTACTGACCAAAATTTTGCGTGTAATAATAGTACTAAGAACACTTGATACTTAGGTTTTTTATTTTGTAGTTTGTCTAAAATCATCACTTTTGTTTTCAGATAGTTGATGTTTAGACTATAGATGTTGCTTTGCAACTCAAAAAACCTAAGTAGTTTTTTTTTATTCTTTAGCCGTTTCCGCCAGTATCAACACAGCTAACCGCCCACTTGCCCAAATGTTTGTTATCTAAAATATGTTTTTTAGACTATTCTCTTTAAACTAAATGCCAACTGATATTTTTTTAAACGTCAAAGCTGCTCTAATGTTTGTAATCTTTAAAAAAACACTGGGCAGCTTGTATTGTTTAATAGTGTCAGGCTTTTATGAATTAAAACTCCCACTTTTTTTTTTTTACTTAGTTTGCTTAGTGCCTTATGCACTGCAGGCTGGTCCTATTGTGCACCTCTGAGGTCTTAATCCTTTATCATCTCTGTTTTTTGTTAAAATCCAAAATTTGTTGCAAAAGGATAACTTTTAGTTTATCTTTGGTTAAATTATGTTTGCAAATTATAAACTTTGCGTTTACTCAAAGCTACGCTCCGCTACACTTAAGTCTCTTCATTCTCCATACATTCACTGCATAAAAAGTCCATCTTTTTTCCTGCATCCTAACATATTTTGAACACATTTTAATAAGAAATAATAACAACATTAAAAAACATATTCTACAAAAAAATATAGAAGAAAAAAAGCAAACGGTAAGTTGCCTCTGCAGTTGTTTGATCAAATAAAACAAACAACAAATACTGCTTATCAAACTAAAATAGTGAACACTATAAAAGAATACAGTTTAAGTCAATTAAATTATGACTCTGCAAAGAGAGAAAAGAAAAAATTATGTAGTGTACCTCGCTTATCTATTCTCTAGCAGATATTTTAACAAATACCAGTTGTTACTTAACTTTAAAACAATTGTCAGACAACGCACTGTTGAATTGAAAACAGTAAGACAATTGGGCGGGATATTTAAACTATGATTGTAAGTCATTAGTCAGTAATTTATATTTGTGTAATCCATTCACCCGTTCATACTTGATCAAATAAGTGTCAGATGTCATTAAATTCATAAAACAATTTTTTAGATTGCAAATACAGGGTGGGGCAGAATAAGGAGCAATTTTAAAAAGTCTGTTAAAAAACATTTTTTTTTTCTTCAAATAATGCCAGAAAGATGACGAAAGATCCATTCTTTTATAGCTTGAACTGTTTGTGGTGAGTTAATTTGAAACACTTTAGTCTTTAAGTAACCCTACAAGATTCGATAGCAATTCTTACATGCTTAATATTCTCGGGAGTGCGTACTGATTTTGGTCTTCCTAGCTTCTTTCTTCTTGTTGACAAAGTTTCCTCAAAGTTTTTAACCCATATTTTATTGGCGCAGGCAGACGGAACCAGTCGATTGCAATTGATGTTGAAATGGTTGCAAAAAGCACGACGCGCTCATACGTAAGAATTGCTGTTTTGATAAAACGCTTTCTCAGCGCACGCGCGTTGCTGAGGGGTCTACTGGTCCATTATTACTAAATGCTAATACGCAGGAAACATGGCCGATAGCGCCCCCTACCACCTCCCAAGGATACGGCGCAGTTGCCTGGATTTTTAAAATTGCTCTTAATTCTGCCCCATCTTGTACTTTACGTTGCTTGGTGTAAATCAGAAATGTAAACAATAAAATAAACTAACAACTAACCACTTTGCAAAAAAATCTAGAACCTAAAAAACTTAATCCAAGCTTTGCAAGTCAATGCAAGAAGCGTTAAAGAAAATCTAAGATTTGGAAACCTTGCCTCGCAAAGCACAGCTTTTAAGAACTCGTTAATCAGCATAAACACCAAACCGTTTAAGGTAATTATTAATACAATACATTCTTGTAATTTACAGATAGAACAAAAACTATATTATATACAACAAGAGACAAATCCTTTTGTTAATTGAATCTTCCGCCAACAAAGACACTAAAAAACTTGCTGAGATATTGAAAAAAGTTCAACAGCAGCCCAAAGCTGCAGAACTACTGTCTAAAACCAAATTTTGCAAAACACATGCAAAACGTTGTTGCATAGCAATGGGTAAAAATAAAACTAAACATTTTTTTTTAATTCATACAAAAGCAATCAAACCCTGCAATTTTAAGTTTTTTATTTCATAATAATTAAAAAAACCTTTAAAACTTGCAAAAAAAACAAGTTTACCAAGTGAAGCAAGTTACTAAAAAACATCGGAAAGTAGTTGTCTGTGCTATCAACATCAGCGACTTCTTCAGTTTTAACAATTTTGCTGACTGTCAAAAGCAAGAATTGTTTTTGGCAAAACCACAGCTGATTTTTATACGTTCTAAACGCGTAACAAGAATACATAATATGACAACATAAAAATACCTTTGATTTTTCAACAAATGTAACTATTCTTGCTGAAACTATAACTTAACCTAACCTAACCTTTTTTTTAAGAGGTAACCGCTAATGCTCTCCGGGCTCTTAGTTCAATGAGTCCGGGAGTGTGGGACTTGCACCCACTAAAAACCTATGTTTTTTGCACCGGTTGGACGGAATACCTTAGAAAAGGATTTCTCATCGCCCAACCGGTTGGATACTTTCTTGTTATTTAAATTCCAATTTTTCTTTTTTGTTTTGCCCTTTCTTCCGCTTTTTTACATTTTATGGTCTTTGTCACAAAGCTGTAAATGTGTGACCAGTTGCGCTCAGATCCCGTCATCAGGTCCATCAGGCCTTAAACCACCCTTAAACTTTCTCCTAACGCCGATTCGGCTTCCCTTCTCCCGACCTGCCAGCGCTCGCAGGAGAAGATAGTGTGTTTGGAAGAGCTTTGTTTCTCGCAGTAGTGACAAGCGTTGTCAGCTGTTTTACCAATTCTCTTTGTGTAAGTCCCAAAGCTTTCGTGGCCTGACAAAAATTGAGTTAAAAAGTAGTCCGTGGTTCTGTATGGACACACACTCCAAATTGCTATGTTTGAGGTAAGCTTCTTTGTCCATTGGGCGGTGTCCACCGTTGTTTCCCAATGTTGCTGCCACGTCTCAACTACGCTAAAGGCTGATCTTGCCCTGTTTTTCTAGCCAAGTACCTATTTTCCAATTCCAGAACTTTAATGTATATTGGTGCTATCACGCACACCGCCATTGCACTGACCGTCCTGTATCCGCTAACCACTCTCAGCAGAATTTTTTTTCTGGGTTGAGATCAGCGAAGTCTTGTGCCGCTGAACTCCAAGTGCACTTCTCCACACCGGCGCTGCGTAGGTTATGATGAACTAAACTACCGCGTGGTAAACCGTCCTTTTCCTGGCCTTTTAGCCACTAACGTTTGGCAAAATCTTTGTTAGTGCCGTGACTGTCTTTTCGGCTTTTCTGACCGTGTTTACCACGTGGTGTCCAAAGATCCAATTCGCATCCAGCCATACTCCCAGATACTTCACAGTTTTTTTTTGGTTTCATCTCCTCTCCTCTGAGCGTGAAAACCACCTTGCTTTTCCTTCTTGATCCCTTAACAATAAGGGCCTCGGTTTTCTCGGGGGCGACCTCTAACCCATTTTTAGACATCCAATCGTCCACGGCCGCCAAAACCTCGTTTGCTGCTTCCTGAAGGCTCATAGCACTGCTTGCCCTAACCACCACCGCCAAATCGTCGGCGTATGCCACCATCTTGCATTTTTCGGAGATGTCCAGTCTAAGTGCAGGGTTGTACAATACGTTCCACAAGGTTGGCCTAAGAACCGAGCCCTGCGGTACGACTTGCGTCAGCTTCCTTTTATCCCCCTCTGCGATGCGGAGCGTTCTGTCGCTCAGGAAGCTGGCTAAAATGTCCTGGAGATATCTGGACACTCCAATCTCCTGCAGGCAAGTCAAAATCTTACTCCACCTGGCCGTGTTAAAAGCGTTTTTAAGGAGGATAATTGCCGTCTACGCGCTTCTTTAGTCCTCGCACAACAATTTGACTAGCATAATGGCGTCCACAGTTGAGCGCCCTTTCCTAAACAAGTATTGGGCGTCCGATATAGCCCCCTTCTCCTCTAACTCCTTTTTCGGAAATACTCGTAGGTTTTCCCGAGCACACTTAATAGGCTTATGGCCCAAAATTTATTTGCTTTCCCTTTTGGGATTATCACGACCTTCGCCTTTTTCCAGTTATTTGGAAAGACTCGATTAGCCAGAACACTGTTAAAAGCGGCACGTAACACCTCCGGAGTTTCTTCTTGGGCAAGTTTAACAATTTGGCCTTTAATGCCGTAGGGACCTGCGGCTTTCTTTGGGCCAAGCCTTGCAATAACTACCTTCATCTCTTTTCCTGTGAACAGAGGAGATGTGTCTGGATTTTTTAATGTTGGTAATTGTGCCACCGGGTCTTTAACATCCGGGAAGAGTTCCACTATTACCTTTCTTCTTGTGGCCACATCCAGGGCCATTTGCCTTATACCCAATCTTTTTACTATGATCTAATATTCTTGCCCGAAAGGGTCCTTTTCCAAATCATTTATTAGTTTGTGCCACTACACCTTCTTGTTTTTTTTTTTTTATTGCGCTTATGTATGCCTTCTTGGCAGCCCTACTCTGGTTTCCAAGTCTACATCCACTTTGCCGCAGGCCCTGAACCTCGTGAGCCTTCTCAGTATCTCAATGCACTCCTTCCGTTCTTTCTCAATCTCGTCGCACAACCAATACGGCAAGTTTTTTCCACCCTTCTTTCCTTGTAGCTGGCCCAGTCCTGGGCCTTCTTTAGGGTTTTGAAGACCGTTACTTCTTTGTCAAGGCTTCGGAGAACACTCCTTGCCTTGTCCGTATTTAGTGCTCACACCCATTCCGAGCTGTCTTCTTGATGTTTTCCTCCGCACGCTATTTCAAAGGAGTGATACCTGTGAAGACTCAGCGTCTCTTCTTTGTCGTCGACCTTCTAATTTGTCAAAGTCACATTTGTTGTATCCATCGTTAAATCAATGTATGAGCCGCTGGACCTTCTCACAAATGTCGGAGTAAGCCCGTCATTTCCGAGCACCAGATTGAGAGTTGCTATCCACTGGGACAGGTATTCTCCCTTTTTGTCTTCAATCTCCGAGCCCCAGGCTAGAGATTTGGAGTTGAAGTCTCCGGCTAAGATGACTCCCTTGGGCCGAAGGGTTTTTATCCGATTCATAATAGAATCAATTTTTGTCTTGTACGCTTTCAAGTTGATGTTTGGCGAGATGTATGCGTTTACTACAAACATGTCTAGTAACTCACATATTTGAAAGCCGTCCTCCTCGCCCCTTGATCCCCGTCTTCTTTGTTACCTAGAAAACCGCTACATCACCTCACAGATCCATCAGCAGGCCCTTCCTTTTGGCCAAGTTTTTGTTTGGTTTTTGCAGCAGCACCAGCACCTACTTGCCTCGCCTGTGCCTCCGCGGCGTCGTGTGCGGCCCTTGCGGTACCGATATTTGCCCCATTTTAGTGGATTCTATCATGCTCCTCCCTGCACCTATCTAACGTCTTTCTGAAGATTGGACACATCATAGAGTCTGCCTTGTGCTCCTTATTGCATTCTATGCAATAAGCATGGTTTTGGCATTCTCTCGCTTGGTGCCCCACCTTATTGCATTTCAGGCATCCTTGGCTTTCAACCTTTTGGTCCGGACATTTTGCCCTTGTGTGCCCAACCTTGAGGCAGTTGGTGCACCTCGGCACGTGGATTTTTTTCTTGAGCGTAGCCCGGAACCAGCCGATCTTTATCTTCCCGGACCCGACCAACGCCGTGGCGATCTTGCCAGCAATGATTAGAGAGTTTTGATTGCCATTCTTGGTCGGCTTAACGTTTTTTATTTCAAACCCCACGTCCCCCTAGTTCAGGGTGCAAAGCCTCTCCTTTATCGCCTCTTTTATTCCGTCTTGCCCTATATTTCTATCGATGTTGGTGAGGTTATTTTGTTCTAAAAACTTGAAAATGTAAAAATTATTATAATTTACAAAAAATTGACAGATTAGACAATAATGCAATTGGTCTATAATTTGAAGAATCAGACTTGTTTCTCTTTTTAAGAATAGACTGTTTCATTTTTGTATGATAAGGCAAATATTTTGGTCAAAATAAGAGCTAATTCATTTGCAAATGTTTTAAAAATGATAGTTAGAATTTCATCTATTGTTTAAAATAAATTGGACTTATGATTCCTCAAGTACAGCAATGGATTTATAATAGCAAAGTTAGATGCAAATTGGTTTGCAAAAATATCTGCTTTTTCTTTTGGATTAGTAACTAGATTGTTTTGATTATTGCAAAAAAGGGTTAGATTGCGTACAACCTTGCAATAAATTTATTGTTTTATATTTTTTTTTTTGTTGTTTATGGAAAGCTGAGAAATGTTTCTGTCAATCTTATCTTTTTCAGATTGTACTATTGTCACCATAATTTCGAGCTAACTTATAATCTTTTTTAGTCTGTTCAGAACAAATACTGATGGGTTATTAATTAAAAACAAGTCCTTTTGTTATGGTTTTATAACAGAAAACAAAACAAATTTTTTGATGATATTTTGAATAGTTTTTGTGAGATTTTCTCCTGCAATATGTAAATCATTATTATGTTTATCTTAGAATAATGATAGATGAGGCGCGGTTTAGGTTTGGAAGAAATAAGAAGAAAAGTTTTAATAACAGAAGTATTAATTAAATGATCAGAATTTCCTAAAGCAGCCTCAACATTAGTTGTTGTAATTTTTGGAATAGTTGAAAGGTATCAATCTAATAATCTTGGTTTTGATCAAAATTCTGGTTATCAAAAATAAGTTTTATGTTACACTTTTTATAAAAGTTAATTTCATTTTGAGACATAAGGTATAAATGCAAACAAGTGGACATTTTTGATGAATTAAATTGGTATATTAGTAATGCAAACAATTTTATTTTTTCAATAAATAATTGAACGAATTTAATTGCAACTGAACCGGTTAAATTGGCATATCAAAGCAATTATCGTTTATAATTATTTATGCAACAAATAACAAGAATAGTTTATTACATCTGCAAGCATGTTAACGGTTCAACAAACGTAATTAGCATCTTCCAAAATATCTATTTTTAAGTAAATGTTTCTGGGTAATTAGTTATTGTGTAGAAATAATGGGAATTTTTACTCTAACTCGAAGTGCTTTAATATAAAAAGCAAAATAGTAATTAAGTCGAGACAGCAATTCATAGCAAGAAGTTCTAGCTTTTTTGAAACTCCATTCAATGGATTTTTGTACAAGTGCAGTAATTAACACATTCGAAACATGTATTTAAATTGATTGTATATGAAAGTAAAACCACTTATGTAATTCACTAAACTGAAATTAATTTCATCTAATTTTAATTGATTGATCAATTTTCCATATCAGCAATATTTCACAAAATTTAATTAACAATTAAAAAAAATTACCCATCTATAAAAATGTAAATTTATCCACATGGCCAAATATGTTTTAATTGGGAAACGAATTAACACAACAAAATTACACTGACATTTACTGTATCCTATATGTGAAAAGTAACGATTGTTTCAAGTTCCATGTGGAACACGTGGAAAAAAATATACGAGAGCACAAAGGATTTTACAAGCAGCACAATTATACTGTGCAAGCATTCGGCCAGCTTTGATCGTTCACGTGTGGAGCGATTTCAAAACTGTTCCATTAACAAATTCAATTCCTTAATTGATACACATTTTGTTATTGATACAATTAATTTTAATTAAAATATATAATCGTCCTGAATATTTATTTTCTTTACTTTTCACTAGCCAAGCATGTTTAAAGTTCTCAAAGCGGGAAATTGATAAAAAGAAAGATTCGTAAAAAGTTCCGCATTAAAACGAATCATTAAATGCTCCGCGCAACTATTTCTATACACATTTTACATTCAATAAAAATAAAACGAAACTTTAAAGAACTTTAAACGATTTAAATATAAGTCGTTTTGATCGTATTATTAATTTTTTTAATAAAAATAAAATCAATATTGATCACAATGGAAGTTTTACTCTACTCTTGTTAGACACATGATTTCATCGCTAAACCATTTCTGCGTTAAAAATATCTTTAAATTGAATCTATTCAATTACTATTTCCTTATTGGCATGGCATGTGAAATATTATCATGACATTTAAATCTGTGTTATTAAATATTTTATTTATTCCCGATATCAAACATTATTTAAAACTAAAATATTTTTATACAGGGTGTTAAAAAATAATGTAAAATATTTAAGGGGGTGGTAGTACGAAACACAACAAACAATAAAATTTTAATAAACATGGGTTGTCATAGCGACGGTTTTGGAGATATGGAACATTATTTATTTTTATATATTTTTACAAAGAACCGAGTTATAGAAGATGTTCAAAGTGTTTTTTTTTTATTTCCAAACAGGCACGACATCTTTGCTGATGGACATTTGTACTCATTCTAAAACTTCTTTATTGGCTCGGATTTCTTGACACTTTTTATAAATTTTTAACTGCAGCTATTTACAGAAGTAGCATACACTAATGATTTCAAATATCCCCAAAGAAAAAAATCAAGAAGGTTTAAATCAGGCAATCTTGCTGATTATAAAACTGGTCCGCCTCTTCCTACTCACCTAGGTGAAAAAGTTTGGTTTAAATCAGCGGTGGCCAACTCAAATGATCTTGCGAGCCATTTTGAAAATGCTTCATAACTCCGCGGTCTGCATATAAAATTATATATCTATATATTAGATGTAGACATTTTTTTGGAGTAAAAAATTTAAACATAGAATATAATTTAATTATTCTGCAAACTCTAAGCCCTATACTCTTTGCAACATTAATAGACAAAACTGTAAAGAAATGTCAAAAAAGAGCCAATAACACGAGGATAGGATACAGAAAAGGTGAAAAAATTAAAATTTAAACCCTATTGTTTGCAGATGACATAAAATCTCAGACAACGAAGAGAAACTTCAAGAAAACAAAACAAAGACAATAGTAATAGCAACAAAACCTAATAGGCACAAGATAGAATTAGATTGACAAATAATTGAACAAGTAAAATATTACAACTACCTTAGTACAATAATTAAAAAAAAAAAAACAGAAAATATAGACATGGAAATAGATGCAAAAATTGAAAAAGGATAAAGAATATTCAATGCACTCAAAAAACAATTGTTGGGGAAGAAAGAAATAACAAGACAATAAAAACAGAAATATACAAATAACGGCAATCGAAAAATGAGTACCATTATGCTGGAAACACATTTGTGGCTTGTGGGTCAAAGGAATGTCATCCAAAAGATCATACATTGTGTTTTGCAGAAAGTTAAGGTAAGCAACGCCTGATAATCAGTTATCAATACAAATCCAAATGTATAATAAAAATCGTGTCTGATGTCCACATTTAATTACAGCATGAGGATTTTCGTTAGCCCAACGATGTGAACGCAGAAAAAAATAGTGCAAAAAAAAACTTTTTGCAAATAAATCTATAGTCAAACAAACAGAGTGCTTTGAGATTATTTTTAAATATTAAACAAGCAGTAAATACCGCAAAAAAAATGATGCACAAAAGAAGACTAGCAAATAAATCTATAGTCAACATGGAAACTAACACCCAATATTACAAATATAACAACACACATTAAATCTCAAAGCTTATAGACTGAAAATAATGACTTGCATCTTTTTTCCCGCTCAAAAGTTTTTTTTATTAAAAAAATAGATATTTATCTTTCCCGCAAACGTCAGTAGTCTACTACTGCTACGGAAAATAGAGTGACTTTCAATTTTTTAATCACAAACAGTGACGGGTAAAGTATTTTAACTTATATTTACTGATAAGTAGTTTAAAATTAAAGAGCCCCGTTCAACCGCCCAAGTATTTGTAATCAAAAGATAACATATTTATCTTTCCCGTAAACGCCAATTTCCACAACTTAAAGACAAGATAGTTAGACAATATAACTTATAATTACGTGCAAATAATTTAAAACTAAAGTGATCCGCTTACCCATTATTTATTTAGATATTTATTTTTCTCGCAAACATTAATAAAAGAAAGTTACGGACAAAAAAATGACATCCAACATTTTGATCAAAAACATTTACAAGAGTTAGCTGATTACTTTTTGAGCTAATAGTTTAGAATTAAACCGCCCCTAAGTTAAATGCCTTTAGCGTCATTAAGGCTCTCAACCAACAAGACCAAAAGGTTTGACCCGGTCAATCTCTAAGGCTTAAGTATCCAAAGTTAGTTTGTCTAATAATTCCTTAGACAAGCACTCCAACTATATTCACATCTACAGAAAATGTAGATACAAAAAATTTGCTGCTATTGTAATATAAAAGAAATGCGTATACTAAGGGTTGTTTGTTACTTTTAAGTCATTAAACATAACTATAAAAAGCAATCTTAACGTGGTCAATAGCATCCGATTGTATCTGTTAACTCATTTAGATTTCAAAAGTGTAGTAAAATACTGTAAGGACAATCAGCACTGAAAAATTGTAACTGCATCTAAGCTAATGTAATGCAAGCAAAGCTTATTGCTCCAAAGTATGCACTACTTTTAATCACATGCATAAAAAAAAAGGAAAATCTTTTTTCAGAGCTTTACGTTCAATTTTCCCAGAACAAAAAATAGAAAGCTTTTGTATTTAAATAAGTTGTGCATCCTTGCAGATTCTTTTGAATACAAACGCAGTAGTTTAGGCATCCAACTGCTGCACCAAAAATTGTGGGTTTGAATCTTACAACAAAAACCATTTTAAACGCTTATACGTTCTCCCACTAAGATCCTTCTCTAGTCTAGGGTAGATTAATAATCTTCTTAGTAGTTTAAAATTAATTCAAAGTTGTAGGTTTACCCGTAATGTAAGTTGCCAACATTGCGGCCAGAAAAAAGGCAAATTTTCTAGCAAAGGCATAAAAAAGGTTGATGATAATGATGATGATGACAAACGCAAGTCCGCAGGCATTGTACAATACTATTGTTGCCAGTGTTATGGCACTACAGCACCTTGGTGCAGTATACCATATGTTTGCGTCAAAATTTATGCCAGTTCAATCTGCAACAAATCTAAAAAACACAAAGTTTACCTCAAACTTAAAACAAGCAAAATCTTGTCTAAAGCTAGTTCCACTAAACTTGTTTTTTAACAACAAACTCTAACTGTTAACCAGAGCATACCCAACGCCCGCATCAGAAATCTTATGCACAAGCTTCTTCTTCTTCTTCTTTTTCTCATGCAATTCTGTTTTGGGCAATTTGATGCCAGTTTCTGCCCGTAAGTTGTTTTATATCATCAAGCCATCTCTTATGAGGTCTTCCTACGCTCCGTTTTGATTGTCAGGGCTGCCATTTAACAATGCGGATTTTTTGTGGTTTTGCCTTGCAACATGTCCCACCCATTGCCACTTTAGCTCAGCTACCCGCTCGATGATGTCTTTCACCTTTGTCCGACTTCTTATTTCTGTATTGCGTATTTAATCTTGCAAGCTTATTCCGAGTATGGATCTTTCCATTGCCTTCTGCGTTGTTCTAAGGCGTTCTGCACTTTTCTGTGTTAAGGTTGCAGTTTCCAAACCATAAGTAGCTACTGGCAAAAACGAGATATGCACAAGCATCAGTTTTCATTTCGCTTGGTTTAAGCGAGTGACGCTGATTTCAAAAAAAATTTAGCTTAAAAAGCTAATGATAAGCTATTTGTCCAACAGTTTGTTTTTTAAACATAGACGTAGCACAAGTTCGTCACAAACTTTCTGCAACGCCTATATAGCTGGCACACTAGGTGCATAATTAACACCTCAAAACAATTTGATATCAATTAAATAAGAAGATTATGCGTCAAACGCAAACTTTCAGGTATTCATTCCGGGGGAAGCTTAGTCAATAGACGCTCGTAAGTTTTTAGAAAAATAAATTAAAATCAGTCTAAATCAAAATCAAATCAAACCAAATAAAGTGATTGATTTTTTTTTTAATATTCAACTAAATTTATTGTTGTTGCTATCTTACTCAGCATTCATAATTTTAATAATCAGAACCTTATACACTAATATTAGCTACGTTTTAGCATTACATAGAATTTGTTTATAATTGTACTACGCATAAGTTATATTTAATACAATTTCTATTATATTTATTTGTAAACTAGTGGTTCCGCAGAATTAGCTGAAGAATTTTGTGTTCAAACATTAAAACTTAAAGTCTATCAAAACAGTTTTCTCCGTTTTTGCTCTATAGCTACTGTTTGAAATCTTGGTTAAGAACAGTAACATTTTTATTGGTAGGAACAAAAAGTCTTTGCAAGAAAGTGGATTCTTACTAAAACCTGTTTCTACATATTCACTAACACATTACACATCTCGGAAACCACCATAGTATTACTTTAAAATGTGTTGTAGCTTTCTCTTCTGATAAACGTTTTGCTGCTTTTTTTGCTTTTTTTTTTGACTTTATAGTGTTTTTAATTGTTGTAGTTGTTGTAGTAGATGTTTATTATTGTCTTGTTCTTTTCTACAGTATGAGCATGCTGCACTGTTTATTATTTTAAATCTTTTCAGGTAGTTTGCAAAACACTTATGCTCTGTTAGTAGTTGTGTTGAATGAAAGTCTACGTTGTCATGCTTCCATCCGCTCTATTTTTGTATTTTTGGTAATAGTCTTTATGTTTATTCCGCTTTTTTTTTGGAGTTGTCCCACTTTGTTTGCCATTCGTTTGCTGTAATCCTTTTTTGTACCTCTACATTAACTTTTTTTCTGCTCTTGTATTTTTTGCTACCACCTACATACAGTTCTGTAAGCAATGCGTACCCGTATTAACACTTTTTTCTTCTGTCCGCTTTACCATGTGCTCCATACAGTAATACTAAATGCACTACAGTTGCCGCGTCTTTAAGCAACCTAGGCTTGCTGCTACTATTTTTCTATTTAGTATTATTCTCAGGTGTTTTAAGGTATTTTTTGTATCAATATAGATGCTTTTAACTTTTACTTCCACTTCTATATATGGTTTTATTGCTAATGTCAACTTTTTAAAGCTCATCTGTTAGTTTACCTTTTGGATAGCGTGGTTTATCTTAAATTCCAGTTGTTCTCTACTCCTGCTTGTTGCTATTACTGCAAAATTTGCATAATCAATCAGTGTTACTAGGCACTGAGCCATAAAATATGTTTCACAAAAGTGGCCCAAGAACCGATCCCTGTGGAACATCACTTGTTATTTTCATTGTTTTTTTTTTTAAGATTACCAATTCTCGTTTACTTAGGTAGTTGCATATCATTTTGATCAAATTTGATAACACTTTTTATTGATGTAATTTTTTTTTCTACTTCCAGCTACGGGTCCAAATTAAACGCATTTTGTACATCTCCTTTTTCCAACATTCTGTTCAGAAAATCTGGGCCAAGAGCCTTTTGTTTTTATTTTGCCTACTGCAGGATTTAGTTTTTATTCTGTGAAGAGTGATGGTTTATTTCTTTGTCCTGTTTGTGCTTTTTGGCTATTTTATGATTAGGTGTTTTGGAAACAATTTGTATACCTGATTTAGTTTTTTTTATTGGTTAACGTGATTTTTAATTGTGTTAAAGCTTTTTCCTCACTATTTTATACTTAAGTCTCCATACATTATTGTTTACTTTTGTGTATAGTTGTTCTCATGCTTTTTTTTGGTTTGGTTGATTTTTGTTTTCAATTAATTTTTGCTGGTGCCATACTTTTCTTTTTGTTTTAATTTTTTTATTTTAGTTTAGCGTTTGCATTAACTCTGAGCATGGCTTTTTTATTTTTGGATTAACGTTTTTTTAGCTGCTGCCACTTCTTTTGTCCACCAGTATATAGCAGCTTTTCTATTTCCGCCAGCATCTGCATGCAGTCTTTTGCCTCTGTCTCCTCTTTGTAGTTCTGTATAACCTTTCCACGCTTTTCAATGTATTCGTATATAATAGGTATTTGTTTTAGACATACTTTTCAACTAACAGTTGGGTTGATTTCAGCCTGATCCCGTTCTGTATATTTTTTTTACAATGTAAATAAAACTAATAAAATACGTTCCAGCAGTAACAATTTTAAACTAAATCAAAACACCATTTGCAGGATTCCGCATTATTGCAGTTTAAACTGTCTAAAAATTCACTGCCATAACATAGCTAGTATCTTTTGTTTTATCTCATTAAATAAAGAAATGTTTTTATTCAATAAAGTAAAACATGCAATTGCACTAAACTATATGCATTTATAATTTGTAAAAAATAAAACCATTCTTTAGAAATCTGTATTCTGTTTACATTTTTAATTTACTTTGTATAATGGTGTGAAATCACATATAAACTGAGGATGCCAATGAATAATTCACTCAATGTAAATTGTCTAATTACTTGCTAGACTAAATTTAACATTGATACAGTTTGCATTCCAGTACGAGCGTCAGTATTTTATTTAAATGTTAAGTTTGTCGAGCTAACAGACTGAATTTGCTCTGGTATAGATAGTAACCTGAGTGGAGTGGTCAACCCGACCTACTAAAATAGTTCTATTCCTTATCGGCTTGTCTTGAAACTATAGTAAGAGTAATAGCCTGCCAAATACACACACGAATATCTTTGGTTTCCAGGTGAACAATTCCTCTATATTTATTTCAATTTGGTCCATAAAGAATCGGAATATTATAACATGATGCGTATCGAGAGGCTATTAAATTGTTAACGGAAATTTCATTCGCTAAAAAAGAAAATTCAGCGAATTGTGCTCGCCGGAATAGGGTATTCCTGCAGGGCATTATATAAAACAACAGCAATTTTGCCTTCCAAATTCTAACCGTCGATTGTAGCGAATTCCGTTTCGGTCTTTTCAGTATTACATTTATTAACAAATCAGATACATTTTAATTCTGTTTAAAAACAATCTCTTTATATAAAATTAATTGTACAAATATTTATGTTTATTATTGTATTTTATTTCATTTATTTCAAAATATTTTTGAATTATGTAAATATTAACTATTTGCTTATTCACACTTATAAAATAAATTTAATAATTTTAATATCAAATAATCAGGCAACTAGCATTATAAATAAAACATCAGTAAATTTTTGTGTGGCAGATCAATACCAAACGATATTATACCATATCCGCAGTTATTGTCAAATAAAATAGAAAGCAAAATTTTTTTCTGAGGCTGTGCTCATCTATGGTAAGACGCTCTATGAAAGAGGTTATACCCAGTGGCGTAGACAAAACAGGGTTAAAAAATTTTAATGTAAAACTTATCTTACTGCAAAAAGTTTAATTTTTTCATCTTCAAAATTAAAAGTTAAAATTTATCAACAAAACCACAAAATCATTAACAACCAAAACCATTTTAATTATTAAATAAAAAATGCACATAAAACCCATTTACTGAATAACATTTGCACAGAAAACTCATTTGTCGTACACAATTGATCAAAATATAACCCATGGGAGTATTGTACGGCCATAGACGTGTAAATTCTACAAGACAAATCAATAAAATAAGAATATTTAATTTAACCCACAATTTTTTTTAAATTTAGTAAACTACAAATTGTATAAAACTCTGGTAATAAAATTAATAAAACAGTTACAAATTATTTGTAAATTACATAACCCTGTTTAAAATGACTAGATCTAGTTAGTCATTAAAACGGCTATAAAAAATGAATTAGACCATACAACCAATAAAATAACAATATTGCCAGCTGTTTATAAGTTTATATATTACATCTTAAATTTCTAGAAAACTAACTTATTGAGTAAAATTGATTTAAAATCTTACAGAAAAAATTTTTACCTTATAAATTGTGCGGTTATTACACAAAACGTATCATTTTGCACAAAAGTACGCAGTAAGTTAATGCAACACTGCAAAACTTCAATTTATTGCATAATCGGCGGACTGTTACTGGTTTATAGTATTAGATGTTAAAGTTCTCAGCATTTATATGTCCAGAAATTGTTAAAGCCGCTTTTAAATGTTAACCTAAAAGATTCATTCATTCATAACTACAAGATACATAAGATCATTGTTAATTGTTAACTGTTTCCAGAATCAGCAGTTTGGGTGTTGCACCAGCTATGTTCCTTCTGGTACACTAGGAGCGAAAAGCTTATAATACATTTCTGCGCAGACGTGAATGCTGCACTTTTAAAAGTATTTGTCCTTTTCTACTAGCTATTGACTATCCGCTATCTTCAAGTACTAAAAACTGTCTCCGAGATTTGAAAATAGTAGATAGTCAATAGTTAGTCTGCGAAGAGAACAAATGCATCTATAACAGCGGCTTACACAAGTACGCACAAATGTATTAACTTTGCGCTTTTTTTTTCTAATATGTACACACTTAATGCAAAACTTGCAATAGTAAATTGTTGCTTTTAAATAAGAACCTTCTAACACTTTATATTCTATTATATATCTGCGCTGGTAAACTTGCAAACGTAAACCTGTAATACAAAGTTTTCTTTGTTGTAGATGTCATTAACACAATCTACAATAAGCAATTTTAAAATAAAATCTAAATCTTCTTTGTCGCATTTGTTGATGATTTTCATTGTTGTATAGCAAGCAGCTGGTTGGTGATGTTGACTAGTAATGTTTTATCAGTAGTTATGCTTAAATTTGTTATGCAGGTTAGGTTAGGTTATGTAGTGTCTTTGTTCTTTGTTTTTATTTTTCTGCAAGTTTTTTTAAAGCGGTGTATTGTTCAATGCTTACAAAACGTCACGCAAATAACTCATGGCGTCAATTATTTACTATTTATTATACATTTTTACGTAAGCTTTGTTAGCATGTTCACTGTGGTCAAACCGGTATTTACTTCTAACATCTTTATAAAACCAGTTTATGGTAAATGTAGCATTTGTGGTTATAACAGAAATAAATTGTGGTGCAGTGCTGACTTGACTGACTTTTTTGTCGCATTTGTTGATGATCAAGCAGTCTGGTTAGTAATGTAGACATGTAATGCTTTGCCGGTAGTTTTGCTTGAATTTGTTGAGTAGGTTACAAATTGATTTGGTACTTTGTGATATCTCTGATTATTGCTTTTACTTTTCTGCTATTTTTTTTTAAATAGGTTATGGTGCAGTATTAACTGGTCATAACCATCTCTTTGCAAACTTGTAAATTGATAAGTGTTTTCCAACTATTTTTTTCGGACAAACAAAAGCCATAATCAACCAAAAAAAAACAACAGAGAAAATTCATTCCTTTGTGACAATGCCAAGAAAAACAAGTAACATTTTGACAAGAAACTGTGGTACTTTTGCACAAGACGTTGCTGGCACTTTTAACCGGCACGTTTATTAAAATAATAATATAATATATTAATTACAATAAACCCAAAGCCAACAGACCGCCATCTACTAAAAGATTTTTTTGTACACAAAATCTTTTATTTATGGCCAATGCTTTGAAAAGTTCAATCATCACTAGACATAAGAACTTTCAAAAATATTGACTAGCTGATTGATTTTGTCACTAAAGTTGAATATAACCTAGAATAGCAAAAAGTACTTCAAGGGTAGTATTCTGGTTTACGACAAATAAATCTTGATTATAAGGATGGTAGAAACCATTTACCATCTACTCAGAATCAAATTTTTGATGCACCCCAGATAACATTAATCAACTCGGGAGCCAGTCAACATTTTACCTAGCTAAAACTACTTAGAACCTAATTAGCCAACCATCACTCAAAGGGCAAATCTCAACATTGCTATAAAAACTACGAGCAAAGTCTTTACCACCATTTAATGTCTATTTTTTAGAAAAGATACTACTTCCACAACTATTCCAACTGTTGCCTACAAAACTAAATTGTTTAACCAAACACCTGTACAGGCCTTTTAATACATCTATAATGCCCACAAAAAGGCTATTATATACCAAGAAATTAAAAAACTTTGAAATTTTACATAGATTTTCACCAGCTAAATAAAACGTCAACACACCAAGCAGTCTTACTACCCCACATCTAAAATCCTTCAACAATTTTGAAAATACTCAAGTCTTTACAAATATAAACCTAACAACTAAGTATTAGCAAATTATTGTAAAAAACAAACACCGGTGGCGTCTGACTATCTTTAAAATAAATTATGTGCATTAACCAATTTATTAGGAGAATTTATTTTAATATATTTTGACAACATTATGATTTAATTTATAACTTAAACACCTTTGACTAGTACTCAAACGTCTGCACAAACATGGCTTAAAATGCAACTTTAATCAAATTTGAATCAAAACCAAAGTACATAAAAAACATAAAATTATTGCAGTTAAAACTCAAACTTTTGCCTACCATCTTACTATTACGCAAACACCCCTAACCTACAAATAAGCAGCAACTAAAAAGTTTTTTAAGACTCTATATGTAGCTGCAAAAGTACATGCCCAAATCCAACTTACATAACCATGTAAAACAAAAAAAAAACGTTTGTTTAAAATGCAAACAAGTCTTTTAATCCATAAAACAAAATAAAAAGTAACTACCAAGCTTTGCACGCTTACGCTCATAGTGCCTATTTTTTTTGTTTAGTTTTTTGTTTTTTTTTTAGCATAAACCTTCCCATGGTTTTTTAAATTTCTAATTTTTTTGTTTGTCGTGTTCATTGTGTACCTTTATGTTTAACAATGCCGTTTCTGCACTGTACCCTTAATCTGCCAACGCTTTATTTTGCTTTTTTCTTAGGTCTGCATGTTGTTGCTTTATTGATTTTTTTATTGTTTTTTTTTTATTACATTGCTTGCCTATTGCCACTTGAGTTTGGTTAGTTTGGTTAGTTAAGTTATTATTTTATTTATTTAACGTTGGTTTATTTTTGCTGCCAGGGCTAATCATCGACGCCAGAGGTTAAAACTGCACAATCTTAAAATTTTGCCACAAATTCAGGAATTTTATTCTAAATTATTGGGTTATTACCTACAACAGTGCAAATCTAAACTAATTAATTGTTAAAAAAGTACCGTTAATAAGGTAAACATTTTAATCTGGTTAATCAAAATTGATCAATGCTAAGGCAAAATTTGCTCAGTGGTCTTTGTTCTTAGAAGAATTTACTTACTTTGTAAAACACCCAACTAAGACAATCAACCTGTTGACAAATGTTTTATTTTGACATTAATACAAAAAAAACCATAGCCAAAGAAGTAGAAGTCAAACGTTTTTAGCCCCAGAAGCCACAAACTACCTGGTTTTGCCAAAAGCCATGCAACTACTCTACACCAAACTGGGGAAGCAATACCACTCTGACTTATCACAAAATAACAATGTTAGAAGCAAAAACGTTAAAGACTATAATCCGTCAATTACAAAACATAATTGAAAGTATCAGAAAGTACAAAAAAATGTTAGAAAATTCCGAAACTCCAAAAATAAATACATAGGCTGCCGTGTTGCAATTGCACTTTTGCTGAGTGGAAACAACTTGTAATATTCCCGCAATATAAAAACAATTACATTTTGAAACCTTTAGGCACTCAAGAAGAAAAGAAAAAAAATTATGTTATACTCCAATTGTACCACTAGCCTTCCAAGGTTAGGAAAATTGCCGAAACTTTTATCAGCAAATGCATGTCATAGTGCCGGGAAAGAAAGTCACTACAACCAGAAGCCTTTTTACAAACACACTACTTAAGACTGAAATAAAAATAAAACCATTAACTGCATTAAACCAAAAAAAATTAAAGATATGTTTACTAAAACAAACATATCAAATATTTGTCTAAAAAACACTTACTCTATCAATACGGCTAAATGTCAACTCTATAGTACAACCACATTTCATTCTCAGGCTAACTTGGCAGAAAAGAAGACTAAACTAAAGAAAAGCATTTGCAAGTTGACAAAAGACAACTACTTTTGATTTGTTTTATTACAACCAAAAAACGCCTTCATAGGACAAAGCTGTAGCTAAATAATAAGTAAATAACAAAAATAATAAAACGTACCGACAAACTAAACTTAGATGTCAATAAAGACAATAAACCTAACAAGGCCAAACCGCGTACAGATAACGTTGGCATCTCCGCTGTAGGCTAACGCTACTATTCTGAAAACCTGGTAATTGTTCAAAATTATGCAACAAGGTTCAATAACAAATTAAACACACACAAATTTCCAAAAATGCTGCTTTTGTCAAAAAAGTTAAAAGAAATTGTTGCAACTATCAATTAACGTTACCATAGATACATCACAATCTTTTGCAATTTTTCAACAACCAATGACAAACAACTTAAAAACATACAAGAAATTAGAATTAAAAACTTTTGCAGTCAAAATATACAAAAAACAGTACAGTTTAGTTAGTCAAACAAACTGCAAAAAGCCAACTAGACAACATCAAGAAGGAACAAAGCAGCTTACCCGATTGAAGAGTTCTACACGGACTACTTCAATTTTGTTTTAATGGTTACAGATGATTGATTGAGTATTAATTTACTTAATCAATTATCAATTAAATAATTTGACTAAATTAATTAATAAAAACATTAAGAGCACAAATTACACCATTAGAATGATACGTACGTTCAGTTTAAAAAAAATTCAATAAACAAGAAAAAAAAATTAACGGACTATAAAAATTTATTGTCAACCAGATCGATAAAGCGGATTGACATCCTTAAGACAAGTTTAAGCAGATAGCTGCGCGAGAACAACAAAAAATATAAAAAAAACAATACCGCCTCCACAGCGGTTTTAATGTCCATGATTGCCAAGCAGAGCACTCAACCACCCACCTTAGTCTGGGCCCTGACCTTTTTAAAAAAAGACCCCAGCAACTGCAGCACCGCTCTAGCATAAGACATTAAACGTCAAGAGTCCCGTCAAAGACCCGTTTGAGTCTAAAGCAAAAATGTGATACATGTTTAGCAAAACAACCCAAAATCCTGCTTCTAGAAGAAAAATTTATCTTAGTAAAAAATTTATAAATAATAAAAATCAAAAGAAAGATTTAGGTCATTTTCAGTTATTTTTGCTACTAAGCCATCAACTAACCTATCACGTTACGTGTCTTTTGAAAGCCCAGACAACCACTTCAGATCCGCCTAGTAGCTTCTAAGACCGGGGCCAAAAAAAGAGAGCAGTTTATGGTACGCCCTATAATCCGTAAAGAGCCTATGGAAAGACAAAACACTTTTTCTTTTTCTTTTTTTTTAGCACAAGCAAGCAAAATTGGTTTTAAGGAGATATATCCATCTTCCTTACATTTTCTAGTGTAAAAAAACTAATTGTTTGACATTCTGTATTTATAAGCGTAGTAAAAATTCTCCACAAACTTGTCTTTACACAAGCAGCAACGGAAGCTCCCAATTTCCTCAAATATTGTGATATTTAAGCAAATTCAGTACTTATACAGTAAATATGCAGATAAAGAAAAAGCAAGCAACTGCTAAGGTAGCCAATATTGTTAACTGCTAAAGTTAAACTGAAAAGGAGACATGGGAAAGCTCCAGCTAAGCCTGTAGTGAAAAAGAAGAAAAAAACTGAAAAAGTTGAAGTTAAGCCTAAACGTGGCAGACAAGCAAAAACAGTTAAAGCTCAAAATGATAAAAATGGTGATACTAAAGAAGACGCAATAGCAGTTAAGCCAAAGCGTGGTAATAATGCAGCTGCAGTAGTAGCTAAACCTGTTAAAGAAGAAAAGAATGAAGATATGGAAGATGATGATAAAAGTATTGCGAGCAACAAAGATAGCAATAAAGAAAAGAAAAGGTTGTTGAAATACCAGAAGTAGCCGCCGAACTAGAAAAGAAAACTGGAAGAGGTAAAAAAGCCAAAGCAACAGCTGTTAAAAAAGTTGAAAAAGAAAATGAGAAGAAAAAAGAAATAAAAACCGCTCTTAAAACGGAAGTCAAAAAGCAGAAAAAGAAAAGACTGTTTGAAAAGAAAACTGCCTATAAAGTTGGCAAACTAAGTGCATTTTTAATATTCCCCAGTAAGATGCAAACTTTTAGAATTTTATTTATGAAAAGTTTGGTCGGTAAGCGCTCGTGAGAGTAAATTTGACACTATGTAAGTTTTTAAAAAGATTTTTTTCCAAAAACTGGTCTACTGTTAAAAAAATTATTTTTAAAATGCTTTCTTGCCTACTCTACAAAACTATATCCTACAAAACAACTTTTGCTATGCATTTTGACAATCCTATCTACTCTACTTATTTTGAGACTGCCGTCATCCGTTTTAGTTTAGATTTAATTTGGTAACACGGAAAAACAAAATTTTTGTTAACTCCCAGTTAGTACAACTTTTTTCTCCATGTAACGCGGTAAAACTATGTATAAACTTTAAGTTTTGTTTAAGCTGATTTCACCGTTTACTGTTTTGCATTATCAATTTATTAAAAAACATATAAATAAATAATTTTTTTAATTTGATTTTTATGGAACCGTTAAATTATCTCAGTAATGCTTAAGTCAAAGAGACGTAGTCGATCCTTAATTAAGCTTTCGAACCTGGCAGGAGTTTGAAAATTACGGATTTTTATTTGGTGATCATAAAAAAGTTAGTTTTATAAAATTTTAAAAACGCTATTTTTGCATTTTTTCTAAGTAAAATTGATTGTTCTTTTCAATTCTTGATAGCAATACTTGTAAATGTTTTTTATGCAAACTAAACTCTATTATATATTTAGATAAATCGCAAGAAAACAAACATTAACATTTAATTAGATGTATGTTCTGATCATCCACAAATGCACGCTATAGGTGAGTCGACGCTTGATAGGAGTGATGGTAAATGCTACTTACTCTGTTTGCAGCTGCTCATGAAAAACCACCTGCATTTTCTGCGCCCTACTTTTGAAGTAAATAGTCTTATCATTAATATATACAATTTCCTTTGACATTTCCTTACTATTTATTTTATTTATAATAGCAAGTATAGATTAAATTACACTTTGTTTGAAGTATTATATTTTTCTATTGGATATATTATTTTTAAATTCAGAATAAACCGGAAGAAAACCGTTTTATTTTTATTTTATTGTTATTTATATATTATACATTTTATTTATTGTATTGTATATGTAAAAAATTGTTTATTATGTTTTATTTCTAATGTCTATATTTTTATTGTTTTTCTGTGATTAATCAAAAGAAAGGTTTGGTGACATTAATTGTTGTGGCCTGTGGAAATGATTAAATTGTACGAAAGAGCATCATCACGTCAATGGACAAATAAATGCTGCTAGAACAGTAAAAAGGATATTTACAGAAATACCAATTAGTGCGCTAAAAGAAATGCAACATCAATGGCTTCAAAGTATACGCAATATTTTCAAACGCCAATGGTAAAAGGAACGCAAAAGCTATATCAATATTTCAATGTAGAAATTAAACAAGTGGCTCCAACAAGGTAGTCGATGAGTGATAAAAGTTTTTTGTGGAAAGTGTATTTTATGAACATTGCTTTGTTACAGAAGGGAGGGAAAGCAATAATTAATTAATGTTGAAACAAATAAACCTCACAAATAATAAATTGTACAATTAAAAACGATTACAAAGCATTATTTTTAAAGTAAAAAAATATACGCTAACTTTTTTTCCAGAAAAGATCATGCAGCCACGCAACTGTAATCATCAATTGGCACATCCACCTTGAATTCATCCGATGCTTTCCCATTGATACGCGCTACCCTGAACACTTTATATAATACACATGTTTACCGCTCGTTAGCAACAAGTTTGAAAATTGCCAACGTCGATTTTCACATAGAATTTTGATATTCCCATTGTAACACTTTTAAGTTAGCCATAACACAAGAGACACGTGCAGTACTGGCAATTTTCGAATTAAAACAATAAGTATTTATCTGAATTTTATCGCCAGATATTTCAAATCAGTTTTGAATCATAAGAGGTTAATTTGCTTACTGGATTAGTAACACAAACTTATTGGCGTTTTGTTATTGTACGGTTCTGTTATTGTTTTCCTATTAACACGTTTCGACTCACATTACCTGAGTGAAATGTCCGTTGAACATTTACGTCGATATTAAATGAAGACAAAGACTTTTCTCTTTCCGTGTCGATACCTTTAAGTGAAGTGTCGGCTGGAATTTAGCTCTGAAAATCATCATAGTTTCTTATTTTATCGTTTTCTTAGAAATTGTCAGCATTTTAGCCAGCGCGTATGCTTTGTTGAGATTAGATGCAATTACAACACAATATTTATTTAAGCTTATTTCTATAATTGGAAAATTTCCAGTTCAAGATTGTTTATGTATGTTGTTTATGCAAGAGAATTATTTACATAGTAATTTCATTCGTATACTATAAATTAAAATTATAGATTCTGTTACAAAATTGGCTGAATTTAAACCTTGTAAATAGTAGTGAAAAATATGAATAGATTTATTTTATTACTTGCAAAATAATAAAAACGTATCAAATATAGCAATTGTTAATTTGTCATTATGTGGTTAGTCATAATATTTTAGCTAAAAATAAATTAGCACAAAAAGCTGAATGCCTTACAAAACATTAGTGCTTTGAGTTGGAATTGTATAATTTAAGTAAACAAACGAATCTATTGTTATCGTAACTCTTTGCGCAAACTTTAATATACGTGTTTCAAAAGTAAATAAAAAATTTGTACATAAAAAAAATTTACTTTAATTTAACACAATTTTGTCGATAGAGAATACATTTTTTTGGTTGACCAAATATATTTTCTTACTGTTAACAAACAAAAAATTGATATTTTATTTTTAACCTAAAAAAAATATTTTGCAAATCAACAAAATGTTTTCTTAAGTTAAGCATTTGAGCAAGGTGTGTTTTCGGATATCCCAGCAAAAACAACACTGACAGGTGAGTGCGTCTAAAGATATCTCACTAACCCGTCTCAGGCAAGAACTTTACTTTGCAGACAAATCAGTGAAGCAGAAGCCAAAAAAATGAAAGAACTATGCTGTTCTAGCAATGTAGATAAACTGTTGACAAAACTGTCTTCAAAGATAGTACTAGGGCTATACACAGCTGCCATAAGGTTTATGCTCATCTACGTAGCATTAATGTAGTGCCAAGAACTAACCAAAAAACGTTTTCAAACTAACTTAATTAGTTGCACCAAATGGCATGCCTAAGTACATTAGGCGGCAGACATAGAGACAATAGGGCCATTCACACGGACACTCTATCTAACAGTTTTGGAGCGTACGCGCCAAACAAGTAAGTAGTGTGTGTGTAAATGCGCTAACAATAACGCGCTCTGTGCTCGATTTTCCAACGAGTTTAAGTAAAACTTTTCGCTAAGTTGAAATTCTAAGCGACACGCTAAAATTGTTCAAATAACCGGCAACGCTCCATGCTGGCGTGTTTGGCGCGTTTCCTATTTTTGCAACACGCGCCAGAAGCGGAACTCCATCCCGCATGTCGTAGTGCCAACCGACACGTAATTCCAAATTTGGCGTGTTTGGAGTGTCCGTGTGAATGATCCTAATACTGTACTTGCCACCCTTTGACATCTACGTTAAGAACGTAGCAACATCGGCGGTATTGCGCCTGAACGCAGTTAAACTTTGGAACACTGCAGGAAAGACTGACAGACTCGGTTCTTTCTTAAAAATAGCTGATAGAAAACACTTCTGCTAAAAGTGCACAGACACAATGCCATCCATTTTGTATTTCAAAAACCATACAATGTACAAATGCAAAAACAACAAAAGCAAAACGTAGATAAAGATAAACTTCTACAAATCTACATTAATAACTAAAACATTCTAAGGCTCTATAATGAAAATTTACTCCTAAAATATAGATGTTTGAATATTCTTATACCTGAGAAATGCATACAACAATCTTTCAATTAGAAACAATTAGAATTATCTTTGGGACAATGGAAAGAGAAACTCAAAATATATCGGAAAAATGTGCAAACCCTAACGGACACCAAAGCAACTAACTATAAACATTTAGCTATGCTAGTTGAAAAGACAATAGACTAAGGTTGATAATCTGAAAAAGAACTAAAAAAAACAGAAAAGCTTTAAAGAAAACAATCAAGGACAGTAAGAAAAGATGCTGGAAAGAAATGTTAGAACCCCTGGGAAAAGCCATACAAAACAGTAATGAATAAACTAGGAAGAATAAAGGCAATTTGCTTAAAGGAAAAAAAGAGTAAAGAAATAATAATTAAGAAATTGTTTCTTAGTAAAGGAATTGTAAAAGAACTATCAGAAATAGCTGACAAAACCAAAGTCTTTGCAACAGTGGAAGAGTTAAAACAGATTATAATAGAAGTACCTAACCTAACCTAAATAAGGCAGAAATAGTAAAAGCAGCGTTAGAAGGAAATGAGATAAAGATAACACAAATAATAAACAGATGTTTGAAGGAAAAAACATTTCTCATGCTGGAAGGAGGAAAATATAGTGTCAATTAAAAAGAAAAATGAAACAGGTAAATCAAAGGCAACCAATATGCCACATACCAAAAATTATAGAAAAACTTATTGTAAAGAAAATTGAACAAAAAATAAAAGAATAAGGAGGATATATACAGAAGCAATATGAATTTAGAAAGGAAAGATTAATTCTAAAAACTAATGAAAAAGTAAAGGACATAGCAAAACAAGCAAACAGTAGACAACACAGAAAAAGACAACTGTGTCATATTTTTTTTTTTAATTTAATTGTTTAACGTCGGTCTATTTCTGCTGCCAAGGCTAACCGCTAACGAAAAAGGTTAAAACTACCATATCTGAGTTCAACCTAAATTATTGAGTTAACATGCACGCAACATCAAGGCAGTACACAGGACTTACTTAAGTTTCTTTTCTTATCCGAAAAAGGCGTACTCATCACAAGAAATTTTTTTTTAACCAGAAAAACAAACACGTAAAACTATCTAGATAATATGGAGTTACCTTTAAGGAAGAAATAAGGAATTAAGGAAGAGCTAGATGAGAAATAAAGAGTTAAATCTGGTTCCACAGAAAACTGAGGCGGCTAGGCTATTGACAAAGAGGACTTATAAGGGAAATGAAAAAAATACAGGTAGGAGAACTAATAATAACCATAGAAAAAAACTTAAACACTTCGGAGTTACACTTGAAGCAATGAGATGAAACCAACAAGTTAAGGAAGCGGTGGAACAAAAAAAATGGAAGGAATGCTTAGTAGGCTTATGCCAAACAAGGGAACACTAAGAAAAGAGGCAAGCAAGAGGCTAATAGCAACCGCAGCTAGAAGTAAACTATTGTACGCCGGAGAAACATGAGTACTAGAAGAAATTGTGGGAACACTACTCACAGATTTGATAGTAGAAAAAGATTAGACATAAAGAAATTGGTTAATAAAGGAACTAGTAAACAAGAAGTAAAGAGACAAGCAAGAGAGAATACAATGGAAAGATGGCAAAATCAATGGAAAAAAAAGAAAAGGAAGAATGGACAAAAGAAGCTTCAAGATTTAGATAAACCAAAGTAGAAGAAAATACACATATCAAAAGCCACACAAAAAAAAGCGAGAAGCTAAATGAAAGCTAAAAAAAAAATTTAAAAAAAGCCAAAACAATTATGGCTATAGAATGGACAATGAAATAATAGAGAAAAGAACATTACAGAAATATTGGTACCAACCAAAACTGTAGAAATAAGGAAAAGAAGAAAAAAATTGCTCAAGAAAAGCAAACTGAATAAATTGACCAAGCAATTTCCATACGGCAGATACGCTCGAGGTTGACAGACAATGCAACTTTTGAAATGGTCAGAGTATATCTGGCAAACACAAAAAACTAATTCCAAACGGAAATTTTAGAATCTCACTAGAAGTAAAACTGGCAAATCTAGGAGTAGACAATGGGTACTTTGTTTTAAGTTAAAAAAAGTATTTATTTTTTGTTAAGTACGCGCATATATTTTGTGTCACAACAAGTATTTTTTATTTGTTAGTTTTATAAGGTATTTTATAGTTGATATTTACAGAATATGTATATATTTTTTAGATTTAAAAAACTATATTTTGTTTTTTAGGTCAACAATAGTGTATTGTACCACTAACACATAATGATACCCATTTATAGAATATAAACGTAGCTACACAAGCCTCAACAATTAGCACAATAAACATAACAGTTAGCACAATAAACATAATACAGTAAAGAATAAAAATAATATATTGTACTAATACGCAATAATACCTATTTCCCACAAGTAGAAACGGTGCTGCAAAAACTTTTAGAAAGTTAAGTTGTACAATTCACTTTTTCTTACTACAATAATGGTATATTGTGTAACAAGCACGGCATAATACTTATATTATACAACTCTACAAGTATAAACGTTGCACATAAACCATAAACACCTGTATAGCTTATATAAGAGCGTAATATTTACTTTTTGCACGCCTGATGCATACTGATTTAAATAACATACTTTTATATTGTACAACTATCACGTAATGATGTCCATTTCTCACTAATATAAACGTTGATGCACAAGCTTTTGGCAAAGTTTTTCTAAAGACGGTTGTAAGAAAACGTATGAAACACCACACTTTTCTGCTGCAATATTAGTTGCATAACGGACACATTGCAGTAAGAAATAGAAAATAGTATTTGTGCAACAAGCACGATTTGATGACCATTTTTCACGAGTATGAATGTTGCACGCAAATCCTTGACAAGTAGTATAATTAACACAAATAGAAAATGGTCATTTTGTGCAAGTTGTACTTTGGGTTTTTTACGACTACAATATTTATACCGTATACAAACATAATTAAATTATTTTTTCGCCTGCCCATTTTAAAAACTGTTTTTTGCTTGCATTTTGGATCAAAAAGTGATGTTTTGTGGCCCAGAGCAAGAAAATCATATGTAACGCTAAAATACATTGCAGCTCTTTAACAAAGCTATTTTTTTTATGATATGAATTAATAATTTATTCAAAATCAGTCAATCGAATCACAGCGGCCAAGGGTCAAGCATAAAAAATTGTTTCACTTAAATAATAAAACAAAAGAATAGTGTTGCCATCTAGTTGCAATTTAATACTAAAATTTTATTTATTGGTTTAGATGACGCAACGCACGCTAAACTTCCCAACCACCACACTGTGTTTTAACGTTAAAAAAACCATTGCCGTCAAAACATTCAATTACATCTTTTTACTAGTCAAAAGTTACTAATACTTCTTTATTTGTCCCGCGCTTCATCCAAGTTACTTTTGTCTTTTGCATTAGCGCACACAACCTTAAAGCTTAACCGGCCAGTGTAAACTTGACAATCTTTTGCAGTTATTCTGCAACCGCCCTGTTACGTATAAGACCTCAACGTTAAATATTACATATATCGACATACAATCCCAAAGCCTTGTGCCAGTGTATGCATAACATTCTACAAGGTCATTATAAAAGTTTGGGATTATGTAACCATCTAATATACGTTTGTGCCGCTCTAGTAAAATAGTTCGGTGGTTGTACACAGTTGAAGTTGAACTGTCAAAACAAAGTAAATAGTTTAGTAAACATTTTTTAATCACATTTGATTACATAATCTCAGACATTTATAGAGACCTTGTATTACAGCCTAGTACAACCCGAACTCTAGCAGCGTACCTAGAGTGCATGTCAATTGTCAAGACCCTAATGCCAAAGTACTGTGTTTTACACACATCCAAGATAAAACGTATAAAAACATATTTTTTCTTAACAATATCAGTTGCAAAGTAGACACAATAATACAATAAAAAGTAAAAAATAGTATGCTGTACGCGCAAAAGCAAAAAATAAGTTCTATTCCACAATTATGTACATTGCGCACGAGCTTTAGCGTTTTTGTGCAGATTGTACTCTACAAATTGTTTACACCTTCAATACCTAATAATTTTTATAAAAAGTTATTAAAAAACTTGCCATTGCAGCTATTTTACGTTTTTTATACAATTTTATAAACACAGAATTATTTATTCAAATTTGTCTTTTGTTATTATTTGATCCCGTAGTAATACAAGGCACACTGATTAGGTTTGTAGAGCCGCAACAATTGTTTTGATTGTTAAATTGAGTTTAAATAAATAATTAATTTGACTGCCAATTGTATAAATGCTAAATAATATCAATTAATGCGGACATGTAGTATTAAATTGCACTAGATAAAACTATAGTCGTTTGTTTGATTATTTGTCGTTTTTTTTTTAGATTTAATTTATACACAAAACATTAAGTAATACGGTCAACGTCTAATCATATTTCTGTTGTAAAAGACACGAGGCGTGTTATACGTAATAAATCGAATAAAGTAGCTACGGAATTTTGCAACTAGAAAATACATTTTTGTGCAAATTGTTAACTATAATTTGTTTAAGACTTTAATACCTATAATGCTTATAAAAAAGTTATAAATGAGTGTCATGTCAATAAATGTGTCATTTTTTAAAATTAAATTTTAATAAATACTCAAAGTAGTAATAAAAGTTGTGCGTAATATACCCATTATGCACGAGACGTGCATAATAATCCTATTACTTACAAATCGTGCGTAATAAGACCATTACGCACGTTATCTATCATTGTTTTAAATTAAATTTTATTAAATACACAAATGATCAAATAATACGTTCAATAATATTAATTTTTAATAAATCTCTTGCATAATAAACCTATTACGCACAAGGCGTAATAAAACAAGTAAACAACACATTACAAAAAACATCAAATCTTAGTATATTGTGCAACAAACATAATTTGATGTTTATATTACACAAAAATAAACGTTGCAAAATGTGCAATCCATACAAGTGAAAAATTGGAATTTTGAGCGAGTTTCACAATATATAATAAAATATTTATTAAGTGTCATAATTTAACAGATTGATAAGTTAACTATCATTTTTTTTAATAGCTCCGTGGGTAATAGACATTTTTTGCATGCTTATGCGTGTGTAATAAAATGTATAAAATAGCGTACGTTTTTTTTTTTAAATACCATTTGCTAAATACATTACAATAAAGATTAAAAAATAGTATATTGTACAACTAGCACGTAATAATATCCATTTCCCACTAGTATAATTTAAGAGTCAAAAGTAAGTTAAAATTATTTAAATTGAGAATTGAGGGTCATTAACTTTTGCATAATGTGTGCTACAAAACGTATAAAATAACATAATTTTATTAAAATATGTGTGCGTAATAAACCGTATAAAATTGCATACTTTTCTGTAAGAATAACAGTTGCACAATAGACAGTTTATGGTAAAGAACAAAAAATATATTTAAGGTCTGCAAAGTATATACTCTAAGCCAATTTAGTATACTTTATGTGTATATTATTGACAATCTCAGAACAAGCACACAATTTAAGGATTCTATAAAGCACTCAAACATAAGTTAAAACTATTTAAATTGAAGGGTCATTGACCTTTTCATTATTTAGACATAATTTAAACCATTAAATTAAGTATTGCATACTAACAGTATAACAAAATATGTGTTTTATGACTAACATAAAGTCATGATTGATGTTTATGTAAGTCTAAGTCATATTACAGAAAGTTGTACAGTAAGCACTTACCTATTATCAAGCTATTTGCAGATAACCCTAATTGTCATAAACTATGACACTTAAAGCACAGCACATTTGTTAAAACAATTAAAATGTTTGTTAATATTATTATTATTATTATTCAAACTACTTAACAAAATCAATTGCAAGCATGTCCGGCTTGCTAAACACTGAACAGTATGGCTGCCCGGAGTGGGGAGTAGTACCAGGATACAATGCATATTGCAGCTACCAACATTAATTGATTTAATTTAAAAATAACTAGTTACTTTAACACATTATTAATTTAACTTTCTTACATTTTACATTTTGATTATGTGATTATTATTAAAATGTTGGTTGTGTATATTCTTTCTTGCTATCTTGGTTATGTAGTCAATACCCACTTAAAACTTATAAAACACACCTGTTTTGACTGTAAACAAAAGCCGACTAAACATGACGTGTTGTCAATCTGCGCAATTTTGCTTATTACATATGCATAGAAGTCACATACATTACTTATGAAATGTTGATTATTAGATAACCCAGTTGGATAAGTATCAAGAACATGAAATAATTAATGTTTTACATAAAATCAATTAAAACAATTAAGGTGCAAAATAAAATATATTATTATTTTAATTACATAATAAATTGATTAAAATATTTTTCTTTATTCCTTCACAATAGCTATTCAATAATTAATTAAAAATAGTGTTGAAAAATAAAATATCGAGCATAATTGATTCCTAATAATTAAAGACTTTTTTGACGTGTAATACAACAATCAATTTAATATAATTGATTACTTCAGTTGTTTGAATTATAAAAATATTAATGGATTTTACTATGAACTACGTACTATATTTTTAGTTCCACTTCATATATATTAAAGTTTGCTTTAATAATCCATTTAAAGAGCAATATATAATTACAAATATGGAAATGCTCGGTTCAAAATAACCCATTAGCAAAGGAATTGTAAAATGAAACCTGTTAATGACAAAATCAATAAAGTATTCTAAAATCGACGTTACATTTCTTGTATGTTTCGAGCACCAAGTGTGACTTAGTAATTAGTAAGTATTTTAGAATATAATTTTGTTTGAGGTAGTCATTAATCTTTATTCTTTTTATTACATAAAATGGTAAATAGCAATAAAACTAAAAATAATATTTGGCTTTGAATTCAAATAAGCAAAGCTTTAGTAAATCTATTTTAATGATTCAACGCATAATCAACGAAGATTTCTGTCTTGCAATTTATGTAAATTAATATGGCTTAAATATTCATTTCAGGTGGATTAAGCTACGATCCGGCCTACTATTAACAACGATAAGATTTAAAATAGCAGTACACATTTTTAAATTCGTATTTTTATATTTATGGATTTTTTAGGATCAAGTTACATTGCAAATATTAAAAATTTTACATTTTAATAAATCCTGCATAAAAATTTAAAAAAAATCTATTTTGAAAATGTTGCCTTTAAAATAGCATTTTTTTAAATAAAAATATATTGTTATTCATTTTTACATTAGTTCTGGTTCAAATATCTGTAGATATATTTACGTTTGTTTTTATTTTTTAAAATCTAGAAGTCAAGATTAATTTACTTTGTAACCGGCATGTCCCTAACTTTGGTGGTTGAAAGGTGTTGGTACAAGAAAACAGTGTAAGAAATGTCCGTCTCGATTGTTTTGACACCCGCCAAAGAAGTTTCTCATGTGTTATGAGTGAAACGTGACTTTGGGTGTAGTGCTTAACTCAAACGCAACTATTACAAGTAACACGGATCTGGGGGAAGAAACAAGAACAAAAGCAGCTTTAATCTCTAAATACTTACAAAATATATGGCAAAACAAACATACGAGAAAGTAAAGTACAAATCTATAAAACCTGCGTAAAGCATACAACAATACAACAACCAAACAACTTTTAAAAACAACAGAAATGCAAACACTAAAAACATTAACAGATTTTAGCTTATTTTCTCGGAAAAAAAGTAAAGAAGTAAGAGATTTCTGCTCAATTTACGACGTAGTAAAATGGGCCCAAAAGAAAAGAAGAGTAGAGAGATCACGTGAACAGAATGCCTACGGATTGCTTGCCTAAAATTGTTAAAAAAAGCCAAATACAACCAGGCCACTCAGACGCCATCCAAAGCAATAGTTCAAAAGCTAGAGCTAATAATTTTAATTATTTTTACCTCCATTATTGATAAAAACGCATAATATAGTCTTAACGTATAAAGAAGAAGAAGTTGTAGTTACAGGATCAATAAATTGTTTGTGGTAAACTATATAAGATAGCAGTTGGAGTAAGTTTTAAGAAATTAATTAAAGTTTTAAGCTAGTTTGTGCAATAGTGTTTTCCAACAATATTAAAGACTGCCAAACTAGTCTTAATGCCCAAACAAGGAAAATCACAAACCGATCTTACCTTCTACAGGCCAATTAGCTTAATAAGCAAAATAGATTAAATCTTTAAAAAGTTATTAGTAGACAAACTCAGTAAAGAGCAAAAAATAAAAGGCTATTAGAACCTTAGAAAAATTTGCAGAAACAGCAAACTTGAGACCTCTCAGACAAAATAAAATTTTACGTTATGGTGACAGTAGATGTGTTGCCATAGCATGTTATTAACACAAATTAGACAAGCAAAGTACTTCAAAATACTTTTGAAAAATGCTTGTTAACTACCTACTAAACCCACTGTTTTTAAGGTAGCTGTTACGGTAAAAACAAAGATAAAAAAGACACCGTTTTAACATTTTTGCAGAAGTATCTATATAATCAATTTCTTTATTGTTTCTGTGGAATGTTGACTATAATAACGTTCTTTTACTTAAACTATTAGAGGAAGTGTAAAAATTAAGACAAACAAAATACTGCCGTTGCAACAAAGTAAATAGAAAATGGATGTACAAAACTGCAGTGGCATAGCTGTAAACCTCAAGAAAAAAGCTTAGGACCAAAGAACACTTAGTTCTATTAGTAAAAAAAATAATTAGAAAAACTTAGAAGCTGAGAGTTACTTTGAAGACCAACAAATTATTTATTGGGCGTTCATGTGGCACAATACGGCTAAAATACAACACGTATTGCAACAACGGTAGCAGTTCTAATGCCAAAAAGTAGTAGTTAAGGAAACGTCAACAGTCAATTACTTGCACCTGTAGCTACATCCAAGTTATTTTTTGCAACCCCGCCTTACGCAGCATGCACCGGTGCTGCAAAAATACACTTAAGATGCAAAATCTTACAAAATAAAATTAGTTAAGCGGATTGCCAATAAATACTTTTGGCAAATGTTTGCTGGTACAGTCCAAAAAAAAAACAAAAAAGATACAATTTTAACATTTTTGCAAATAACTAATTTTTTGTAGAGTATTGACTACAATAGCGTTTTTTGACTCACACTATTGATGAAACTGCAAAAACTAGAATTTGACAAAAAAAAACAAAAATTATAGTTGCAGAAGCATGACTGCCCACTGCAAAAAATGTGCGTAGAGCCAAAGAAAAACTGAAAAATAAAAAAAAAAATTGGCTAGCTGGAAGTTACGTTGAAAGTCAACAAACTATTTAGTGTTTATGTGGAAACAGCTGTTTAATAACGACACGTATTACAACAGTGGTAGCGTTTTTAATGCCAAAAATTAGTAGTTTAGCTGGAATAGTTTAAAGAAATAAAAAAAAAAACATTATTTTAAGATTTTTTAGAAGCTACCGCTGTTGTAATAGTTTTGATGTGAAAACAGCAGTTAAAAAAGTATTTAGTAGTCTAAGAGACAATAATTGGCAATTGCATATCTGGTTACATCCAAGTTGTTTTACGCAATCCCGGCTTAGGCAGCATGCACTAGTAATGCAACAAACGCACTTAGGAGTGCTAAAACTTACAAAATGGTATCTGCGGACGCTCTCAAATTTTTTACATTGGTTATCTTAATCAATAATGGTATATAATAAATCATTAAAAAAGCAGAAGTTTACAAAAGCTGGATGCCAAAATCTGTTACTAAGGCCAAATTAATAAAATGTTGGCAAAATTAATGAAAAGAAGCAAAAAATGATATAAGGTTTGATCCCGGACGTCGAGAGTTGATGCAGTAGGAACCACGGTTTATTATTTTATTGGCTTTTTCAGTTATTTACAAGCTACAGGTGTTTCCAAGGTTACCTAAAACAGATTGGCAAAAGCAACACAAAAAAGTTTCGATGCTGTGATGGAAAAGTAGACAATGCAAAACAAATGGTCTTAGATTGTCCAATGTAAACACTTTGGTGTTGTTTAAGGTCGCCAGTGCAAAAAAAGTAAGACGTTAAACGTTTTTTGCACAAACGTACTTACGGTCAAATCTCCTGCAAAAATCGTTGTTAAAAACTATAACAAGTGTGCCTTACCACTAAAGATACATACAACTCTTGGATTGTTCAATGTAAACACTTTGGTGTAATAGAACGTTGTTTGCACAAAACGTACTTACGGTCAAAGACTCTTTAGAGAGATGTTGGTAGAAACTATGACAGCTGTGCTTTACTACCAGAAACACATACAACTAACCTCCAAAAAAAGATATTCAAAATAACTTATGAGGTGATAGAAATACACTGGCAAGCAAAAAATAGAGGTTTCTTTAATATTATGACTTAGTTTTAGAATTTTTTGTTTTAACCTTATATTAGCAAAGTGTAAACATTTGTACTTTATTTTGTACACCAAATTAGAAATTTAATGTTGAATCGTAAAGCATATTTATTGTTTTTATTGCGTACTTAGGAAATATCACAAATTTACAGTTCAGACAAATTTTCAAATATGTCGTTCCAACTCATTTCAGACATGTTTTATGGGATTTATGTCAAGACTGAGAGCTAGCCAATTAAACCGCAAAATTCTCACTTCATTCAGATAATCTCTGACAACTCTGGCTACGTGTGGTCTAGCATTATCTTTCATAAAAATGTTGCGTTCGCTTATAACTGTCATAAAGGGCATAACATTTTGGACAAAAGCTAATCTTGCAACACAATGTCGGCGTTGTAAAGGTAGACTTGTAACCATCTTTTTACAAAACAATTCAGCAGCACAAAGCATTCTTCTAACGGTCCATTTACTAACATTTACATTTCTAACTTCATGGAGTTGATTTTGTAGATAAACTGCAGAAGATGTTCTATTCCGCAAACTTGTGAACACTAAAAAACGGTCATCTCTGTTTGTGGTATTTTTTTTGCCAGAAATCTGATCTTCTAGTTATCAGGCCAGTATCCAAGTAAAGTTAATACACTTTTTGTACAGCACAAAGGCTTTTACTAACAATCCTTGCAGTTTTAAGTTTTTTTTGCCCATTTTTAATCGACACTATAATTCTTGCCACAACAATAGGGTTTAAAGACATTATGACCTGTTAAGTACAGTACACCGTGTGAATGACAAGTTTTGCCGAGAAAAATCATCTCTAAGCAAAAAAACCACAACAAAATGTAGGTTTTCAATTAGAGCAAAAGGGATGCTGTTTCATAAAAGTCTGCAACACGGTGATAATAATTGACAGATAGATAACATTTGTCAAAAAATAAATTATTGAACGTCTACTTTAGTTTACAATTTGCAAACAAAAAGTTAAAACAAAAAATTTCAAAAATATATCATAATTTTGAAACGACCTCTATTTTTTGCTTGCCAGTGTAGTAACCCAAAAAATATCTGGTAAAAACGTACCAATCCTAACGGAACACAGAACAGCTATTTGAAAGCCCAAAAATATTTCAAAGTTTAAATGAGAATGTCATTATGCTCTCACATTAAAAACTTGCTAAAATATCATAGTGTGTTGATGGCTTGGCGCACAAAGGATCATCAAGATGTGTGGATCAGAACCCTGCTCCGCACTACCACTAAAAAGCCTTAACACCATACTAAAAGCAAATACACTCAATGTTTTTAAAGCACAATAGTATAATAACCCAAAATGTAGACAGTCAAAGGAGACAATAATTGGCTCAAATTGTTGGTGTTGTAGAGAACCTGATATGCAAAAGATGTGAAATAGAAGACAAAACCACCAAGCACGTACTATGTACTTGCCCGGCACTTTCTTGCACCATTTTTTTAAGAATTGTTGGTTTAACATGACTAGCATAAAAAATTTTTACTAAGCAATGTCTTAATATACATCAACCACATAGGTCAGTAGTCAGTAGTAGACAAAGGAATAAGGTTTGCTATTTGAAGAGGTACAAAAGATTTAATACGGCCTAAGTGCAATGAAAACGGTATCACCCTCCCACTCAAATCTAAACAAGTGTGCGTGTACACGTCTAAGTGATATAAAAACGCGGGCTTGTGTTGATGTCAATAAACTTATGTAGTCAGACGCAAGCCAAAAAAATCTTACTCTGGTATTGCTATGGCAGTTTCTTGTTTACGGAATCTACTTGATTGATTATAACGCCCCATAAAAAAACAAAAAACTTTGTAGCAAAATCTAGACATTTGGATAGATCAACAAAAATACAAAAAACATAAGACAAAAAATTTACTGTAAGTAAATAAATTATTCATTGACGCTACAGAATAATAATAAATAATTTATGGAAAAACGAATAAATAATTTAAGAATTTTGCAGATTTAAAACAAAGATGATTAAAATCTCTTAAAGCACTTAGTCAAAAAGTAAAACAAAAATAAAAAAATTGTTCAAACTAAAGACAATTTAGCAAAACGCTCAAAAAACACATAAAAAGTTAAATAAAAGCAAGAGAACATGGAAAAAAGTAAAGAAAAAGAAAGAAACAAAAAAAACTAAGACAACTATGACTACTAACAAATTGAAAAAAAAAAACGATAGAGAAGAAAAAAGCATTTACTAAAACATTGGTAATAACCAAAATTGCAAAAAAAAACTGCTCAAGGAAAGCAAACTGACGGAATTAATTAAGCATTTTCCAAAAGGTAGATACGCCATTTTAAAGTTGACAAACAATGCAACTTATTTATATTTGGCAACAAAAGGACACAAAGAACCTCAACTGAAAATTTAAAAATATCACTAAAAGTAAAACTGATAAATCTAGGGATACACCTAATAGAGCTGCACAAAATATTTGTTTATAAAAGAGAAAGGATACGACAAAAAAGTTAATAAAGATATAAAAAAAAATAAAAAAATACTTAAAAACAATTCAAATAATTAGGTTGAATAACACACGAATAATAAAAAAAAAATGGATGTCAGTGTAGGAAATAAAACAGACAAGTAGAGTATTGGGATGGATAGTCCGGGGGCAGCCGACTGTGTAAATTCCGCAAAACCAAAACTAGCCTACCTTAAACTAGTACCACATTAGTGAAAATGATAAAACAATTTAACAGCAGGACTAACGCAAACAAAAAAACCAAAAGATATTGCAATGCGCTAGTCATTCTCAAAGGTCATTTGCTGAAGCCAACATCTCACTACGTCATAAAAAAAAGTTAAAAACCCAATCAAAGTGAACTTTTTATAGAACTGGCATGTCCTACAATTAGTACAACAGGCTAACTCACATTATCACTGACAATATAATTACAGAGGTTAGTGTGTGCTTCAGTACTGTTAATTAGTTGTTGTTAAGCAAGAAACAGGCCTAGTCACCACCGCCAGCTGTTTTAAATTATTTGTAGTAGACGTTTTGTATCTAATCTGTGCCCAACCAACAAAATGTTTTTATTGCAGTATTAATTTATTCAGAATCTAGATCGCATCTACATTGCTATTTGACGCCAAGACTACATTATTAGTACTTACCAAAACTTACCTTAGCTTACGTACACAAAGAAATATACCTATCATTTAATCTAACAGCTTTTAACGGTTAGACAATTTTCATTTTTTTGACGCTACTAAATAACGCTAAGACTACAACGTTAATTCAGTACAACATTGATAATAGTAATTTCTTAGCTCCATAGTACCACTGCTTTAAAAGCATCTGATAAAAAAAGAATACTCCCTAAAACTACATTATTAACGCTTTGCAAGACTCTTTCTTTTAATTACAAATAGTTTTTGTAGCATCACCCAATGATTAAAACTTTTAATGTCAAAACAGAGTTGATATTTTTAAACCAATCCCGGAATAACATAATAGAAAAAAACGTCTTTACTATTTAAACATTGTGTTTACCAACGAAAGACTCCCATATCACAATGCCAAACACCAGATAAATTAATTATAACAAATTTATTTTAGCCTAATTTTATTGACTTATACTTGAACAATTATAATAGAGTATAAACACACTATTCCATTACAGTCTTGAAATAGAAAACTACAGTATAAAATATATAAAGAAGAATAAAGCCTAGTTAAATAGGTATTGCTTTTACAACTGTCTCATTTGAGGACATTGCGTCTCTTCTTTATATATTTTATATATGTTCTGATATACACGAAATTGTATAATAGTAATTATAATTTATGCAAAAAATTTATTCTATTTTTAATTTTCAAATTTCCGTTTTAATTCTTTCATGTCATTACCATCAGCTTAATATCCCGAAATAATTAGTTTATTTCTTCATTCTCAGAATGCTATTAACCATAGCCATTAAATAAAGTCATTAAGTCAGTATAAATAGTCAATATACCCTTTAAAATATTCACTTTGAATTGTGGTGGTGAACAATGTTGACGAAGTAAGTTAAAAATCAATTAGTTTAAATAAATAAAGCCATACTGATGAGAGGTAAACCTCGAAACGCGTCTATGGATGTTTTTTAGTTTAGAATATTTTTTCATAAATTTAATTTTTTAATGAAAACTACAGTGTTAGAATCTAAATACCCTGTTTAAATTAACATAATCCGACGTTGTGAGAAAAACTCATCAAAACCCTTATTTTACATGAATCCTGGATATATAAGTTTCTCTATGTTTTAAGTTTAACTAAAGTAAAAAACAGACAATTCTTCTATTTGCTTGTTACAAATCGCATGGAATTATACATAAATGTTAATTTTGAGTCTAGTAATTCCAATCAACGGGTTTAATTAAGAAACAATGCAATCTGCAACTATTCTAGTCGTTTCAAGCAGCATTGGCAATAGAAATATAAAATAACACAGTTAATTTTAAAGAGACAATGATGTACTCATTAAAGATATAAATGTGTAAAATTAAAATATATTTTTGGTATTTATTAACGAAATAAAACCCTTTTTGGGATTTTGTTAGGGTGCACATGAAACAATTAACAAGCACAATGTGCATTGAATGGAGTAAATTACATGAAAATGATCTTTTATTTTCAGTAATACAGTGTAAAAAAAACAATTTTGTCCCTTATAGACATAATCGTGTGAATCGGGTTGAATTAGAATGGATGACAAAAGAATGAGTCGACGAAACGTGATGATCGATAATTCATTTATACTATACAATAGATTTTTTCCCGCTCTTGAAACCTGATGGGATGTCAATTAACTTACCGTATACAAGTTAAATAAGATTTATTATTCGTTAACACAAAAAATGTTTTAACTATTATTATTATTAGAAAAGTAATAATGAAAACAACTTGGAAACGAGCAATCTATTAGGACAACAACATGCAGTTAGACTTCACAAAACTTGGGACTGTTTTAATGCGAAAAGTTTTGTTTCAAGTTTAAACAAAATTCGCTAAAAATTGCTGTTGGGTCATTAAAATTTCATATTTACCAACAAAAAGAAACATATTACACAAGTGTAATTGCATTTATTTCTGCATCAAATAATTTTAAACAAATTTTGTTGCATTATGCAATCATAGTCATAAAAAGGGTTGATTAGTAGCTTTAGGTGATGGCTTATTAAAAACATTTGATGTAATTAAGTGATATCCAAATGAATTGTTATCACAATCTAGATCTAATGAAGGTTGGTCATGCACTGCAAATGATATAATGCAACATGTTAAAAATTCTTTTATAATACCACAGTATTTATTGTGAAAATAATAACAGGGCATATTTCAGTTTTATTGATATTAATTTTTTTATTGCTTTAATTTTTACAAATTATAAAAAATGAAAATATGCATTTACGATGTTATGTTGTAAATAAGTAATGAAATTAAAAGTTTTTACTCTATAAACCTTACATTTCTTATTATCGATTATCATCAAACTCGAATTACTTTGAATAATGAATCTTTAATTGATCTCTCGGGTATCTCAATCGTATCTTGTATAAATGTAAGAGTGCAAATCTAACAGATCAAAGAATTTTGGTGTACTATTACAATCAGTTACATCTTGTAAATATTTGATTTATATAAGATTTTTACACAATTTTAAATAGTATTAATTTAATTGACTTTATTACTAAAAGAAAAATAAGACAATATTTAATAATAAATGAAAGTTTTAAGAATCTTAAATAAAACAAAATGCATCTTTAATGTCTGGTTGCATAAACGCAACTTTAGCTGTAACTAATGTAATATTAAATACACAAAAATGTGCCGTGACATAAAGTATTAGAGCAAATAATTACATAATTTACAATATATATTATATTATTATTTCAAATTACTGTGATTGCGTTTTAGATTCTAATTATTGTGCTTTGAGTACTTCTGTCTACATCTATTGTTAGCTAGTTGAACTACACGCACAGTTGCGCCAAACGTATTTTAATACTAAGGTAAGATTCTGTCACATTTAATTGGTACAATAATCTAAAACTTATTGTAACAAGAAAAACAACGCTACAAAAAACAAGTTGGGTTTGTACGGTTGTATAGAAAACCGGAACATGGTAGACTTCTGCAAGATTTTTCAATGTTTCAATCTATATAGACTACAGAAATATACTTGTTGTTATTTTGGCGTAATAATCTACATAAATTTTAATTCAGGATTTTGGGTTTTGAGCGAATAGTGAGACAAAGTTGAAACTTAGGTTTTAATAGACTATTTCAACCTTCTCCAGTGGTAACCGCACTTTGCTGCTTTAACACATTATTAACCTATTTAGTTGATATCTGCAAGAACAATGTTTAGAAAATATGTAGATTGTTGAATAAGTTGGGTAAGATTATGAGAAGCAGCAAAAATCATAGCTTGTTGTTTAGATAATGTTGTAAAGAATAAGTGGTTTAACCATTCAGTATTATGTACATTAAAGTTTCGTAACAAAATTACTTTAGCTTTTCAATGATTGAAGAAGCTTGTCAATACTTTCAAAAAAGTCATCAAAAAAGTTTGGAGTTGCTTTATTTCTAAACGTTGCTGGAGCAAGTATTGTACTATTTTCTTAAATCGTATAATTTTTAATGGGGCTTGCAATTCAACAGATTAAAAATGCTGCTTAATTTAATTTGGGATTTTTTATTGAAAAATTATATGAATATATATTGAATAGATATTGCATATTAATAGAGATAGTATACAGTCTTGCCCAACTTTTTGTTTCAGTTGTTCTGTGTTATCTCTTCTTATTCTCACTACGTTTGTTTTTTTTTTTAAGTTTGTCACATCATTGTGGCATAGATCTTCTTGTCAAACTGGTATTTTTATTACTGGTTAGAAATTTCATGTGCACATTTGTGCTCCCTATAGGCATAGAAGAGTTGCTGAAAATTTTAGAATCTTTAAAAAATCTTTATCGCTTAGATTTTTATCTTGTTAAAGTGCGCTTTGCGCTGGTCGCATAGGATTGCTTTTTGAGTGCATTGGATGTGCTTTTGAAAAGAGTAAGAGTAAGTATGCTGCTAAAAAGCAAGTACCTGACGGCAACAAACCACTGAAAAGCGTGCAACCTTCTCGCATCCGAGAAATTATCAAATGTTTCAAATCTTGTAGGACTCCTTGCCTTGACAATATCTTTAACAAGGCTTTTAAAGCGTTCTCGTATAAAGCAATAATGGCGCTTACCAACATTGCTAATGCAATTTTTATAATTGGGCATTTTCCTACATTTGAAAAACTTTTCTGGTAATTAGCATTCCAAAACTAGGTAAAGACCAAAAGTTTTCTCAAAACTATTGGCTTATTAGTCTTCGCAGCACGTTAAGCAAAGTCATTGAGATAGTGGTCTTAGACAGATTCTAGGACCACACAGAATCAATCAACATCCTTCCCTATTACCAGCACGGGTTCAGATTTGAACTTGTCAGTTTACCAACTAAACCGCGTGACAGACCTTGTAGTCAAGGGTTTTAGAGTAAAAAAGATCACAGAGATAGTCTTTTTTGACGTCAACAAAAGCCTTTGACAAAGTTTAGCACAAGAGACTTATCTTCAAATTGTATAAAGCTAATTATCCTCTTTGACTTGTAAGACTGATAGATTCATTTTTAGACAACAAAACTTTGAAAGTAAAACTTGTAAATTTCGTATCTACCCTTTGGGAGGTAACGGCAAAAGTTCCTTAAGGCTTTATTTTCTTTCCGCTGCTATTCAATCTATACGTTGTCAACATGCCTTTGGGTTGTAAGCACGGGGTCAACATGGCACAAATTTCTTTATTATTTTAAGGCTTCAAAGGACCACCCACAACCTCAAAAAATGGTTGGACAAGTGGCAAATCACTATTAATCCAAAGAAAAGCAAAGCTGTACTCTACAAGACGACAAATTAAACCTGATGAAAACATCTTAATGACGTTTCCATATCGTTGTCTAATTTTACCAAGTATCTGAGAGTTAGTCTTGACAAGAAACTCACGTACAAACTCCACGTGCAGTCCATATTTAATAAAGCCCAAATGACAAAAAACTTTCTCGTTCAAATGATGCGTCGGAATAGCGGTCTGTCAACCCGAAATAGAACCCGGCTCTACACGTTTATCATTAGACCCATCTTTAGTTACGCGTCTTCAGTATAGGGAGCAGCTAACTGTCATTTTGACAAACAAAAGATTTTTCAAAATAAACCTCTGAAGTTGTTCCAAAAGGCTTCATGGTTTGTCTAAAACACATCAAAACTTTAGCCGCAAAGTATTTCAAGAATCTCGCAAATCATTTCAATTGGTAAACCAAGTAACCGCACTCTAACTTACTAACCAACTAACAAAACAAAATCAACACCGCACAAGCCTATAGGGCGAAGTCTAACCATCTCCAAATTACTAATTCCAAAAAAGAAGGTACATAAACCGAAAGGTCTCACTTAATATTGTGCGGTTTTTAGTCGGTAGGCATTTTAAGCTGAGAGAAAATGAATTCGACATTGACTGACAATCTTTTAAAAGATTTTACCGCCTAGCCTTCAAATTTTGATAAACTAGAGATGTGCGGCCTATTGCACGCGGTGCATGTAGCCTGGATTTTTTTGTGAAACTTCACGTGGAGCTTTGATGAGCTCTTGCGCATTTGAAGCACGCATATAGTAAATTATACCAAGATGCCATGTAGAAACTGCACGTATAGCGTTGGGAAGATTTTTCCGTTTTTTCCCATGCATGTTTTGGAGATTGAAGTGAACCTTTAAACAATAAGCCCAGCCTCTTTCAGCTACACTGGACACTGGAGTCGACCGAGTTTTGGCTGGTTATTTGAAAGAGGTCAGACACAAAGAGTTCGGGATTTTGGTGGGCTGGAGTTTAGGAGCAACAGCAGGGATAGATGCAAAAATCTTTTTGGCCTTGATGGTGAAGGTCAAAGCCGGAACTTCCAGTGTTTTGGGGTTCCAAGGCTTGCTTGACAATAAGGTTTACCATTGCCGCGTTAGAAGCGGTTTTGCTAGCCTTAATCTTTTTGGAGATGTGTTTGCCAAGTTTAAGGATTTTTTTTTTGAAATTCCAGCGGTTTTGCTTTGCGTTGTTAGCAAAAATGTAGATTTTCTGGCCTTGTCCGTTTTTCCAAGTTTCTAAACTCTCCATTTTGCTTCTTAAGATAAGCCTAGATTTTTTGAAATTTAACGTAAGTAGCTAAAAATTTTGTTGTCCGTCAATACGGGGGCGGCAGGATCCATGTTTGTCCGAGAAATACGTATAAAAAATTTAGGACAACGTGTCAAGGCGTTGTGGAGGGGTGGTCCCCTTTAGAAACAAGCTTACGGAGACAATTCACTGAAAAAACTTACCGCCAACAAGTGGTTAAAAAGGTTCCGGGAAGACCAAGAAGACGCAAAAGATTACCTTTGCTCAGGACGCCTCTCCACATTGAGTTCTGAGCAAAATGCTAAACAAATTTGAGTTTGTGTTTTTAAAGACCGTCGATCAACAGTTAGAATGATAGCTAATAATCTGTTAATCCCCTAAACAATCGTTCACAAAGTTCTGACTGAAGAACTTAAAATGCGTAACTTTTTGGACCGAAGCTCAATTACCGTGACAGAGCACCTTGTTCCCAAAATCCAAAATAATGCTTTGGGCGGCACTTGGGGGATGTGGAAACCATCAAAGCAGTAACGACACGGCAACTGAAGAGCCTCACAACTAAAGACTTTCAGCGATCTTATCAACAGTGGAAACGGCGTTGGCAAAAGTGCATCTTGTCTCAGGGTGAGTACTTTGAAGGAGACCATATTGAAATATCCGAATAATTGTAAAATAAAGTTATTATTTATTATATTTTTTAATATTTTTTTATTCTATCAGTTCTAAAACTAACCAAGAGTTATCCATGTTTTTTTCTTTGTTTTAAGCTTAGATAGCGCCGCGTACTCTAGTGTTTTTAATGTGTTAATTTTGAATCGAAAGACATAAGTATATATAAAACAAAATTTAACTGCATGCACAATATAAAACAAAAAAAAAATTACTTTGATTCAATACCTGCATGTTGAAAAATGAAATACTTTTGACAAGCAGCAACTGTCAATCTTGTCATATGTGTTTGCAAAATAATCGACTTGTAATAATTACTGGATATCAATTTATAGAACTGTTAACTGCGGTTTCGTGTATAATATGTTAATGTGTTACAATATTTGGTGGTTGCTGTAGATGCCTTTCAGAACCGATAATATCCATCCGCATGTAAGTAATGAGTTTTTATTTATGTTTAATGCCGTCACATATTGTGTTACAATATTAATTAATATGTTTTATGCAATTAAGAAATTGTTAAATTTATTTTAATAAATGTAGTTAATATGTTAATAAAGTCTGTAATGAGACTCGGGATTGTTTAACACAATTCTGCATAGAAATATAGCACCGGCAAACATTACCAACGTAATTACATATATGTTACAGTGTAGTATTTCTATTCAAGTTATATTTTTTTATTAAATGAATAAAAATAAAATAGGATAAAAATAGAATAATAATAAATTTTATAATAACTTATTTTCATTGATTTTGAATGTGATTTAAAAACGCAAAAAATTCTTTCAACAAAAATTGTATCAGTTTTTTTTTAATTTGCTTTGTTTGTTATATTTTGATTTAGTATCGTAACATAAGTACAACTATCAATCGCAAAGCAACATGTTAAGTTAGATGCAACATTTTAATGTAACTTTCTTCTCAAAATAGTGTCTTAGAGTTTCGGAATTTGAAATTTGAAATTTGAAATTAACTAAATTATAAATTACAAACAATAGTCAATTGCGTATTGTGACACAATTATTAATAAAGCATTTCTCAATCGCGTGGCGACAGATGAGTTGTGAAAAACATATATTTATATGCATTGAGGATTATCTTTTTAATGTGTGGATAGTTTCCAATTTTTGGTGGTATTGCAATATTTTTGGTAAGAGATGTGAACAGTTATTAGCTCATGAAGCGGTATTTTTTAGGTAACTATCTGCTAGGAGCTGTTTAAGCTGATGCAGATATTGTCAACTATGCCAACTTTTAAAAATTTATATTATCAAGTATTGTAGACAGTTTTGACGCACAAAGAAAACAATTTTGGAAGCGTATTTTACGTGATAAGAGATCTGTAATGTGATTGGCTTGCTGGTTTTGTGCTGGGGCACAAAAAAATTATTTAAAAAGCGTATTTTTAGTAGTAAAAAATCCGCAGAGTAATTTGCTGCTTTGATTATTTTTGGGTTTTAGCTTGTGACCAAAAAGAGAAGGTTTGTCCTAGAGTCGGCTATCTTTAGTTGTTGTAAGTACTTGGGCCATTACTGATTTGTTGAAAAATGGTTGATGGTGATGTTGTTTGATGATTCTCTTGTGTTGGAGCAGTTTGTAGCCAGAAAAGAAAAGTAAGTTATCTCTGGAGTCGTTTCTGTCATATACTTCTGTTTGTCATGTTGGTTGATGATTTTCTTTTTTGTTTTGAGGGTCTACAGGTTGACGGTAACAAACCTCAAGCAAACTATAAAAAGCGACGGAAATATATCCAGCTGCTTACTTAGACAGCCAACACAATGTAGTTATTTGTAGAGATGATTTGTCTGATGGAAGCAATGTACAACTTTTACGAGTTGAACAACTTTTGTAGTTGAGTATGCTAATTTTGTAAATAGTAACAAGGTTTGCGTAAAATTTTGTTGCAATAACTTGACCTTATTGTTAGTAGCTTTATTTTTAACTAATGCATTTTGTATAGAAAATCTTGTTTGAGAACATTGGCAGAGTTGTTACTTAGGTTGATACTTTAGAGGTTTTTCTACTTTTTGCAGGAAAAAAGTTAAATTGTTTTTTGACGTTACTTTTGTTGCTAACATTATAGCAAACAAAATAACGTATTGGAGGATGTTAGAAGAAGAGATTAATAATTTATAGATCAGAAAAGCATTTTGTTGGGATTGGGTTGCAGCAAAGTACAAAAGCAATAAGGCTAAAAATGCAAAAATAAATTGATAATTGGATAATGTAATTATAGAAGCTATCAAAGAAAGGCTAAGACAGATGGTGCGGGAATGTATGACACAGCAAATGTTAAAAAAAATTATCAATGCTGTTGATTATTTACACGATTTGGATGTTGCGTATCGAGATTTTAAAAAAACACCTTCTATAAACTTTGAGGTTTTGGTTTTCTACATTTTGCATTGATTAAAACTCTTAAAAATAAAAAAAAGATTTGTCATAAAACCAGTTTTGTTTCAGAAAAGGTCACTTAATTTTGATTGCAATAAAAGCAGTGTTTCAAATTAATTTTTTTAATAACTTTTGACATAAAAAATGCGTTTTAAGTTGCAAGACAGAAAAAAATCCTTAAGATCCTAGAGGAAAAAGAGTTGACAACTATCTGGTCAACATAATCGGCTAAAACAGTCAACAAACAACTTCTATGTTAAGTAGTCTACTTCTTAAATTTTTTATGGCAGCCCAAGACACATAGCTACGCAGCACAGAAAAAACATGAAAATTTTTAGAAAAACCCAAAGAATACTATTGCTGTGGGTCTGCCAGGCGTACAGAGTTTTCTTCATCAAAACATTGCAAGTTATAGTTAGCGTTATGTTCATTCCCTTACAAATACAAAAAAGACCTAATAGTTTTGACAAATAATTGACCAAAAAACTGATAAAAAACGTTGTTGGATACAGTGGAAGCAAGGGGAAGTAGATTACTTTCTATTGCAATTCTTTAGAGGGCACGCCACTTTTGGAGAAAACTGTAGTAAGTAAGACAAAACAGAACACTCGTTCTTGTATTGCCATCAATGAAACAAAAAAAAAACAGGAAATTAAAAAATAGACTAATGGAAGTTTAACACCAGAAAAAATAACTGCGCACATGTTGGACAAAAAATCAAAATGAAGAATAATACACCAATAGACAAAAAATTGTATCTGTGAGAGAAATCAGAAAAAAAACGTAAAAAAATGCTTAAGAGCTGATTCCATGTGGAGAAATGATAGATGGTTTTAGTGGTTAAGATTTCTTCAATAAAAAGGAAGGAATCTCACACTACTATGTTTGAATAGTGTGTCTAAAGTATATCTACTTCTTAAAAAAGGTTAGGTTACGTTACGTTATTATGATATTAGCAACTATGTTGTTTGATGATACAAATATTAAGAAAATGTAAAATTGCAACTACAAAACAACATCCCAGAAATAGTAAGTTTTTGAAGAAAACTGGGAAATTAACTGATTTTGCTTTTTTTCAACTGTATGTGAAATTTACTGCTTAAAAGCAGGAAAAGTTGAAAAAAGATGAAAATCTAGCAGTTACAGTATGAATTTGTTAAAAGCTAAAACTGTATGAAAAAAAAGAGTTCTAGAAAAACTTGATAAAGCGAGAAACGGTAAGTGGCAACATAGAAAACGCTGTCTACTGGTTAGGCAAAACATTAAAAATGCCTTCAATTTTTTGCCTTAGAGTAGTATTGTCAGTTTTATAAAAGAACAAACATATTTTTTTACATGCTGCTAATGGTAAAACGCATTTTTTCTTAAAAGAGCATTGCTAGTAGGGAAGCAGTTGGTCCAAAAAGTTAAATTGAAAGAATTGATGACTATTGTTATGGAATGTGAACTACGATAGCGTTCTGCAACTAAAAACCCAATCAAGTAAGATATGCCAACAACTTAGTAATAGTACAATAGTTTTAGGGTCTACATGTTAACATTAAAAAAACTTGGGATATCAGTTTCTAAGTTATTCTTTGTCCAATTCTGAAAAGCAAACTTCTAAAAGTGGACAAACAATAGCTTTTGGTTTTAGGCAATCTTCTCATTGGCTGCCTTACGCTTTTTTTAGTTTTTTTTTTAATCTTTTTTTCTACTACTCAACTTGTTTTTCTTAATGTAGGTTTATTTTTAAGCCTTTATTTTTGACGCTTTGCTTAGCTGTGAGATTATATATTTCAAGTTTTTGATATTGTCTGCAAACTGTAGATTACTTAAAAATTAGCCAATGATGTACATTTTTTTTATAGTGTTGCCCTATCGAACATTTTGATGCATTGGTATTTTGTCGGTTTTTATGTTTTCATCTATCTTTATTTGTAGTGTGGCGTTCTATGGAATCGAACCTCTTCTTCTAGTCAATAAAAGCCATGTGTAGCGAGATGTTGTATATACTTTCTATCAAATTTCGGTTAATTTGCAAATGGTCTGTTATTTTATAGCTGTTTCTAAGGCCAGCTTTTTTGCTAGGTTACTAGCAGTCTAGCTTATTTGTAATCCTATTGGTGATAATTTTTGTAAAAAGCTCATACATACATATGTGTCAACAGACTTATAGGACGGTAATTTTGTATATTGCTTGTGTTTTTTTTTTGTATGATAATTACTTGCGCGTTTTGTTTTTTTTTTTTTTAATCTAATTTTGCAGACAGGAAGTAGCATTTTGCAAGTTATTTGATCTTCTTCTTCTAAGATTTATTTGATCTCTGGGATTTTTACGTCTGGCAGTCCTCTAAATTGACATTGGTTATTGTTTTTGGTTTTGGTTATATGGTAATTTTAGTTTTGCCAATGAATATAGTTTTGTGTAATGTTGTGTTTGTTGGTAACTTTGATTAAATTTTTGCTTTTGTATTTGTTATTGATTTCTTTAAAATCTTAATTTTTTTGTTGTGATGATGTGTGATGGTTATTTATTTTTCTTGTTGTTGTATGTTCTAATATTGTTATAAATTTTTTAGTTGATTGTTTTGTTTCAGTTTATACTGTTATAATGTTTTCCGTTTGTCCATGAGCTGTATAATCATTGCTTATTTTATTGTTTTTTTTTATTTAGCCGTGTAAATACTTTTTTATTTGTATTTAGTACAAATTAGTTTAAGTTTTTTCTGAAAGTTTATCTAGATTCAGTTTATTTAGTTTATAAGTAGGAGTTATTTATTTTAAAGTTTTATTGATTGTTTTTCTGCAATTTGTTGTACTTGCTGGGTATTAGGCTAGTGAGTTTGTTGTATCAATTTTCTTCTTTCTGATCTGGTGTTTATGGTTATTTTTGCTCTTATGAGTCAAATAAGTTTAATCGGTTCAAGAATAATACATCTGAGACAATGTATTGTTTGTTTGCTATTACGTAGTATTTTTTTTCTATTGATTTTGCCGTTTGAGCTTATGCAACATTGCAGGAACAGCTCTCTTCATTTAATATGATCAGTCTTGAAAAGAGACGTTTTAATTTTGACGTGACACTACAAAGAACTTTGAGGGATTATTGACTGTCTTGACTTGTTCAGCTCAATTGGTATTCATGTCTCAGCTTGAGTTTTACGCAATGACTATTTATTTTATATACCGTATAAACGTACAGATTATGCGCAGCACTCTGCATCTACACGTATTTGGCGGCATGCCAACAAAGTTAGAGTAGATTTTTTTAAAGATGCTTTTAATACCGTGCGACGTGCACTTGTCACCCATACGTGACCTTTTTTATATTGTGTTGCTATTTAAGTTTTATTCTTATTTTTAGTATTGTTTGTTATATGTTTAATTTATACGTTTTTTAAGTTGTAAATATATACCTATTTTTACAAGTAAATAAATATACAAATATTAATATAGATTACTTGCTTTGATATGGCTTGTATTTTGATATTTTTTAGGTTTTTTGTGTGTTGGCCAAAATTGCTTATGCCAATATGCGCGTTATTTTTTTAATTATTCTAGTAGAGTATGTGTCTAAAACCTACTATAGTTCATTTTCCATTTTACTTGCTTTAGCTCTTTTTCTAGTTCCAGTAGTTGTTCTTTGCTTTTCATAGTCCGGACATTGTATGCAGCCTGACAAGTTAGTGTAAACTTTTGTTTCAGCTACCAGAGATTTTCATTTATTCCGTAATTTTTGTTTAAAAAATGTAATAAAGAAGGGTTTTGCTTCTAACTCCCTCTGCATGTTGGTGAGTTATTGGTACTCTAACTGGCTAAGACTATGTACATTACCGTTTTCTGCTACCGCCCACTCTGGGTCAGACGTTGCAGTCTAGATAGATGTAGGAGTAGGTAAGGAGCTGGCCGGATGATAAGTCCAACTCCAGTCAACCTCGCCTGCACGCGGTGCCCGCTGCATGCAAACTAAAAAGGCTTTGGCAAAACACTTTCTCTTTAATCTCCGCTATGATTTGTCAACCTTTCTTGGTCAAACCCTTCGGCCTACTCTAGACTTTTGGTTCCCGATGCTATTAGGTATCGTGGGCTAGGAAACCAAAAAACTTTTTCTTTTACCCTACAGAGGGGGAAAACCTCTAAAAAGTAGTCCCTATCACGACATCCTATTTTCTTCCAACTCTCTCCCAAATGGGATCTCTAACGACGACTACCTTTCAGCCCAGATAGGTGTCAAACAATGGGCACGGTACTGACTTATGGCTCTCTATAGATAGTACGACGCTAGATACATCGTTTACGGTGCAGGGGAGCGATACCCCAGTATCGGTCGAGGACAAGTGTGTGTAATAGATCTGCTTCTTTTGGTTCAAACCGGTGCCGACAAAGCCAAAGCCTTGAGAAGGAAGATAAGCGAGAGGCTTCCAGATGCAACCACATCTAGCCTGACTAATAAAAAGGTATTACACTTAGAAAACCTTGACAATATTTCAACTGAAGAAGAAATAAAACAGGCTATATTTAAAACTCTAGCAGTCAAAGCAGATAGTTTTGAGGTAAGAACATTAAAACCAGCTTATGGGCAAAAACAGAATGCTAATGGCCGAGCTAGACTCTAAAAAAATCGTACAGATGGGACAAATTGAAATTGGCTGGATGAACTGCAGAATAATCGAGAGAACAAACAATGTCAAGTGTTTTAAGTGTTAGCAATATGGACATGAAAAAGTTCACTGCAAGGGACCAGATAGAGAGAAGCTATGCGTAAAGTGTGGCAAAGAAGGGCATAAAGCAGCAGAGTGTCAAAGTAACTCTTACTGCGTGCACTGTAAGGAGGAGGAACACCAATCGGGAAGCTTAAAATGCGTTATCCCAAAATGATCAAGTTTTTGCAAATTAATACCAACAGAAGTCTTCCGGCACAAGACTTTGCCATGGCCACCGCTAAGGATCTGAATGCAGGAATTGTAGCGATAAGCAAGCCCAACAAAAACGCCATCAAAAACAGAAAAAAACTGGATATTTGACAAACAACTAGACACCGCCATTAAAGCGTTAGACAGACGCATAGCGATTAAAGGGCAGGGCTTTGGGATCGGTTTCTCGTATATCCAAACTACCTGTTTTACATTGTTTAGCTGCTACGCGTCTCCCAACAGAGAGATAGAAAACCTGAAGGAAATACTCTTCGAAATCGGAAGGAAAATAAGAAGATGCAAAGATAAAGCCATCGTTGTTGGAGATTTTAATGCTAAATCCGTGCAATGGGGTATGCATTTCACGGATAAGAGTGGTCGAATCGTAACCGAGAGGCTGGCAGAAAACGACTTCATTCCAGAGAAACGAGTCCTTCTTAATACTAGGCACAACCCTGACCGCGGAATGCCTATCAACAAAAATTGAAAGATGGGAAGTGAGCAACAAGGAAACTCTGAGTGAAAACAATTACATCACTTTTGAGCTACAGCAGAAGAGGACCCACCCAACCCAAAATAAAGGATGGAACGCAAGAAGGCTTGACATCACTTACGAGGAAAACGCGTCACCTGCAAAAGACTTCTCAAGAAACCTTACGCACATCTGTAAGAAAAATCAACACATGAAAATGCAGTCAGCATATTGGTGGTCTAACGAGATTGCCAATCTGCACAAGGAATGCATGAAGAAAAGAAGGGAGTGCACAAGAAGCGCACAAAGAAATCCTGCGGCATTAAATCTGCAACTGCAAGATGCATATAAAAGCAACAAGAAAACTTTGCGGGATAGCATTTAAACGGCAAAGAAAAAATGCTGGAAAACTATCTGTGAACTCGACTGTGATATATGGGGAGACAAATACAAGATTGTTATGAAACAACTGATCGGTTTTCCTCCAAGACCCCAAATGACAATGCAAATGATAGAAGCGGTTGTCAAACACCTCTTTCCAAAATACGATCTAGTCAATTTTATCTGTGATAGAACTGTGACGTTCACCGATTTTAGATTAAATGAGCTGCAAACAGCATGTAGTAAGCTAAAGCTTAACAAAGCACCTGGACCAGGAAACATCACTGCAAAAGTGCTAAAATTTTTTGTAAATTTTAAATCTAAATATGTGTTAGAGGTGTATAACAAATTAGCCCTTCAAAAGTACATTCCTGGAAGACTGGAAACAGGCTAAACTCGTGTTGCTTATAAAAGGCAACAAACCGTTGAAACTGGAGGTCTAGCGGACAAACAGTACGGTTTCAAGGAAAGGCGGCAAACAGTGGGCGCGATAAACAACGTAATCAAAATTGCAGGAAGAGCGGCAGTCTACGCACATCAACATAGACAATTATGCGCTGTTATTACACTGGATGTGAAAAACGCCTATAATAGTGCCTAGTGGCAAATTATCCTTAAAAATCTAAGGAAAAGAGGAATAGAAAAGAGCTTGATAAATGTACTAGCATCCTACCTATCCAAGAAGAAGATAATCCTAGAAGCTGAGGACAAGACAAAAACCCATCGAAGTCAATAGCGGTGTTTTGCAGCGATCAGTACTTGGTCCAACTCTGTTTAACATCCTATACGACGATCTACTCAGAATGGAACAGCTAAAAGAAGTAACGCTAATTGGATTTGCCGATGACGTGGCTTTGACTGTGGTTGCAGAAAACAAAACAATATTAATAAAAAATGTAGACATAGCACTCCTCCGGATAGCATATTGGCTAGAAGGAAGACAACTACAGCTTGCACCCAAGAAATCGGAAACCGTACTTTTGACCACCAAGCGGAAAATAGGGCGCATGAGCTCTTAGGCTCCTTTATCAAACCTAGTGCTGACATCAAATACCTTGGTATTTGGCTAGATACTAAGCTTACTTTTAAGGAGCATGTCAAGCAAACCACCAAAAAAGTTGCAAGGACAATAAAGGACCTAACCAGCCTAATGCCCAATGTGGGTGGACCCAGAGCGTCAAAGAAGCGAACAATGGCAGACGTGATCTACTTGCAGATTTTCTACGCGGCACTAGCTTGGAAATCGGCTACTAGAAACAGAAAAGCCATGAGGAAGCTGTCAGGACTCCAAAGGCTGATGTGGATCAAGATATGTAGCGCATACAGAACCATTTCTACAGAGGCAGTAAGTGTAATTGCGAGCAAAAGTACAACAACTCCCCAACAAGAGTAGACATAAGCTCTAGGTGGCAGGAAAGCTGGGAAAGCGGGACCAATGGTAGATGGACATACAGATTGATACCAAATATCCAAAAATGGGTAGGCCGCCCTTACAAAGAAGTAGATTATTTCCTTACGCAGGCCCTCTTCGGGCATGGTTGCTTCAGGAAATAACTCTATGACAGACATAGAGCAGCGACTGAGAAGTGTACTTACTGTGACCGGACCGATGACGTAGGACATACCCTGATTACCTGCTCCAGGTGGGAAAACGTTAGAAGTGGCTACACTGCTCAAACCGGAGATGCTTTTAACAAGGAAAATATGATGGCAGGCCTGCAGGCTGTTAAAGAACCATGGAGAAGGGTGTACGACGTAATCCGCACCATAATATATACCAAAGAGCAAAAAGAAACCGATAGATAAGTAAATTGACAACGTCCATCGCGAAGTAATGCGTAAGCGGTCTCGCGATGAAACGGCTAGAGTGGGGGGTGTTTAGTCTGTAGGCAAAACTGTTGAATGGCAATCGAATCGGGCAGCATTCCATAGATTGAATGTTCTTTTGAAAATTCACCCCTCCAACGTACAAAAAAAAAAGATTGGTGTAGGATTGTCAGTTTTGTTCCACGCTGTGTATTTTAGGCACAACTGTCAAACTTAACACAAAAATATAATAGTATTAACTAAAAACTAAATTATATGCGTACTGTAATTTTATCTTCCAATATTTTTTTCTTTGTGTTTTAGGGTAGGTTAATAAAGTGAAAATACTAAGATCGTCATTTGTTATAATTACGTAGAACTAATTATACTTAGGTTATAATTAATTGCTTGCAAACACTTTTCTAAAATTATTTTAATACTGTTAGATGACTGGTAGTAAGATTTTTGGAAAGCCATTTAATTAAAAATTAATTTTAAGTTATTTTTATTATTAATGAATAAAAGGATGTCTAGAGTTCAATTTTTAATTAAGTTCCTTCGTGTAAAAAATTATAATTGAACAGCTCTTGATAATATTAAATCTAATTGAAATAGTTGGATAGTAAATGAAATTAGCTCTATTATTGATAGAGAGACAATATTTCATGATTGCATGAAATTAAAATGCCTTGAGATAATATATTTTAATTAAAAAAGTAAGTAACAGTGTAACAGGCAACTCTTAAGCGGGGCGGAGATATAAAAAGAGGCGCACGGAGGACGTGTTAAAAATTATGTGGAAAATATATTCCCTTGTAATGAGTCGGAGAAAACTTATCAGCTTTTTAATACTATAGAGTTTAACCTATGTTCCGTTTTAGAAAATCTCGTTTTATGAAAGCACAGCCAGAGCTAGAAGTTTTTAGTATGAAGAAAACTTTCAAATTTAAAACCAGGCAATAAATCAAGCTGACACTTCCGATCAAATTAACACTAATAAATTTCATCTTGAGAGAAACTAATTATTTTAAATAAAAAACTGGTATCGTGTGTGTATGTTATATTTTTTAACGTTTCTTTTATAAACATATATAATAATAGCTTTACGCTTAAGAGTGCCATTAGCCGGGGGAAAATAAAATTATTTTTCACCTCACTTTATCACGACTAACACGCGAACTAAAGAGAACAGGAAGGCACACACACACTTTTTAATCTACTACCATCCATTTTTATAAAGCTTGCCCAACTAAGTAAAAATAAAAATTATACGTCATTGATACATATCGAGTTAATAGGGTCGTAATTTAAATAAAAATTCAAGCAATAGAGGGACGGTTAGAGGAAATTGTTAATCAAAATATGGGGTGAGATTTTCACGATTAGTTAATGCTGCATTTTCTAAGGGTTTTGTAATTCTTTGTTAACTCAATTACTCAACAAATTTCCGACTATATTACTCTAAAAATATAAAGTTTTTTATGGAATGTTTGGATTATATTAACATATCGCGCTAACGATCAATTACAAGTATGGCTCGAATTATTCATATTTCATACTTATCATTTATCATTTAATTAAATAATTAAACACTTACCAACTAGTATATTTTTGGAAATGAAAGCAAACTCACCTGAAATTAAAAAAAAAAAACAAATTACAATTAAATCAAGGATAGATGTATTAATAATATATGATTCTCCGAATATGTGTCCGTGTGTGAGAATTAATCATGGCCACATGTGCTTTGAATCTCATTCAATTGTGTTAAATACAGTATATACTACCCCTTAATAATTATAAATTGCTTCCATTAATATTTTCCGTTCATTGAAGTTGTAATTTTTATAATAACAAGCAAAACTTTTTTGAATCTCAATATAATGCACTCTAACCAGCTTTAATTAATTTCATATTACACATTTTCTCTTACATTAATAATTCACTAAAGGAACCTTCAAAAGCGACCCTTTTTAATTCATTTGCTATAAAACATTTAATTTAAAAATATATTTGTGTTATGTATTAAAGTTTCAAAATTTTATAAGATACACAAATTGATATATCGCGTTTCATGCTCGTTTGTTGTCGTATTTTTCTTATCCGCATAAAACAATGAACTTACTATAACATTTCCTAGAGGACAGACTACGGTCGATATTTATCTTGTGCAATCATCTCATTATTCTTATTACCCATATACTGTACTTAACCTTTTGGTGGATTCTCTAGAGACAACTTATAGAACTCCGCCCCTTTTACGCTTTCCTCAGAGGAAAATGTGGAAATATACTTGAAGTGTGTAAAGACTGCCCAGAAGTGCTTTGTTATATACGGTCTTAATGAGAACACACAATTCTTAGATATAGATGATTATTTAATCTTTTTGTATTGTATTGATTCTTTGATTAGATTAATGATTATGGTTTTTTGACTAAAAAATAAGTGCTAACTATTTTGTTCTTCTTATTTATATACAATTTGAAAATGTTTTTTTAAATTTCTGCAACTTTGGGACTGTTGAGTTGAGTTAGTCTGGGTTTGATTTCCAAGAGAAGCAATATCTAATTTGTCATCTCCTTTGCAAGGTAATGCAAACCAGCAAAATAGTTTGGATTCCACTTAAAACTGTAGGTCCCGCATGATTGTGTAGAATATAATCGCACACTACAAACATACACGCGGGATGTCTACGCTCGTAGCAAGCACGTCATTATAAAAAAGTACAATTTAAAAAATGATCTTACTTGAAATACTTATTGTTTACTTATTTAGAAATATTAGAGAATATTATAGATACTGTAATTAAATTTATAAAACTTTATTTAAACTTTGTTAGTCAATTTATTTTTTGTTTTTGTTTTGATTTGGTTAATATTATTTAGTGGCTCTTAAGAAAGAAAGATGGACTAAATCTACAACATCAAAGCAAACTACTATTAATTAAATATAAATTGTTTTTGTTTGATTCTAAATCTAATACCATTGTAACTGTTAAAAAACTATCATTACTAACTTAAAAGCTCAAAACCAGGCAAAAACAAATAGAAGTTGAATAAATTAAAGGTGGTAACACAATGCCCCCTATTAGAAAAAACGTTGAACTGTTTGTGTGTGAAAGAGGGCTAGTGTGTCAGAGTATGCAACCATCATCAGTGTGCCTAACATTTCAACATTACAGACTCAGCTTAGTAGAACAAGTTATGCGCTTTAATTACCTCAGCGTTGAACTATCCAGTAAAGAAGACCTATACAATAATGTTCTACAACAAATAACTGAAACATCAAACATTGCCGGGTGTTTACAGTAGTGCGGATATATAAAACCTGCGTCAGATCTATTATGACGTTTGCAGTCGAGACCAAAACAGACACCAAAAAAACAAAGAAGCGCTTACAAGCAACAGAAGTTAAGACCCTCAAAGCTATATCTAGTCGTACCCTTTAAGACAAAATACAAAGCAAGAAAATTTGAACATAATGCGTTAAACAAGATCAAAGCTCCGCTAGTAAAATGGCATCAGCATGTGATACGAATGAACAATAGCAGGCAAGAAAAAAAGCTTTAACAACAAAACTAAATACAAAACTAGTAAACGCTCACTGAGATAGATGGACAGCTTGACATCCGGATCACAGGAAACACAGTAGTTGAAAAATAACAAAACTTGTCCTACAATAAGAAGAAAAGAGAAACTGCAAAAATTGACATGATTACCACTTAATATAACACAAATAACACTAATGTTGTAGACGTTTTAAAAAATGGATGATTTCCAGAATTTAACGCTGCTTTCACTAAAACTACATGTCTTAGAATAAGTTTCTATAGAGACTGCAACGTTGCACGTTTTGAAAAAATGGTACTAATAAAAGTCTTTCCTCCAAACGGCCTTCAAGTACTGCGTACAAAAACAGATCATTTGAGAGTCAAGAAGAGACTCTACTGGAAGAAACTTTTACTAACTTGATTCAAAGATAAAATTACATCATACACACACACACATACACATATCACTAAGCTTGCCAAATTTTACCAAATCTTTACACACCACAACAGCCAACTAACTGCTTTATTCTAGCCACGACTTTACACCCCAGCCTATATAACAATTACGTAATTTAACTCTTAAATGAGTTGTAACCGCTAAACTTTTTTACACCAAAAAGATCTACTATGCTTTACGGTTTTCACACGTCTTACGGTTTTGCACTACTAATTGTAGTGCTACTCCTAAACCCTGGGCAGTGTTACTTGTCAACATTTAACTTAACTTTTGCGTTGACAATAGATTACGTTTAATGGAATTTCAAACTAATACCAACGCACCCATGCTCAAAAAAGGTTTTGAAGATGTGTTAAAATGTATTGGCGTTAGATTTTGTAGTATTTTTCTACTTTCTCAGATAATTTAAGTAATGTGGATTTTGACATGCAGCAAAGTTTATTGGCAGTTAGACTATTGAGGTACAGCTATCTCAGGTACCTACACAAAAAGCATTTTTTTAAATATTTTTCAATTGTTTTAGATCATTCACACATTGACCAAACAAAGTGCGTTAGCAGTTAGGCTATTAAGGTGCTTCATAATTGTTTCAGGTTATCCACACATAAAGGGTTTTTTAAAGTTGTGTATAATGAAGTACATTTGCTGTTGAGCAATTGTGGTACTTAACAACCGCCAAGCTCAAGCGGGTGTTAAGGGTATGTGTAACAAAAGTTATTGGCGTTCCAGGTATTTTACAAGAATTATCTATGATAGATAGATTTAAACTATGTCTTGAAAGTGTTTGATTGTAAATGTGTTGGTACTATGATCTAACAACCACGTGCTTGGATGTTTGCAAATTGTCAAATGCGCACAGTAATGCTGGTAAATTTAACTTAAGCAAAAAACAAAAATATCAAACCTATTTTTTTGGCACTGGACCTCTAAACCGTTGTTTTGGCCTATTGTGGGTCACATTTGGAAACATTTTATAGGCTGGCGTTTGTGTGTTTGATGTAAGGTACTAATCTTATGCCAGTCTTGTTAAATAATTGGAACTGTTTAAATCTCCAGTAAAAACTACTGCCCCGCAATCAACTGACTGAGTGCCTCGGCCACCCATCCAAGTGTTTGCAATACAATTTTTTGTTTACAAACTCTTGAGAGGGTGGGCAAAAACTCCAGTAGAAACTGCTGACCTGCAATTAACTGCCTGAGTGCCCTGCTCACCCACTTATATATTTGTGATCCAATTTTTTGTTAACAAACTTTTGGGCGGGTGGGCGGGAATTCTAGTTAAAATTACTGACCGGCAATCAAAAGACTGAGTCCCCCGCCCGCCCACTCAACTTTTTGTCATCTAATTTCTTGTTTAGAAATTCTTGAGCAAGTGGACGGAAACTCCAGTTAAAACTACAGACCCGCAATCAACTGATTGTGTGCCCCGCCCACCCACCCAAGTGTTTGTCATGCAATTTTTTGTACACAAACCCTTGTACGGGCGGAAACTCCAATTGCAACTACTGACCCGCAATCAATAGACTGAGTGCCCCGCTCACCTACTCAAACGTTTGTGATTCAAATTTTTGTTCACAAACACTTAGGCGGGTGAGCCAAAACTCCAATTGAAACTACTGTCCTGCAGTTAATCAAAAATATCTAATAGTTCTATAAAAAAAAATTTATGACGTAACGTGTATGAAGTTACCACAAATTTTATCTACAATCTAATTATTTGACAATTAACACTTGCGTGGGTAAGCAAGCACCTAGTTTATAAATGTTGAACCGGTGATCTAACTGCTTTACAACTTTCACTTAAGCGGGAACCCAGTTTATAAATTTTGGACCGGTGGTTTGAAAACGTAATCCCGCTCACCCGCCCAAGTGCTTGTGATCCAACAGCTTTACAACTAACCCTTAAGCGAGTACCCAGTTTATAAAGTAGGCGGGTACCCAGTTTAGAAATGTTGGACCGGTAAATTGAAAACGTGTTCCCGGCCACCCGCCCAAGTGTTTGTAATCTAATTACTTGACAACTAACACTTGGATGGGTAGGCAAGCACCTAGTTTATAAATGTTAAACCGGTGATTTAAAAACGTGTTCTCGCCCAAGTGCTTGTGATCTAACTGTTTTACAACTAACACTTAAACGGGTACCCAGTTTATGAATGTTGGACCGGTGGTTTGAAAACGTGTTCTCGCCCAAGTGCTTGAGATCTAACTGCTTTACAACTAAGATTTAAGCGGGTATCCAGTTTATAAATGTTAGACCGGTGGTTTGAAAACGTGCAAATTCACAGTAGAATAAAAAAATTATGCAACTTTCCTGTTTAAATCAAAATTAAATAAAATTAAAAATCATCCGCTATTTTGTTAATTCTTCAAATATTTATAATTCAGTGATAATATCATCATATTGGATAAGGTAACAAATTTATTTGAAAAGAACGCTACACTTTGCATCATTTTTAGGTCATCCATCCAAGTTATTCCCGGAACAACCGTTATTTAACTTTTGTTAGCGCTGTTAATCATACAAGTCTTCTCAGCCATACTGCCAATTTTCTTTTTAATAACGTAACAAAATGCTTTGCCTGCTAACTACTTGCTCTTTAGTTTTACCATAACTTTACTTTATTGCCGTTTGCGATTAAAAATAGAATTTAATGCAGTCATTGGCTTCTCTTTAATTTAACCGCATTGTCTGATTGCAAATAATAAACTTCTCATTTTTTTTTTCAATGTCCGCCACACTCAAACTTTATCTTGAGCTGCTGTTTTTGGTTTAGCCTGTTTTGGTAAATTTTGTTTTTTAGCTCTAGCGCACGTCTGGTGCATTACGTTAAACCTTGCCTCGTTTAAGAATTTAATCTGTATATAATTATTATACATAATATACTGAGCAAATATAAAATATTTTTCTAGCTTTCTATCATTTCATTGGCTTACCTCAAATTCTCAAATTTAATCTTGAACTGCTGTTTACAATTGAGACAATTTTGGTCTTTGAGCATCAGAGCGCATCTGATCTAAACCTAGCCCGTTTGTTAATTTAACTTGCCAATACATAACCTATAACCTCTTTTAAGCATATAACCGATTGGTGGTAATGCCAGAATCTCTATCACCAATAACATGGTATACCATAATACCAAAATATTTATTACACTCCACTTACAATCACTTAATTAACACAACTCTCTAGAACTGTTTTCAGTGTGTGTATAACTGCTTATTACTATTATAATGTGTTTTGCATACAACCCTACAAGCCAGTGCAAGCTTAACAATCTTTTGATGTCGTTGTGCAACTTAAAAGTCTCAAATGCCAGTGCACAACATGCTCTGAACGGTTGTTACGTATAAAACCTAAATATCAAACACAGTGTTAACACACAGCAACAGTGCTTCAACTATCAGTACGTGAATAATAATTTTGTAAAACTTGGTACAACTCCAAATCTGACAATGTTCCTAGCATATCAAGTATCGCAATGACCGCATATAAAACGGCGGTTGTGGGCTGGAGCTAGGCTTTGTGCTGTTAGAAAATAATAATGGGGTTAGGGCAGTTTGTAAGACTTGTTCCTTCTGAGAATGCTCTAGGGAGTAGAACGGTGCTCTGAAGCTGCCAATCCAAGAAAATGCAGACAAGGTTACCCTACAGGGTACCACAAGGTCTCGGCGGAGATCGACAAAGGTATCCTCCCGGTGTGTTTGGGAACAGAGTACCTCAAGCTTGTCGCGGCTGATAGTTGTGGTGATGGTGCTGCTGGGTCTTGGCGGAGGTCGTCTAATCAACTTTAAGGTAGTCCTGCTGCGGATAATTGGCTCATAAAAATTCAATTTGAGCGTATAAACGTTTGACAATTTTTTCAATTTGTAAGATTAGGATAGCGTGGCGCAGTAGTCAAGTCATCTGACTGCTGCACTAAAAATTGTAGGTTTAAACCTTATAGCTAAAATTATTTCAAACATATATTTAATATTTCACATCTCAATCCGTCCTGTCAGCGTGAGGTTTTACGACTAAACGCATCTCTGGTCCGGAGCAGTTTGAAATTTACTTAAAACTGTAGGTGCACCCGTAATATAAGTTGCCAGCATTACGGGCTTAAACGGGAAAAGGAATAAGATTTGAACTAATTGTTGTTGATTGGATGCTCAGACCACAGCGCCGCACTTCTTATTGTCTTGGTAATAAGAGCTTTTAATTTTTTCTATGGTACTGGCAATATTTTCAGATTTTGTTCAATACCAACTAACAGTAATTAGATTTAACAAATATTATCAATCAAAACTTATTGTTTCTTATGCAGCAACGCTTGCTATGTATAAGCGACGCAAGTAAGTAGTAAGTTTTTAGTCAATAGTATTTTATAATATTCCTCAAAAGTTGAATTTTCTTTATGAATTTATAAGTTATTTATATTTGTGATAACTAACGCATTGCAATTTGTTAACTAAAATTGAAAAAAAAGTAAATTAAAGAATGAGAATTATTGATGCAAACTATTTCTTATTATATTCCGTTCTAGAAATGCTCACACTTACTTAGTGAAGATCTACAACTCACGTGTATTTAGCAAGTAGAATATATTTGATTACAATTACAAACTTGATTATTTAAATTTTTAATTTAATTATAAAAGCATATATGTAGATATAATTGAAAATTATAAACTTCATAAATCAGGTTGTGATTATAACAATTGTTTCACGATAAGAGAAAACCTTTAAATTATTCAGATGTGGAGGCGCGGAGATGATAAATGTTTGATTAAAAACGCAAAGAGTAGGAACGACGATGTAAGATATAAAATGGCGAAATATTATTAGAGTGTCCTTTTAGGTTTTACATGACGCAGTTTATCGTTATACTGCAATATTTTATCTACCAATTACATTGTGATTTATTGATATTGATACAGCCATTCCGGCGGCATAAAAAGATAGGTTAGACGGTTTCAGACGTGTTATCAGGCCAATGCTTAAAAAAATACCACCTCACATATCGATGGATTTTATCCATATTGCTATATATTTTACTGGGCTTATAACAAGGGATGATATTTTTATCGTTTAGTAGCATAGTTTAATTTAGCGGCATTTATGTCTAAATACCGGAGTTTAAAATATAAAATTTATAGATAACTGTTGGATTAATGTATACAGTATAAATATTGAAATAATATGAACGCATTTATGTTGGCAGATACAGTAGTATTTGAAGAATAATTTTTATTAGTGTAGCAACAGTTTTATTGAATTTTTTTTGAGTGTGTAATTTTAGTTATTTTATGCAAAATAATATTTTTAATAGAATGGTAAAATCTAATTTTTTTTTTTAAATTCCTGAATTAATTTATACAGTATAATAAATTAAAATAACATAGAGAAAACATTTCTTGTTAGCGTAGCCAACAGTTTTTATTGTTTGTAATTTTAATTTTTGGTTATTTTATATTAAATAAAGTAAAACTTGCAGTAATAATTGGGTAAAGTTATAATATTACATATGAGGCTCTGGTAGCGCTACTTTACTATTGATAGTTTATTGCATAATTTTTATTTAGAAAATGTAATTATTTGAATCCACTTGTAAATTATAAAAATTTGATTTTGATTTTTTAAATGTCAACGTTTTTATTTATTAAAAACTGATAGTTTTTCAATAGTTTTGAGCTGTTGCACTCAATTATGTTTCTTTAAAATATTACAATTATTTTTTAGGGTATAAAAGTGCTTTTTTTGTCCTTAGATTGCCAAATGTAACCTTAAATCATAAGATTACTTAAGATTTGGGAAACTTTTATAACAGTTCTCAAGATGTTGAAAGTGTTAGACAAGTGTCTTGTGCAGTTAGTCTATAGCAATTAAATTGAATTAGTATAAAAAAAACACTTTAAAACTGTAGAGGTTTTGGTTTTTATGTATGATTTTGTAAACTTTTAAAGTTTGGAATCCGCCCAAATCTTCTGATTTATATTTAGTATAATTGTAGTCTATAAAAACTGCTTGGAACCTGGAATCTGGAACTTTTAGATTATCAAATTTAATATTAGGCTTTTGTAGTAGCTTTTGAGGTTTATCTGAACATTTTTTATTATACAGTACTTTAAAAATTTAAAAGTTTTAAGTGGAAAACTATTGATTTTTGGAATATTACAGATAGTTTTAATTTTGCAAGCAATTTGATGCGTTAATTCTTCTTTAGGTACTTTTTCCTACAGAATGCTAGAACTATTTTTATTTTATTGATTGCTGTCTTAAAAAGTTTGCACAAGGTGCAACTACACCATTTTCTTAAGTTGCTCAACCAGAAGATTCTTTTTTACCATATACTTCAAATTTCGGAGATTTTTCCTTGTATCTATGAGCCTCAGAATTGCATACTTCTTCTCCTATCATGACATGACTAAGATATTTTAGTTTGCTATTTTTATTATGAGTTTTTGCTTTTTACCCATTCTACACAGTACTTCTTTGATGCGTTGAGTATATATTACTTATTAAGGTCTGTATTTTAGAATTTAAAATTATTGAAAATTTACAAAGATTTTACTCAGTTTCTGAGCTTTAAAAAACTTAAAACACATTTAAAAGTGTATAGAAGTTTAAAAGAAAAAACTAACATAAGGGGATGAGGATATGAGGTTTATTGCTTTTGCTATGAATACAGCGCAATTTAATGCTGGTAGATTACCATATCTTTAAAGATTTACAAATATTTACATACTTTCTAAACTTTAAAAAATCTCAAATACATTATAAGGTCTACATTCATTCCGAAGAGAAGATCAACACAGGATATGAGACTTATTGATGTACTGTTTTGCTATGAATACAGCGCCATTTAATGCCGGAGAACTAGATTGTTCTAGTGAACTTGAGTGTATTGCGTATTGTGCTTGTTTGTTATACTACATTTTAGTGCAGCAGTTAGTAAGTAGTAATTTTATTTGCTACTTAAACTATTTTATTTAAATATCTCAAACAATAAAATTTGATTAAATAGGCTTAAATTGCATCAAATGGTAACAGTAACGTAATATAAGCGCCAAATAATGCCAGTAAATTGTGTTAGAGAACTCGAGTGTAGTGGTGATCGTACATTGGTTGCTAGTTTAAAGTAACATTCTAATTGAGCTTTTATTTATTAATGGTGTTGTGACAGAAAAGCTCTAAATTGTAAAGTAATATAAGCAAACTTTATGTATTGCTTTTGTTGTGAATACAGCGCTTAATAATGCTTGAAAATTGTGTTTGCGGGTTTCAACGTAGTGAGTATAGTTGAAGCCACATTCTAATTTGCAACTTGACCTAAAAATTTTAATAGAATTACTTATTGAATACAACAAGTTAATAATGATTTTGTCAACTTTGAAAAGGCATTTGACTTTGTCAACTAACACCAATTGTTAATAGCGGTTGCGGATTATCAAGTTTACTATCGGTATATCAAATTTTTTCACAAGAAAAAAATGCGCCAAGAGTCACAATATTGACAAAACTGTTTACGACTATATTAAATTTAGCATTCAAAAGAACAAACTGTGACAATATAAACTTCAACATAAAAAGTTTTTAAGTTGTTTAAGGTTTGCAGATGTTGTCATAATTGCCATAGACCAAACACATAAAATGCTTACAAACTTCCATGATGCTTGCAAAAAATAAACTTTAAAATAAAATCTTCAATGACGCAAAAATAAAGTTGCTTAGAAAGCCATGGACCGTCGGATTTGTAGATTTTGTTTAGAGATAGAGAACTACATTTAATTATTTAATAAAAAAACTGGTCTAATTAAAAAAATGGCAAACACTATAGGAGACATATGTATAGCAGTAAATGCTAAAAGCTGATTTGTGATTAGTAAGATAACAATTTTTTGGGTTGGCATCAATATAAATAAAAAAATTGTTTCTAAACGTTTTTATCATCTGGGTTGTCAACAATACAATGACAAGTATTACAGAAATGACTTTTGGACTAAGTTGGGGCATACAATCACTAAGAAAACATGTTGCAACAACTGAGTTGACAACAATATCAATAGACTAACCAGTTTTGGCTTTTGGGCGTAGTTTCACACACGCTCATTAACCCGGCTTAAAGTGTACAGTCACCTTTTTTGCGCACACTTAGGTAACTCTCAGCTGGCGCGTCCAAGTTGCGGGGGTGGACCCAACTTTGAGAAGATGGTGACCGAGTTTAACTGAAGACCCAGTATTGCGGGGTATATCGCTTTACCCTTACTCAGGATTAAGAGTAAAGACCACATCATCAAAGAAGGCAAAGAAGAAAGGCCTCGATACGGCAGATTAGGTGTAGGTGGCAACCCAGTGTTTAGGGAGAGTATAAAGAGAGTAGTGTCTGTCTTAAAATGAGCAGTTACGGGCAACGTCTGTTCTCATATTGGGCGGCTGTTACAAACACCTTTCAACCCGTCTACCTAGCGTGAAAGATTATGACTATTAAACCCCCTTTACAATATAACAAAAGAAACAATACCTCAGATGAGTACACCCAAATCCCACACTTTAAAATAGGGCTGTCTCACGCATTCTAGAGGAGGCAAAAATTTGCGCAAACTATTTATACAACATTAGAACTATAAGAACGAGGGATCACCAAGAAAAATTAACAAAACTCATATGGGACATTCTGGGACTGTGTAAAACCAGACTAGCTGGAGAAAACTGCACCACACTAGCAGCTGGACACCTGTTATACCAAAATAACTCCAAGGAAAATACACATATAGAAGGAGTAGCAATTATGATACATAAAAGAGTCAAACATCTTGTCACCAAAATGAAATCTATAAAAAAAAACAAACATTTAAAAATTATAAGGAAACCAACACCGGAAGACAAATAAGAATTTACTAACTATAAGATACAAAAGGGAAAATTGAGGAAAACAAAGCAGAGATAATAAAAATAGTCAAAAATTTCTATAAAAACCTAAATTCCCAAATAAAACTGGATCCTCAGACCGCAACATCAAAACAGAATATTGTAAACGTAGGATCTAAGGAAATACTTGTCATTACTACAAATAATGTTTAACTAACATTATCACAAATGAAGAATGGGAAGACATCAGAGGAGGATGACATTACGATTGAACTGATAAATCATGAAAGCGCAACTACCCTCGAAGCCTTAAAAATACTACTAAACAACAAAACAATACTTTCAACAGACGAGTATATATATTTAAATAGGCCACAAAATTAAACTCGGTTAAGAAAACCAAATAAAAAGCAAATAGGTCTAACTTAGGCGGCGGTTGGTAAGATAGGTAACGTAATAAAAAACTCAAGTACCCCAATAAACTTGAAAAAAAAAGTGTTCAACACGTGCATCCTCCCAGTTATGACATATGCAATGGAAACCATGTCATTTACAATGGAATCAGCAAATAGACTCGGAACAACTCAAAAAACTATAGAACAATAAATGCTCGGAATACATTTAAGAGACTATTTTACGAATGAGGAGATAAGACAAAGAACTAAGGTAGACAATGTCATAGAGACCAGAACAACGCAGAAATAGAGATGGGCAGGACACATTGCACGCCAAGACAATTGCAGATAAACAAAACAAATACTCCAATGAAGACCAAGAACACATAAACAAAACATAAGAAGACCACCAAGACAATGGCAAGAGGACATAAAAAAGAGCGCGGGAAAAATTGGTCCAAATTAGACCAAGACAGATAAAACTGGAAAAAATTAGGAGAAGCATATATCCAGGAGTGGAATGTTAAAATAAATATTATTGCAGCGACATATTGTTAACTTCAACTAGCTACTAAATTTTTATTTTACTATCTACTTAAAAACTGAAGCAGGTTTTTTTCTCTTCAACACTAATCAAACTAATTTTAAACATTTTTCAAATTTTCAATTTTGCTGAACTTTACAATTTTTAAAAATAAGCAAAGAAATTGTAGGTTTTGTAAAAGTTTTTAAACAAGTTTGAGTAATCTAAAAGTTATATGAAAATATTGAAAATAAGTAATACACTAAAAACTGCCTAACACTTAAAAAATATTTTTTTAAAGTTGTCAGCTTGTTTCAAAACCTAAAGTAGATTCTAAAAACTTTAATTTAGAATCAGTACTTCAACAAATTAACAAATTTAGAACACGTTATTAATTGTTTTTGAAGTAGACCAAATTATGTAAAATCTTTTAAAACATAGCAAAACTTCTAAAACAAATATTAATAACCTGCGGCATCAATTATATATAATTGCGGTTTTTTTATCATTGTCTTGGAGATTTGGCCTAGAAGTAACAACAAAATCTTAGAGTGACTTTATTAACTTTAATATTTAATTTTTGGGGTTAGTGTTATTAAAAGTACGTGATGTTATGCCAAAGCTAACACCAGCTATTTGTTTGCTATACATGCAACTGCTGGCAATTAGCTATTTCTTTGCTCGAAAAGTTAGCAACTTATAATAGAAAGATTATGCAACTACTAAGAGAGTTTTAATCTTATTTCCTAAACAGACTATTACATTACCAGAATAAAAAGTTAACGTTTTATCATCAGTAGGAATATGAAATAACAGCTTCTATTCCAAAACACAATTAATTATATATTACGGACTAAAGAAGAATTTTAATCGTACAACGCTGGCCTACTTTTAACATTTAAAATGATTTTTGAGTGAGATTCAAATTCACGATTTTAGTAAAAAAAGTTAATAAATGAATATCTATAGCATTAATGTGCTGCTTTGATTGTTGTTTATATCCCACATAGACAATGTTTTAGAAAATAAAGCAATGGTAACTGTTGAAAGTTTAGAAACTGAAGTCCAGCAGGTGCCAAGAAGCTGTAAAGTAAATCAATAAAAACTATCTTAGTTTCCACTGCTTTACCTTTAGTTTTTTTTTATTTCTGATAAAGCCTGCTGCTAGGGTTGTTTGAGAAATAGGTTGTTGTTGCTATAGTTTTTAAAACAGTATTTTTGCATGTAGCAAGCAAGTTCTTCAACTCTGGCACTTTTTTGGGCTTTGTTCTGCAGAGAAACTTAAAGTTTGTAGTGGCAACCGTTCATAAAATTTCTTATAATGTAGTTGCGTTTTACTTTTAAATATCTCTATGTAAAGTTGCAAACGCGGGCAACTAAGTCAAGTGCAATGTTGCCTTTTTGTGTAGATTTTTATTGCAGTTTTTTATTAAGTTGTGCTATTTTAAACTGTCCAGCAGTTAAATATACATGCAAGCGTTTAAGAAGTTTGTGTCGTTGTAGTTGCTCATTGCTGATATGGATCCCAGCTAACTTTAAAACTTTGATTAATAGTTTTGTCTGGTGCTAAGTTTGTTTCTATAAGCATTAAGACATTAGTTTGTTTGGTTTAAGATTCAGTTTAAATTTCTAATTTTTTGTATATCAAAGTTGTATATGTCCGACTGAAGCTGGGAAAAAAGTTATCTATTATCTTTAAAGCAGGTCTTTTTATTGCCAAAAGTTAAATCGGGTTTGAGTTCTTGTTTTTTTTGGCGTTTTGGCTCAAGGTTAAGATGCCAAAAGTTTTAGTCAAAAACAAACTTTGCTTTTGAAGACGTTGTTCTTTGATTGTTGTTTTCATAACTAATAAGTGTTTGAGTTCTGATAAGCAATCCGTTTGGTTAGGTCAAGTCAATTTTTCCAAACGGCTTAACTGGGGTTTGCCGGTAAAATGCACTAATTTATTGAGTAAATTTGTCTAAAATTCTGCAAAAAACTCTTTGCTTTTTTACTGTGGTTTAAAATTATTTTTTTAAATATTTGAGAATACTGATTTATTGCTTTAACGGCACATTTAAAATAAAAATTACTACATCCTCTTAGATGTTAACACTTGTAATTTTAAAAAAGCTTTTTACTCAAAAAAAGTTGTCAACCTCTGATTTAAAATATTTTGTAGAGTATTAGTATTTATATGTGACCTGTCAGAAAAATTTTTGTGATACGCCAATGGTAACTCTCAAGGCCAGTCTAGGAGTTTTTTTTTAAATATTTACACTAAGTGTATATTTGGTTGCTTACATTGTATACTTTGAGTTTTGTCGTTTACACTGTATAATGTTTTCTACCGGGCAAGCGGATAAAGTATATTGTGGTTTACAATACAGGCAGCCAAATGTGCACTATTATAAGCTACAAACATCTTAGATATTTTCTATAAGCGCATCAATAATATGTTTTATTTACAATTAAAATAAACATAAAATATACAATAAATTTATATTTTTATAAGATTAATTATTATTAAAAATATTAAATTGTCTGCATTCAATTTTTATTATGTATTAAGCCTATATAAATAAACCTATATGGTAAAGTGACCTTTGTGCTTATAGTATTTAGTAGTATTTTATTGGTATTTATAATATATTAAAAACCTAAACTACTAAAACCAATAAACAAAAGCTTTATTTAAAAAGTTTCAATTTTAGTTGGTAATACACTTCGTCAACAAAAGATCGTAATTAATTAACTCATTATAAACTAAATTAAAGTTATCTACTTTTAGAAGAATAACTGTAATCCTTATTGTGGCATCAACAAGTATTTTTGTTTGTATACTTTATAAGATGACCTAGTAAGGATTGAAACTAGTTACGGTTCGTGATGTTACACAGTAAACTCGTTTTATTTAATTTATTACACAAACATAAACAATTAACATAATGGGATTGGTGACTTGTAATAATGGAAACGCGTTACATAAATGTAAGACATATTTATAGTAAAAGTTGTACTCCGTCATAAATCTTTGCAGCAGCAGTTATATGAGTTTTATACCGGTTTAACGTTGCAACTCTTGCATCAAAAAATATATAAAGAGTAATTGATAAGAAATAATTGACGTAACTTTAAACAAAAATATAAAATTATATAATTGAAAATTTCAATACATAAGAATGAGTTTTAAATACATATTTGTTTCAGCTTCAAATATTTGATTGTTAGCCCCAGGGATTCTTATTCCCTGTTGCGTTCCAAATGTAATAAAAACTCCTTGGAAGTGAAGACACTGACAAAATACAAATAATGTGACTGGATTGTATAAAGGATAGCAACTATGCTTATACATAAGTTAAAAGAGAGCGTTATATAAGTTTGCCAAATTTCTGTTAATAATAATTATTTTCAATGATATAAAATTTAATTAAATATATCATCAAACGTTTTTGTTCTTTAATTAGTATAGAATTTTGCTTTGTAATAAAAAGCTATAATTGACAATTACACATGAAAGGATATTTAGAGTAGCTTCGTTTCAATGTTTTGGTATAAGTTTTTTTGACTATAGAGCATCACATAAATATCCTAGTATAGATATACGGCATTTGCAAAACTGCAGATATTTTACATTTTCATTCCATTTGCCCCGACTTTCATGGAAATATGTTTTTCTTTTCTTGTACCGACCGACCTACATTCCTCATAGAAATTAAGACAAAGCCGGTCTATTCCTTTTCTTTTATACATATAATTACTTGATTATAATTTTTGCTGTGCTAGGGGATGTGGCAAAAAAAAACATTTTTTTTCTCCCCTTCAGACAGTAATGATTAATTACACGGTCACAAAAAAATCCGGATGAAAAGATTATATCAACATATATCATAAAGAAAACCCTTTTAAGATGATACATTACTACTACTAGTCGAATTAATTCGCTCCGGATTTCATTCCGGGTTTTATGAAATCAGCAAGAATCTGCATACCGCACAAACAATAATATTAAATTTTAAATCATAAATCAACAAATGTTTACACCGCAATTCGCTAACCATTATTTAATTGTATCAAGAACGGATTAAAATATTTTTATATGTTGTTGAATCGTAAAAGTGGAATGAAACAAATGCCCCTCGGGGAGGGTATAAATTTGTGGTTTCAAATCCTACTCGTTTTATTGTATTTACAATTGTATTCACAGGTGTGATGGGGATAATATTTACGTGTCAAAATGTGTCCCAGTGTTTAAATTTTGTTTTCAATATTCCATGAAAGGTCCAGTCCCAAACCCCAAGGGCTAATCACTAAATCTCATATTAAACTTTTGTTTCATAAATTGACCACTTACAGAATGAAATCATAAACAACTCATAATACATTTATATTGTCAGTTAGCATAGCAATATAAATGTATTTAATATAGATAATTATGAAAATAAATTCATTTTAATTACTTAATCGTGTTACTTTATATTTAAGCCGCGTTTACAGGGTCGTGATTTGCGAAATTTATGGATTTATAAATTATTTTTTTTAAATTTTTATGAATAAAATTTTTGTTTTTACAAACTGGTAATTTACAAAAGCTTGGCTCAAAATAAAATAAATACTGAATTAAAATATTTACAATCAGTTATATTTCTCTGCAAGTATAATATTTCTGTAATGTGTTTTTAAACTTCCAAAATAGCAATCTTGTCTGTTGTTTGCTGTTTATACAATTATTTCTGACATTCCTTTCAAAACGACTAGATTTATAACGCAGTATTTGATAATCCCTGCCGCGTGTTGTTACTATGAGTGTATTGCTGTCTGAAAATCTTTAAGATTTAGTTTGGCGTGCAATAATAATTTATAAATACACAAACATTTTTTAAACTTGCTCTCTATACACCATATGTATCAAAAAATGTTAACAATTTTAATATTAAAATTGCATAATTAAGCCCATAAAACGGAGACAGCATTCATTTCCATAAAAGCAAACGTAAATATTCCAATTAAAACGTATTGTAATTGTAATTTACTAACCTCTAACACGCTTTTTTATGCTTTCGCCTACAAACCCAACGTGTTTTTATGATTAATTTTATTATAATTTCAACACATCGCATTTTTACAAACATTTATAACTATCGCGCTACGCTTGAGTAATAAAAAAAAGCAACAACGCGACATTCCATGGATAATTAAAGAAAGGCTACTAAATGAATTGTAATTTAATTTAACCGGCAAGTTCAGTGAATCCAAGAAAAAAGTTTAAAACACCAAGTATCATAAGTTGTACAAAGAAGTTGCATTACGTTTAATCACATAACCTATTTATTTTGTAGGCAATTTTATATTTTTGATTCAATGTTTTATATACAAAAATATGAAATAGTTTTTAAAACAAATTAAAACCTTAAAAACTATAACCTTGTTATATAACCATATACTCAAAAACTAAAATAGAAAAACTAGGCAGCAAAGATTGCTACTTATATTAACAATCATTGCAGCAAAAAAGGTTTACACATTTTTTACTTGTGTGTGTAGGTTTCTGTGGCGGTGTTGTAGTCTGACTAAAAAATGTCCCCTGCAAAAGGTCAGTCTGTGTTAATTTTTTTACGGCCAGTATTATGCGATTCTCAACTGAAAATTTAGGTTGAATTTAAACGCTATTAGATTTTTTTTAAAACGGAAATTGCTAAAATCTATAATCGGTGCTTGGCAGTGATTATTCTAGGTTTGGTTATTTTTCAAAACTGTTTACTTAGTTTAGTTTTTGCTTAACGTTTGTTGGTCGTTCTTGTCACTAAGTCTCTTTTGGAGGTAGAATAAAGTTTAAATTTTGTTCATTTTTTTTTTTTAATTGATGCTGTTTTTTTTTTAAGTAATTTTGGTTGCCTAGAGATTAGAATGAAGTCTGCAGAATTTTTTAATTTTTTTTTAGTTTGGTGTTATTCAAAAATATTTTTTGGAAAGTACTATGCCAGACATGTCCAACAATTTCAGTTTACGGACCAAATATTAGTGTTGAAGTTTTTTTGTGACTTAGAAAAAGGTACAAGATAAAAAAAATCTGTTTTAATAATAATAATAATAATAATAATACTTTATTCACGGTATAATCTTACCATTTACATCTACATCAAATATACATAAACAATGATGTTTTACAATACAAAAATAAAGAATACAAAAAATAACATACATAAAAGCGCACATATTAAACATTAGTTAGCATGACTTAGCTGACTTCTGAACGTAGATTTAGAGACACAAAATACATTAATATCAGTTGGTAAATTATTTGCAAATCTACACATTCTACCGAGTGGATTGTTGAAACCATAATTAGTAGAATGGGTTGACTCGTGAAATAAAGAAGAATGTCTGTTATGTCTATTATTAGGTGCTACATAGAACGGAAGAGTACCAAGTAGCTCCGGACAATCTATCTCAGACATAATTAAATTACGCAAGAACGACAAATCAGCTCTTTTGCGGCGAATCTTCAATGGCGGTAGGTTGTACAATAAAGCAATGAAGCAGTAATCATAGTTTAAAGATAATATGCCGGATTTATAAGACAATAAACGACTTTTTTTTTTTGAATTTGATCAATCTACGGTTATGAATTTCATAAACTGGACTCCAAACTGACGGAGCATACTCTAAATGCGAACGCACCAAAGCACAATATAAAAGTTTTAGTGTACTAACTATAAATCCGCGGACATTCTATATACAAATCCTAACATTTTTATGGCACGATTGCACATGATGTTTATATGTTCAACAAATGTAAGTTTATGATCAAAAATAACGCCTAAATCTTTTATTTGTGTGACTTTGTTTAACACGTTTGTGTCAATTACATAGTTAAAAGAAATTTTACTTAAAGTTCTATGGAAACTTATTGAAAAACATTTATCAGCATTAAAAAAATAATTTATTATTAAATTACCAAGTATTTATAGAATCTAAGTCTAGTTGTAAAAGATGGCAGTCATTGAGAGATGATATTCTTCTACACATTTTTAAATCATCCGCAAATAAAAGAAATGACGATGAATTGATATACTGTGGGATATCATTAATAAAAAGCAAAAATAAAATTGGTCCACAATGAGATTTTTGAGGAACACCAGATAAAACAAGAATGGGCTATGACAAAAAGTTATTAATTTTTACACACTGCAAGCGATTTTTCTAAAAGCTGAATATAAGGAAGTCACATCATGATGAAATCCCAAAGCACTGAGCTTGGCAATCAAAATATTATGACTCACACGATCAAACTCTTTTGAAAAATTGGTGTAGATTGAGTCAACTTGTACTTTAGATTCAAATGCATTTAAAATATCATTTTCATAACAGAGTAAATTAGTAAGTGTAAAACTTTCACGAAATCCATGCTGCTCTTCTATTAAGATGCTTTTGCACATCCATTGCAACTGACCAGTTACAATTTTATCGAACAATTTAGGTATAGCAGATTGAATGCAAATGCCTCTATAGTTAGTGATATTCTCTTTGGCTCCAGATTTAAACAAAGGCGTGATATAGCTTTGTTTCCATATTTGAGGAAATTTAGTTTCATTCAATGAAGCATTGCAAAGTAAGTGCAATGACTTTGCAACAGAATAAATGCACTTTTTTAACAGTAAAGAAAGAATGCCGTCGGATTCAACGCTTAAATTACATTTAAGGTTTTCAATTCCCTTAAAAAAATCACACAAACTAATAGAAAATTTTGAATGTATTACGTTATTATTAAAATTAAACAATGGAGTTGGATGAGTTTCGTTATCATAGACTGAAGAAAAAAAATCTGCAAAATTAGTTACAAAGTCGTTCCCATTATTACAAGTTTGATCTTTATAATGCATTGTGGCTGGAAAACCATTAGTTTTTTTGTTCTCATTAACAAATCTCCAAAAATGTTTTTTGAATTATTTTGAATTTTACTTTCAGTTTGTAAAATATATTGCTCGTATTGATGAGCACTGAGATTTTTGCACGTAGTACGAATAGATTGGAATTCATTATAGTCCGACAATAGTTTTAAAGATTTATAACGTTTGTGTACAGTTTTCTTGAGTTTAGTAAGTGATATCAATTCTTTGTTGAACCAAATAGGAAAATTGCTTTCACGCCACAGTTTTTTAGGGACAAAACAATCAATAACATAATCGATTACAGAGTAAAATTCATCAAGAGTATCACAGTTATAAAATAGTGCAGTCCAACCAACATTCAACAAATAATTATTGATTGCGTTGTAGTCGGCAAGTTTAAAATTATTAAAAACATAATTACAATTTAAAATATCACAGGTAGTATCACATTTTATAGTTAACAAGTACGCAGTATGGTGTTGGCTTAAATTTAACAAAACATCTATAGCTTCTATCACAGAAATATCACTATCGTTAGTAAAACATAAATCTAAAAACACACCTTCACTATTAGGAATAGAAATGCATTGTACGCAGTTTAAGAACCCAAATGAATTAGCGACCAAATGAGCAAGGTAACTATCATTACAAATTACTCTTATACCTAAATCATCGTTAACCCAAGATGCTGCAGGTAGATTGTAATCGCCCAATAAAACTAGTTTACTGCTTGAAAACTCGTCAGCAATAGATTCGACGGAATAACAATGGTCAAGATATTTGTCACTAGTTGAATTAGGTGGTAAATATACCGCACAAATTATATAAGACACAAGATTAAACTTAACAACTACAAACAAATGTTCAACACTAATAAACAAGGGGTAAAGTAATACAGATTTGAGGTGAGATTTGATAGCAATTAAAACACCACCTCCGTTTTGTTTAGGGCTTTTAGGGGCCGAGCGATCACATCTAAATAAATGATAGCTTTTTAGATTTAATTCAGAGTCACTGATATCTAGAGAAAGCCAGGTTTTAGTAAAAACAATCACATCGTAGTCTGATACGGCTACAGCTAGCAAGAGTTTCCTTAGTTTAGTTTTTATGCCCCCGACGTTCTGGTAGTAGATGGAAAAGCCGTTATCATTCCTGAAAATGGGTCCAAGCTGTTGACAGGATTCAGGCTTCAAAAATCCATTGGAGATGAAGCAGGAACATTTTGTGAACGACCATAACTCACACATTTTTTGACAGTAATGTTAGCTGGCCAAAAGTCTTTGCAAATAATAGCTCGAGCATGGTCGGCTGAATCCAAAACTTAAAAGCTACTGTAGCTTCCAGATTGTACAGCTAGATCTACAGCGGCGATTGAAATATCGGGGTATTTCAATTTAATGTAGTTAAAAACCGCGTTTAAGTTTTGAGACATGTATATATGAGTTTGGCACATGTTTTGGAAAACTTGGGATTATATTCATAGAAGTCCAACTGTTAAATACTTTTTAAATTTCAGTTAAAAAGTCTATAAAGACTTCAAGAGATATGAAAAAACTTTAGATAGCTTACAAGCTATGGAAAACATTTTTAGAATTATAAAATTAATAATCTGAGAAAACTTATAAAATGCTACAAGGATTATAAGACTTCAAAAGCTATTTAATTTGACTAAAAAAACTGTAGGTTTTTACACATTTGAAAGTTTTTTGTATACTTTTTATTAAATTTTATATTCAAATTGGATACAAAAAAAATTATCAGTTTTTTTGACAGGCTTAATGTTAAAAAATTAAAAAAACATATACAGAGTTAGTCAAAATTACCGGAACACCTGAATTATTCTCCAATAGTTAAAAATTTCAAAATAAGTTTAAAAATAAAAGTTTTTTTGGTTTTAAGCAAACTAATTTATAAAAATATTTTTAATATACAGGTGTTCATTTTATTGTGGAAATTTACTAATATTTTTTTAAATAAAAAATAATTAAAGAATATTACTGTCAAAATTAATCTTTAATTATTTTGACATTTTACTTGTCAATTTCTAAATTAAAATTAAAGCATAAAAAATAAACTTTTTATTCAATTTTTATAACTTTTAAAATCTTTAAAAATTTTAATGACAGCTTAGCTAAAAAAATACAATCAAGAGTTTTGCAGTTATCAAAAAACCTACTTGCAGAACCAGTTTTGACATATAAAATTTTTTAGTTTAACTGTCAAAAAATTAAAAAAAGTTATTTAAACTTTGCTACAATAATTAAGTTTTTGTTTATTAACTTTTTCTAAAACCATATTTATTGCTGTTTTGACAGCTTGAATGTCAACCTATTTAAACTTAAAAAGAAACTTTTTACAATTTTCTTGTTGTAATTTTTTGCAAACAACTGTTACACCCAGTTATTTGAATTTACTTTTTTACAACAATTGGCATTGGCGCAACAAACGTTTATCTACCAAACCACAACACCAAGCATTGAAGTTGTATACTAATTAGTTTAAAATTATTTTTTTTAATTTAACGGTTAATTTAATTCTATCATTGTCAGAAAATAATGTATGCAACCACATTGCTTTACTGCAAAACAAAAACTGTTTCTTTCTTTTTTGCGTTCTTTCAACTTTTACTGCTCTACAATTAAGTAAGTTTGGTCGTTTTGTTTTTTTGCATCAGCGCGTTACTGTTACGATTTGCTATTGTTCTTGCGTGCTTTTCTATCAACTGAATTTGCACATTATTATTAAATACAGTTCAATTAGTAATGACAGTATTTTCCGGTAGCATAAAACCAATAAAAAGAAAAGAGTCGGCATTAATAGTCTTCTTAGGCTGATATGCCAAAAAACTAAACTAACTAATAAAACCCATAGGTTGTGATACCAAAATTCTCATCATAACACCAAAATATTTATAAAAACTTTGCTCATAATCAATTAACATAATGCATTTTTCACTGTGTATATAACTGCTTATTAGTATTGTCTTCTGCATACAACCTTAAAATCTCACTGGCCAGTGCAAACTTAACAATCTTTTGCAGTTATTGTGCTATCTCAAAACTTTAAATGCCAGTGCACAGCATGGTTTTAATTGAGGTTGCCAGTGTATAAAACACTATTTTACAGTTAATACGCACAGCCTTAGCTTTGGCAGCGTACCTAGTATGTCAGATCTGTCAACTATCTTGATGACCTCAATGTTAATACATTTTGCTTATTCTCAAATTTTCTCTAGGTTTATGTGTGGATAATCTTAGATAGCTCTAAATTAACTTTATTTCATTAATGTCAATGTCAATATACTTTACACCTCCAATACTCACTTGGTCTGTAGATAAATAACCTCAACTCACTTTCAGACGCTCCAACTGTAGATAAATGATATACATAGTAATTCAGATTGTTTTTCGCGGATGACGTGGTTTTGGTAGGTGGAAAAATAAACATAAAAGTGTTAAAAAAAAAAATCTGAGTTGACAGTAGATAAAGAGCTGAATGAGAAATAAAAAGTTAGATCTGGCTTTGCAGAAAACTGAGGCCTATCGGCAAAGATGACTAATAGCAGAAGTAAGAAAATGCAAGTAGGGGAACAAATAATAACCATAGGAAAGAAAATTAAATACCTCTGAGTTACGTTAGAAGCAAAGGGATAGAACGAACAGGTTGAGGAAGCGGTAAAAAGAACAGATAAAATGGAAGGAATGCTTAGTAAGCTTAGTAGGACATGGAAAAAGGGCAAGGAGACTAATAACAACGGCGGCTAAAAGTAAACTATTGTACGCCACATAAACATTAGAGAGACGCCTTGAAAACAAAACAAAAAAAAAACAAAAAAGAAATAATAAAAGCTACGAAAGCAAACTCGTTAAAGATCTGCAGGGCTTACAGGACGGTGTCACAGGAAACACTAGAAGTAATTGAAGCAACACTACAAAACAAAAACAAATAAAGAGCACTAAGAAACTATGCAACAACAGTACTAAAGAAAAATATAAAAGAGTTTGAAGCTTTAAGGTTTAGATAAACCAAAATAGAAAAAAACACACAGATCAAAAGCCACAGAAGATAAACAAAGGAAGAACAAAAAGATAAATAAAAGCAAAAAACAAAGAAAGCCAAGACAATTATGCCTACTACAAAATGAACAATAAAAGAATAGACAAGAGAAGAATATTTACTGAAACATTAGTATCAACTAAAATTGCAGAGATAATGAGAAGAAGAAAAAACTACTCAAGAAAAGCAAACTGAATGAATTGACTAAAAAAATTTTATACGGCAGATACGCCATTTCAAGGTTGACAGACAATGCAACTTTTGAAATAGTCATAGTATATCTGGCAACTAGGAGACACGAAGAACTAATTCCAAACGGAAATTCAAGAATCTCACTAGAAGTAAAACTGGCAAATCTAAAACTACCAAAGAGGATACATTTAATGGAGCTACACAAAATATTTATAAAAAAAAAATACGACAAAAAAGAAGTTAATATAAATATAGAAAAACTAAAAAGATACCTAAGGACAAAGCAAATATTTAAGCTAAATAAAGCAAGAATGGGAAAAAGTAGAGATTGATGTAAGTGTAGGAAGAAAAACAGAAAAAGAGGGTATAGAGAGAGATGGGTCAAAAACAACATGCGTTGCCGCAGCAAACTGTGTTAATTCCGCAAGGCCGGAACCAGCTCATCTTAAATTAGTACTACATTAGTAACAATGACAAAAACAAATTAACAGCAGAACACACGCAGTGAAAAAAAAAACGAAAAATATTGCTATGCGCTAGTAATTCTCAAGGACCACTTGTTAAAGCTAACACCTCCCTACGTCTTAAAATAAAAAGAATAAAAAGCATAGATTGTTTATGAAAAACTTAAACAGTTATCAGTATATTTAACTTATAAAAGAAAAAAAGTTTAATTCAATTAACTGGAGTATTATATACTTTATTTTTTAAAGTTTCCCAAACAGAAAAATCCAATAAATTAATATTTGGCAATCTTGTAGTCTAGACTACTAGACCACTATCGCGGAGCTGCTACGGCCAGCCATCGTTCCCGCGTGTTTTTTTTTTGTCAATTGAAATTTGTATGTATAGAACTAACACTTTGTGATGCCAGAACGCTCACACCATAATACCAAAATATTTATAAAAACTCAGTTTACAAACACATATTAAAACATAATGCTTTTGTCAGTGTGTATATAACTGCTTATTACTATTACTGTGTTTTGCATATAACCTCAAACCTCACCGGCTAGTGTCAATTTAACAATATTCTGCAATTGTTGTGCAACAACAAAGTTTTAAATGCCAATGCACAGCATGCTCTTAACCGCTGTTACGTACAAGTCGTTAAACCTAAATACGGTCTTTAAGGCTTTAAGTACTAGTGTATGAACAACAAACTTTTACAACATAATTAAACCTAAACTCAGGCAGCCCACATTTATTTCAACGTTTGTCTAGTAACTTTGGTAATTTTGCAAAACACGACTCTACTGTACGCCTTCTCAAATATTTTTTGAGTTTTCTGGGTATAATTGTAGTATTTTTTGCCAGATACTTAGTTAATTTTCTTAACAACTTAGAAACCTGTACTTTTTGAGCATAAAATTGCGTTTTTGTTTTTTTTGAATGGTGGAAAGCCTTTATTAACTTATTGCATAAACTTTTGTTTTGTAAGAGAATTTCAATAATGTAACTAAGTTTTATTTCCAATTACAATTCTATAAAAAAAAAATATTTTGGGACTGTTTTCTCTTAGCAAATTTATCGTATACACAGTTTTTGTTTAGGGTTAGAAATTTATTGAGCCTACACTTTGCTCAAATCTTTATGTAAAATTTTAAAAACACTTGTTTTTGGTGTTTTTCTTGCAATAACAACATCAAATTTTTAATAATTCTGTTAGTTTGTGCTTTCAAAAATCTTGCATGTAACTGTTTCTTCCAATATTTTACTTGAAAATAGTGCCACACTACAACCATTCTCTAATAGTCATTTTTTGGGTTATTGCATTTTTTTGCTAAAAATTCTATTATGTTTCAAACTCTTTTTGTAGTACATTAAAACTTATTATAAAAAAAATACCAACAAAAGCAATTGTTAACATACTCTAATATTGTTAATTTGTTTGTAAATTGAAGAGAAAAGCTTTAATTAAAATTACAATTAATATTAATTCAGAACATAAGTCTAATACATGATTAGTTTTTTAATTTTTTTATTTCAATTATTTAACGTCGGTCTATTTTTGCTGCCAAGGTTAATCACCGACGCCAGAGGTTAAGACTACCACATCTGGGAATTTTGTCGCAAATTCAAGAATTCCAACATAAATTATTGGGTTCTTTAACGTGCACGCAACATCAAGGCAGTACACGGAACTTACGACAGTTTTTCTTCTTATCCGAAAGATAAAGAAATTTACCCTCCAGATAGGAGGTTTGAGGCTCAAACCCAAGACCCCTGGTATAGCAGTTGAGTACGCTAACCACCACACCATTCGGGTGCTTTATATAATTAGCATTCACAGTAACTCCAGAACAATGAAGCTCATAGAATGTGTGAAACGTAAGCGCAAATAAAAGATGCTAAAACGGGCAAAAGCATGAGTGCAACAGAGCAAACATATTTTTTATGTATATTAAGTTGCGTTTTATACCGGCCAATTTCTTATTGGGGTATAATTAGATTTAATACGAGAGTGTGGATGGATTAGGTTCCAGTGGCGTAGCTAGCATTAAAAAAACTTGTGTTTTTACATTACTTTTGCCAAAGGAGCCCTTTTGCGGGGCATTGGCTAAGGCGCTGCCAAGTACTAAGTCTCGTCAATACCTACAACGCTTTATTTCTCTCAATTAATAAGTGTGATAGTATACATTTGCAAATACATGTTTATAGGTAGCTTTGAGGTAATAACACTAGCGTAAGCCCAAGTACGACTAGTACGTTTGTAGCACCAACGCCAGAACATCTGCAACCAGTTTAACGCTTTTCACAAACAATGACATGTAACATGTAACATGTAACCTAACCTAACCTAACAGTTTTGTTTTAAAAAATAATCAAAATTCAAAAGTATATGAAATTATTTAGAACATAACCTCAAATAATTATCATTAACTTATAGATATAGGCGTCTATGTTGTTTAAGCTTAAAAAAATTGTAAAAACTATTAGAAATATTTACATTTTATTATTTCTTGTTTGAAACAAGTATTGGTCAATTCATTTCTAACTTGAAACCAGAACAGTTAAACAAACCATTTTTTTTAACTTGAAAAACTTTTTTATGTTTAGTAATACACAATTTTTAAACAAACAACAAGCATTACAAAATGTGCCTCATATTCTTGGTGTAATTGGGTTTTTATTACATATACCATTTGCATGCCATTGGCATAAGATTAGATATTTTTATCTGCACAAGAAATGATAATAATTTTAATAAATATAACGGTTAAGTACTGTAACATGCAAGTTGTATACATATTTTAAAAATATCTGTCAAATAATCAATAAAAACTAGTGTCTTGTAAAAAACAGTAAAACTTAAACTTTTGCAATTAAAAGTACGCTATTTGGTATAAGTTTATTTACAACTGGTATGTTACAGTTATAATTATAGTTTGATTGTTATTTCTATCAAATTATTTAATAAATTTTGCAAGATTAAAATATATTGCCTAAAATATTATTGATTTAACAAGTTTGTTTGAGACTTTTTAATGATGTGTAGTCGAATTCTCTCAGCATTGAATACAGTTTGTAAATTTTCATGGAAACCTGTATTGAATATAATTATATTTGAGTCTGCTGTTGATTAATAATAGACTAACTTCTCTAAACGTGTAGACTGGCAAGTTAACTATTAATTATTATTATTATTAGTTGAGAATAAGGAACAGCGTTAGTATGTTCAGACGGATTTATTGTCTTCTATAAATAACATTATAATATTAAATGTTATTTCAGATATGAAATAAAATATATGTAAAGTTTGTTTTGTGAATAACGATTTCTCGTAACAAAATAGAACAATGCTGACTATTTATGGTAAACATTTGGAGGAGATAAAGTTAATAATCCTTTCCGGGTCTAACTTTGTGATAGCGAGAAGCAAGTGACCGTATTAAGTGGTGAAATATGGGGAGGGTTCTATCCAATCATCGATCGATACAGACTGATATGTGGTGTTTGTTCCCTAATTGTTTTAAGTAATGTATACCAATTCTCTAGCTGCGACGGCATCCTATGATCCATATAATTGTGAATGGTGTCAAATGACTTATAGGTTGTATTGAGATTGATATATGGATATATTACCAGGAGGATTCGCTTTAAATAAACATCGATACACGGAAGCCAGTTACGTATTATTTGTGTAAAGGGTGTAATTGATATCTTGATAATAGTATAGCATAGTATCCTTTTATGATATGTTAGATGGGTTAAATTGATATGGGATATAAAAAATGGCTTTGTGATATCTTTTATCTTAGTTAATTTGGTCCCGGGTTCTTTTGCAGTGTGAAAATGTTGGTACGGAGGTAGATCGTGTGCGACAGTTATGAGTGCACACGTTTAAGGCGGTTTGGCATTTGGGTTTTACCCTACGGGAAATCTTGCACCCTCGTACTTTATGCGTCGGTCCTGACTGACTTAGGGGCAATCAGATCTCCCGAGAATGAGGTCCGTGTGGGTTTTGCATTGGATTCATTGCCCAGTAGCCACAAACTAACTAACAAGAAATGAAACTTGCTTGCTTTTAATAATAATTTCTCATAGGATTTTATTAAGAGCATTTGCGAATTTCTATATTTTATGTATCCTATTGTGCAGGAAAATAATAAAAGTTTCACTTTATTTACGCGCTCCATTTTCTAGAATGAAAAGTATGAGTCCATGAGCACGCTGCAAAACACTAATGTTTCTAAATCGCTCAAATAATATCTTACGAGTGGAAGCGTCGTTTTTCTTAACGATAGAAAACACAATCTCGCCATTACATAAAAAATATATATCACAAAAGATAATTAAAAGTTTCTTTTTCACCGTCTCTAAATTAACTACGGGAAATTTCTTCTCATTTTACTATAAATAATTATTATATCCACAACAACTAAACTAATTTAATTCAAAAAGAATTTAATGTTTACAAATAGCTTTGAGATATAAAAATTGTTGAATGGCTTACATGAAAACTTCTTTCAATACGAAGCCACTGGTTGGAATTAAAGCCAAATAAATATTTGCACGCTACTTAACGCAACAGAAACAGATGTAAAGATAGCTACAATTTATTTTATTTCATTCCCTTAACGTTTATAAACGAAGGATTAAAACGAAGTTAAAAATTACACTTTGTTTTGCGCGTGAGATAAGAGTTTCAAGAGAGAAAAAACTTTTTTTTAATAGCAATATTTCAATTAACAAACTGTCCTCGTTTACAAACTGACACCGAAGTAATTTTCTTTAATTAATTTTAAATTCAACTCTCCATCATAATAATTAACCCGTTTCCTATTTACCTTAACGTCTCATTTTATCTCAAACCACCATATAAAATTTTATAAAACGTCACATGAAATATTCAAAAGGTTTGAAATTAATGATAAATACATTCAATTGTTTCTTGTGTGTTGGCCGGAAAAATCGATTGTTCAGAGATATAGGGGTGGAAAGATAAACATTTTCAAGACCACTGTAGCGTAGCCTAAATCACGACCTCAGATGTCAATACGCATTTGGAAAAACTATCAATCAATCCTATTTAAAGGATCCAATCCAATCGATTTACAAACCGATTAGGCTTATTTTTCATATGTTGAATTTCATTAATACAAAGTATTTTAATATAATAACATAGATAAATATGATAAATTATTTTACTTAAGTTTAAAAGTGAATGAAATTTAGCATGAAAGTAGCAGTTTTAAAAAATTGCCAGGTATTTCGATAAAACTTTCGATTAGCTTATCCTACCATTATAAATGTATAATACGTAGTAACATTAATCTACCCGCCACCAATATTGTGTTTAGATGGAGGAGATCCAAGCGACAAATTGATTTCAATTCATAAATCTTCTTGCTTTTTTCTAAGGGAATAATTTCAAATCTGAACGAACTCTATAAATACTTATGATTGGGGCAAACAATAAGAAGCAAGCACACAAAATGTAGATACAAAAGTTTTCGCAATATATTATATTACTTATTCAATATATTCTTTTATGATTATGAAAAGTTTTATGTGGATATATTTCGGAATCGGTTTTATCATCAAGTGCGGAACTTGACTTAAAGTACAAACAAATATATATATATATATAGAGTGCGAAAACAAAATAGTTGCAATAGCAATTTCCGCTTAACGGATTTCCTTCAAAGTCAATAGTATGACGTAGTGCTGTGGAATTACGGCTCTTTTTTTATCGATTCAATGATAAATAAATTTAACAAAGTAGACTTTTACTACACATACATGCTGCTATATACCACCTTTATACAATGCACAAAGCTCTTTCATGAATTTATGTTTGGATTTAAAGCATATGGCTCAATACATAGTAGAATACTATGCAAATAATTGAATTTTCACATATTTTTACAACATTCTTGTTTTAATGAATTCAATATTACTTTTACTATAGATTTGTTGTATCTCTATTTCAAAACGTTCAGAATTTTTAAAAAATTGTTTACAATATTTTTATTTATAGTCCGCATACCACAGGAAATATATTTTAAGGAAACACAATTTTGATTTATTTTAGATAATTTTACAGTTTACAGAAAAAATTATAATATAATATTTATTAATAATATTTTTTTCAATTTTTTTTAATTCAAAGGGTTCAACTACACTAACAAAATCGGTATTGAAATAAAAAAAAGAAAATAATATATGTAATTTAACACCAGTTGAGTTTAGTAGTATTATTTGTACTTTAAATGATAGCCAAACATTTCCACAATTTTTTTTAAATTGATAATAAACCCATTGTTATAATTATAAAAAATACATATAGAATTGTAAAATTAACTTTTATTTCTATATCATTCTTACTAACACATTTATTAAATATCTAACTATAAAATTCTCATTAGTTCTTTATTTAACCCTACTGTACTCATTAAGTTAATGGTCTCACATTTATTTTAACATTCCACATGTTGTAAACTATCGCGTTTCCTATATTTTTTACCTTTTAGTTTGCTTTGAAACTTTATGAAACTTCATTCCTTCGGTACTCGGACACATCTGTAAAACTTGTATCTTATGACGTCAGTTATACACATAATATTTTTTATTATAAACTAATATTTGTTTACTCTTCATGTATCAAAAATGTTGAAAAATATATTGATTTACATTGTCATATTCATTCAAAAAAGATTATAATAATATTACAATTATTTTGTGTTTTTTGGCCTTGAAAGTTACATAGCATTTACATATCTATAGTTTTTTAAAATAACAATTTATAATCTATATAAATTAACACAATTAATTTTTTTTTAATTTTTGTTCCTTTACTTATTTTCTTCTTTGAAACTGCTTTCATCCATTCTATCTCTCTTTCGTTTCTTTTTAATATATCACTGTTTTCTAACTGTTCTTTTCTTATCTTGTTAGACTCTTTTATAGTTTCCTTAGCTTTTCTACACATTCTGCATATCCTTTTTTATTCAAAATGTCACTCGATTTTCATTACTATATTTAAATCTTTTAATTTTTTTTTTGTCATCTTTACTATCTCTATTTCTCTCTACGTACATTGGTAGTTTATTTTCTACTATACAGGGTGTTAAGTAAACATGCGGCAAAAATTCAAGGAGTTATTCCTTGGTCTATTCTAAAAATATTTTGTCCTATGATGATTTCTGAAAAACTTCTTTGTTTCGAAGACACCGAGTAAACAAAATTTGTGACAAACATATTCGATATTTGTTGAAATCATTAATGTAAATAAAAGTATGGCGTACGCCAATGAGTATATCAAGTACAAAACATTGTTAACGATAACTTGGAACGGCTGTTTTATCTACTAATGTACAAGTGAATTTTATTTGAATACGTTTCGTTATTGATTATCACATGTAACGGTCGCAGTTGTTTAAATTGAGTGACGTTTGGCTGTTTTACGTGTTATTAATAGTTAGTGAATTCTTTTACCATGAATCACTAAACAAACGTCGAGATAACTGACAAGCATTTTATGTATAGACTTGCTGAAGACAATTTATTACAAGCTAGACAAATGTACATTAAACGGTTTTCTGGCCGTAATATTTTCCGAAAAAAATTTTTTGGAAAACATTCATCAACGTCTTCGTGAAACAGGCAATTTGAAACAAAATGGAAGGCCAGGAAAATCAATAATAGTAATGTAGAGGAATATCTAAATAATTCTACGCAATAAATTGCTAATACTTTAAAGGTAAGTCATTGAACAGTTTGAAAATATCTTAAAAACAATTTGTTGTATCCATATCACATTCAGCGTGTTCAGGCACTACTACCTGCTGATTTTCCTTTACGTATTGCGTTATGTGAATGGCTTTTGCAAACATTAGTTCTAATCCCTCAATTCCTGACACATATTCTTTTTACTAATGTAGCCAGTTTCTCAAGAAATGCACGAAAAAGTTTTCATAACAACCTTGTGTGGGCAGATGAAAATCAGCATCAGGTATGTGAAGATTGTTTTTAACATCAGTTTTCCTTAAATGTTTGGGTTGAAATTGTGGGTGACTGTCTAATTGGAACAGTATTTCTACCAGAAAGACAATTGCAATGTGGTTTAAGCACGATGGTGCACTACCACATTTTAGTTTAATTGCTCGTGATTATTTAACAGCAACATACGGAGATAGCTGGTGGGCCACACGCATTGCTTGTTCAATCTCCAGACTTAAACCCTTTGGATTATTTTTTATGGGGCTATCTGAACTTATTATCTAGTGAAAATTTGGACAATTTGCAAAATTGGATAACTGCTTTGTGTAACTCAATTAGAAACAACCCTGGTGTGTTTGAAAGAATTTGGCACTCAATGACAAGAAAATTGAATGCTTGTATTCAGGCTGGAAGAAGTCATTTCAAACATTTATTGTAGATTTAGCATTTTTACATGTACTTTTTGATAAGAAAATGTTGTTTAAATTTTTGCCGAATGTTTACTTAACACCCTGTATATTTATAATTTGCGTTGAACTCATTCAATTGTATTCTCCTTTTTTATTTTTGTATATCTCTACTTTTCTTCATAGTTTTGTGCCATGTTTTTCTCATTTTCCTAATTTCTTTCTTTCTAGCATAACAATTTCTATTGTAATATTTTCCATTAATCTTTCTTAGTTTTCCTGTGCCTGTTCTCATTTTTTTTATACGTTTTTGTAAGATTTTTTCATTTGTGTCTTTGTTTTTTTTGTGCCTGATTGTTCTTATTCTTGCTACTACTCTTAACATTAACTATTACAATGTTGTTGCAATTGCCAGCAACCCTACTTTTTTTTTCTTACTACTTCTGTTTGCGCCAACCTCACCTTCCTTTCTACATCTGCTATGTAAGTCGCAATTAAAGTGAAACTCAATAGGTTCTTTAATATCTTTTGGGTTTCTACTATTTTCTAAGAACATTTGCTGATATCCCGCTGGCTTTTCTTTTCTTTTATTTGATATGCATTCACTATTGCTTTTTTAATGATTTTTTCTATATTTTTATTTTTTTACATTTTTTCCCTTTTCTCAATTTTTTTACATTTTTTTCTGTTTATTTCTGTGGTATTTTTTGATTTTTTGTTTTTTGTGTAGTCATCTTGTTTGATTCTTTTTCTTTTTTGCTTTTTTATCTTTTCTAATTTTTGCATTAAACACTACTACAATGTACGTAATGCATTAAAATAAAATCAAATTTTGTTTGTCTGTTTTTTTTTTCACTGTTTTTAATTTTTTGTTAATTTTTGTTTTTTTTTTCTATATTGTGTATCTAAGTCATGTCACTTTTTTTCATATTCTTTAATTTTGATTCACTTATATACCTCTTTATCCAGTTTTAATTTCGTGTGCCGTTACTATGTTTGTCAGCTTAAAGACATCTTTTAATTTCTTCTAAACTCGTCTTTTGTCAAAAATCAAATAATTTTAAATGGATATGTTTGGGTTTTTCAGTCTGTTTTTGTTTTTTATAATATTTTTTTTGGTCCATGACTCTCTTGTTGTTATAATAGTCATTTTATTTTTCTTTCTACTGACTATGCAATAATTATTCTAATCTCTATTCTAAGTTTTTTTTTGTATCATTTTCATTATAGTTTTTTTCCAATTGTATTCAATTACTTTTATTTTACTATTTAGATTTTTTTTTGTTTGTTTAAATTTTTCTGTTTTTATGATTTCTTCTCTCTATATTTTTTATTTCTTATTTCTATTTTTTTATTTTTTTTTAGCATTTGTTGCATCATTTTTTTAAATTTTCTTCATTTTTTTTATCTTAGCCGAGACAGAGTTTTTTGGGCACGTTAGCTTACTTTTAATTTTTTTCTATTCTTTTTTGCTTTCGCAATCCAAGAATTTTTTTGCTTTATTTAAATATTCTGAGTTTTTCCGCACTTTCTTTATGTTTTTCCTTTTTTATACTATGCTATAATGCCAAAAAATGCGAAAAACACCGTACGATTAGCCTAATGAGCCACACTCTAAAGATCTACAACGTCTTGATGCAGCGGTGTCTGGATGTCAACCAAAAGGTATACGCCTGTTTTTTAGATTATAATAAAGCATTTGATAAAGTAAGACACAAACAACTAATAGAAGCACATGAACAAAAAAACCTCGACACAAGAGATATACAAATAATAGTAAAACTGTACCTAAACCAAAGTGCGTCCGTTCGTGTCCAATCCAAACTAACAAAAGCCGTTGAGACCAAGAGAGGAGTCAGACAAAGATGTGTTTTCTCTCCACTCCTCTTTAACATCTATTCAGAAGAAATCTTCACCGAGGCCCTCGAAAGAGAGGACGGCGGAATACGTGTTAACGGCACCCCACTGAACAACTTGTGTTACGCTAACGATACAGTACTTCTCGCCGAAAACATGCAAGACCTTCAAAATATGCTGAATAACGTCGTCACAGTTAATCGAAAATATGGACTGACGCTCAATGTTAAAAGTCCAAATACATGATTGTAACCAAAATTGAAACACCAAATGAACATCTGTATGTGGAATGCAAAAGGCTGGAAAGAGTCGAAAGGTATAACTATCTAGATACAAACGTCGACGGCTCCGTGGACTACTGCGCAGAAATAAGGATTTGCATTGAAAAAAGCCCGTGCATCCTTTGTAAAGATTAAAAAACTGCTCTGTAGTCGCGACTTGAGCCTGGAACTCAGAACTTGGATGCTCAAATGTTTTGTATTCTCAGTTCTTTTATATGGTGTGGAAGCTTGGACCCTCAACGTGTATTGCGAGAGAAAATTAGAAGCCTTTGAGATGTGGGCCTACTGTAGGATGTTGAGAATATCATGGACAGAACATGCGACCAACGTGAAGGTTCTGAGAAGAATGGAGAAAGACAGAGAGATCCTAATGGACGTGAAAAAAAGAAAACTGCAATATCTTGGCCACATCATGAGAGGTCCAAAATATAAGATTCTCCGACTCATAATCCAAGGAAAAATCGTGGGAAAAAGATCTATTGGAGCGAGAAGAATGTCTTGGCTTAGTAATGTGAGAAAATGATTTAAGATCACGTCAGCTGATCTGTTTAGGGCGGCAGTTTCCAAAATCAAAGTAGTAATGATGATAGCCAACCTCCGGAATGGAGACGGCACATGAAGAAAAAGAATTTTGCTATAAATGCACTTTGTGTCAAAAATTACAGATTACGTTAGAGACTTTGATGTTCAAATTACAGCCAAACTCAAAAATATTCAGGTACGAACCTTTTATGCACTTATGCACTTTTTATACTCAAATTTCTACTCTTTGACCCTGTGTTACGGTAATAATTTGGGGGTTTTGTCTATGGTCCAAGAGGCTTGAGGCTTTGGTTACAACAATAGCTTAACCTACGGGATTAGATGTAAACACGTCAATTCCGATGTTATTTGGTCTAAAATTGCGTATCACACTTTCAACTTAACCTTACTTAAAATGAATACTTAGTCAATATTTAATTTGCAAATTGCAAAACGTTTGACAACAGATTTTTTGACATATTTTTGTTACAAATGGAATTCTATTTTGGATAAACATTGAGAAAATTTAGTTCTTGTTATCATTATTTCTAATTTATTTTTCAAGATGTGTTTATCTAGAGAACAAGTTTTATTCTGTAGGTTTGGGTTACAAGCAGCACAAAGGAGCAAAGCAAGTGAGGGTTGTACAATTAATATTTTTTTGCCCGCCCCAAATAAAAATAGAGTTTTAGAAAACTTTTAAAATTACTACAGTTTGTCACTACTGTCAGATTTTATGGTACAACATGTAAAGCCAAGATTTATAGCTAATCAAATAGTACAAAAAAAATGTTAGTCCTTAGGTAGCTAAATTGTCGATTTGGCCAAAACAGATGGTTTCCGTAGAGGCAGGCAAACAATAGTATAAAGTGTATCAAAGGCCAAAAATTGGCTTATAGCTAAAAGCTGCGCGTTGCTAAAGCATTTTGGTACAAGTTTCATTTAATGTTTTTTTGCCAGCACCAATAAAAACATTGTTTAAAAAAAAAATAAAGTCATTATTTCTAATTTATTTTTCAAGATGTGTTTATCTAGAGAACAAGTTTTATTCTGTAGGTTTGGGTTACAAGCAGCACAAAGGAGCAAAGCAAGTGAGGGTTGTACAATTAATATTTTTTTGCCCGCCCCAAATAAAAATAGTGTTTTAGAAAACTTTTAAAATTACTACAGTTTGTCACTACTGTCAGATTTTATGGTACAACATGTAAAGCCAAAATTTATAGCTAATCAAATAGTACAAAAAAATGTTAGCCCTTAGGTCGCTAAATTGTCGATTTGGCCAAAACAGATGGTTTCCGTAGAGGCTGGCAAACAATAGTATAAAGTGTATCAAAGGCCAAAAATTGGCTTATAGCTAAAAGCTACGGGCTGCTAAAGCATTTTGGTTCAAGTTACACTCAATGTTTTTTTGCCTGCACAAATAAAAACATTGTTTTAAAAAAAATTAAAGTTTATTATAATATGTCACTACTGTCAGATTTTAAAATAGGACGTCATGTGAAATTGTGATTTGCAGCCAGTCAAATACTGCAAAAGCATTTTAGGCCCAAGAGCCTTTAAATCGTCGATATTTATCGTTGTATATACTAAAAAAATGAAGCAGATATTAGTAAAACACAGTTTAAATTTTGTAGTAATCTAGACATAAGAGAATCTTTGTTATAATTCAACAATGTTGTGGTAGATTTATTTGCCAGTTTTATTCAATACGAGAAACATTTTGATAAAGTTAAACAAAGGTTTTTCTCAAAATTAAAACATTATTTTTAAATAGAGACTGCCAAGACTCCAAATAATGCGTTGCTATATTTTCTCAAAATTATCCTATGAAATAGAAGCATGGACAAAAAAATAACATAAAAAAACTAGATTTGATAAGATCTGGAATTACTGTCGCATGCTCAAGATACTCTAGACCAGGGGTGGCCAACTTAAATGATCTTGCGGGCCACTTTGGAAATGCATTCTATTTCCGCGTGCCGCATATCAAATTAAATCCATATACATATTGGATTTAGACCCACTATATTTTTGGGTTATTGTGTATTTTTTTGCAAAAAAACCGTTTATTTTTTTATAAAACTTTTACTGTTTTACAATCAAAAAGACCATCAGAATGTAGAAAAAAACATGTACATATCAGTATATTTAATGAACATTAATAAGCAAAAATAAAATTTAAAGGTATGCGTTCTTCACTACCTATTACTCATTCGACATTATGCACAGAGGATCAAGGTGGCTTCAGATTGACGTAATTGTTTTTGATTAACTGTCAGTCTCTGGGCAGATTGTTGTGTTGATTATGGTTCTAATTGCTGAAGATTGTGCAAAAGCTGTTGCTCTTGTGGCAGATGGAAGAAGCCAGCGGTATGTGTACAGATTCTTTTATGTCACTCTTTCTACCGTTCAAAGAGCACTTGAACAATTTTGGAAAACCAGTAGAAATACTTAGAGACCGGGATCTGGCAAGAAACAAAAAACTACTGCTATCGATGACTGATTTATTGTTTGTACTACTCTACGGAATTGTCATGTGACTTCAGTGGAAAACAAAAACCAATTCTGTGAGGTTCGTGGTACAGCTGTGAGTGTGTGGACAGTTTGTCAAAGGTTGCAAAAAGCTGGTTTAAAATTTTGTAGACCAGTAGCTAGACCAAAATTACTCCCACGTCGCCAAATAGCCAGACTTCAATTTTTTTGCATACATTTGAATTGGACATTTATACAATAGAGGATAGTACTGTTTACTGACAAGTCTAGATTCTGCCTACAGTCGCCAGATGAAAGAAAACGAGTATGAAGACAAACACTTTTTTTTTATTAATGTTCATTCAATTAACTGATAAGTACTATATGTTGTTTTTTTCTACATCCTGATGGCCTCATTGATTGTAAAACACTAAAAGTTTTATAAAACAAAATTCCCGGGTTTTTTGCAAAAAATTACGTATTCTATCTATTCTATCTTGCGGGCCAGAAATGTTCAAGGCCGTAGGCCGCGGGTTGGCCACTCCTTCCCTAGACCAAGGGTTTTAAATTTTTTTGGCAGGCGACCAAATCACTAATGTACTTAAAACCTGTCCAATTAGGTAGGTATATTATAATTAGTGACTATCTTGGTATTGTATTTTTGAGCAAAAAAAATTATAGGAAGTGTTAAGTTTATAGAAAGTGTACACCGCATGCTATGCTAAGAATCCAGTCTTGTTTATTGTAACAACAGAAAAATTCTGTTTACACATATAAGTAGATGGAAATAATAGCAAGGATTTTTAGACAGTTTTGAGCAAATTTTTGTCATCAGTGGCGTAGCTAGGTTTTTAGGCCTTTGGGCAAAATGTTGAAAAAAGCTCCTTTATGGCTTTGAAAAAAAACGTACAAAGTTTTGTCATTTTTTTTAGTCCCACCATAAGCTATTAAAAAATGCCAAAAAATCTGACCAAAAACTGTTAAAAAATGCAAAATTTATTTATGAAATGTCTAGAAAACAACAAAATCCATGTTTCAAGCATCAAAATGTTGTTAGAGAGCACCAAAGTTAAAAAAAAAAAAAAATCTTAAAAATAGTAAATCCAGCTATGAACTGTTAAAAAAATTATTCTGTTTATAAAATGTTAAAAATAGCAAAATGCGGCTATGAAATGTTAAAATATTGTTGGAAAAAACCAAAATCTAGCCATAATCTGTTAAAAAGTTTAAAAATTTATTTATAAAACGTAAAGAATAGTAAGATCTGGTCATAAATTTTAGATATTATTAAAAATTATTAAAATAGACTGTTAAAAAGTTCTATTTATAAAATATCAAAAATAATAAAATTTAATTATAAATTATTAAAATATGTTATAAAAAGCTAAATTTTGACTAGAAACAAAATTCTATTAATAAAAAATCAAAAATATTTTATTGTCAAGAAGTACCAAAATAATAATAATAATAATATTTGACTTTATTTATAGTATAATATACATAATCCACTTATAAACTGTTGTAAAGTCTAAAACTTTATTTATAAATAACAAAAATTGCAGAATCTGATCCTGAACATCAAAATATTGTCATAAACACCAATTCTTTAAATAATATTAAAATCCGATTAAAAACGGTATGTTATTATTATTGTTAAAGGGAATAAATGTATCATTTGTTATTGTATTGGTAAGACTGTATGGCGCGCGCAGCATGATTTTAGCAAGACAAATTCTGCAGACGCTATACCAGTGGTTTTTCGCTATCCGGGGTTACCGTGTGGTACCGGGCACAAAGTGTATAATTTACCGTTGACAAGCACGTGTTCCCGTTCCCAAGTATAATTTGTGGGACCACGGTAATTGTACGACAAAAGAGTTTATGATTTCAATAAAACCATTTGTTAAAGACTTTACGCTTTTTATTTAACAACTACGTAAAGTGACACCCTACAAAAAGTCATCCGTCTCCAAGAACCTTACCGTTTCTTCCCTAGCTAGCCAAGGCAACCTCATCAGCAAGGTACAACGTTATAACGGGTTAAAAGAGCAATTGTGCAAAATTTAATTAGTAAAATGTCAAAAATAAAAAATACGACGCTAAATGTCAAAATATTGTTAGAACAGACCCAAATCTAGCTATAAACTGTTAAAAATTATAACTCTATTTATAAAACGTCAATAACATTAAGATCCGGTTATAAAATTTAAATATTGTCAAAAAGTAACAAAATCCGGTAACAAAATATTAAAATTCTGTCAGGAAACACTAAAATCCAGTCATAAACTGTTAAAAAATGCAAAATAATATTCATAAAAGTCAAAAATAGCAAAATTATTGTCAAAAAGCACCAACTTTTTAGTTAGAATTAAAATCTGGCTAAAAACAGTTTAAAAATGCAATTGTATTCATAAAATGTAAAAATTAGCGAAACTTAGTTATAAAATACTACAATATTGTTAGATGTCTAACATCAAAATACAACACCAAAATTTGATAAAAAATCATATAATTTAAAAACTATCAAAATCCGGCCGTAAAATATAAACTGTTGAAAAGTGCAAACATTTATTTATAAAAAGTCAAAAATAAAAAAATCCGACCTTGAAACATCAGAATAATGTTAGAAAGTAAAAAAATATAAAACCTCAAAAATAGCAAAATCTGGCTATAAAAAATAAAAAAATTGTTATAAATAGCAGGGGGTACGGACCTGCATGGTAAACAGTGAAGACGTGTTATTTCGCCTCGCATATTAAATCTATTGAATAGGCATAGGCAGGTGGAATAACGCTGAAGCAGTGGGAAGTAGTGAAAGTAGAAAGAAGTAGTGAGAAAATAAGCATAAAAATCAGAAGTAATTAAGAGCAGAAGTAAGTGTAAAGTAAAATAATACACGGCACGGAGAGGTTAAGTCGCTCCCGAGGAGAAGATCCGGGCGGCAAAACTGAGCACGGCGCAAGCGTAAAAGAACAGTGCCGGACTAAAAACCAATTAAGTAAAATATTGCAAAATACAATATATAACGTGAATAATCTAAAATGAAATAATATAAGAATAAGTAAATGAATGGCAGATAAAAGAAAGATAGCAGATTTAGACAGCAGTACAGAGATAGAAGATCAAAACATAACATTAAAGACACAGAAACTGTACAAACAGAGAGATAAGGAAGTAGAAGAAATGGAAAAACTCGAAAAAATGATAGCCTCATTAATAGAAAAAGTAAAAACAAATACAAATGAAAACAAATTATTAAGAGAGGAAATGAAAAAGCAATCAAAAAAGTGGGAAGTTGAGAGAAAGAATTTGAATAGGAAGATGAAACAGCTAAAAATGAAGATGGAACAGATAGAGAAAAGAGAGAAAAAGAAAAATATTACAATAAAAGGAGTAAGCTGGGATAAAAATGAAAATATAAAAGAAGAAGCAAGAAAATTCATACAAAAAAAGTTAGAAGTCGAGGTCCAAGTAAAAATGGTCAGACAGATAAAACAAAAAGACGAAACCACCATAAACATCATAGAAATGGAAACATTTGAGGATAAAATGAAAATAATGACAAATAAAAACAAGCTAAAAGGATTACAAATATACATAGAAGATGATATGACCATTAAAGAGAGAGAAATACAATATGAGATAAGGAAGATAGCAAAGATGGAAAGACAGAACGGTAAAAGAGTGAAAATAGGATACAAAAAGATCAGCGTCAATGAAGAATGGTACAGATGGGACGAAGAACAAGAAAAACTAGTTCCAAGTCCAAAAAACTAAAGCTAGAGGAAAGTAATAATGATAAAAACAAAATATGGAGAATAGCAACTTGGAACATAAGGAGTGTATACGGTAAAAAGGAAGAGCTGGAAAAAGAGTTTGAAAAAATAAAAGTGTAAAAATATTAGCAATAACCGAGACAAAAAGAAAAGGAAAAGGAATCTTTACAACCAATAACATGCACAAAATAATATACAGTGGGGTAGACAAGGATAAGCGAGCAGCCGAAGGGGTAGGATGTATAATACACAGAGATATAGAACAACAAATAGAAACATGGCAAGAAATATCACCAAGGATTTTAACCGTAACCCTAAAAGATAACAACAGAAGCAGAACAATAATTATAGTATACGGACCAAATGAAGATGATAAGGCGAGCAACAAAGAAGCGTTTTGGGAAGAGCTCAACGAAACAACCGAAAACGCCACAGGAGACATATACATAGCAGGAGACTTTAATAGCAGAATTGGAAAGGAAGTAAAAGGGAATGAAATGATGAGAGGAAAATATGGGGAAGATACAATAAACGAAAATGGGAAAAAATGGTTAGATTACTGCAGAATGAATAATTTAATAATAACGAATACACTATTTAACCATAAGGAAATACACAAGTACACCAGGGAAGTTATTAGTAGAAAAGAAAAATTCATAATAGACTATATAATAGCAGAACAGAGAAACAGGAACAAAATAATAGACACAAGAGTAAAGAGAAGCTATGAAATAGGAACCAATCACTATCTAGTATTGACCACAATTAAGGAAAAATATCAAAACAGTGTCAGAAAAATACAGCAGCCAACCATAACAATAAACTACAGCAAGATAAGAGCATACAAATTAAGAGAGAACGAAACTGCAATGCAGTATAAAGAGAGAGTAGAGGCCAAAACAGAAGAAGATAACGAAACAGAAAAAGTAGAAGTAATGTGGAATGACCTAAAAAGAAACATGCTTGAAGCAGCACAAGAGACATGTGGTAGGATAAAAAGTACAAATAAGAAAAAACAGACAGCATGGTGGACGGAAAACATCAGAGAGAAAGTAAAAGAAAAGAAAGAAGCATGGCAAAGATACCTAAATAACAGAAACAGTAACAACTACGAAAGATACAAAATAAAGAGGAAAATAGTAAATGAAGAGACCAGAATAGCAAAAACTAAAGAATGGGATAAGTTTGGTGAGACAATGGAGAAAAACGCAAGGGAAAACCAGAAGGTGTTCTATAAAATATTAAAGGGAGCCAGGAAAGGAAAAAGAGAAGAAGCGAGATACATACAAGCAGGGAGGAATGCTGAAGGAAAGTGAAGAAATAATAGAAAAATGGAAAGAATATTTTGAAGACCTACTATATACAAATAATGGCAATGAACAAATTACAAGAAACAGTGAGAAAAACAACAAAGAAATATTTAAGGAAAATATCAGCGAACAAGAACTACTAGAAACAATAAGTAAACTAAAAATAGGGAAAGCATCAGGACAAGATCAAATTACAGCAGAAATGGTAAAGAATTTGGGAAAGAAAGGAAAAGACAAACTACTGAAATTACTGAACAAAATATGGGAAACAAATACAATACCAATAGACTGGCAAACAGCATTAATTGTACCGATATACAAGAAAGGGGATAGAACAAAATGCTCAAACTATAGAGGTATAACACTAATAAGTATCGGAATGAAAATACTAGAAAAAACAATCAACAAGAGAATAATAGCGAAAATAGAGGAAACGCTAGAAGATTCACAATGTGGCTTCAGGAAAGGAAGATCTACTCAAGACAACATTTTTACAATAAAGCAAATCACAGAAAAAAGAATAGCAAATAATAAAAACACATACTTAGGTTTTATAGACCTAGAAAAAGCGTTTGACATGATACCAAGAAAGAAACTATGGAAAATTCTTAAAGAGAGAGGTATAGAAAACAGGATAATTAGACTAATACAGAACATATACAACAACAACAATAATGCAATAATATATAAGGGGCAAACCTCAAAGCAATTTAAAACAAATAGCGGACTAAGACAGGGAGGAGGGCTTAGCCCAACATTATTCAACCTATACATGGATGAAATTATGAAGAGCATGAAGACAGAAATCATAAAAGCTAAAATAGGATACAAAAACATGCAAATAGTCAAAATAGCAGGAGGCGCTTTTACTGACGATGTGGTAGTGATAGCAGAAAATGAAATGAACCTTCAACACAACCTAAATGTATGGAATAAACACCTAGAAAGATATAATATGAAAATGAACTACAACAAAACAAAAGTAATGGTAATAGAAAAACGGAAAGATCACATAAATATAAAAATAGGACAATACCAGATAGAGCAAGTTGAACAATTCAAATACTTAAGGGTAGAACTTACAGAAGATGGGAAAATGGAAGGTGAATTAAGTAACAGAATAAACAACACAATTAAAACATACTACGCATTGAATAACATATTTATAAACAAGAAAGAGATTAGTAGAAAAACAAAAATGAAAATATACAAAACGATATACAGACCAATTCTGACGTATGGGAGCGAAACGTGGATAATAACAAAGAGAGATAAAAGTAGACTGCAGGCAATAGAAATGAAATACCTGAATAGAGTAAAACAAGTAACAAGAAGAGACAGAATAAGGAACGTAGACATCAGAGAAGAACTAGAAACTGAGGCAATAGATAAGTATATAGAAAAGAAACAACTCAGCTGGTGGGGGCACCTAATAAGGATGGATAACACGAATCAAGCAAAACAAGTATGGGAAGCTAGAACAGGAACGACAAGAGGAAGAGGCAGGCCAAGACAAAAGTGGGACAACAAAATAGAAGAATTAATAAACAACAAAGGAAAGACTATGAAACAAGCAAGAGATCTGGCGAGGAACAGAAGAAAGTGGAAGGAATTTGTAAATAACAATGTAAACTAAATTTAAAGCCTACACCGAAAGGTAATAAGGCGTACCGATAATATATATATATAAATAGCAAAATCTGGCCACAACCTGTCAAACGGTGCAAAATTTTATTTATAGAATGTCAAAAGTAACAAAATAGGGTCATCAAATAAGAAAATATTGTAAGAAAACATTAAAAATTGGTCATAAAGTAATAAAATGCAAAAATCTTTTTACAAAAAATCAAAATGTAAAATATTAAATTATTAACAAAAAAAAAAACATTTGGTCAAAAACGATTGAAAACTGCAAAATTTAACTTGTGTTTGTTGATTGTTCTATTCCATACATAATCGCTATATGTATACTTTATATTAAAATAAAAATATTTGCAATTTTCAAGTAAACAATGTATTTTATTGAAAAATTAAATATTGCTTATTTTGAAACATTTTTATATACGCATATTTTGAATACTTATATTGAAAAATTAAATTCTTTGAGATAAAAATAACATTTTTTATTTTAATTTATTAATTAACTCTGTTTGTTTTCATTTATATTTGTAAATGTCTGTCTGAAAACTATAAAACATAACTTCTCAAATGTTCAATTCCGCGTTACATTATAAAATAAATTCTAATATCTTGAAGCTATAAATTAAATTCGTATTACACATAACACAAAATTATGTATATAAATTAATACACATTATCATGTACTCCGTATGATGTATTTTAGATATTATGATTATTGCTTTTATAAATCGTTGTGGTAACATTGAGAATAGCTGGAGGCTATTAATAAATTAAGTGGTAGTTAGATATATACTCTTGACTGTATTAATTACAAAACGTTAATTAATTATTATGCAGTATTAAGGGGAGCTTATATAAAACAATTAGAATATATCAATAAGTATAGTATATTTTTGATTTAAAAACATAAACTAAAACCAGTTTGACAGTGTATTTCTTGATAATAATGTAGATAAAACTTTAAAACTAAGTAATATGTGCAAATTTTATTGTAAATAGAAAAAATAAAAACATTTTTTTTATTATCGCATTTGGGTTATATTACATGATATTGCTTACATTTTATGTTGATTATAAATAATGTTTTATTTTTTAATTTGAAATAAGATTAATAGTTATTTGTTTATTATTATATTATTCTACGTATATATTATACTTCAAGATAAAATTATAGATAGTGTCAAACGGGTTTTAGATCTGTTGTCAAAACTTTTTAATCGGAATCTATATGTCTGCAATATATTGTTTGACAATGTAGAATTAATTTATATTTCAAAATAAATTGGACAGTAAATCGGATGTGTATCTTTTTTTAGGCATAGGTTTAACATTTTCTTTTTTTATAAAAGTTGAACTAAAAATACAAAATTAACAAAACTCATCTCTACGTATTAAATATTTACAAAGGAACCTGAACCGAGTTTTTTTATATTAAAAAATATAAAAAATATACAAGTTGTAGATTAAATTTAATTTTAAGATTTGCTGGGAAGTTAAAATCCCCAAAACGGGTCACATTATCATCATGTAGATGTAACATATACAAAGTTTATTTTGTAGTACATAATTGTTTGCTGTAAAGTTTTATTGTACCCTGCAGAGAGCTCCAATTGTATATTTTTTGTTGTGAAGTTATAAAATTCAATTTACATCAAGGAAATTATATAACACTGTAGAAAAAAATAATAAGCGAGTGGAAAATGGAGTAGTTTAAGAGCAATTATGTGCTAATTATAGAAGCAAGATGCAATGCAATACCGTGTATGTAATTCATAAATAATTAATGCTAAAGCAGCATGGAAGATAATCAAATAGAATTAAGGGATAATGCAAATTTAGATGGATTATTGGTTATAGATATTGACCTGAAGGTATCCACGCCTGCAAACCGCAATATACTATAGATATTTGATGGTTGCAGGATTTGAGGTCAACTATCTTTTGCTATCCCAATATGCGCACATACATAAATACATACAAAACTTACACGGGTGTATCGATTAAACAATTAGGGACGCAAATAAATTTCATAGTGGGGAAAATGTTTTAATTCTGAAGATAAAAACATCCGTCCTTGATTACGGAGAGAGAAAGAAAATAAAATCGAAAAGTTTAAACATGATTGGCTTTTATAGCGGCCTGTTTCGAGTGATTTTAACATTTAACGGTGGCCAAAGGGGACCAATAAATAAAAGTTTGTTCATAGGCAGATTTCGGATTCCGTGCATAAATCAGTTCCGCCCGTTGAACACCGACAATCTCCACCCCTTAGTCTAGTCAATAGACTTCCAATCTTTTATTGTTAATTAAACACACTTCGCTTGCGGTTTTCTCATCCCACAATCATTTCAAATCCCATAGCGGATTATTCGCATAGTTTTCATAATAGTTTCATAATTTATTTCTCAATTAAATTTAACACTGACAGCGCCATGAGGGATTCGAGTGCTCACCGCATTATATTATAATATACATATATATTACTGTCCAAAAATTTAGAAAATTCCCGAATGACTATTTATATACATTACATTATAGCGGATGTGAAAATGAGGAGCTGTTTAAAATTTCTTTATTGTTTTTTTTTGCAATAAATTTTATGCTTGTGTTGGATCTAAAATCTACTGAACCAACACTCCCTTTACGCATGGATAGATTATCAAAGCAACAATGTTTTTTGCATTTTTAGGCCTCATAAAGTAAAACAATATATGGTACAATTTACAAGTGTTATTTGATAGAAATTTACCAAATAGGAACAATTTTTCTGCTCTAGTTTTTTATTACAATATCTGGATTTTTAAATTTATTTTCAAAACATTTTAAATTTTTTTCAGACGCTACAATTATTTTATTGATTATAAGTTTTTAAAATGATAGGTTTAACTCATAGCAAACAGATACTGCTAATATACTAATTTCTTCTTCTTCTTCATGTGCCGTCTCCATTTCGGAGGTTGGCTATCATCATTACTACTTTGATTTTGGAAACTGCCGCCGCAATATACATCCCTAACAATACCAAATCTTATGCATTAAAATCAGAAAGTAGGGTAGGCTACACCAGGGTGAAAGACCAAAACACAGTTATGTACGCCTGCTACTTTTCCCTAAATGAAAGCACCAAACATTTCAAAAAGTGGCTAACAGAACTAAGTAAGGACAAAAAAAAACACAAAAAGATAAGACTATTTGCGGGGATTTCAACGCAAATCAGGCATATGGGGTTCTCCCAAAGACGACCAGAAAGGTGACATGTTGACGGATTGGGCAAACGAAAAGAAACTCTGCGTCCTAAATAAGGGGAAGAGTACCTACGTTCTAAAAAAACAAAGCAAAATCCTTTATAGATGACCCTGTGCTCTTCTAAGATGGTAACAAAAATCTGCAACTGGCATGTGGGCGAGGAAGAGAATTTGAGTGATCACATAAACATACATTCCAAAATCAAGCCGGGGAAAGTAAAGACATGGGAGAAGATAAGAGAAATTACCGGATAATCCTTCCGCAATAAGCAAGAGACAAAATTTCTTTCAAACCTAGACCTAAACACAAAGGGAATAAAACACACTGTTAAGAAGCTGAACGAATCCATAATAAAAAACTGCAAAAAAACCTTGAACAAAAAAGGAGGCAGGGTAAACTACAAATAATTGTATTGATGGAGTAATGATATTTCAAACATAAGAAGGAGATGTATAAAAACTAAAAAGACTGTGACAAGATTAAACGGCAAAAGCCCAAGAGACGTATACCTTCTGCAGCAAACACAAAAGTCATACGCAAGTGAGAAAAAAGTCTTTAAGAAGGCAATAATAGACACCAAAAAGATGGTCTGGAAGAAACTGTGTGAGGAACTAAACGGAAATATATGAAGAAAAGGATATAAAATTGTCACAAATAAAATAAGCCAAAGATCCCCAATAACACTGTCAGGGGAGGAAGTAACTGCTGAAGCAAGGAAACTTTTTCCGGACTTGGGTAGAACAACGTGAATGGAAATAAAAATAGATACGGGTATGATACCGGAATGTACAGAAGAAAAAATACTTACGGAAAGTGGCAAAATAAAAAAAAAATAAAGCTTACACAACAGACATGATACCGCCGGAGGTAATCAGAGCGATATCAACAAAAAGACCTCAACTCTGCGCAAGGGTTCTTGACAAACTCATAAAGCAAGGCACCTTCTTCAAGGACAGGAAAAGGGCAAAATTAGTATTAATCGAAAAATCTACCTAAAAGAACAAAGACAAGGCATATCGACCCATATGTCTACTAAACCCACTAGGAAAGCTGTAAGAGCACGTCTTCAACACAAGACTTACAAAGAAACTAGACAGAAATAGAGGCCTGAGTAAAAACCAACACGAGTTCAGAGGAGGCACTGGATGCACTTAGACATGTTAAGGAAGCAGTAGAGCAAGTAGCTGAACACCCTACACACAAATTTGCGGTGTTGATCACCTTTGATATAAAGAACGCGTTCAACTCGGTGCCCTGACTAATGGAAGAACCAGAAAGAAGGGGAATTTCTACATACAACAGAAAGATCTTATACTACTATCTACAGGATAAAATCATTGAATGCAGCTCCGGAGCAACTCTGAAAATAATTTGCGGGGTGCCTCAAAAGTCTGTCCTGGGTCCCACCCTGTAGAATATATATATTATGATAGTCTGCTGAGTGAACAGATGACACATGAAATTACCACAATAGCATATGCTGATGATTTAGCTATGGTTGTCAGAGGTAACAGTATAAAAAAAATAGATGAGAAGATAGAGTAGGCGTCCTATAAGATAAGAAAGTGGATAAAAAAATAGGTCTAAAACTGGCAACCCATAAAACGGAAGCTGTCGTCCTGGTGAGTCGAAGGAAGGACATCATAGTTGAAATCAACCTAGGGGATACAACAATCACATCCCAAAGCAGCATCAAACACCTAGGGATAAAGATAGGTAAAAATGAAATATGAGCCCTTATATAACAGAGGTAAAGCACTAAAACTTGTAATGGCTCTGCCACAAATCATGCCTAACGTAATGGGTCCAAAGGCAGAAAAACGTAATGAATGCAACGGTGGACTTAATACTGTTGTAGCCGTACCTATAGAAAGCTGCGGGAAAAAAAAGCAAAATAATACTAGAGCGGGCCAGAAAAAAAATGGCAATTAAAATAGCCAGTAGTACAGAACAGTTTTGTCTAAAGCTATACAAACAATAACGGGTACAATTCCATACACCTCCTTCTCCAAGAACGGGCCAATGGTAAAAGAAAACAACCAAAGGGGCTCAGGAAAGACAAGAGAGTGAAGACAATGAAAAAATGGGAAGCAGAATGGCAGTGCAAAGGTGACGTTGCCAGATAAACACAGACCCTCTTACCCTTGGTGACACCGTGGGTAAACAGAAAACATAGTAACTTAAATTACCATCTCATACAAATCATAACAAGCCATGGATGTTTTAGGTTATATTTAAAAAGAATGTGCCTAGCAGAACAGAACAAATGCCCTACTGGGGAAAGAAAGATGGTAAAGTGCTCTCGCTGGAAAAACACCAGAGAAGAGATGCAGCTTAAAGTCGGGAAAGAGATAACCGTAAACAACCTGATCTCACTTATGCTTGAAAGTGCATACAACTGGAGAGCCATTGATGAAGACATACGAAGAACAATGGCAACAAAAAAAAAAGAGGAGAAAGCAAAAGCAGAAAGTTAAGGATAGTAGGATGAATAGAAGGTGTCCAGACTGTTTGAGTAATACCACAACAGTAATCCCGCAAGACCTGGAGAGCACAGAGGTTTTATGGTTTTTAGTGGGTATACGGATAACCGGGAGCCCCACACAAAGTGCGTAAGGCATTTCCCCCTCAATAAAAAAACAAAAAACCTTTCCTTGATAAATACCTTTTTGGCGTTTCATCATAACTATGCGGACCGGCAGTGGTAACTGTTGATGATTTGCATGCTGTTGCTAAGAGCAATTGTTTGGAGGTGGCTAAAAACGCATTTGCATTCTTAATAGACAAAGAAGAAAACTTACCCTAAACCTTTTTCCGTTTCTGTTTTTGTTGTATGGTAAATCTTTTGAAATTTTTAGGTGCGGTGTTTGCAGCCTGCTGGTGAATAGGTTTGCCTTTTCTAATGCGGTTGAATTTTGCTTGGGAGCGTCGATAAAATCTTTTGCAGACATTTGGTTGTAGAAAATAGAATCATTCTTGTCTTCCAAAAAGATTCTACGGCTGGGCGTTTGAAGTTTAGAAAGTAGACTATTTTTTCAATTTCCATGTCTTGTTGATATTGGATGTTGAAATTTGGACGCTAGCAGAAAGTGCCATGGTTTTTATCCCTATATAGTAGCATTGGAGATTTAGATCTGAAAATCAAATTTAGATGCTATCATTTTCCTCATTTTCTGCACCTGGTTTTGTCAAGAATTTTTGCTCTTAATTTTGTCCTTTTTCTTCATTTGTTTCTTCAGTGCGAGGACGGTTTAATGTTCTTCTAATAAGTCATTGTGCTGCTGCTTTACAAGATTTTTCTAAAATAATTTATTGGTATTTTTTATTGTTTGTTGAGATTTGCTGGCTTTTCGGTTAGTTGCATACGGTTTGCTATTAATACCCAAACTGCTTGCTGTGGGATGTTTTGCAACCAAAAAAGTCTTTTATACGTGCACCGTTTTAATATACCGTTTGCCAAACCTATTCTAATCTATACAAAAAATGCGTTTCCTCCTTATGAATAGTAGAAACGCATTTGTTTTTATTTATGCAAAGTAAGTGTGTGTGTGGGCATAAATATATGGTGGGCTCATACAACAAATCCTAATAATCCAATTGCTATTATAGCGTAAATTATTCCTAAAGCTCCAAATGTTTTTTTTTGTTCTTCTTTCTTGACAAATAATATAAAAAATTATTCCACTTTGCAACGAGGTAAAAGCATTTGTTTAATTTTTTTTAAACAAAATTAAAAAAAAACGTTATAAGTATTAGCATGCTCTACAAATTTGATAAATGAAATTTTTTTGATATGTATTACGAGAAAGAAAAAAACAAAAAAAAAACGGGTTTAATCTAATAAAAATTATATGGTTACAACTTTTGTATAACGTCGGGAGCTTTCTTTGCTTTTTTGAGATGGCAGAGAAAACTCATAGAACATCTTGGTTAACAATTTGAGGTTAAGCTTTTCAACCACTTCTTACGCAATATAAAAAAATTTGCACTTTTAATTTATTTGTATTAATTTGCTTATTTTTTGGACATACTAAAAATCAATATCACCAGCATAACAAATAAATGTGTTTAGCATTTAGACAGACTTCAAAAAAGTTTTTACTAGTTAGTTTTTAGTTGGGCAAAAACTACACAAATCTGCATCTCTTAACTAATTTAAGCTTGTTTAAAAAAAAGAAAAATTTTTATGTGTAAAATTGTTACTTGTCATTCACATTCAATACTAGTTAGTTACTCGACCAGCTTCATTTTATAAAAACAAGAAAAAACATCGTTGAAAACTGCATTCTAAAAGCAAAAAACTGATATCAAATAGTACAAATAGTAATACACCTAAAAGATATAGTAAAACTAGCTCATATACAGGCTGTTTACTAAACATGCAACACAAATAAGACGTTATTTCTAAAACTGTTTGGCAGTCAATAAGAAAAGATTAACATTGTGGTTAATAAAATATTGTTTTGTACTTTTATCGCCCTGTGTGTTTGCAGCAAAACAAACAATAATCTTAAAATAACTCCAAAAATAGCCCTTTTAATTTGTACCGCTTGTTTAGTAAAAATCTTTTATAATGATGCAACACTATTACCAATACGTACAAACATCAAAACAATTAAAATAAATTTTATATTTATTTTACAAACAAAATTGAGCAATTTTCTATTACATTTATAGCAAAATTTGTAACAGTTCTAGAACTCTTAACATCTCATCTCATCACTCATCACATTTATTTCATAAAATGATATAATTGTTAAACGTAAAACACTTTTCTCTACTTGAGATTTTTTTACTCTAAAATCAATTATGAATGTTTTCAAGAAACATTCTAGAACATAAATTCCGTTAATTTCATTTCTAGTCCCGTCGTATTTTACATTATTATTTTTAATAGTCCTTCAAAATATAATTATTAAATAAAAAATATACCTTCGTTTTTCATTTACGCATGATTTATTACATATACCCAACATTTAATATTTCTACATTGTGACATGTGGTTTTGTTATAATGAGTGTACATTTTAAGAAATAATATTTCATATCTTTTCAAGTAGATTTTTTCCGCATTTTATACAAATTGTCATATAATATTTTAATTGTACCAATGTAACAAAATTTGAAGAAAGCTTTTAACAAAAAAAATTAAAAAATGGATAAGTAATGCAAATTATAGAAATGATTTTTATAAAGAGTCTTAGTAGGAACAAGATTTTTATTATAAAAAGTTAGAAAAAGCTATATCATAAATGTAAATGAGTTTAAAGTTGAAAGCATGTGAATTTTCCTGGATGCAGGCACATATAAAGTAAGGCAAATAATAAAAAAGAAAAACACCAGCACTTTTGTACAAAAAATAACATGACGAGTATACTTATATAATTACATATACGAAATGGAATTAAGTTAGAAAATGTAGCCGCTTCGGTAATTAATGACATTAAATGTGGTAGTGGAGCGACATGTGTCAATATTTGATACATCCGGGATATGAGCCACACAACATATTGGTTTTAAATGTGATAGAACCTGCACCGGAAGTCAAGTATCAAACAGCAAAGAGCTCATCACACTTCCGAAATACACCTTAATTTGTAAATAATGTCAACAAGATACTATAAATAGATAAAAATATCAATTTAACTATCTGTAAAATAATAATATAAAGATTACGTGGCTTATAATTCGCCACTTGGTGGTCATTAATCCGTATTTGCGAATACTCCCCTGATTTAATTCGAGTAGTAGATCGTAAAAGCGATATATTTGTGTAATAAAGTAGGGTTGAAATTTAAATTAATGCCGGTAGTGGCAAAGTAAAGTCGTTTTTATGATTCAAAGTTTTCCCGTTAAACATAGCTAAATAGTTTAACGTGCTAACCGGATATTGGTTTATATTATATCATACCACAAAAATATAATATTGCAGCCACCTTTTCATCCATCAATCATAATTAGCCGTTGCCAATTTGCCTGCCATAATGCGCATCATCAATATTAATCACAAATTATTCTTAATATCAATTAAAGGTTATTAGATAACATTGTTGGAATTTGGATGCACTGATTATATCAATTTGTAATTACATATTTTATGCTCTGTGTTAGTTGCATATCAATCAACAAGGATTAATAGTTCCTTAATATTTCGTAATTGAAATGTACTCATGTTGCCTATATGTATGCAATTACTTAGCGAGATGCTTTATCAGTGCCATGCATTAACAATGTTTTTATTTTACAAACACACAACGTAACTACTACAATATTCCAACCACAACAAGGATAGTAAACTAGTTGATAGTTTTAGGTATTGCATCTTTTATGTAGATCAATTTCAACTAAAGGTGCATAATCGAAAGAATATAGGAAAAATTTGAATAAAGAACACAAAATGCAGGAATATCGAATATATATATATATATATATATATATATATATATATATATATATATATGTTTCCGGCGACAGGATTGTGAGACCAATTGTGCCTCAAATCGCAGGATAGTGAGACCTTTTGGATAGTGAGACCTGGTCTCATAAGCAACGCTTCAAATCACAGGATAGTGAGACCAATTTCAATAATGTGAAGTTGTCGACAAAGCGTATATCCATAGCGGCAAGAATTTCGCGGTTAGCATTATGAGACCAGGCGATAGACTGTGACTTTCACACATTTATTTGATCTCTAGAAAATTATAAAAGCATTTTGAATGACAATGTTAATAAATAAAATCGTATTTTAATAAAATATTGCTTAAATGTAATATAAGTATCAAATAAGAGCAAATATAATAACATACAATTATTGTAGAGTACCCCAGAAGATTGTACCCTATCGTCCCCTGCAATGCAAATTAAGGGTACAAATATTGCATAAATGTAATATGGATATCAAATGAAAGCCAATACGGTAACAAACATTTATTTTAAAGTACCACAGAAGATTGTACCCTATTGCCCCCTTGCTAACCAAATTAAGGGTCCAAATATTATACCAATGTAATATGGGTATCAAATGAAAGCAAATAAAGTTAACTTATAACTGTTTTATAGTGCCCCAAAACATTGTACCCTATTGCCCCCTTGCTAACAATATTAAGGGTACAAATACTGCACAATTGTAATATGGGTATCAAATGAAAGCAAATAAGGTAACATACAACTATTTTATAGTGCCGCAAAACATTATATCATTTTGCCCCTTTGCTAACTAAATTAAGGGTACAAATATTGCATAAATGTAATATGGATATCAAATAAAAGCAAATACTGTAACAAACATTTATTTTAATTTACCACAGAAGATTGTACCCTATTGCCCCCTTGCTAACCAAATTAAGGGTACAAATATTATACAAATGTAATATGGGTATCAAATAAAAGTAAATAAGGTAACTTATAACTGTTTTATAGTGCCCCAGAACATTGTACCCTATTGCCCTCTTGCTAACCAAATTAAGGGTCCAAATATTATACCAATGTAATATGGGTATCAAATGAAAGCAAATAAGGTAACTTATAACTGTTTTATAGTGCCCCAGAACATTGTACCCTATTGCCCCCTTGCTAACAATATTAAGGGTACAAATACTGCACAATTGTAATATGGGTATCAAATGAAAGCAAATAAGGAAACATACAACTATTTTATAGTGCCGCAAAACATTATATCATTTTGCCCCTTTGCTAACTAAATTAAGGGTACAAATATTGCATAAATGTAATATGGATATCAAATGAAAGCAAATACGGAAACAAACATTTATTTTAATTTACCACAGAAGATTGTACCCTATTGCCCCCTTGCTAACCAAATTAAGGGTCCAAATATTATACAAATGTAATATGGGTATCAAATAAAAGTAAATAAGGTAACTTATAACTGTTTTATAGTGCCCCAGAACATTGTACCCTACCCTTGCTAACCATATTAAGGGTACAAATACTGCACAATTGTAATATGGGTATCAAATGAAAGCAAATAAGGTAACATACAACTATTTTATAGTGCCGCAAAACATTATACCAAATTGCCCCTTTGCTAACTAAATTAAGGGTACAAATATTGCATAAATGTAATATGGATATCAAATGAAAGCAAATACGGTAACAAACAATTATTTTAATTTACCACGGAAGATTGTACCCTATTGCCACCTTGCTAACCAAATTAAGGGCCCAAATATTATACAAATGTAATATGGGTATCAAATGAAAGCAAATAAGGTAACTTATAACTGTTTTATTGTGCCCCAGAACATTGTACCCTATTGCCCCCTTGCTAACCATATTAAGGGTACAAATACTGCACAATTGTAATATGGGTATAAAATGAAAACAAATAAGGTAACATACAACCATTTTATAGTGCCGCAAAACATTATCCCATTAAGCCCCTTTGCTAACTAAATTAAGGGTACAAATATTGCATAAATGTAATATGGATATCAAATGAAAGCAAATACGGTAACAATCATTTATTTTAATTTACCACAGAAGATTGTACCCTATTGCCCCCTTGCTAACCAAATTAAGGGTCCAAATATTATACAAATGTAATATGGGTATCAAATAAAAGTAAATAAGGTAACTTATAACTGTTTTATTGTGCCCCAGAACATTGTACCCTATTGCCCCCTTGCTAACCATATTAAGGGTACAAATACTGCACAATTGTAATTTGGGTATCAAATGAAAGCAAATAAGGTAACATACAACTATTTTATAGTGCCGCAAAACATTATACCATTTTGCCCCTTTGCTAACTAAATTAAGGGTACAAATATTGCATAAATGTAATATGGATATCAAATGAAAGCAAATACGGTAACAAACATTTATTTTAATGTACCACAGAAGATTGTACCCTATTGCCCCCTTGCTAACCAAATTAAGGGTCCAAATATTATACCAATGTAATATGGGTATCAAATGAAAGCAAATAAGGTAACTTATAACTGTTTTATAGTGCCCCAGAACATTGTACCCTATTGCCCCCTTGCTAACAATATTAAGGGTACAAATAAGTGGTTGAGTATGGAAAGCAGACGTAAACTTCACTCCGCTTGCTTCTATTATAAAATCATAAACACAAAATGTCCACCCTATCTTTCTGAAAAAATTCGGTATAGAAGTGATATTCATAGCATTAATATCAGAAGTAAAGGCTTATTATCTATACCTAAGCACAAATTACAAATCTTTAAACGGTGCTTTTCCTATACGATTGTCAATTTCATGAATAGTATATGTTTTCGATATAATGGTTTTAGTGATTTTAAAATGAAATATAAAAATTTGCTACTTCAAATCAATTAATGTGTGTTTTTGTATGTAATTGTGTCTCTGTAGTTATATTATATTAAATTTCAGTTAACGTTAAAATTGTTATATTTCTTTAAGTTTTAGTTTAATTAGACTAGTTACAGGGCTTAGAGGAAGACCAGTCTCAATATTTGGTGGTGACATCAAATACTGCGAATGATCTAAGCCCTTTTGACCATTGTAAAATTTTATAGTTCTTAGGTATATTGTAATGAATACATGTTCTTTTCTTTTATATTTTACTTGCAATGTGTCAATAAATGATTTATTATTATTATTATTATTATTATTAAAAAAATACTGCACAATTGTAATATGGGTATCAAATGAAAGCAAATAATGTAACATACAACTATTTTATAGTGCCGCAAAACATTATACCATTTTGCCCCTTTGCTAACTAAATTAAGGGTACAAATATTGCATAAATGTAATATGGATATCAAATAAAAGCAAATACGGTAACAAACATTTATTTTATCTTACAACAGAAGATTGTACCCTATTGCCCCCTTGCTAACCATATTAAGGGTACAAATACTGCACAATTGTAATATGGGTATCAAATGAAAGCAAATAAGGTAACATACAACTATTTTATAGTGCCGCAAAACATTATACCATTTTGCCCCTTTGCTAACTAAATTAAGGGTACAAATATTGCATAAATGTAATATGGATATCAAATGAAAGCAAATACGGTAACAAACATTTATTTTAATTTACAACAAAAGATTGTACCCTATTGCCCCCTTGCTAACCAAATTAAAAGTCCAAATATTATACAAATGTAATATGGGTATCAAATGAAAGCAAATAAGGTAACTTATAACTGTTTTATAGTGCCCCAGAACATTGTACCCTATTGCCCCCTTGCTAACCATATTAAGGGTACAAATACAGCACAATTGTAATATGGGTATCAAATGAAAACAAATAAGGTAACATACAACTATTTTATAGTGCCGCAAAACATTATACCATTTTGCCCCTTTGCTAACTAAATTAAGGGTACAAATATTGCATAAATGTAATATGGATATCAAATGAAAGCAAATACGGTAACAAACATTTATTTTAATTTACAACAGAAGATTGTACCCTATTGCCCCCTTGCTAACCAAAATAAGGGTCCAAATATTATACAAATGTAATATGGGTATCAAATGAAAGCAAATAAGGTAACTTATAACTGTTTTATAGTTCCCCAGAACATTGTACCCTATTGCCCCCCTTGCTAACCATATTAAGGGTACAAATACTGCACAATTGTATTATGGGTATCAAATGAAAGCAAATAAGGTAACATACAACTATTTTATAGTGCCGCAAAACATTATACCATTTTGCCCCCTTGCTAACTAAATTAAGGGTACAAATATCGCACAAATGTAATATGGGTATCAAATAAAAACAAATAAGCATTGTATTATATTACCCCTATGCTAAATAAAATACAGGTACAAATACTGCACAAATGTAATATGGGTATCAAACGAAAGCAAATAAGCTAACACAACTATTTTATAGTGCTCCAAAACAATGTGCCTTATTACCCCCTTGCTAAACATAGTAGAGATACAAATCCTGCACAAATGTAATATTAGTATGAAATGAAAGAAAATAAAGTAACATACAACTATTTTATAGTGCTCTAAAAGATTGTACCCTATTGCCCCTTTACTAACCAAACTAAAAGTACAAATATTGCACAAATGTAATAAGGATATCAAGTAAAAGCAAATAAGGTATCTTACAACTGTTTTATAGTGCCCCAAAACAATGTACCTTATTACACTTATCCTAAAAATAAATAAGATACAAATACTGCACAAATGTAATATGGGTACTAAATGAAAGCAAATAAGTTAACATACAACTATTTTATTGTGCCGCAGAACATTGTACTCTATTGCCCCTTTGCTTACCAAATGAAGGGTACACATATTGCACAATGTAATATGGGTATCAAATAGAAGCAAATAAAGTAACTTACAACTATTTTATAGTGTCACAGAACATTAAACCTTATTACCCCCTGCTTATCAAAATAAAAGTACAAATACTGCACAAATGTAATATTGGTATCAAATAAAAGCAAATAAAGTAACTTACAAATATATTATAGTGCCTCAGAACATTGTAGCTATTGCCCCCTTGCTAACCAATTTATAGGTACAACTATTGCTCAAATGTAATATGGGTATTAAATGAAAGCAAATAAAGTAACTTACAACTATTTTATAGTGCCCCAGAACATTGTACCATAGTGCCCTTTTGCAAACTAAATTAAAAGTACTAATATTGCACAAATGTAATATAAGTACCAAACAAAAGCAAATAAGGTAATTAACTTTTTTATTTTACAGTGCCCCAAAACATTGTACTTTACTGCCTTCTTGCTACCTAAATTAAAGTTACAAATATCGCACAATAGTAATGTGGGTATCAAATGAAAGCAAATAAGCTAACTATTTTATAATGCCTCAGGAACATTGTACCTTATTGCCCTCTTGTTAACCTATTAAGGGTACACATATTGCTCAAATGTAGTATGGGTGTCAAATAAAAGCAAATAAAGTAACTTACAACTATTTTATAGTGCCTCAAAACATTGTATTTTATAATCACACTGCTAAACAAAATAAAAGTAAAAATACTGCACAAATTAAATTTGGATATCAAATGAGAGCAAATATGGTAATATACAACTATTTTATAGTGACCAAAAGATTGTACCGTATTGCCAAAAGTAACATGTGTAACAATAAAAAGATAATAAGGTAACTTACAATTATTTTATAGTGCCCTTCTTGCTAATTAAATTAAGGGCACACATTTTGCACAAATGTATTATAAGTATCAATTGAAAGTGAATAAGCGAACTTATATTTATTTTATTGTGCTCTAGAACAATGTATTATAGTGCCCTCTTGCCAACTAAAATTAGGGTATAAATATCACACAAATGTAATATGGGTATCAAATAAAAGCAAATAAGGTAACTTACAACTATTTTATAGTGTTCCAGAATATTGTACTTTATTACCTCTTGCTAAACAAAATAATGGTACAATTACTGCACAAATGTAATATGGGTATTAAATAAAAGCACATAAAGTAACTTACAACTATTTTATAGTGGCCTAGAACCTTGTACCTTAGTACCCCTTGCTATACAATACAAGAGGTACAAATATTGCACAGGTGTAATATAGGTATTAAATAAAAGCAAATAAAGTAACTTACAACTAATTTATAGTGCCCCAGAACATTATACCCTATTACCCCATGCTAAACAAAACAAAGGTACAAGTATTGCACAAATGTGATGAGTATCAAATGAAAGCAAATAAAGTAACGTACAACTATTTTATAGTGTCTTAGAACATTGTCTCTATTGCCTCTTTAGTAAACAAATTAAAGGTGCACATATCAAATATAATATTGGTATCAAGTGAACGTAAATAAGGTATTATATAACTATTATAGTGCCTCAGAACATTGTACTCTATCGCACTCCTGCTAACAGATTGAGTATCAAATGGCAACAAGTATAGTAACATAAATATACAAGGTTGGGTAAATGTATGGGAACACTCGATTATTGGTTTCATTTTTAGTTTTTGTAATAAATGACATTAATAAAAGTTTTTGTAGAAATTTTAATCTATATAGTGATGTATTTTGATTTTTAGTACAAGCTCTATTTTACGAGGTATAATGTCACCATCAGTTTTTTTAAATGGATCACCCTGTATTTTAATTTATTTTTAGAAAGAGAATTTTTCAACAATTACTATGATATAAGGTTGTATGGGTTAACAACTGACGGTTTTTGAAATATTTATTAAAATAATTAAACAAAATGTAATAGATTATGTTCTTTTTACCATAGCAACAAGTAAAAACATATATTGTTATTTTGTTATTATCAATACAATTAAAAAAAAATGTAAAAATAAATGAATATTTGAAGCAAAAAGTCAACTACAATTAAATATGCTTATTATTATTACTAAAAATCATTTAAAACGTACTGTATTTTGTTTTATTATTTTATTGAATATTTCAAAAACCGTAAGTATTTGTAATTGTTCTAACAAAAAAAACTATACTGGGTATTCCATTTAAAAGAACTGATAATGACGATATATCACGCGAAACAAAGCATGCATTCAAAATCAAAATACGTCACTGTATAGATTAAAAAATATACAAAAACTTTTATTAGTCATTTTTGAAATAAATTAAAAATGCAGTCAGAAATAGGGTGTTTCCATACATTTACCCAACCCTGTATAATATTCCAAAACACTGTACCCTATCGTCCCCCTTGTTAAACAATTTCAGGATATAAATAATGCTTCAAATGAGAGCAAACATATTACATGGTATGTATAATTATTTTATAGTAACAAACTGTACCCCCATGTAATTCAATGAAGAGTTCTGGTAGAAGACAAATAAATTATAGGTGTCAGATGACAAAAATTATAACTATAACTACAATAGCATCATAATTGAGCAAGCTAAATATCAATTCAATTGATTCTAACATTATTATTATAAATAATGACTGATTCCATTTTGCAATCGTTAGATTGAATTTGAATAAATTATTAATTTATTTTATAATTATCATTGTAATTAACATTCTTAAAAACATATGTGTACTTATTTTATTTTGACTTTTATGTTTTGTATAATAATGTATTAACTGAGCCTACCGCCATAAAAATTTAGGATAATTCGAAATCAATATGAAGATTGAGTACAATAATATCATAATTGAGCCGCCCGCAATATGAAATCTACAGTCCTGTGGTGTGAAAAATGAGTTTTGAGAGTCATCACTCCTGTGTTTTTATATGTTAGGACAACTGTAACTAACTTGATAATGTTATGATAAACTTAATTTGATCAAAAATATATTAATAAAATTTTAACTCTGAAAGAATAAATGTGAATTAGCACTATAGAATGTTTACAGCAAAGATTTTGTTATCACATTCATATTTTTCGGTTTTATGCAGCACGTACGCTTGCTTGTCCTTGCCACACTTAAAAGGCACAAAAGCATCAATAGAATACCCTTTTTTATACGCATTTATGTTTTTATTGCTTTCCGCTCTTACATTCCTAATTACGGAAATATTTTAAATGTTATATTATAGAAGAAATATGTAGAACAAAATAATTTCATTTTGTTTACTTATTGATTTAGTAGATATACAAAATTACAATTTTATTAGAAATATACAAATTTTATATTAGTATTTTATTTGAACACCGAAACCCATCGCGTCGAAACGCTTATAAAAAGTGTATTTTGCCAGGAACATGAGTAAACATTCAGACATGACCGGCGGAGTTTTTTTTTATTATAATTATTTCACTCAACAAATATTTCATTCAAAATAGAATTTATTTTTTAACATGAATGATTTTACTTTTTAATCTAATTAGAAATCTATAAAAAGATAAATGCTTACAAAATTGTTCCTCTCTAAACTGTAGCAAAGCCAATTACAAAAGAAATATAAATAGGGATTTTCATACATAACGATTTTAAATTATGTAAATTCATATTAGGGGCGGCTTAATTATTTATTATAATATGTTATAACATCTTCAGATCTAAATGAAATTTAATAAACATTGGTTTTAAGTATGCAAATTACAATGGTGATATAAGAATATCCCTTTAATAAATTTAGATAAAGGCAATAGGGTACAAAGTTATTAGTTTTATAAAAAATGTACAAATTTACATATTTACTCTAATTTGAAACTCATCTTACATATATATTTGAAAATTTGTGCGTTACATTTACCTTTAAATAATTAAACTCAAAAAACAATAAGGTAAAAAAAAATTAACATAATTGTACAAGATAACATTTGCTTTCATTTGACATCATTTGACTCATATTACATTAGTGTCATATTGTACTCTTAATTTGTTTTATCAGGAGATGATAAGCTACAATGTTCTACGGTACTATAAACTAATTGTATGTTACCATAACTTAACATATTACATTGATGCTATACTTGTACTCTTAATCTATTTAACAGGATAGAGGGCACAATTTGTGCCCTTAATTTGCTTAGCAGGGGGTACAACAGGGTATAATGTGTTTCGGTCTTGAAAATAATTTTATGTTACCTTATTAGCTTTCATATGATACCCATATTTAATTTATACAATATTTGTAGCCTTAATTTGTTTCGCAAGGGGGACAATATGGAACAATGTTATAGGGCACTATGAAATAGTTGTAAGTTACATTATTTGCTTTTATTTGATACTCATATTGAATTTGTTTAATATTTGTACCCTTATTTTGTTTAGCAGAGAATCAGTAGGGTACAATGTCCTGGGGTACACTACAATAATTCTATGTTACCATATTAACTTTCAGTTGATACACATATTACATTCAAGCAATATAAATATTTGTTATCATATCTTCTTTCATTTGATACCCATATTACATTTATGCAATATTTGTACCTTTAATTTGCTAAGCAGGAAGACAATAGAATACAATGTTTTGAGGTACATTACAATAATTGTTTGTTTTCATATTTGATTTTATTTGATATTATATTACATTTATGCAATATATAATTTGCTTAGCAGGGGGGACAATAGAGTACAATGTTTTGAGGTATTCTGAATTAAATGTTTTTTACTATGTTTGCTTTCAATTGATACCCATATTACAGTAATGATTTATTTGTACCCTTAATTTGCTTAGCAGGGGGGACAATTGGGTACAATGTTTTGAGGTATTCTACAGCAATTGTATGTTTTTATATTTGTTTGCATTTGATACCCATATTACATTTATGCAATATTTCTTCCCCTAATTTGCTTAGCAAGGAACACAATAGGGTACAATGTTTTGGAGTACTTTAAAATAAATGTTTGTTACTATATTTGCTTTCAATTGATTCCCATATTACAGTAATGCAATATGTGTACCTTTAATTTACTTAGCAGGGGAGACGATAAGGTACAATGTTTTGGGGGACTCTACAATAATTGTATGTTACGCTATTTGCTTTCATTTGGTACCCATAATACATTTATGCAATATTTGTACCCTTAATTTGCTTAGCATGGGGAACAATAGGGTACAATATTCTGGGGTCTTCTGAAATACATGTTTGTTACTATGTTTGCTTTTAATTGATACGCATATTACAGTAATGCAATATTTGTACCCTTAATTTGCTTAGCAGGGGGGACGATAGGGTACAATGTTTTGAAGTATACTACACCAATTGCATGTTTTTATATTTGCTTTTATTTGATACCCATATTACATTTATGCAATTATTGAACACTTAATTTGATTAGCACAGGGGATGATAGGGTACAATGTTTTAAGGTATTCTACATCAATTGTATGTTTTTGTATTTGCTTTCATTTGATACCCATATTACATGTATGCAATATTTCTACCACTAATTTGCTTAGCAAGGAACTCAATAAGGTACAATGTTTTGGGATACTTTAAAATAAATGTTTGTTACTATATTTGCTTTTAATTGATACCCATATTACAGTAATGCAATATGTGTACCTTTAATTTGCTTAGCAGGGGGAACGATAGGGTACAATGTTTTGGGGGACACTACAATAATTGTATGTTACGCTATTTGCTTTCATTTGGTACCCATAATACATTTATGCAATATTTGTACCCTTAATTTGCTTAGCATGGGGAACAATAGGGTACAATATTCTGGGGTATTCTGAAATACATGTTTGTTACTATGTTTGCTTTTAATTGATACGCATATTACAGTAATGCAATATTTGTACCCTTAATTTGCTTAGCAGGGGGGACGATAGGGTACAATGTTTTGAAGTATACTACACCAATTGCATGTTTTTATATTTGCTTTTATTTGATACCCATATTACATTTATGAAATATTTGTACCCCTAATTTGCTTAGCAGGGGGGACAATAGGGTACAATGTTCTGGGGTAGACTGAAATAAATGTTTGTTACTATATTTGTTTTTAATTGATACCCATATTACAATAATGCAATTCTTATTTTGCTTAGCAGAGGGGATGATAGGGTACAATATTTTGAAGTATTCTACATCAATTGTATGTTTTTGTATTTGCTTTCATTTGATACCCATATTACACTTAAGCAATATTTGAACCCCTAATTTGCTTAGCAGAGGGGACAATGGCGTACAATGTTTTGGGATACTCTACAATAATTGTATGTTACCATATTTGTTCTCATTTGTTACCCATATTACATTTACGCAATATTTGTACCACTAATATGCTTAGCAGGGGGGACGATAGAGTACAATGTTCTAGGGTACTTTAAAATAAATGTTTGTTATCATATTTGCTCTCAATTAATACCCATATTACATTTATGCAATAGTTGTATCTAGAATTTGGTTAGCAGGGGGGACGATAGAGTACATTGTTTTGGGGAATTCTACACCAATTGTATGTTTTTATATTTGCTATCATTTGATACACATATTACATTTATGCAATATTAGTACCCCTATTTTGCTTAGCAGGGTGGACAATGGGGTACAATGTTTTGGGGTACTTTACAATATTTGTATGTTACCATATTTGTTTTTATTTGTTACCCATATTACATTTACGCAATATTGGTACCCTTAATTTGCTTAGCAGGGGGGACAATAAAGTACAATGTTTTAGGGTACTTTGAAACAAATGTTTGTTACTATATTTGCTTTCAATTGATACCTATACTACAGTAATGCAATATTTGTACCATAATTTGCTTAGCAGGGGAAACGATAGTGTACAATGTTTTGGAGGACTGTACAATAAATGTATGTTACCATATTTGCTTTTATTTGGTACCCATATTACATTTAAGCAATATTTGTACCCTTAATTTGCTTAGCAGGGGGACAACAGGGTATAATGTTCTGGGGTACTTTGAAATAGATATTTGTTACTATATTTGTTTTCAATTGATACCTATATTACAGTAATGCAATATTTGTACCTTTAATTTGCTTAGCAGGGGCGGGGGGATAAGGTACAATATTTTGGGGTATTCTAGAATAATTGTATGTTACCGTATTTGCTTTTATTTGATACCCATATTACATTTAAGCAATATTTGTACCTTTAATTTGCTTAGCAGGGGGGCACGATAGGGTACAATGTTTTGAGTTATTCTACATCAATTGTATGTTTTTATGTTTGCTTTCATTTGATACCCATATTACATTTATGTAATAATTGTACCCCTAGTTTGCTTAGCAGGGGGACAATGGGGTACAATGTTTTGGGGTACTCTACAATAATTGTATGTTACCATATTTGTTTTCATTTGTTACCCATATTACATTTACGCAATATTGGTACCCTTAATTTGCTTAGCAGGGGGGACAATAAAGTACAATGTTTTTGGGTACTTTGAAACAAATGTTTGTTACTATATTTGCTTTCAATTGATACCTATACTACAGTAATGCAATATTTGTACCATAATTTGCTTAGCAGGGGAAACGATAGTGTACAATGTTTTGGAGGACTGTACAATAAATGTATGTTACCATATTTGCTTTTATTTGGTACCCATATTACATTTAAGCAATATTTGTACCCTTAATTTGCTTAGCAGGGGGACAACAGGGTATAATGTTCTGGGGTACTTTGAAATAGATATTTGTTACTATATTTGTTTTCAATTGATACCTATATTACAGTAATGCAATATTTGTACCTTTAATTTGCTTAGCAGGGGCGGGGGGATAAGGTACAATGTTTTGGGGTATTCTAAAATAATTGTATGTTACCGTATTTGCTTTTATTTGATACCCATATTACATTTAAGCAATATTTGTACCTTTAATTTGCTTAGCAGGGGGGCACGATAGGGTACAATGTTTTGAGTTATTCTACATCAATTGTATGTTTTTATGTTTGCTTTCATTTGATACCCATATTACATTTATGTAATAATTGTACCCCTAGTTTGCTTAGCAGGGGGACAATGGGGTACAATGTTTTGGGGTACTCTACAATAATTGTATGTTACCATATTTGTTTTCATTTGTTACCCATATTACATTTACGCAATATTGGTACCCTTAATTTGCTTAGCAGGGGGGACAATAAAGTACAATGTTTTTGGGTACTTTGAAACAAATGTTTGTTACTATATTTGCTTTCAATTGATACCTATACTACAGTAATGCAATATTTGTACCATAATTTGCTTAGCAGGGGAAACGATAGTGTACAATGTTTTGGAGGACTGTACAATAAATGTATGTTACCATATTTGCTTTTATTTGGTACCCATATTACATTTAAGCAATATTTGTACCCTTAATTTGCTTAGCAGGGGGGACAATGGGGTACAATGTGTTGGGGTACTTTAAAATAAATTTTTGTTACTAAATTTGCTTTCAATTGTTACCCATATTACAGTAAGGCAATATTTGTACCTTTAATTTGCTTAGCAGGGGGGGCGATAGGGTACAATGTTTTGGGGTACTCTACAATAATTGTATGTTACAGTATTTGCTTTTATTTGATACCTATATTACATTTGTGCGATAATTGTACTCTTATGCTTATATTTGGTTGGTGCAATGTTTAGGAAGGAGCAGGGGGATTACATTAAATTTATACTGTTTGAAAGTACTAAAAATATTTATACAAATTTCTATTTTGTTCTTATTTGATTACTATAGTACATTTGTAAAATAAGTTTACTTAAAATTCATTTAGTTCAAGGGTTTGAAATCAAATTTTAGGGCTACTACGTAATTTTTGTATGAGTTACAAATTTGTTTTAATTTATTACCTTTATTACATGTTACCCTAATTTATTTGAAATCATTCGAATAGGTTTAGCCATTTATTTTAATTATAAAATATAGAGTAACATTCTAATATTGGCTTATTATTGCGGCAAATGCTTATGAGACCAAGCGGCATGCTTATGAGACCAGCGAGAAGGTTAGTGAGACCAGCGGCAATGGTCTCATAATTCCTTGGTCTCATAAACCCTTATATATCAATAATGATATATATATATATATATCGATGGTAGAAACACTCAAATGTTATATCAATCAATATAACTAATAAAATACATAATAAAATTTTTATCCTAAAGTAAAACCAATCCAACAATGCAAAAAAATAATTAACATTAAATCAAAAATAATGTTGAATGAAATAAATTACTTTCTTTCAAGTTATATTAACGTAAACTATTTTTTAAAATTATCCTAAAAAGATGCAAAAGCAGACAAAAATTAGATATACTCTGAAAGAGTTTACTGCATACAGGGAGATCCATAGTTAAACTCTCAAATGTTCAAGGCTGATATACTATAATATATATATATATGTATATTAGACTGGTTCTTAATTTTTTGTTTGTTGAATTTGTTTGGCTACATCCCCAGAAAATAATCTTTACGCAAAAAAGTAAACCATGTCAAATTTCAGTCCTTAAAAATCAAATAAAATTTTAAAAGTAAACCCATGATCTTACTCAAAAAACATTATTAGAATGTTACAAATTTGACAAAATAAAAAAAAAATACGTACAATACGTCATTTTAAAAGTTTCCTAAATATAAAAAAAATATATAGACCTAATAATTTTTGTTTACAAGTCTAATTTTATGTATTTAAAAAAAATAATAAAAATATGTTAATTTAAAAAAAATGAAATAGAGTATATTGATGTAAAGTTTTGTGTGGAACCTAATTAACAACTATTCAGTTGCTTTTTAGGGACCCAAGGTATGATTTAAAAATATACTATTAATTAAAAGTGAATGCTCGGAGTGGTGGTTGGGTAGTTAAGTGTTTGCTGTATTAGTTATTATTAAAAATAAATAACACATATCTTTTCTCATCCTTTGCAGTTTTTTAAGCTAAAGTAGCTAAATAATCAGATATGCAATTATTTAAAATCATATTTCTAGTATATTCCGTACCAAAACAATGTCTATTCTAATCTATATACAATTTTGTTTTCGTTCACCAATCTTTTTATTGGTAAACTTTTCTATATATCGTATTTTTAGTATACGTTTGAAATACTACAATTCATTTTTTTTAATATTGTAGATTTTTTTATATTTTAATATAATATAATAAAAAACATTTTTTTACAATTATTAAAATATTAAATTTAAATAAAAATCAACCCTTTATGTTTTATTCATACTGTAATTATATTTTGTTTGAATATTTACATCAAAAATTTTAATACATTAAACTTTTTTAATACATTTACTTTAAACAAATTCAATTTCTAATCAAAGTTTTTCTGAGCCAAACAAATTTAATTAATATGTCTTCTATAACATGTTCAATATATATTCTTGGTAACGAATTAAGTTAATTAATATAGGTGTCAATAGTTGCAAACAATTTGAACTACAATAGTCGACAATTTATGTGTGAATATATACAATAACTAAGCCTCTGGCTATCCACTAAATGCTTACAATCCATCTAATCATCTAATTCAAGGGACGGAACAATGAGCCGTGAAATGGTCTTGGTTGTCCTATATATATACATTTTATTCACACCTTTCATTAATTAATTTTAATGTAATTAATACATTAGGAGTAGAAGAACCTTGAACAAGAACTGTTTTAGTATTTATCTTGAATGTTATTTTATGTTATTTAATTATGAAATAAATGTTTACTAAAACATTATAAAATTATAAATACTGGTGCTTTTGAAGGTTTTGCACGATTTTATGTTTTATTAAAAACTGATAAACTCTATTTTAATAACCAAAAATGCTATTTATAATTTATAAAACTTTATACTAGTTTTCTATATAAATCAGAATGATAATGATAATTTTAGGTTACAATCTGTAGTATCTATAAACAAGCATTTTAAAAATTAATTGATTTGCAACATCTAATCATCATCTAATTTTGATAGGATTACAATCTGGCATATACTTCTCTGGGACAAGGATTTGTTGTTGACATACTTTAAAGATATCTAGAATTTCACGGTTGCTCAAACTTTTTTCTGGGTAACTTTTGTTTATTAATTTATAATGTACCCCTAAAAGCACTAAATTACACTTTTTGATAAACAGCCAACAGTCCAACATGCCGTATACGGTCCGTGTGCGAAGCACAATATTAAAGCACACAAATAGCTCTATTCAGTTTTCTAGTTGTCTACAAGCCATCAACGTTGACTAAAACTGCACTTTTTGACTGTTTTGCAGTTAACCAACAACAGACTTTGAATCTAGACGACTCCGCTAGCATGCTCAACTAGACGTCTACGCCAAGACATCACCTGCCATCTTTTAGACTATTTTTGAACTCATAGATTGTGGATACTTTCAAAACTCCAGTCTACAACCGCTTTTGTAGTGAGGCATTTGAAACAAAAAAGCTTGAAAACACAATTAGATTATCTAGATACTTCAAAAAAATACAATAACAATGATATCAAGATTTTTGCTGACAAATTTCTTTAAAGTTGATTGCTATAACAAACCAACAAAAAAAAAACACTAAAAAAACAGATATAAAATAATTAAATAACGCGCAAACTCATCTAACTTGATTTTGTAAAGGTTTTTCGAACACTGCATAGTACTTTTGGAATGCATACAATAGCTATCTTTATAAACTATTGGACTACATAACATTTTTGGAACACAACAGCTATTTTTATAGACTATACCAAATTATTACAAAATTTGATATACGTTCAATATCAAAATTTGTAATAATTTGGCAATGACAATGACCAATGACCTGCAAACTGGACCAGAACTACTTGGTTTTATATTATGCAAATATTGTATGCTTGCTGTATGCAAACTATATTTTAACTATCTTCTATTTTGTCATTGGACTAACAACGCACTTTGGTATTAGTCAACAACTCCAAAAATAGCTACCCGTCATCTACGCTGAAACACTACTACCAAATTCTGAGACCATTCTTGTGCTTTACTAAATTGTGGGTACCTGTAAACTTGTAGCTAACAACGACTCACGTGGTAGCCATTCAAACTCAGATTAGACAAAAGCACTGTGATCATCAAGATCTACCAAATATAACCATTTTGAGATTAGTTTCAATGAGAAACCATTGAACAAAGATAGATTGTCACTAAGAAGACGGATATCATACATAACTTCACAAAACCAAAAAACAATTAGATGACGTACCTCCTCAACCACGTAATCTTAAACTCTGACTTTTGGGCAAATGGCCAGATTGTGAATAACCAGGCGAGAAAGTGCATTAACAATAACGTAAAAAACAATGATTTTGTCAGCTTTTCTATTTGAAAACTGAACAATATTACTAGCAATGCAGATAGCATTGACAATTATTTGCTTAAAAACTTTTTAGGAAAACACGCTAATAAAGTCATAAACAACTTTTGGGGGTATAACAAGATTACTATAATTTGATAATAATAAGATGTGACAAAACTTGCCAGCAACGTAGTATACAAATATTATCTATCCTACAAACCGCAATTTTTTTTTTTCAAAACATGGCGTCAAACTGCAAAAAAAGTAGAAAACCAATGTATTTAAGGAAATACGTAACAGAAGTTGTTACAATCTATAACCACTTGTTGAATAAAATGACCCTCATACAAAAGGCTAAATATAAACTAAGATATCAAAAACTATTTACCATTTTACAAAACAAAATGATGATTTGATGACATTGAAGTCTATCTCATTTGATTTTATACAGGTTTTTTTATTATAGCAAAAATACCAATGGTTTGGCTGCCAATCACAATAACAATGATTAGCAAATTAAACAAGGTTTGCAACAGTTGTTAAAAAGTTTTCTAAAAAAGTGTTATCGTACTACTTTTTGAGGTACAACAGGTCTACCAAGATCTTGTTACAAAACTAAGCCAACAGATTTTGGCAATTTTTATTTCAAATTTCCATCAGTTGTAATAAGCTAAAAAAACTCAGCTTGGTAATAGCATCACAGCTAAGGTTTCACCTAACAGATTTTAATCAAATTTAAGAAACAAACAACCACAAGTAAGCAAGCTAGAACCAATACTCAACACTTAACATAACATAACCTAGCCTAACAGAAAACAAATTTTTCAATCAAATTTAGAAAAGAAACCAACATGGCCAACAAGTTAAAATCAATACCCAAACTTAACACTAATTTATCACCTTAAAGAAAAAAAAAACTTATTTTTTTGTTGTCATTCTCCAACAAGGACAGTTATCCATAATTCTGTCAAATAAATTGAAAAAATTGAAGAAAACCCAAAGAAGGTTACGCAAAAAGGGCCAAATTACACGTTGTTTGCTAGACAGCAATTACTTTGTTTTCACCACTTAAGATTGTATACTAAGCAAACGCTCTGAATTTCAATAAGAACGTAATACCCGTTTTACTGCATTTAAGTCTCATTAAGCCTTTTGTACCTTTTTTAGTTGTAAATCTCATTTTTCCGTTCCAGCACACAGCCAACTTATGTAGTTAATATAAGTTAGGACATTGTTTGGAAAAGTTTACCTTTCTCAACATAGACTTTCTTCCGTAGATAAGTGCTAGGAAGGTACACAGGTACATAGTATACGCTTGTTGTTTTGTTGTTCATTAAACATGTTTACATATTGGATTATTTTTTATTGTCAAGATCTCTGTTATGATTTGCTGTTTTTTTTTTTCAGGACAGTTGCAAGTTTTGGGATTTAGGGAAATTATTGCTTCTTTTGCCTGTCTACAACCCGGGTTGTTATGCCATCGTGCTTTAAATGCATTGTACTAAGTGGCGCAAAAGTCACCATCCTATCGGAAGATGCTATAAATTTTGCAAATAACGGTAAATGTCAGTTCTGCTTAGACATTTATGAAGTAAGCAGGTACTAAATGCACGTCAATAAAGCATGAATAACTGTTTTATTTTTTTGCGTAATAATTTGTCGGTGGTGTAGGCGCAGCGTGAATTTAGGAGTAGATTTCCCGATTTTCCGATTGTCCGACACCAACTGAGCAAACACTACGGCGTTTAGCTGCTTGCCTAAAAGAGTGTAGGTCAGCACAAGATTCTGTCAGGTCTGGGCGGCCCCAGAACAACCGTTTTGCTGAAAATATTGCAACTGTGGCTAAAGATGTCGCAGAAGACCTCAGAGTCCAGAACCACGCTATTGGGCATCAATCGGCGCTCTTTACAAAAAAATTTGGTAAAAAACTTGAAGATGTTCCCTTACAAAGTGCAGACAGCGCATTAGCTGCTAACTGCTGACTACCAATCAAACCATCCTGAATCTTCGGCAAAATCACCCTATTTAACCGTTCTAGACTTTTTTGTGGGGTTTCTTGAAGTCACGAATCTATGTCAACAAGCGTCAGACTTTTGAAACCCTGATAAAGAATATAAGTCAGGACCTATTGCCAAAAGTTCTGGCAAGACTGATGGAAAATCTTATAAATCGAGCCCGTATGGTCATCAATATCATTTTTCTACTTAATGAAAAAAAATTTAGACATCAAATAAACACAATTTAAAAGAAAACTGAAGTTTTTCATTTATTAAAAAAGTTAAAGTCAAACAACATTGGGTGACAACTTTTGCGCCACCTATTATGTATTTGCTTTTAGTATAGTATAAAAACTTTTTTGTGGTATTGCGGTCTAGGGTTCAGGCGCTCACATCTGAAAGGTTAATTGTTTGGGCGCCAATCTACCAGTTTTAATGTTACTTACTGTGTTGGAGAGATTTTTTATCCAGCGCAACTTAATGTTACTTGCGCAAATTGCAAATAGCTAAAAATGCTGCTTTACTGTTCGTTAGAATTTGCACATTTTTTTAAATAACTCCTTGGTTATTATTTTTCATTGGTTATTCCGGTTATTTTGACTTAGATAATATTTTTTGCTACTACTACTACTAGATTAAAAAAAAACTTCTTTTTCAGAGCTTGTTTTTATCTGTTCTTTGATTATGTTGTTCATGTGTGTACTCTTCCAATCAGTGTTTGTCGGCCGTTTTTGCAATTTGCCAAAACTTTATGAGAGTTTTGTCAAAACAAGAAAACTTTACACAGCTAATGTATCAACTAACGGAAGTATTTTAAACAAACTTAAAAAATGAGGTTCATTACCACGAAGGAAAGAAAACAATAACTACTTACTTTTTTACCCTCACCATTTACTTAAAGTCTAATCAAATAAGATAAAATTATTGCAAGTTTGAAGGCGGTTACCCAAACAGCGCCAAATTACATTCTTTTTCCGGACTCAGTGTCTTTACAAACCGTCAACATTAACCAAAATTAATTTTTTGATTATTTTGTTATTTGACCAACAACGAATTTTGGCTTTGGACGTCATGCCTACGCCAACAACTACTTTCAGAGCATTCTTAGAATTTATTAGATTGTGATTATTTGCAAACGTTTAGCTTGCAATCGCTAACGTAGGAAGTTGTTCAGCACAAAATAAGCAATAAAAAATACTACAATTATTTAGACCTACCGCAAAAACCAATAATATTGATGACTAATTGTTTGCCAACATTTTTTTTTTTTGAGGTTGATTGCAATTAAAGAAATACTTGGTAACAAAAAATGTTTTTTTAATACATTGCACAAAACTGCCAAAAAAAAAGGAGAAGTAGAAAACAGAAATTTTAAGAAAGTGTTTTTTCTTCCTGACCAAATTTGACGTAACAGAAATTGAACTTATAGCTACCTGTCAAGTAAAACAACAACAAACAGTTAAGCTGGTCAATAACTTTTACAGAAGATTGCCACTAAGAAGACAAAGGCCGTTGTACAAAACCAAAGACAATTAGATAACGTCAAAGTCTATTGATTCTAATCTTACTGAGGTTTTCTTTACTAAAGTAAGATTGCCCAATGACTTGTTCGGCAAACTGAACAACGCTTGCAACAATTGTTGGTTTTTTAAACACACCAAAAGAATTATGGTACAACTTAGATATTACAAGTTTTTTTTTTTAAATGACGATACTAAGGAAACATCAATTTTATTACAACTTTACAACGCTAAAACAACAAAAACTTTAGCACGGAAATAACATTACAACTGACGTTTTACTTAACAGAACAAAGATCTTTTAAACAAACTTGGAAAACAAGTAGCCAAGCCAACCAAATTGGAACTAATGCTCAAGTTTCCACTTAACCTAACCTTAAAAAAATTTCTTAATCAAACTTGGAAAACAAGCAAGCGTAATTAAGTAAGCTAGAACTAATACGCAAACTCAGCTGGTTTGTCACTGCCAGAAAAAAGAAAAGATAATTTATTTTTTTGCAGTCCGTCAATTGTGTCAAATAAATAAGGCAAATTAAAGCAAACGCGGTAAAGATTACCTAAAAAATGCCAAATTACACTTTTTGGTTAGACAACAATCACATTGTTTTTACTATCCTAGAGTTTGTACTGTAGTAAAAAAATAGATTGTTTTTGTTGTCTTGAAGATATCTTTAGACCAAAACCTGCATGTTTTGACTAAAACAGAAAAATCTGCTAGCACCAGCGGCCTGACGTAAACCCACTAGATTGTAAATGCTTGCAATACTTTGCAACCGCTTATGTAGTAAACTCTTCAACATAAAATAACTAGCAAACAATTTTGAAAACATCAAGATCTATTGCAGAAAACAATGACATAATAGTTTTGCCAAGAAAAGCCTTCTTGAGATTACAAAACCAATTAAAAAAAAATAAGCGTAACTATAAAGACGCAGACCACCTATCACTTTCCAAAAAAACACGTAACAGAAGTCATGTATATGTTTAAGAAGTAGATCAAAACTGCTACGGGTTTTCCAAAAAATGTCAAAACTTTCAATTAAGGGTTTTGTCAATCTTTTAAGCAGCGGTTTAACAACTCAAACCCAAACAATCAAAATGTAACAGGCAAATCCAGCTCTATCAACCTTTTAAACCGCCAACGGCTTAACAATCTAAACCCAAACAAACAAGTGCAGCCGGCAAATGAAGAAGCTTTTTTAAAACCCGGAGAAAAAAAAAAACAAATGACAATATATTGTTGCAAAAATTGTTATAATTATTAATTACATATTAGATAAAACAATTTGCAAACAACAAACGCTTTTAAGCCAACCCTAATCAACAGCCATAGCACAGAAAAACGTTGCAAAACTTTGGCAATTGCAACTTGTGTGGAAAGGTTTGCAGAACATTGGCAGTTGTAACAGGTTAAAAAAACTTTAGTTTTATTATAAGGCAAAATTGGCAATAAAGTTAGAGTAGACGTGCTATTTAACGGAAGAAGGATTCGTCACCGCCAAACAGATTAGAACCAATGAAACTACCGTATTCAAAAACTACCAAAGTTGCAGAGGAGAGAAAAGCAATCACATCTACCTTTTTGCGGTCAGCCTAACCTAACCTAACTACTTGGCTTAGTTTTATTGTTTACAAGTTATCAACACTAATCAAAAACCGCACTTTTTGATTGCTTAGTCGCTCAAGTAACAACAAAAATTGGTTTTTAGACAACCTTGATAGCATCAATGACTTGAAATCTGGCATACAGTAACTACAAGCATACTAAAAAATTAATTTTAGATCTATAGTAGACACTTGCAGGCTCTTAATTTGCATTTGTTTACAAAGTACGCTATTTACGTCAGTGCAAGTCGCAGTTATTTTGCCAATCTTAAGAAAAAGCAAAAACTCATAGGTCAAGCAATGTACTCTGACTTCATTACGACATTGCACTTTGTCGATACTTTTTTGAAGCACTTATCATTACTAATCAACTATTCTATAAGACAACGTAATACGTTGTTTATAAAATAATAAAATAATTTACTATGTTTATTATCACAAATTTATTTGTACGTATACATTACTAGTTTCTATAACTTATTACATCTGCAGAAGGCTCTAGTAGAGCCAAAACTAGTAATGTGTTTGTAAGAATAAGTTTGTGATAAAAAACTAAATTGTTTTATTATTTTATAGAATGGTATACGTTCAAAAACAGCAACTTTGAGCTGTCAAAATGTTTTAAATGTGACGTTACAGTGGGTTAAAAACAAAATAATCGTTTTTTATCTTAATTTAAATGATTAATATTAAGTTATAAAAATAATATTAAAATTCAGCTACATTTGTAAAATATGAATTAAATTATCTGCAGAAACGGATGATCTTTTCATCAAGACTCATTTTTAGAACTATTAATAACGTCTTGAATTATAATGTAAACAGTTTTGCAAATCAAATATTTGAAACAAAACAAATAATAATATGTGTATGCATAATATATATACTATACATAATAGCAATATTTGTTATGACTTTTAGTTATGATAAATGAAGATTTTATTATATATACATACATATATATGTTTGACGTCAATTAAAAAACAGGATGTAATGTAGGGGTATACAAAATTGTATAGCCCGACGCGTACACCATAATTTGCAAGCCGCTTATTCAGGCAACGTATTATCAATATGTTATTTATGCGGTGTTGTAAATAATATAATATTAATATGATGTACTATAAAATGAATATATAATTTGATAATTGTGTATAATAATAATAGATTGATTTATGGTTTGGAAAATGTGTGTGTGAATATAAGCGTCTTTGATTTATGGATTTGTTTGAATAAATTTAATTAGTCCGCAGATGATGATAATTAGTTTGGTGAGGGCGCAACGAAATGATTTAGTTAAAAGGGTCCGGGATCTGATCGCATCTAATATATTAGCTAGCGGATTTAATATGGGGGCCATTAATTAGAAGATATCTGAAAAAAATGTGTACCAAGCAAGGTTGTGTAACACGGTTATAAATGAATTACGTCTAGTTACATGAGATTTGTTAATCGTTGTCCTAAGGCACCGCAAAACATCTTACTTGAATGTTGAAACATTCATTTGTAACGGCGCTGTAACCCACATCGTGTCCCACAAAAACATCCTAATGTTCAACATTATCTCCAGATATTTAATTGTCTTGCCTCTCTCTCACCGGAGCTTATTTGCAGCGTCGCTATATCCGAGAGACCTTTAAAACGTCTCGAATAATTCACCTAATAATTACTTATTTATTCATACTGTACACATTAATTAATTAAGTTTACTCGTAAATATGTACGGTGTGGCTGTTACAATCAAATTTCCACATTCATTACCCTTTTAATTACTCCTCCAACATTACAATATCAAATCAAAAAATCATTAATTCACTATCAATTATCAATTCAAATCAGGAAACACAACATGTGCGTTTAATCATAACCCAATAATCTATGAATTATTGATACGTTTTGTAATCAATATTTTATACCAAATTAAATACCTGCATGTAATTCTTTATAATTATTTTGATAAAGGTTGAAAAGCAATAAGATTAAAAAATAAATTAACTGCATACTAGCTGCTTTAATCGATAGGGATTAATTTGTGGCTATTTGGGGCACTTTGAGCCGCCTTAATACAAGTACATGTCCATGTTCGGTACAGTTGTAGATTAACTTTTAAATACAAAATAACACTCAATTTATTTATTTGAAAATAAAATTAATGGAAGATCTGTATCAATGTTTATTTATGTTTATGAGAAGCCACTGGATGGGATAACAATGGGCAATTAGGTTTTGCAATCCTTATGACCGACAGAAATTAGGGTATTTACTGTCAGATCTTTAGGGTCGGGCAATCCAAGATGTGTGTGTATAATAAATTTGTGGCAAGGGTGACAGGTTTGATCAAATGTTTGAATAATAGATGGCTGGTAATATGTTATGATCCTTGATGGGGATAGATGAGCCGACCTTATTCAACTATGTAATATGTTAGTTCATGTTAGATTTGTAACCTAAAGGGTTTTATATTTCAGAATTTAAATAGTTGCAAATGTAATTTTACAATATGCGACCATATTCTCTTCCCGTTTCAATTAACTCGTTTAATTTATGAAATAATATAATGTTGAAAGAACATTGCTCTACACTAGACATATAAACAAACAATAAAATTAAACAGGACAGACTTGAATGGCAAATAGAATAAACGCGAGAGAAACTTTTGCTGGCCAACATAAAGTACCGGCTACTCTATTCCCAATGCGTTTCATACGACAAAAAGAATAACAAATTAAAACATCCAAACAATTCATTTGTGCGGATGTTCACATTTAAAGGAAACATTATATTGTGTAAATTGTTTAAATATCGTGCAAAACCACCAAATTCTCATTTAAATTTTAATAGCTTGTAAAATCGATATTTATTTGTATAGTTAAATCCGTGACTATATTTTTTGTAAATTATTTTATTTTAGCTTTCAACTATTTTTAATCCTCCTATTAATATTTACCTGTTTTATGATTGTTATTTATACGCTCATAAAAAATATTGAAACCATTATTTTGAAATGTTTTAATACCTTAAGATTAATTATTAATCCGAGTAGGGATAACATGGTAAACATTTGTAAACACAGACACAGATTCTAGTTGTATAGTTTGAAAGATGAAGCTGTTTGATGAAGTATTAGTTAACAAACAACGGAGCATGAGAGGTCAAACTACAATAAATTTGCTATTGTAATTTTAAGCTCAAATTATATTTATTGAAAATATATTATTTATTTAAAATAATATTAATAAATTGTTAAGGCAATATTTTGAGTGTTATAAAATTTTAATTAAGAGTTATTTAAAATTGTTTTTTTGCAATGTGTAGAGAATAAAAATTTCAGTGACACAAAATTTGATTATGTTAATTTGTTATTATAGTTTAATGGTAGAATCCTTGCATATCATGCAAGCAGTCCGGGGTTAACATTTAATTATAGTGCAATCTCAAGGTTTTAAATGTCAGTGCAAAAACATGTTCTTAACGGCTGTTACGTATAAAACTCCAATAGCCTCGGATGGCAGAAGCAATGGTGGGCAGTTGAGGCTAAATTTTTACGGTCTATTTGATAATGACATGGACTATTGATACGGTTAAATTGGCGGAACAAGGCCTTGCCTGTTCTACTAACCAATTTAATCAACCAAACATTGACATTGAATTAGATTGTGGCTTACAAGTTAATTTCTCTAATGTTTGTAGCCTAAAAAAGAATTTAAATTTTGTTTATCAACACCTCAAACATCGAAAACCCATATCTTGCTTCTAGCAGAAACTAAAGTAAACAATAAAGATCTAGTAGATTCCGATTATCATCTTGAACATTCATTTGCTGACTAACAAGGTGTTTGTGCCTAAATGCACAAACAACAAGCCTATTCTAGACTAGCAACGTACAAAATTCAAGGCATTGGTTATAATAGCATATTTCTTAAACTAAATCTTTTTGATAAGACTATTTTTGTAATTGGCATATACCGTTCTCCAAATATGACAACAACAAACTTTTTTGATAGCCTTTCTAAAAGTATTAACAAGCTTCTTCAAGGTAATTATAGAAAAGCTGAAATAATTTTGTTAAAAGATTTTAATGTACATAACACTGAATGGTTAAACCACTTATCTTTTAGAACACTATCCGGACAACAAGCCAACTTATTCAGCATCTCAGATATTTTTGTCGTGATAGACTTCTTAGTAAACCAAGATTATAAGATTTGTATTTTTCAACTATTCCAGAGATCACAACAACTAATGTTGAAACTGCTTTAAGAAATTTTTACCATTCACTTATTACTTATGTTGTTAAAACTTCTCTTCCTATTACTACTAAACCTAAACCGCGCCTTATCTATTATTATTTTAAGATAAACATAGTAAAAATGAAAGAACTTTTTAATCATTTTAATTTTGATACTCATTGCTTATATTCTAATGATCCACATATTGCAGCAAAAAATCTCACTAAAACTATTCAAAATGTCATCAAAAAATTTGTTTTGTTTTATGTTGTTAAATCAAAGTATTTGTTTTAAATTCAGACAAAACAAACAATAAATAAGAAGTAAAAAGCATTTAAAAAACACATTAGTTATCGTTCCAAACAGTCTAAAAAGGATTATAAGTTAACTTGTAATTATTGTGACAAACTAATACAAACTGAAAAAAAAGGATGGACAAAAACATATCTTATCAAATTTTTCAGCTTTCCATAACCAACAACAAATTTTATAACACAATAAATGCAAGGTAGTAAAAAAATTTTATTACTCTTTATTACCCCCTCTTTGGATTGATCAAAACAATCTAGTTACTAACAAAAACAAAAAAAACAGATATTTTTGTAAGTATAGATGAAATTTCACCTATTATTTTTCAAACAAATTAGCTCCCATTTTGACCAAAATATTTGCCATATTATTACAAGAATTAAACATTCCCAAATTGTTAGAAAATTGCATATGTTGTAAATGAGCTAAGTTGTAAAACAAATTTTGAATTGCCAGGCGTATTCAGGGCAAATTTGTTTAGCCCTTACAAAAATTGCAACATGGGAGAACAGGTCTGTTACAATTTTTAAATGTGTGTTGATCCAAGCACGTAAGACATGTAACACTGCCTTTGCACACTTTGAAAATAAAAAACTAGTTTGGGAAGAACATAACTTTTAAACAGTACCAATATTGTGCTTTATTGCTCAAATTTAAACTCGTTTCTATCTGAGGGTTGGACCTTTCTATTAAATTGTTCTACCTTTAAGACTTCGACCTTAAGAAAGTTTCAGGCATTGTTTTTGATCTTGGCAACATCAAATTTGCAGTCCACACTACGTACCAAACCCTTGCAAGGATATGTGGTAAAACAAACTTAAAATTTTAAAATATGGCTATTACAGAAGTTGTTACTTAACAAGTAGTACCCTAACACCTGGTGCGCAAAAGGTTGAACAGTATATGCCACTATGCAATAACCAAACAGTTAACAATACTGAGACATTGTTTCCGGCACATCTCTAAGAGTAAGCCTACGGGGTGTCGGTAGATTTTTCCAAAGCCCAGATGGTCTCTGAGGAGGTCGCCGACAATGTTCTAGCAGCTTGTAGTTGTTGGTTAGACCAGAATTAAGTTATTTGGAGTGCGGCTCCCGTGTTTGGGAAGTAAAGCCGCAATGCTTCGGGCAGGAGATCAAAGCGGGATCTTGCCAAAGCACGGTGTTGTTTTGGAAAGTGGCTCCAGTGCAATGACACAGAGAGTAGTAAAGTAGAGCTCACCGGAACCATCAAGAACATCAACACCGCTGTCAAGAACTTTCTACCAACAACGTAGCAAATAAACAATGAATGTTGTCGCGCCAAGACTACAAAAATTTGAAAACTTTCTCCAAACCCTGGAGTCTTTGCAAGCAGATCTAAAGAAAATCCGCGGGCTGGAGAATTCCTTTTTTCATATGCAAAACACGATGAAACATCTAGTAAAGATGCTAGTCAAGAATCCGTCAATTAGTATCAATTGCAAGCCAATTAAGGCGGCAATTGACACTAATATTTCTAATCTTAATTATGTGTTACAAATGAAGCAGGAGCCGCCGCTGCAGCATACAACCAAGAGGTGAGCGCTCTACTAGAATCCGACATCTTGTCAGACGCCGAAATCAAAAACGGGCCAACTCTTCGTCATTGATGCTTGCGACGTATCTGTTGAGACACTGCAGATGGATGTTCAGCAATCCGTAGATCAAGAACAGCCATATAATCTTGTCAAATCATAATCAACTTAAAAGAAAAGACAAATAAAAAGTAAAAAAAATTCCTATGCTCTTTCCCAATCTTTGCAGAAACCTTCTACTTTTGCAGCCAGTCAAACCGCAATTCATGTTATTACGGCACGCAAAACATCTGCAAAGCTGGCGGTTAAAAATAATAAGACATCAACGCTCTTTTCGAGCGTTGTCAAAAAGCTTCCAGTATTTTTTATTTGTGATCAAAGCAAATTTAGCAAGTAGAGCAAGACATTTAAAGACAACGGTGTGAAAATTGTCCGTGCTATTAACATAGGCGACGGCATCCCTTCACCTTTAAAAAAATAGATCATTTCCATAAGGTAACTGCAATTCTGCAAGCTGCAGAAACTGCAAAGTATTATATATCATATTTTAAACGGAAAAATTGCATCAAGATGCTATGGTAACCCCATCTGTGTTAAATGCACCGATCCGCACTATTCGCGCCGCCCTAATGTGCTTTAAGCTTAGGGGCTGGAAGGTATGCCATTAACATTTGAAAACGATATCAGTCAATTGCCCGCCATGGTTACGGTTGCAGTACCACATTCTTTTCATGAAATTTTCTATAACCAATTCGCACATTTGCGGCTGTATGTTCTTGATAACTTCACGAATTCCATCTTTAAGGTCTTGAATCAATTGTGGAATATTGGCATAGACCTTATCTTTCAGGTGGCCCCAAAGAAAAAATCAAAAGGTGTTAAATCACAAGATCTTTGTGGCCAATTGTGATCACTTCTTCGAGAAATAACACGGCCAGAAAACTTTTCTTGCAAAATTGTGATTGTTTTGTTGCTTGTGTAGCACGTAGCGCCGTTTTGCTGAAAATAACCGTTGTCCACATCAATATCTTCCAATTTCGGCCATAAAAAATCATTAATCATAGTTCGGTAGCGCCATTCATTCACCGTAACAGTTGCATCAGCCTCATTTTTAAAACAGTTGGGTCCAATCACACCGCTAGCCCAAAATCCGCACTAAACAGTGACACGTTGAAGATGCAAAGACTTTTCAACAATCATTCTTAGATTTTTTGTGCCCCAAACGCAACAATTCTGCTTATTAACAAAGCCTCTGAGGTGAAAATGGGCCTCATCACTAAAGATAATTTTTTGATAAAATTTTGGATCATTTTGATGCATTTGAAGGATTCAATCAGCAAAGATACGACGTTTATGGTGATCGACCGGCTCGAGTTGCAAATGTTGTTTGTGGAATGTCTAATTCCAAAGATTGACAAAGAATCGACAAACCTTTAACACTACGGGCTACATCAGCAATATTCTTATGTGTTCTTGAGCGATGCACACGGCTTCAATTCTTCACATCACAAACTTGTCCCAACACCTCAAATTTTTCCACCAGGTTTAATATTGCTTTACGACGACGAAAAAGTGCTTTAGTTTTGCGAACTGAGACTGAAAAATATTCACCATTTTTGTAGTAAATTTTAATTTTAATGCGTTGTTGAAACGTGTATTGTTCCATTTTTAATAATAGCGTAGTTATTACTTGTCAAATGTTAAAAAATAATAGTTTAAAAAATGACAGCTGTCTAAATAACCTGCTATTCAAAATGAAACTTCTTATTGGTAAACCTTTTTTTATATACAATACCCTATTTTACGGCATGTTCAATCACTTTTAGTTAGAAAGGTTTATGCACAAATTATCTAAGTGCCGCACCTCCACGTATTTTCAATAAGACGGAATTCAGTCACTTTTTGTAAGTCTTTAGAAAGTTCTCCGCTCTAGCTAACCACAAAAAAAAACAAGTCAGCCAAATCCAAGAACCAAACAGAACGACATGGAAACAAACATCACTCTAGCCACTTTATAGACAGAAATTCCGTCTGGTGTCACCAAGTATGTCACATCTACAACTAAACTGCAGCTTCTATTACAACCACTTTCACGGTGTCGTCAACCACCCAGCTATAGACTCCTCCGGATAGTCCGACGCTATTGCAAACCCGTACGTAGTTTGCACACCAACCTATTTCCAGAAAAAAAAACAAGTTTGATTCTTTAAATTATAGACCAATTGCATTATTGTCCAATCTGTAAAAAAAATTGAAAAATGTATTCATTTTTACATTGTCAAGTTAAGAACAAAATAACTATACCTCAGATACTCAATATGAATTTTGATCAAAACGTTTGACAACAGATCTTCTGACTTAATGTTAGTAACAAATAGAATTCTACTTCAAACAAACAAGAAAAAATTCTTGCAGTAGCTCTAGACATTTTCGAAACGTTTGATAGAGTATAGCATCTTAATTTTATTAACAAGCTCTATTGTATAGGTCTTGATAAAAAAAGCTATGCATTTTTTCAATCGTTTTTTTGACAATAGAAAAATTATAATTAGAATTGATGGTTTTAACTGTGACCGCAAAATTATATATGCTGGTGTTTTTCAAGGTTCTGCTCTTTTGCCTATTTTATTATTGATTTACATTAATAAATTTTTTCAAATAACTAAAAATCTTATTCATAGTTTTGCAAATGGTAGCATTTTTCATACTTTTCAAAGACCATGTCGACAAATATGGTAGAGCGTCTGGTCAATTTTAACTCTAAAAAAACTCAACTTCTTACAGTTTTAAAATCCAAATCCAAAGTATCATCAGTACCAAATATTAAACTAAACAACAATCCATATTTAAATCTTTTTTAATTTATCTTCTAGCTGTTACAATCTTGCATAATCTTTTCTGGAACGACCATGTTGTTGACATAACTTCAAAAGTATCTAGAAAACTATAATTTCTTAATAGATGTAAAAAGTTTTTATTTAATTCAATTTTTGCATACATATAAATATTCTTTATTGTAATGATTGTTGTTCCTAAATATGGAAAAGAACATCAAAAACGACACTATCTCTTTTAAACTCTATTCTAACGAGCTATTTGGATTATTGTCAATTCAAAATTGACTAATGACTTTACAACATACTTTACAACACATTCGTAATGTTGCAGATCTTTGCAATTTCTATAGATATTTTAATGTTCAAACAAAATACAGACATTTTGATATCTAAACAAATATTGACTTATAGTACAAAGCTTGCTAGGAATTCTAACAAATATTTACTGATGATGTAGGATCAAAACTTTTAAGAAAAATTTCTTTAACCGTACTATCGACAAATGAAATGGACTTCCAAATTCAGTATTTCCTGAGACTTATAAGCCACAATTATTTAAAGTCAATGTTTACAGATTGCTTAAATCTAATCTTCAATGTGTTAGTTTCAGCAAGAGTGAAATCACTCGTTAAAATTCATAGGTATTTTTACGTTATGAGTTTTAAGTTGTTTTTTTTTTATTTATTTCTAACGCTGGTATTTCTTTTTATTATTTATATTTGTTTAATAAAGTATGTATATATTAATAACGTCTAGGTTTCTTACTTGAATAATATAGATGTCTCTTTACAACACTTCCGTTTTTTTTGTGGTAGAAATTCTAGTAAATTAAAAAAATATGCTCTTGTTTAAATTGCACTGAAACATTTTTGTTTATCACAAAAATTAATAGTAGAGGTTTTATTATCTAAAAAAACTGGATCGGTTGACTTGAGTGCTTCAGTGCAGCGCATTAATTTATTTGCTTTCACCGTTTTATAATGCATGAAAAATTACGGAAAATTGCTCATTGTGTAATAAGTGGTGTATTTTTAATAAAACGTATTTTTAACTCTGAAAGACATAGTTGTTGTGATAACTTGAATTGATTGTTCAGTTTTCTATTGCTAATATTGAGAATTTATACAGTTCAGTGATAATAAGTACGGCCAATTCTTTGTAGTAATTAAAAAAGTAGATAAAATTTAATAAATCAAACAAAGCAAAAACATTTTTATGTAGACAAGGTGATTTATTAACTAGTAAATTGCTTATTGAAAAAATTTTTTTTTTGTACAGAAGCCAATTAAAAATATGAGATTTTAATTTAAACAAATTAACTTGTTTATTTCTTGCTTTCACCTTTTTTTTGTATTTTTTTTCTTGTTTTTGTTATGCTTTGCCATTTTTTTGTTTTGTTTTTGTTTTTTTACGCATTTAATTTTATATAACTTTTACATATATTTACATTTTGGATTTTTAATTTTTTTTAATTTTTGTTATGTAATTCTGCTCTAAAATAATATATTTACTGTTTTTGGTATTAGTTAATTGTTTTTATTAGCTTCTGCTTTTTCCTTATTAAATCATTTTAATATTTTGTTGGTACGATTTTTTTATTTTGTAAACGTTTTTATTATAGCTTTTAACTTTTAAATTACCTAGACAACAAGTGTAGAAGCAGACAAAATTAATTTAAATAAAAATTGAGTATAAAGTTTTTAATAACTTATTGATTTCGGCACAGAAGACAATAGCACTAGTTGTAGAAAAAAAAATCATAAAATGCAAAATATTAACGACATAAAAAAACATTACTTTTAGGTTCTACGAGGGACACTGCCAAAGCTCGCGGAAAATAAAAGCAAAACACAAATTACGTTATGTAAATCGCTTTATTGCTTCTCAAAATATTCTCCTTTAAAATCTATCCACTTTTGCATCCGATAAAATCAATCTTCAAAACAATTTTGCCACTCTGAGCAAGGTACCTTCAAAACAAGTGATATAAATGCTTCAAGGCGATAAAAAACGCTCGCCACGCATTTTATTTTTGATATGTTAAAATAAGAAGAAGTCATTGGGCGATAAATCAGGCAAATATGGGCAATGAGTCATTAATTAGATGTTGTTACTGATCAAAAACTCTACAGTTTGTCGTGTTGTGTGAGCGCTTGCATTGTTATGATGAACAATGATTCGCCGGTTTATGTTGTTCCTTCTGTATTCAGCGATAACTTCCGGCAAACAAATTGAAGTATACCAGTCAGCATTAACTGTACTTCGATTCTCTAATGCAACAGTTGCAACATGACAACAAGCAATCATTCTTTTCAAAACGCTTTGTGAACGCTCCACTTTTGTGAGTTTAGGTTCATATAAATATATTAGTTTTAGGCTCATATAAATATATCTAAAATTCGTAACTTGTTACGATGTTATATACCAAGTTTGAACAACCCCCTTCAAATTTCATTAGCATTTTCTTGCACCACTTGACACGTGTCGGTTATTGTTCTTCTTTCAAATTGTGTGGAATCCAACGACTGCAAAGCTTCCTGACATACAAATAATTGTGCAAAACCGTATGTATTTGTTTTGCTGCAGTGTCTAAAATGGCTCTATCTCACTATAAATCACACAACAATCTGACAAAATCATTTCACGCACCTCATTAATATTTTTGCAACAGCAGAGGTGCATGGACGACCTTCGCAAAGATTGTCATCAAACGTTGGTTTTCCACGTTTGAATTCTGCGAACCATTTATAACCCATAATTTTGAATGGTGCTTCATCTCCAAATAACAAACTAAGTTTATCCACACATTGCTGCGGTGTTAAACCGTATCGAAAATCATAAAAAATCATCACTCGGAAGTCACAATTCAAAATTTCCATTTTAAAACAAAACCGAGCAGTTTGAAATCAAACTGTTAACTGAATTATAGATGAAAAACGTCAAATTTTACAAATATGACAATTGCAGAACTCTGGCAATACAGGCAGTACTTGATTCAGCAAACTTTAGCAGTGCCTCTTGTAGAAGTAGAAATAACCATCCATCAAGACAGAAGGTTTGAAGTAAAAAATTATAATAATAATAATAATAAAATAGTCATTTGAAAGAACGGGTTGCTAAAACAAGAAACCCGAATATACAAATCATGCATCAGATCAATAATTACATACGCCGCTAAAACCAGAGCAAACATCAGCGGAACCAAAAGTATAGCCCATCACGTGTCACATATTACTTGACAAAATACCCAACCAAAAAATTAGACTAATGTACAATATGCAAGGCGTAGTAAAATGAACAAAGCTGAGACTACAAAAATGCAAACAACATATTAACAAAATGCAAGACATGAGAACTGCAAAAACTGCAAAAGACAAAATCCAGATACTAGAAGGCCTTCAGGTAGACCAACAAAAATATGGAAAGATAGCTGGTTTTTTATAAAGCTGAATACACAGATTATAAACCAATTTATATATAAGGGGGTTATTAAACAGCTGCGAGCTGCCTTTCAATTTCTAATTTTCTTTTTTTGTCTATCCTGGGCATCATCTTTTGTTAGTCTTGAGGTTTTTATGGTTTGTCTAATGCCCTCTTTCTATGACGTACACGCCCCGCTCCTGCTTACGTCTGCTCAAAAGGACCTTCTTAAACAACCTCTTTGACCACCAATCTCCATTTATGCGCATGAGATGCCTAAACCATTTTAGGCCCCGTTATTTGGGTTTTTTTTTTATATTAGATACTATATGTAGTTTAGACACTCTGGCGCTACTTTGCAAATAATTCATCTCAACCGCGTTTATTTGGGCGTTTCATTTTTGCATTCACTACCCAGATCTCATAGGTTTTCCAAATGGTTTCTTTATTTTATTAGATATATGTGGGTCTTATCATATTATATTAAGACAATCCAGAACTTTGTGACTGTTTTCAATACGGGTTTTAATTTTGTGCGTGTCTAAACCATCATGGTCATAATATATTTAAATTGCTGAAACATGAAACATTGCTTTCCACTAAAATAATAAAATAACTTTGAGAGTTTGAAATCATAAATTCTGTTTTGTTGAAATTTATGTTTAGATCCCATTCCAAATATTTTTATTTTGGCCAGCATGAATTTAGTTTTTTTTCCAAAACTTCTTGAGTATTGTTTCTGTCTTCTTTGTGGTATTCCGACGCTGAGACAGAGTGTGTTCTACCTAAAGGCAAAAAATAAAACTTTAATTTCAAACAGAAAATCTAAATAACTTTGTTGTCTAGCTTGTTTTGTTTTTGAAATAAACATTTGTAACAATGGTAACAACAAACAAAACAATATTACTTTAATTAGTTCTCAAAATGGCCACCATAAGCGTACAATGCAGCATTTGCTATTCTCTCTTGTAGCTGCTCCACGTTGTTTATTGGCTCCGCATAAACCAATTGTTTCATGTGTTCCTTACACTTTAAAATCCAACAGATTTAGATCAGGAAAACTTGCAGGCCAGTTTATTAGATTTTTTTTCTAATTCACATACCATTAAAATTATTGTTGAGCCACCAAACTACATATTGCCCAACATGAGGCGGTGCTCTATTGTGCTGGTACCACATCAAATTTTTATCTGATTTTTGAGAAATTTTGCGTATAAGCTAGCATTTAAACGAGGTGGTAAGAATTGAATTGGCAGTAGTTGCCAATTAAAAACTCTACACCGTGTGTTAACTGAAAATCTTTGTTGCTAAGCTCGTACCCTAACTGCGTACGGATTTTTTAATTACCAGGTATGCTTATTATGTATATTGGTAATGCCATTTCTTGTGAACATAGATATATTGCTCCACAATATTGTTGATGTTGTTCAAGAAGCCATTGAAAAAATGCAAGTCGTTGTGTTGCGTTGCTTGGTTGTTGTAGATAGGTAAAATTTTTTCCTGTTTAAAATTTTTCAGACATAGTTTTTAGATAGTTGTAACTATTTGGTCTTTTTCTGCTACGGTGTGCTGTTGATTTGGACCGTCACTACATCAACTTCTAATGTTAAATTTACGGAGCTTTTGAAATGCGTCCAGAAACACGCGACAAGAAGGTTGCCTTCTGTCGAAAAATCTTAATTGATACTCGCGACATGCAGCTAAGGCATTACCATTACAGAAACCGTAAACAATAATGATGTTTGCGTATTCTCTGTTGTTAAACAGCATTTTTATAAAATTTTACTAACAGAACCAAAGAAATCAAAGTATCAAGAGCTTGCATCAACGCACACTTGTTGTTTTTTTTGCTAAGTAAAAAGTTTTCTAAATAATGTGTATTTTTGATTGTCTCGAAAACTAAACAAAATAGATAAAAAAGTTATTTAAATTTTCTGTTTGAAATTAAAAACGTTTAATTTTTTTTTTCAGTTAAGAAACACCCTGTATATAGTAGACTGCGTCTTTATTTGCTCAAAAATAAACTTAAATATACAGACAATCAAATTATTTATTTCTATATCACAAGTACCAAAAAAAGCTTACTTACTGAGTTATTTTGGTACAACAGATGTTTTTTGAAAACTCAAAAACAAACCTTAACATGACATCAAAAGAAAAAAAGATACACCTATTACCATAAAAAACTATGAAAACAAATAAATAATATCATGGCGTATACGGTGAAAATTCTACTTCTAATTACACAGTGAAAGAATGGGCCAAAAGGTTTAAGATGAGCTATGAGTCTTTGAAAGATGACTCACGTCGACCACTTAAAGTGATCACAAAAAAGTCAATTGCTTTTATTAAAGAACTGATCCAAAGTAATCGCTGACTAAAAGACAAGACAACAGTTAGCCAAATACTCCATGACTAATTGAGTATGAATAAAGTAAGTTTAAGATGAGCTTCAAAACTTTTGTTTGTTGCTTAAAAACCGCTTCAAGTTGATTGTGTTTGATCTTTTTAAAGCTTTGTAAAAGAGGACAAAAAAAAGTTCTGCAATCTATTGATACAGACTGTTTTAACTGGCAGTAAACAACAAACTTGTAAAAGTTTTTGAACCTCTTATTACAAGCAATAGATACACAACAAAAGCCGCAATAAACGCCTCAAAAGCATTGACAATAGCAGGTTGCATGCAAAATATAATATGGCGCAATAAATATATAAAAACAAAACAAGAATTTACAAAACATCTTTTTAACCCATACTCACATATGCAGTAGAAACCAGAACTGATACAAAAACTACACAGCAAATAGTTATCACAACAAAAATGAGCACACTACAATCAATAGCAGGCTACACACAATCTGACCTCAAAGAAGCATAAGACATAAAAAAAGAGAATAAAAGAACTGCAAAAACGCCTATGAAAAGTACATAAGACACTAACAGACCGTTCTCAAAAAGATGGCACAAATGTTGAACATTCAGCTAAAAGGAAACGTAACATCAATAATAAAGAATTAGTTTTTTTTCTACTTTTTATAAATAAATCCTTTATTGGCATAATTATGTTTGTTTGTACATATCAGTTAATAATAAACAAATTTATTTTCTATGTATTTCTACCTATATAAATATTCCGTATATACCCTTTAAAAATTAAACAGTTATTTATTCTTTCCATTTATACTATCATCTATTTATTTCACTTAATATCTTTTTAATTATATATTGTCCTTCCATTTTCATTAAGTATTTCAGACGCACTACAACTTTGTATCACTTTTCCTGCTATTCCACCACATTCTCGAATCTAATGTTCTATTGTGTCTTCCGCTTCTCCGCATAACCTGCATATTCGGTGCTCCACATCAATCCATAACTTTTTTACCCATTCTTTGTTTCCACATCTAAATCTTGCGATGTTTATTTTATCTTCTGCAGAAATGTTTGGATTAAGAAAATACTGCGATAGCCTGTACACTAAAACGTCTTTGTACCTCGTATTGTATGTTGATTTTTGTATTTCCGATTCTCTTATTTGTCCATTCAGCCCATTTATTGCATCTGTAATTTCTATTAAAATACTTTGACCTCTACTTCTTATGCTTTCACACCACTCTTCTGATATTCCCAGACTTTCTAGGCACCTTTTTTGTTCATTTGTCCATCTATTTTTGTTGCTTCCTGTTTGTGTTCTTTTTTGTTCTTGTTCTATTTGTATTAGTGTGTTTATTTCTTTTTGTCGTATTTTTTCTTCGTATTGCACAGCTTAATTAATTGCAGTTGTAGCCATTTTGTCTCTTTGTCCTTCTTGCATAACAATGTATTTGGGCGTGTTTCTATCTACACCTAATGTCCATCTAATAAATTTGTGGTGCAGCTTTTCTATTGGATCTCTTTTTTTCCAAACCCATATTTCAGCTCCATAAGTTAAAATACTTCTTACTACGGCATCAAAAAGTAGCATTTTGGCTTGGTAATGTCCTCCTAGTTTTCTTTTGCCAATGCTCCAAAGTTTCCGCATCGCTAATTCAGCTTTTCTTGTTATTGCTTCTATATGAATTTTGTGCGTGTTATTATAGTCAAAATTATATCCCAAATATTTGAATTTTTTAACTACTTATATTTTTCAGTTTTTTTTTTGGTTTCTCTTTCTTTAACAGTGAGGTCGTGTTCAATATATATCTCTGTGTCTTTTAGTTTAGCTTTATTTTTTATGATGTATTGTTTGTCTTCTGTATTGATCAATCTTACTAATATTGGCCGTGATCGATGTTCTATATGCTTGCCTAGTCTGACTGCTTCTAACATCTGATTGTCTTCAAATTGTTCTTTTATCCAGTTAACTACCATCTGGTAAGTGTTTTTTTTTTCCCGTTTCATTTAATCCTTGGATTATAACATTATTTCTTCTTTGTTCTCTATCTTTTTTATCAATTACTGCATTTAGTTTAGCCACTGTTTCCATTATTTCTTGTTTTTCTTCAATCCATTTACGTTGCATGCGTGTATTGTTTTCTGATATTTTATTAATATTCTCCTCCAATTCAGCCGCTTTATTTTTAAGCACTGCATTTTCTAGCCTTATACTTTCCAGTTCTTTGAATATCTTATCACAATTTTCTTTCCACTCTTTATCAAACTTATCTTGCCTGCACTTATCTTCTTTTTCTTTTTTATCTATTTTTTTATTAATCCATTCATTGCTTCCAGTATTGATGTTGAATTATCTTGCAAATCTCGCTGTGCCGGGCTATTTTTTAAACGTTTATTTCCTTTGTTCTGTAACGTTGTTTCTTCTTGCCTGTCATCCTCTTCTACATCTGATCCCATTTTTAATTTTCTATTTAACTTGTTTATAAAGTATTACTGCACAGTCCGGCAACGCCGGTTTATCTTAGCGCAACCTATCCTTGCCTGGCGCTTGCGCACTGCTTAATGATTACTTAGCAGCTGATTGACGTACTTGCCGTTTTCGTTTAATTCTTTATGTGGTATTCCAATTTTTTGTCTCTTGCTTATTTACACTCAATTAAAAACTGTTTCCTTCACTTTAATAATTTCTTTTCTTAATATAACTGTCACTTTACGTTTTTGTTTATTTTCACTGAATGTTACTCACTGTTGCCAGATTGCTTCCCTTTTTTCTACTTAATTTTGATTTATTTATGCTTAAGATATCTTTCTTTATGTGCTGCAATTCTTCTTCTAATTCTTTTTATATGTTTTTTTTTTAGTTAAAACTCAAAGTACATTTGAAAAATTTAAATGTTGTTTGAGTATGTAGTTATTTTGATGTTTTTTTGTTTTTCTTTTTGATGTAATTTGGAAACGTTTTTTGCATCCCTCAAAATACGTAATACAAATTGGTAGTTTAGTTCAAGATTTTGAATCAATAGCTCTACTTAGCTGTTACTAGTGTATTACAATTTGATTTTTTTTTAAATTTGCAGTACTACTCAATAGTAGTAGTGAGCCAATTTAGAACTTATTATTTTGTGTTATTGAAGTAATCACAGTTTTAATTTGGCAAACTTTATAGTAAAAGAAAAAAACAAACTAAATATGTTTAAAACTAGGTTTGAATGATTTTTGTTAGTCTAAGATGTTTTTAAAATTTATTATGTATTTTTTGATCAACCACAACATGGCCGTCATAACAACCTATCACACATTAGAAAACAAATGGAAATAGCAAACAAATATATAAGAATTTGTAAATTGCTCAAAAAGGTTCAAAAGTTCAAAAACATTGTACTTATAAGTCAATAATTTTATAACCAAACTAACGTTTTAAATATATGATAATTATTATACAATTTGTTTTAAAATTGTATGTATGAAAGTCTAAAAGTTGACTACTTAAACTATATTTTTATCTAAGCTCTTATTATATTTTGTATTATTAAATATTGATAAGGTTTAAATTAGTAAGATTGGACTAATGTCAGTTTTGTTGAAACATGCCAAAGATATTAAGATTTTTTTTTATTAAAACGCAAATGGATGTTTTAAACAATAAACTTTTTTTGTAAAGTGTTTTTTGTAACTAGTAATATAAATCGTGTTGTTCATTAATTCAAAGCAGTATAGCTATTATTTATAATATTGATTGTAAAGAGTGTACAAATACGTTAAAGCTGGATGTGTAATATAGTGTCTTGAATTGTTTGTGTACAATCCATGTATTTTCTTCGATAATGTTAAATTTAGTGTTGTAACTGATAATAATTTAGGGTTGTTGGGATACATAGTTTACGGTTAGTGAGGGTTAATAGATGATGTTAGTATGCGTACAGTAAATCATACATTAGTAAGAACTGAGTGGATTTGGACGCGTTTAAAGTACACTCTCTGGTCAATTCGATGAGACACTTTGGTTTATAGAAGGGTCGAACCTATTTACAAGCGATCGATCAAAATTAATTGATTGCGAATAATTTATCATTTCCACTCGTACATACACACGCGAATAGTACAATTGAAATTGAAACGTTAGGAAATGTAGCACTTGCAATTCTTTTTCTGAAGCCACTTAAATTTGTTCGTAACAGTTTTACTAAATAGAATTGCTTCCGTTAGGTATTTTACTACCTTGAAGTAAAGAACGAAACAATTTAAAATGATGTACGTTTCATATATATAGATATACGTGATAGCATAAATGGAATGATTTGTTCGTTCAGTTTAAAACTATGTAGAATTTATTTATTTTTTGATTAATGCAATGTTATGCAAATTTTTATTGATGCGTGAATAATAACAAACCAATAATGATTCGTTTTAACAAATAATATAATAACATAACTTGCACAAACAAACAATGTACAATAGAACAAATAGTCGAGATATGGGTTGCTGTTAACGCATTACCATATATCATACAAACAGGCACCGTTATTGTGCACATTACAAAAATTAATACATTCCACTGTTTATCTTTTCAAGCAGCTTCAAATTTTAAACGTGATTTATAACGCTCACAAATCTACACAACTAAGCCGCTAAAATCCCCCTTTTCTTACGACGAATATGCATAAATATCTTATTTTCCTTAGTAACAAAAGGAGGTATCATGTTAGGGAAACTTTATATATTTAAACAGAATTAATAAACCATTTGTAGAAATGTTATGCATTAACAATGACTAGAACTGTTTTGTTCTTCTTCACATTACAGATTTGTTTTCATACAGTTATAACACTTCATTATTTTGATTAAATTTCAATATCACAAAAACTATTAGTCCAGGGATGGCGAACCTTTTCCGGGTTGCGTGCCAAAAAATTATATTAAATATTACTGAACGATATTAATTTAAATCTTCAATTCATAAATTAATTCCATTCATTTATACTTTTGGCAGCCGAATTAAATTAGATTGATATATATATATATATATATATTTGTTAAATGGATTATATTATAAATTGAATTTACAACATCTGTAGTAATATTATTTATTTAAGTAGCCAGTGGACATTTTTTGATATAATTTCTAGCAAATATTGTTCGATGTGTGCAAATTTGTGTGAACAGTCTTGTATTGCACATGGAAATATAATGTATAAAACGCCTAAAATGTATAATTGCGCTAAATATTTAATTTATTAGTAAGTATTGGATCAACAAGATTGTAATTAGTTTGTTTTTTATTAGAATTTAAAACAGATAGTGTAGTTTTAGATTAAGCTTTTCAAACAACAATATTTAATACAATTTTGTATGTAGGTTTGATATATGCACAGAAGTAAATTTAGTTTTTTACATAAAATTGAAATAAAATTAAATATAGATCAGTTGTTTAGTGTAATATTTGATGGTATTACCGGTTTTTATTTTTGAACAGTTTCAATCAACAAGGTTTTCAATCTTTTAAATCGACATTTTCCAACCAACCAGCTAAATATAGAAGGTTTGAAAATAGAAAGCATACAAGACCTCTAGGGCAGAAGACTCAAGCAAAAAATTAACACCAACAAGATTCACCCAACTGACTCGGTGAACGATACATGGGCAAAGCTAAAAGTTAACATCTTTTTGCTTCAAAGGAAGCATGCGGTACAAAAACAGTTACCACCAAATCCAACAACTCAAAAACTTGATGCTTTACAAGTAAAGTAAAGTTACTAAGTAAGACAAAGTCTGAGAAAAGCACCAGGGCCGGACGGTATACCAAACAAACTGTTAAAGTATGTGAGCCCCGATCTAATGTTAGAACTGACTGTACTCACTCAAAAAATATTTGACAACCAGAAAATCCTTAAAGAAATGAAGACTAGTGTCACCATACCGATACATAAAAAAGGAAATAAAAAATTACCCGAAAACTATCGAGGAATCACTCTACTCCGTTCTGAAATTCATAACAAAAGTCACTCTTAACAAGCTCAACTTGGAGTTGGAAAACAACAAAAAACAGATGGGGTTTCAAAAAAACAAGTCAACCACCGACTCAATATTCGTCTTACGACAAATCATTAAAAAATCGATAGAGTACAACTCTTTGGCCTGTATGTGCTTTGTTGATTTTTTCAAAGCGTTCGACCGTGTGAGACTTAAAGACGTAATAGCAGTTCTCACTGAAAAGGAAGTTTCCAAACCGCTAACTAATCTGATTCAACACCTATACTAAAACACAACAACATGTATCAAAGCGGAGGATGGAATAACAGCAAAAATTCCAACAAGGTCAAAATGATTTGCTAAGCTCAATCCTGTTTAACATCATAATGAACAAAATTATCAATAGCGTCAAATTTAAGAACGGTTACAGAATAAGGAAAAACAGTGTGAACGATGCGGTTCTGATTGCCAACAGCAAAGACGATCTCCAAAGACTTTTATTCAAGTTCATAACAACTGCAAAAAATGTCAACATGGAAGTAATAAAAAAAACAAAATTCCGAACAATATTAAAGGAACCTTTAAGATGCAAATTGGAAATTGACGATTGCGTCATCAAACAAGTAATGATCTAAACAGAAAAGTAACAAAACAATCAAACAAGGGCGCTATGGTATTGGGTTGCCTACGAGACGTCATATGGAGGAACAAATACATGTCGGTAACAAATAAAGTCAGAATCTACAAAAGCATAATAAGACCAACACTGACCTAAGCGAGCAAAACTAGAGCTTAGACAAGCAAAACAAAACAAAGATTTAGAGTAACCGAGATGAGGGCGTTAAGGACAATAGTGAAGGCAACTCTCCACAACAAAATACCTAGTTGAGAAATCAGGAACAAATGCAACATTCAGGACATAATCAAATTTGCCAAGACCAAAAAAAAAGAATGAAATGGATAGATGAAGATTGGTTACCAAAAACCGTGCGAGACAAAATCCTATTGGGCAGAAGGCAACCGAAAAGATTATCAAAAAGATAGGTCAAAAGTTGGGCCTCATCATGTATAGAATCACCACTACAATGTGGCCAAATGCTAATGAAACACAGGCAAAATGCCTTAAGGAAAGAGGAAGAAAAAGAAGATTTTTCAACTTTTTTTTGTATAAACATTATGTTACAGATGCAGTCAAAGATATACAAGGTTTGTCTAAAAGGTCTTCAATTTTGAATTTTTTCTCGCAATGTAGTGATACTAAGCCGGCGCTACTTTTTAAATAGGAGAAGACACTTTAATGCGCATACTTAATTTTTTTGAGTGTTTCTTTGAACATGCGCAAAGTAGCTGCAACATTTGTTTTTAAGCTTTTGTTGGCGGAACCAAAAGAACTCCGTTTTGCGGTTGCACAAGATTTGCTGGTTACTACCAAGTCATAAGTAGATAAGTCATGGGTGTACGGGTACGACCCAGAAACAAAAGCACAGTTATTGCAATAGAAGCAACTCTCTTCGCTAAGGCCAAAACAAGCGCGACAGGTGAGAAGCAAAATCAAAGTGATGCTAACAGTGTTTTTTGATATCCGTGGGATTGTGCATTACTAAGGCCCGTTTGCACCAACGTCGCTTAAATCTTAAACTGCCCTTAAAACGTTAAGGGTGGCTTATTGCGTTGCACCACATATTTAAGGGAGTTTATGACTTTAAGGGACCCTTAACTTAAGCGGTCAATATTGTCGGCTTAGTAAAAACTTAACCTAAAAATATAATTGAACGTCAAAATTTATTTTTTTGCATTGATATTTTGGCTTTATTTCCGTTACTTGCAACAATATTAATAAAAACGTCCAAATTTATTATAATCTACACTGACATACGCTATTAAAGGTTAGGTTTTATGTTATTTAAGCATTTTTATTATAGAAATAGACACAAATACCAACAGTTTTCGTAAAATAACTAAAAATGTGCAATGTTGCCATGTGTAATCTATTTTAAACTTCAGTTTGCTAAACTACGCTTAAAACGTGTTGGTGCAATGCAATGAAAATTAAAACTACCCTTAAAATTAACTAAAGTTTAATTAAGCGTCGATTTAAGCCAACATGGTGCAAACGGGCCTGATACGCATTTAAAAGTCAAACAATGACAAAAGAGTACTATCAAAAAGTTTTCCGCCAATTCCGTGATGTAGACTTTTGGTTGTTTCCAAAAATTGAAGATGTCAGTAAAAGAATTTTGTTTTCAGAGAAAAACAAAAATAATGCAGAACGCAACGGCGGAGTTCAACACCATTCTAAAAAAAAACTTCCAGAAAAATTTTTGGCAGTGGAAAAAACGGTGGGATTGTTGTAAACTTTAATACATCCAAAAATCATTACGGTACGTAAAGCAACTAAAAACCAGGCCAAAAACCATCAAAAAGTTATGACATAGCTGGCTAAACAAACTTCCTGGCAACAAACGTGGAGTCAAAAAATAAGTCAAGTAAACTGTGATCTTGTTATAAACAAAGACAATCTGGCACCTAGGTACGTCAACATGGCAGACCACATATGTTATAGCATATACTAACTAAGCAATAAAATAGTAACAATAGTAAACTTGGCAAATTCCGAACTATTTAGTTACTTGATTTGTTCAAAATCAAACTTATGATAGGTTCCAGGCAAACAAATACCTGTTGTTGAGAGCAGTAAAGCGTCTGTAAAACTATATAAACCGGTTGATAGTTGCAATCTAAAACAGCTATTGTCGACAAGATTGCTCGATTATTAAAAAAGCTTTAGAAAATATTTTGGCACAATTTGAATTCTAACAAGACGATAACGTTAATTACAATTATCTAAGCCGCCTACATTGCCGAAATTATTAATACCGACAGTTACAATAAGAATCTGTGCAACGGCCATTGTTGTTGGCTTAATTCCAGATCATCGTACAACACAAACCAAGCGCTCTTTCTTATTAGTGTTTTGTTTTGTTTTGTTTTTTTTAGTTGCAATGGCCAATATTTTAGGGCTTACGCTTATGCTACTGCCACCAAAACAGCCTTTGAATCTAAAAAAACAAATATATACTATTGCACCCGTTAATTGAAAAAATAGAAACGCTGTAGATACTGACTAGGCCTAATGTCTGGTCCACCTACACTCTTATATTAAGTGTAATTATTGTTAAATGAACACTAATCATATGTTAAAACGTCCGAAATGATTAAAAACCATAATTTCTTAAAAAAACTATCTGCCAGAGCTAGGGCTAGAACCTGCAACAAATTATGCACCGAAATCAAAGTTAGGCGCTTCACCCAACTGAGCCACTCTTCGGTTTGTTTGAGCGTATAAAGTAATAAACAAAACACAAATTCCACGCACCACGTCACCACCACGCATAAAAAACTGCTTAATTGTCATTAGGGTGTTGTGACTGCTTTGACTTTTAAATGAAACTCTTTTGGATAAATCATAAACAATAACCTTGCAACAATACACTTTCCGCGACTAGCACATAAAACACACCAATTTTGTTTGTGATACTTAGTTTTGTCAAACGTACGACTGGCCCCGTTATTGCATTGTTACAATGTCAACCGCCAGACAATTCTGAACCTGTTCATAAATTTAAGTACGTGAGTACCAAACATATGCTTGCACAATGATAATACTATATAATCATTTCCTCTAGGAAGATTTGATTTGTGACAGCTGGGAATTATCATCTAAAAATTCTAAAACTTCAAACTGATAACATAAATCTAATTGTTCAGTAAGTAATCTTTACAAATAGAAAATAAGCTTTGCACCACTATACTAGAAATTTTTTTTGGATAATGCTGCACTATAACATTTTTTAACTTATAAAGTTATTGAAACTTTGTTGTCTTAAGCTTTGAAAGAAGACGTAACTAGTTTTTAAAGTACTTTATAAAATTATAGATTGTTCCAATTTGCTTAACTTGACTGATATTTATATTATGGCTCAAATTTTATGTAGTAACTATTTATTTTATATGCCGTATAAGCGTACAGACTATGCGCAACGATTTGCTTCTACATGCATTGTGGCATGTTAATAAAGTCAATGTAGATTTATTTAGAATCATTTGCTTTTATTACGCAAGCATAAACTTTTTAGTATATAATTATTTTAGATTTAGTTTTAACAATTTTATGTTTAATAATAATATACAAAGTGCGGCAATTAAGTTAAAAGAAGTTAGAAGAATCAAGCCAAACTGAAGAATAAAAGTTAAGTGGGGAAAATAGTTGCGCTATTGCAAGGGTTCACAGAATCATTGAATAAAATGTTTGCACATTGTAGAAAAAGTCCAATCTTTGCCTTAAAAAAAAATTATGCGATAAAAAAATGGAGTTTTTATTTAGTGCATTTATAATTTTTACACGTTAAATATAACTGCAAATCTGTAAACCAAAAAATTAAGGTATAGAATATTGTATGTAGTTTAACATATAAAATAAGTAATGACTAAAAACTTATCGTTTAGATATTAAGTTGGTTGGCGTTTTGTCACATAAGAACCAATGTTAATTTAAAAACGGCGTTGTACGTACAGAAAATGGTTTTGTATGTACTGTTTGCTAATAATATTTTTCTATAACAATACTACCAGCGGCACCCCATCAAGAAGCGGCGACTAAACTCGGCAATTCTCTAGCGTTAAGCAATAAAGTAGTAGGAAGAGTAAACTTTTTTTTGCATTACTTGGTCGCCTTAAATAGCAGCTAATGACGGTTAGAAGCGGCATTGGCCGTTAGAGTAAAAATGTATTTTTACTAATTAACATATAACTTAAACGCTTGGTGTGGTGGTTGGATGGTTAAGCGTTCGTCGCGTCGGTTCTTTAAAACAAAATATATTAAAACATTTGTTTAAAAATATTATTTTTTAATCTAATTATTCAAACTTTTAAAATAAACGGCATAAAAAAGTACGTTTAATTCAGCGGTTACATTTATATACTATTTTCTGAAATATTTTTTCATTGAAAACAGTTTTTAATTTAAATACAAAGAAAAATGTTAGTAATGATAAATAAGGTAAATAAGATCAATTATTTGTCTTAACAACAACGTGTTTAGAAAAAACAAACTTTATACTTAGTAGAAAACGAGCAAGTGTACTGTGACGCAGCAAAAACCAACTCCTTTTTTTCAAATTTGATTGTAACACTATACCAACCGTATACAATTTATAGCATCTTGTAAGTTTCTATAGCAATGTTACTTATGTTAAAGCATAATTTAATACTTACTCAGTTTTTTATTTAATAATTTGGTTTAACACCCATTAGTAATAAAAGAGTAAAGCATATTATAGTTTACTCATTAGTCATGGATGTACTCGTATTTATTAATGATTTCTGTTTTCGAAATTCAGGTTTGTAAAACTGTAATAAAAGTTTGCAAAGCTTGACTATCTTACCGATAAAATCCATTGCGGCCATTAAGCAATTTAGAATTTAATTTAATTCAATTGTAAACAATTTAAATTGAAACAGCAAAATATTATTTTTCAAATAACAGGTTGCTTGCGCCTACTATTACTATACACAATAATGTAACCATAACAATAAAAAGTAAATAAATGCAAGCAAAAAGAACGTGATTTCTCTATTGATGTTTCCAACAGTATTTATTTTTGATTAATGGATCAGGTATGCATTCTCTTTGTTCACTATAATTGTAGTATGGTAGTGACTTAATAAATCTTCATAAAATTGAATTTTGCAATTTTGTCAATATTAACTGATTTATAGATTTTGTTACAGTTGAATTTGAAATCCACCTTCAGAAATGTAAGTAGCTTTTCCGTATATAAATATTAATGGCATATATAAAAAACCACATTTAATAAAAGCATTGTACTGTGTATACTTATGGATTGCAACATGGACCTGCACTTACAAGCAGTCGAATGCAATTAAAGAAAATACCGGTAATAAATTTTATAGCACATTTTTATAGCTGCTAAAAAGGTGATCATTCTCCCGATGTTCATTTTGCACGTTCGCAATTTACAACTAATGTTACGTATATTTTTTCGTATATCATAAAACTTAATTCTGTTGAATAAACTTTGCAGAAAACACCGCACGTTTACATATATTTTTTTACATACATAATTATAACATTTTTTAGCTACGAGGTCGATATCTGAATTTTAATTAAGTTTGTCCGAGGAAAATTTATAAATTTTAATTAAATCTCATTCAATAACGATTTTATATTAATAAATCTTTACGAAACTCGATTTTTGAGTAAGTGTACTTTCACATAGTCACGGTCACCTCTGTTAACTATTTAAATTTTATTATCACAAACACAAATACATTAGTAGTTTCAACTATATTAGTTTTGTATGGATCTTAAAAGTAAACTATATAAAAATACGATTTTGTCTCAAAATAAATAAACTAATTAATCAATATTTTTCCGCGTCTGACTTTGAACGTTCTCACAGTTTTCTGATTCTACGCTTGAAAATCCGATAGTCTGAAAGTCAGTGAGTCAGTTTTAAATAGCACTGTTGTTATTAAAAGAGGTATTTTAAGATTATTGATAGAGAACAAAATGATAAAGTAACATTTGGAAGATAAAGCAAATGTAAAATAACTTCTCAAATCTTTGAGTAGTCATTTTAGTTAGATTAGTAGTATGCAAACAAGTCGTAATATGTACCGTAAATGGTTGTTTTTCTTAAGTTTGTACTCTGTAAGCAATAATACAATAAATGTTAAAAGTGATAGTTATATTTCTCAATTGCCAGTAATAAAATCTAAACTAGTAATAGCCTGCATAAACAGTATAGAAGCAGTGGCCACAATCTGCATAGTTCAACTAGTCTGGATACCAAATGATCAAGGAATAAAAGGAAATTTTATAGCAAATCAGCTTGCCAAAAAAAAGTAAAGGAGGCATTTACTGAACTGAACAAAAATGAAAAATAATCCGCAGCAAACTTAAGCAGTAACTTGTAAAAGAATATATTCCAAACAAGACTATTACATGTTACCAAAATTTTGGTAATACAAATGAGTCAAATCAGATTGCAAATGCTCACAAGACTGATAACCTTTTCTTTTTCAACTAGTGGCCCTTGAGATAAATTAACGCATGGTAATACCTTTCGGTTTTCTTCTCTGCGTAAGTCCTGCTGTTAATTTGTCCTAGTCATTGTCTCTATTGTGGTATTAGTTTGAGGTGAGCTGGTTTTTGGCTTTGCGGAATTTACACAGTCTGTTGCGGCAACACATGCTGTCCCTAGCTTATCTCTCCCTATACCATATTTTTCTGTCCTACTTTCTATACTGGCATTCTCTTCTCTTTTCTTTCATTCTTGTGTTATTCAGCCTAGATATTTGCATTGCCCTTAGGTATCTTCTTAGTTTTTCTATATTTTTATTAACTTCTTCCTTGTTGTATCCTCTTTCTTTCATAAATATTTTGTGCAGCTCTATTAAATGCATTCCTTTTGGTAGTCCTACATTTGCCAGTTTAACTTCTCGTGAGATTCTTGAATCTCTATTTGGGATTAGTTTTTTGTGTCCCCTAGTTGCCAGATATACTCTGATCATTTCAAAATTTGCATTTTCTGTCAACCTCAAGATGGCGCATCTTTCGTTTAGAAATTGTTTAGTCAATTCTGTCAGTTTATTTTCCTTGAGCAGTTCTCTCCTTTTCCTCCTTATTTCTGCAATTTCTGTTGGTACTAGGGTTACAGTATATGTTCTTCTTTTGTCTTTCTGTTCATCTTCCATTGCTTGGCAAGCATAGTTGTTTTGACTTTTTTTGTTTTTTTCCTCTTTATTACTTTTTTTTCATTTTCTTTTATTTCCATCTAGCTTCTTGTTCCTCCTTCCTTTGTCTTCTGTGGCTTTTAATTTGAGTGTTTTTTTTCATTTTGGTTTACTTAAATCTCAAAGCTTCAAACACTTCTATTATTTTTTCAATATTGTCGTTGCATAGTTTCTTAGTGCTCTCCATTTGTTTTTGTTACTCAGGCATATTTTAATAATTGTAGATTTGTCTACTTTGTTTTCTAATATCTTTTCTAGCGTTTTTCTATCTTCCTCCCACTCTTTGCACTCTACTAGCGTATGTTCTGCGTTGTCATGCGTGCCTTCTAAACAAAATATACATTTTACCTTTTTCTCTATTATTTATTTTTTGTAAGTACTTTTCAAACACTCCATGTCCGATATGTAGTTGTGTTGTATAGTAACACGTCTCTGGGTTTTGTCTCTACCCATTCTTTTATTTTTGGTATTAGTTCCCTTGTCCATTCTCCCTTCTTTGCCATCTTTACATTATATTCTTTCTTGCTTGTCTCTTTGCTTCTTGTTTACTAGTTTTTGTATTTATCATTTTCTTTATACCTAATCTTTCTTCCACCATCAAATCTGCGGGTAGTGTTGCCGCAATTACTTCTAGTACTTCTTGCGATACTGTCCTGTAAGCCCTGCAGATCCTTAACAAACTTGCTCTCATAGCTCCTCTTACTTCTTTTCTGTTTTTATTTGTCTTCAAAGCTTCTCCCCATTTTTCTGCGGCATACAATAGTTTACTTCTAGCCGCAGTTGCTATTAGCCTTCTAGGCCCTTTTCCTGGTAGTCCCTTGTTGGCATAAGCTTACTATGTATTGTAATTATTGTTTAATAACGTGTACACCCAATGTATTGGCTACGTACTAATAAAGAAATATGAATAAACATTCCTTTAATTTTTTTTTGTTCCTCTTACCGTTTCCTTAACCTGTTCATTTCATCTCTTTGCTTCAAGTGTTACTCCAAGGTATTTAGTTTTTTTGCCTATGGTTATTATTTGTTCACCTACCTGTATTTTTCCATTTTCTCTGTTTGTCCTCTTTGTTGATAGCCATGCCGCCTCGGTTTTCTATGAAGCCACATCTAACCTTTTGTTTCTCATCCATCTCTTGATCATCTCTATTGCCAACTCTAACCTTTTATTTATTACTTCTATGTTTATATTCCTACCTACCAGAGCTACGTCATCCGCAAATGCTGATTATAAACTAAATTCCATAATTTAGGACCTAGTGCAGAACTCTGTGGTATTCCTCTAGTCAGCCTAAATTTTCCATTTTTAGTCAGTAGATTTCTCTCCTGAAAGCAGCTCTATATTATCTTAGTAGTTTTATTTGTTAGTTCTCTTTTTTTTTTGCTTCTTCTATAATTGCTTCCCATGCTATAATGATTATATATTTGAAATAGAAAATAACATTTCTACCGATAGTTCATGTTTTTGGAGTCATGTAAAAACAGTTAGGAAAACAAATGGGTATCCAAACACTATGTTTCTAGATGACAAAATCAGTAATAAAGGCTCAGATACAGTTAACTTGTTTGCGGAATACTTTTCAGATATTTACACAAACCAAAATCCGATTGTCAGCAATTTTCCTAAACAAAATCTTACTGATATGGCAAGTTGTTCAATAAGCTGCACGGACGTTTTTGATGGTATTAGTCATCTTAAAAATTCTTTCTCTTGTGGCCCAGATGGGATTCCTAACTTTATATTAAAAGCTTGTACATTTACATTGTGTAAACCTTTACATTACCTTTTTAATTTGTCTTTAAACTTAAGTGTGTTTCCAGACTATTGGAAAACTAGTTATATAACTCCGATTCATAAATCCGGCAAAAGAGAAGATATTAAAAATTATCGTGGAATAAGTATTCAATCCGCTATTCCAAAACTTTTTGACTACTTATTTACATTACAATTATCATGGGAATGCCGTAATATTATTATTGATGAGCAACATGGTTTTTGCCGTGGTAAGTCTACAGTAACAAACTTAATTTGCTATCAAAATGATATTATTAATGCCTTGGAAAATAATACTCAAATAGATTGTATTTATACTGATTTTTCCAAAGCATTTGACCGCGTTAATCATCTTCTACTTATTCAACGCCTAATATCAATTGGTTTTGGTGAACATTTATGTGCATGGATATACAGCTTTTTAAGTGGTAGAACACAATTTGTACGAATAAACAACTTTATTTCCTGTCCAATCTCTGTAGAGTCTGGGGTACCCCAAGGATCTCATGCGGGTCCTTTGCTCTTTCTACTTTTTATAAACAACATTACTGATTGCATTAAAAATAGTAATTGCAAGCTGTTTGCTGATGATCTAAAAATATATAGAGTTGTTGAAAATGTTCAAGATCAGATATTGCTACAAGAAGATCTGTGCAGACTTTTTCAATGGTCTATCAATAATCAACTTAATCTAAATATCAATAAATGCTGCACTATATCATTTACCAGATCTAAAAATATTTTAAATTACAATTATCATATTGACAACCTTTCTTTAAAACGTGTCAAAGAAATTCGAGATCTGGGAGTTATATTTGACTCTGAATTAACTTTTATAAATCATATTAACAGTACAATTTGCCACGGATATAAAATGCTTGGTTTCATCAATAGATATGGAAGCGATTTTAGTGTAAGAACACTAAAAACTCTGTTTTGTTCATTAGTACGATCTGGTCTTGAATACTGTTCAGTAGTATGGTCGCCTAATTATAACATACACATTCAAAACATTGAAAAAATTCAAATAAAATTTTTAAAACAAGCTTATTTTAAACATAATACTAACTTAGAAAGTTTTGATGCAGTTAGTACTCTTGCCATTCTTAACATGGATACATTAGAAAAGAGACGTTTTCTTGCAGATATGTCATTTTTGTACAAACTATTAAGTTTTGATATAAATTGTCCAACACTTTTAAACCTTATAGACTTTAACACATTGCATATTACCAGAAATAGTTATCTATTTAAAATTAAGTTTCATTCTACTAACTATGGTTTTTACAGTCCCGTCTCTAGAATATTACGCAATTATAATACTTGCGATGTTGATATTTTTAAATGTACATTTTATCAATTTAAGCAATGTGTAAAGCAAATTTAAAATTACATTATTGTTAATTAGTTATGTATACATTTATAGTATTATGTATGTGTGCGTGTGAGTGTGTGTGTGTGTGTGTGTGCGAGGGTGTGTGTGTGTGTGTGTGTGTGTGTGAGGATGTGTGTGTGTGTGTGTGTGTGTGTGTGTGTGTGTGTGTGTGTGTGTGTGTGTGTGTGTGTGTGTGTGTGTGTGTGTGTGTGTGTGTGTGTGTGTGTGTGTGTGTGTGTCAATTTAGTTTTAACAAATTATTATATTATAGTCTTTTGTATTGTTATCTACATTGTAAACTGGAGTTATCCGTAATAAAGTATTATTATTATTATTATTATTATTATAGTATGCTGTTTAACGCATTTTGTATATCTAGCGCTATTATGACACAGTGTTGTCTTTTTCTGTATGGTCTACTGTTTGCTTCTTTTGCTATGGCTTTTACCTTTTCAATGGCTCTTAGAGTCGTTCTTTCCTTTGTAAATCCATATTGTTCCTGTTCCCATCCTCCTTTTTCTTCTATTTCCTGTTCAATTCTCCTCACGATAACTTTTTCCATAATTTTCACTAATGTGTTGATTAGGCATATCGGTCTATACGTCGTTGTTTTACCTATTTCCTTTTTTTTCTTAATTAGTACTAGGTTTGCATCCTTCCAGCAAGCCGGAAAAAATCTTTCCTTCAGACATCTGTTTATTATTTGTGTTATCTCTATCTCATTACCTTTTAGTGCTGCCTTCACTGTTTCCGTTGTTATCTCGTCTGGACCTGATGCTTTATTATTAGGTAGTTCCCTTGTAAACTGTTTTATCTCTTCTACTGTTGCAAGGACTGCTTCTGTTTTGTCCGCTATTCCTGCTGGTTCTTCTACCATTCCTCTAGTGGGAAACAATTTTTCAATAATTACTGCTTCATATTCTTCTTCTTTTAAGCACACTGCTTTCATTCCTCCTAATTTATTTATTACTATTTTATATGGTTTGGCACAAGGATCTCTGTCTATGGATTCTAATATTTCTTCCCAGCATCTTTTTTTACTGTCCTTGATCGCTTCCTTTAAAGCTTTTTTGTCATTTTTCAGTTCTTTTTCAGTTTCATCGGAATCTTTTCCCCTTTTTCTTTGTCTTTTGACTTTTCTTGCTGTTTGTATTGTTTTCTTTCTGCTTTTGTTGACTTCTTCGCACCACCAATATGGTCTTCTTCTTCCTGTATCTGGGAATTGATAATTCCGCTGCCTTTTTCAATTTTTCAGAGTACCTTTTGCATCTTTTCTCTAAATTCTCGTTTTCTGTTACTTCCTCTGCTTCTATAGCTCTATTTATTCATTCTCTGTCCATTGCTGCGCCACGGCTGCATCTCCTCAAGAGTTTAGCCTCTTCTGTCGCACTTGGTCCCTCCCCATCTTAGCGATTTTGCGTTGAAATCGCCTTCTATCAGAATTTGTTTTAGTTTTTCTATCCACTCTTGATAATATTCCATATTGCAGTTTGGTCTGATGTAACAACTGTACACTATCAGATCACTTATATCAGCCCACACTATTTGCTCCTTGGGTGTCCCCTACCTTTTTACTTTATCTCGACACTTTTTCTGTGCCTATATTTGTTTGGATGATGTTATACATTTTGATTTGTGTCCTCATTCTCGTGTTGTCTCCAATTATCTAGATTTTTGTCTTCTACGTTCTTTCTTGGTCTTCTCGTTTTTCTTTTGTATGTGAGCGGGCATCTTTTTGCTCCTGTTCTGTGTCCAGTTACTTTACAGTCTATACAATATTCCCTATTACTGCATTTGGCTATCTGATGCTCCTTTTCTCAGCATCTTATGCATAATTTAGATCTGTCTTTCCCTGTACAGTCCGACGCAATGTGGCCTTTCATCCAGCATTTATAACATTTGCTTTTGCTTCTTTATTCGTTACACTCTTTGTTCTGCATCTCATAAGTCCTATATTTATGCTTCCTTCTCTTATCAGTTTTTCCGCTGTCTCCTTGTTTGTTCTGATTATAGCTGTTTGTATATACTTGTACCCTTTCCTCATAGATATAATTGTGATATCTTTGTTGCCTTCTTTACCGCCGATTTCTTCAATCAGTTCCCCTTTGTTGTCTCCGGGCTTATACCTTTGATCAAAACTAGTTTTCCTGTGGGGTCATTATTTGCTCTTATTACATTAAAACCCTCTAATCCGTCTCTTACTTTTTTTTTTCTTAGTAGTAACAGCTCTCCTTTTCTAGTTTTTCTTATCTCTTTAAAGATTGTTCGTTTCATCTGTATTTTTGCCTGTTTTAAAAGATCAGCGTAAGTTGCACCCTTCTTGCTTACCACAATCAAGGAATTAAAAAAAAACCTTAGGGCAAATCAGTTTGTCAAAAAACAAATAAAGTAAACATTTATTGGACTTAAACCTGCTTTTGGGGTTTCATACAAGACCGACAAAAAACTGCAGCAAGTTTAAATCGGAATACAGCAACCTGTAAAAAAACTATAAGAAAATGATACTTAAGACCAGTTTTAACAGAACCATCACTTATTACCAAAACTCAAATGAATTGAGTTAAGCTGCGAAGGCTCACAAGACTGATAATAATTAGACACGGTAGTGTTAACAAACTCAACCAGAAATAAAGATAAACTCTTTATGCAGCGGTGGTATGAAAAAAACTCTGTTTCACTGAGCAAAACTTATAATCTGCAACACAAGCCTTGATTTGGCAAACATAACCTAATCAAAGAAAAACTGAAAATAATCTTTTGGTAAATTTGTTTAGACTTTATCAAAAAAAGCTGCTAAAAGAGTAAGACGTCAAAGGTGCACAATAGGACCAGCAAACTTGCAGTGCTTAGAACGCCAAGCAAACCGCCTCAAGTAAAAAAGAAAAAAGTAGGGGTTTTAATTCGGTAAAAACTTGACGCTATAGAACAGTCCGGGCAATATTAGTTAATATACGACTTGACGCTTGGTGTGGTGGTTGGGAGGCTGAACATTTTTAAACAAATAAATTTGAGTATTTAGGCGTTACAAAAAGCTGATATTTTTAGTATAATAATAAGTTTATTAAACATTGTTTTTTTGAGACGTCTACAAGACACATATGGCATGGCAGCATCTTACGGTGCAGTATGTATTTTTAACAAATTTGACAGATTTTTTTTAAACATTTACTTATTTGCTCAAAGCAATAGCAACTGATTAGTAGGCAATTTTTTTAGAAAAGTCAGTTTTGACATTTGAAATTAGAATGAATTTGTTCTACTTGTTATCTTTACGCAGTGCCGTAACTAGCTTCTGATGCGCCCGGTGCGAGAGCGTCATTTTGCGCCCTCCAAACTTAATTATGAAGTTGCAGGGGCACCGACGGCACCGCCCTAGTTACGGCACTGGCTTTAAGTTTATATCACTGTTTAACCTGCAATATACGTTTAAAACCAATACACTGTGTCGTGTATTATTATTGGACTGCAATCGTTGTTTGAACAGGTTATGAGCCCAGTAAAACGGCTGCAAGTGATCGGATTGAATAAGTTCATAAAAAACACAAGTGAAAAAATCGTGAAATCTAAACAAAATCCGAATATTGTGTCCCGGTAAGGAAGCAAACAATCCAGATGTGTAGTGAATAGAACCTGTGAAAATGATTACCCATTATTAAATCAAACTGCTGAATAAGGATAATTATGACATTTGGCAAATACAAGTTGAAGCACTGCTTGTTAAAAACGACGCGTTCGATTATGCAAACGGAGAAATTATTAAACAGGAGCCACAAGTAGGAAACGCAAACGCAGCAGCCATTGTCGAATGGATAAAAAATGATAAAAAAGCTAAGTCCGATATCATATTATTGATAAGCCCAATCAAACTTAAACAAGTGAAAGGGTGTGAAACGTCAAGGCAAATTTGGAAACAACTTGAAAACATCTATCAATTCAGAAGACCAGCACGAAAGGTGACGATGTTAAAAAGGCTGACTCAACAAAAATTGGCGGACGGCGATAATATACGCGAGCACTTAGACTAATTTTTTGACGCCGTAGACAAGCTAGATAGCATGAACGTAGAAATAAACAACGACCTATTATCCATTTTGCTTTTACACGTCTACCCGGCTGGTACAAAATTTTTTGATGCGCAATCAAATTGCGTGACAAGTTGCCGACTCCAGAAGTTCTACGGGTGAAAATAATGGAAGAAAGCAATGCAAAAAAAGGGAACAAAGCGGCGTGGCACGAGGTGCCATGTGGGCTAAAGGATCCAAGAAGCAATATCGGAAACAAAGTAAAAATCCAAGCAAGCTGAACCAACAAAAGAATTTAACTACATGTGCCACAAATGCAAACAAGTAGGTCACATGTGTTACATCACACACGTGCAAAAATATCAAACGTTTCGAAGCCATTGACAAGAATCAAAACAGAAAGCTAAGTTTAGTTAACGGGCAAACAACAAACATATCTGCAATTGGCAAGGTAGATTTTGGGGTTAAAACAACGAAAGTGTAGCAAACGTGACATTGACAAACGTACTACACGCGTCTGCGCTCCAGACAAACCTGATGTACGTAAGTAAAATAACCGATAAAGATCACAAAATGCTATTTACGCGCGGTGAGGCAATAATTTGGAACAACCAAAATGAAATTGTACTTACTGCAAAGCGCATAGGCGACTTGTATATAGTATTCAAAAGCAACAACATTTCTAATGACGTAGCATGCTTAGCAAAATTCAACCATAGTTTTTGCAAATATTACCAAATAATGAGTCACTTAAACTTGCGAAACTTAAAAGACGCCCTAACAAGCAAAAATTTGCATGCAGCGGAAGTAAAATTCAAAGATTTTAAATGTGACGGATGTGCGAGAGGAACAATGACGCGTTTCAGTTTTCAGAAAGCGCCCGAACGATCAACCAAAATGCTTAAAGTTGTTCACTCAGACGTTTGTAACCTTCACCAATAATGCTTCAGGTTAGAGAAAAGTAAAATTCTTGCAATTAAAGGAGCAATTACATTCAAAATTTATAGAATACGAACATTGTCGAGAATCAAACTGGAAAACAAGTAAAATATCTTTAATCAGATAACGGTACAGAGTATGTGAACAAGTCATTCGACGAGTACTTAAAGATAAAGGGTATTGGAAGAAGATTGACAATCGCCTACACACCGGAACAAAATAGGCTCTCCAAACAAACCATCAGGACACTCCTGGAACCAACAAGGTGTTTTTTAATGCAATCCAAACTTTCTTAAGTCTTCTAGGCAGAGGCGGTAAACACGGCTTGCTACAATAAAAATTGCTGCCCATCAATTAGTTTAAATGGAAAGACACCATTTGAATTATGGTGCAGAAAAATTTCAAACGTGAACAAGTTGAAAAAATTTGGGCCCAAGTATATTGCCTAAATTAAAGTCCAAGGAGAAGCAAGTTAGACATTTGTAGAAGACCTGGATTTTTTCTTGGTTATCCCAAAAATCAGAAAGATAAAATTTGTGAAAGATAAAATTAAAATTCCGTGGAAAACTAATGACGAGTCAACATCAAAAAACCAAAAGAACGTGATAGAAATCATGATCAAAAATAACGTTACAAATGAAGTGAAAATTGAGAATCTAGTGGAACCGGCGGTTAAAAATGAAAATGAAGGGCAATTTAAATTTAGAAAAGGTCCCAGCAAACCAGGGCTTGAACAAAAAAACAGAGACCCGCCGAGGAAAGTTTACAACATGATTCTTATAATTGAGAAGTTTCAATCAAAATCGCAATGTTGTCTCCAGAACCAACATAATAAAACGAGGCAACGGTAAACAAAATAAAATCAAGTCTCCGCCATAATACCTAGAAATTGGTAAACAAACCAACAAATAAACTGATAATCGAAAGCCGAATAATCTTACGTAAAAAAATTAAAGCTGACGGAACAGTCAAAAAAAAGAAAGCCCGCTTGGTTGCTCAAGGTTTCTCTCAGACAGCAAGTCTGCACTTTAAAGAAACTTTTGCTCCAGTTGCTAGAATTGGTTCCATAAGAAACCGCATATTTCAACGGGAACCAGAATAAAGAAATTTTTATAGAAGTTTTTAAAAATTTAGCCAAACTACTACAAGTTATTGGAGAAGAAAAAACTGATCTAAGTATAGAGGCCAGAGAAATGTTATACAAGCTTAAGAAAAGCAACTATGTCTGTTTCCTAGACAGAGGATTGTACGGCCTAAACCAAGCCAGCAGATAACGGTACAAAAGATTGAACACTACCTTGCGTCGAATAGAAGCTGAACCCACACATGAAGATCCATGCATCTACCTACTAAAGCGAAGGAAGGATATCGCAGCTTCCATAGTTATCTAGGTGGATGCCACCCTTGTGGCGTCAAGAAGCAATAAAGCGGCAACGCAGCTATTACATATGTTGCAAACAGAATTTGAAGTTAAAGATTTAGGCAAAGCCAAGTATTGCTTGGGAATCAAATTTACTAGGGAAGGCAATCAAATACAACTAAATCAACATGAGTTTGTGACAGAACTACTGAAACGTTTCAATATGATGAACTGCAAACCCGTACTGACTCTACTCGACCCAAACGCAAAGCTAACAAAAAACAAAAACGCTTTAGCAGATCAAGAAACAAAATATCCATATTGTGAACTGGTTAGTGCGCTGATTTACCTATCTACATCAAAAGACCTGATATTTGTCATGCTGTCAGCTACCGGGGGCAGTTAAGTCACTGTTACAAAAAAGAACATTGGCTAGCTGTAAAACGTGTCTTGCAATACCTAAAAGGTACCGCCGACATCAGTTTCTGTTATAGTCCAGCAAATACAGAAGTGAACGATTTTGTGGACGTTGACTGAGGGTGCAACTCAACGGACAGAACCGTTTACCGGTTATTGTTTTTTGTGGGCAAATTCTTCATTATTATAAAAATCCAAGAAAACTGAATACATGGCCATATCCAAAGCAACCAAGAAGGCCATATATCTCTAAAACCTAATGCTTGAAATTGGTGTGGATCAAGAACCTATACTAATATACAAAACCAAAAACCCAGTATTCCTGAACCAAAGCAAGCATATCAATGTGAGGTACCATTTCTTACGCGACAAAATTAAGGATGGCAACGTCATGATTGACTACGTCTCCACAAACAAAATGATTGCCGACATCTTAATAATAAATTTAGTGTTAGTTTAAATGTAAACAATTATTAGTACTAGAAGCAATTAGTTTTAATGTTTATTTTTTGTAGATTTTCCATATACGTATTGTAAATTTGTTAGAGGGTAAAATTTTAAAATGGTAGATATTTTTTGTGCGATTACATTACAAAAAACAATGTTTTTTCTTGAAATCATTAAAATTTATTGCTGTCAATTTCAAATTTACTTTAAGATGTTTAGATTGTTTAGAAGTATTGTTGAATATGATTGTTATGTACAGCAAAAAGCAAATTATATAAATTGCCTACCTCTTTAAATAAACGGAATTGAAGTTTCAAAATTTGCAATTTAACATATTTTAAATAAATTGTTAAAATTTAATACAAAAACTATACAAGTTAGTAACAAAAATACATAAAAAAAAGATACAAGCATCATAAAAATCATTTCCAACGTCCGCCAATCATTTTCAGGATTAACATAAAACCTGCCATACACGTAACTACATACTTGTCAACTTAAACAAAGATTTTCCTACACACAGTTAAATTTACTGGATCAATCTCAAGTATACATGACAAGTACTCAGTTACGTGTGTAGCAGACACATTTTCAAAGTTGTAATCATCCATTAGTTTTGATTAAGAGCTAAAATTAAACATACTAAAAATTTGTTAAATAAAACCGCAGCCATTTTTAATAACGCTATAGATTTATTATATTCCATTAAATTTTTTTAAATATTTTATATAATCTTCTTGACATATGAAAATATAAAATTATTGATATTTTTACTGACAAGAAGATTAGTTTTGGGTTACATTATTTTTATTAAGTGAAAATGTTTGATAATTTTATTAATAGCAAATTATATTAATTCGTGGTAATGTAAAGGTGCAATAATGGTTTACCGATACGGGTCTATTAGTAAAGGAGCTAACCACAAGCGTCAAAATCAGATAATTCCGTTATTGATCGAATTAATTATGCAGGTTATTCACATAATAACATAAGTGCCTGTTATTACGTAATAATCTAATAATTTGATAAATATGGACTCTTTCGTTTTGGGGGGCGGGTGGATATTTGTATTCTTACTCCCTATAATCACCGTTCGTAATGGGATGCCTAATCAATAAAACTTTTCAATGCATTAGTCTCAAATCTAATTTAGTCAGACATGCAAAAATATTCCTCTAATTTTCAATTAACTAATAGGTTGATACATATCTAATTGATTCAATGTAATTACGTTAGTTAAATTTTTCCTTAAATACTTTGTCAATAACTACAAGAAACTAAATCAATTATGTTTATAGAGCATTATTGAATATTTATTTAATTTGTCAATGAATAAATCGAATTGGAATATAACCAGGGAATGGATGGCATTAATAGTTTCAATCAAATTAAACTACATTCATCAGTCCTCATTTGAACATGCACTTTGGTGCCAATTAAAATTAGCTTGAGGCAGATTTATAGACTCCAGAATAAAGATTTAATGCCATTTACTTTGACGTATTGAGATATAATTTCACTTTAAAGATTTTTTACAAGACTTTTTTCTTTAATTAGTTTTTAATGGTTAAAACATATGCTTTACAAAATAATATATTATGCATTTTTTTGCAAAAAGAAAATTGTATTAAATCGGTTTAAAACAATGTTATAAGATTTTTTATTGATAAATAATTTATATTTGGTTTAGCTGTTTGAACTGTAGAGTTAATTCAAAGTTTTTGCTGTTTTGCAATAACCAACTAATATGATTGGATTCTTAATTTTACTTTCTTGCTAACTTAATCTAAATTAAATTTTGAGCAGTATTTGCATGGAAAAGTATCAATATTGTCAAATTGTATGGTATGTTTAAGGTTCTATTAGATATTTTACAAAACCACTTTGTTTTAAAATTAATTATTTTTTTTCTGCAATGAGTAATTAAAAAGAAAGATGTGTTTTTGAAAATATTTTTGATTTTGCAATGGAAAAGCTTTTACAAAGACAAAAAAATTAACATTGCCTGCGTTGCCGTAGGGTGGACTGAGTAGCCCAAGGGTAGCGTTGCCGGTTCCAAGCCCGAATAAAAACAGCTCAAGCTCACAGAACCAACGACGAGCCTCGGACTGATTTAACGACAACGACCTACGCGAATAAACACAACGACTAGAAAACAGATTACAACACATAGACAAAAGAATAAACAGAAATCGAGAAAACACGTGCTCAGATGCGCCTGCTGGAACATCCTATCCTAGATTGGCAGCGATCAGGAAATCCTCTTAGAAGTAGAGAAAAACAAAATAGATGTCTGTGCAGTATCAGAAACCAAACGAAAAGGTAGTGGAGAAACCAAATATCTCGGATATATATTCAAGTACAGCGGAAAGCAGACATACAAAAGAACCAACGCAGGTGTAGGCATACTTATAAATAGCAACTACAAACAAAACATAAAAGACACAGACTACATAAACGAAAGAATCATAAAAGTAGTGCTCGGCTGTGGAGAAGAAAAGATACACCTAATCAGCGTATATGCACCTCACTTCGGAAACTAAAAGAGAAAACTGTAAAATTTTATGAAAAACTCCAATAAAGACCTGAACGCACGCATCGGTAACAACGGTTTAGCAAACCTACTCTAAACGAGAATAGAGAAGCCCTGGTAGCATTATGCGCGCAAAACAAAATGCAAATAAACAACACGTACTTCGACCATAAACCCTAACACAAAATAACTTGGTCTAATTCTAGAAGACAATTGTCTATGATAGACTATATAATATCATATAGAAATATACACTCGTCACAAATATCGGACGTCCGTATTCTGACATCCGCAAATATTGGATCCAATCATGGCCTTGTACTGGGAAAAATACAATTCTCTGTCCAGCTAAAGAAAAAACTACTAGACGTATATATGGATAAAATGAACATTAAACTAATGCGAGACGAAAGTATCAGAGACCTATACACTAGGCACCTAAGACAGAAGATTAGCGTCAACAGCATCAGATCAAGAGATAGCGTAGAAACATTTTGGAACAAAGTAAAACGCAACATAAAAAAAGCGGCTAAGGAAGCCCTAGGAAAAAAGAAAGTAAACAAGAACGCCAAAATTATGAAAACACTATGGTTCTCGACAGAAGTCAAAGAGATAGCAATAAAAAAACGGAAAGCGTACCTAAAGTACCTAAACAACAGAACAGTGCAAGAATATGCCCAATATAAAATAATCAGAGACAAAGTAGGTGCGAGAATTAGAAAATTAAAAACCGAGTACTGGGCTAACTTTACCGCAAAAATGGAAAAAGACCAAATATAGGTCCCAAAAAAAGATATGGGGCCTACTAAGGCGCAAAAAATAAATGCGATTAGCAGAGATTCTTGGGTGGCATATTTTAAAAATCTGTACCAGGAACAAAAGAACACAGTCAATCACACCTTACACCCAAAAAGAGAAGGCACGGAAATTAACACTGCACTCATGGAAGAAATATAGAGGAATAACACTACTGAGCATTATCATGAAACTACTCACCTGGAACATTGTATTCATCCCGCTAGATCATATAACAATAAATAAAAAACAACAAAGCTTTAGGAATAACAGATCAACCACTGATGCCATATTTGCAATAAAACAAATAGTGGAAAAATCAATAGAGTACAACAAACCAGCATTCATGTGTTTCATTGACTTAACTAAAGCGAACAACCAAGTCAAACTAAAAGGCGTAAAAAAAGTGCTCAACGATAATAACATATGTAATGAGTTAGTTGACATAATCAAAGAACTAAATACTAACACATTTTTATAGTACAAGTCAATAACAAGAGAACCGAGGTCCTACCCATATCAACTGGAATTATACAGTGAAATTTACTAAGCTTTTTCCTATTTAACATCATTATAAGTCGGATAATGAATGACGTTAAAAGATCCGGGCAAGAATTTAGGATGAATAAAGTGAAGGTAAAGATAGTATGCTACGCTAATGACGCCAATAGCAGAAAACGAAGACAACTTGCAGAGAATGCTACATGCGTTCTACCTGGCAGCTACTCAATATAATATGAAGATTTTGATTTAGAAAACCAAATCACTAGTCATAGCCAAAGAATCAATCCGTTGCAAATTAGCTGTAAACGATCAAATAACCGAACAAGTCATAACCTTCAAATATCTCGGCGTAGAAGTAACCGCAAATTAAGATTGAACAAGGAAGGTAAAAGACCACCCACCAAAGCGGCAAGACTATAAAGAAGCCTGAGAGATATGATCTGAAATAACAAATACATAAACAAGGAGGCCAAGGTACAAATATACAAAACATGTGTCCGCCCAGTAATGACATATGCAGCAGAATCTTGAGCAGAAACCACAAAAACAAAAGCTATTCTCAGAACAACAAAGATGCTGGTGCTAAGAAATATAACCGGGCACACGCTGAGAGATCAAATACCAAGTGCTGACATACGACAAAAATGCAACACACAAGACGTCGTTAGATGGATAAAGCAGAATAAAAGAGCGTGTAATGAGCACGTGACAAGAAGGGAAGATCACCGTAAAGTCAAGATAGCAAAAGACGGAAGACCAGGAACGCGAAGGCCACTAGGCAGACCACTAAAGAGCTGGAAAAAGTGCTGGACATCAGTATTGCAGAAGTGAGGGTTGAAAAAAATAAGCCGGCTTGTTAAAAGAAGGAGAAAAAATAAAGAAAAAAAATGCCTAGAGTTATCTAAATTTAATAACTTAAATTTTATTTCCTTTTACTTTTGTGGCAGAGTCTAAGTTTTGAGTGTTTTTTTTTTCTAATTCTACGGTATCTTAATTTTGATAGAAAAGTTTTTTGATAATAGTATTGGCTGCTTGGCGGTGGAAACTTGTTTGCCAAGTTTGGTATTACAACCTTTGGTGTAACTTGTTACAACTTTTGGTGTAGCTTATTACAACTTTTGGTGTAGCTTATTACAACTTTTAGTTTAAACGTCGGCTGTGCAATAATGATTTAAAAGTTGTCAAACTAGCAATTATTTATTTAATAATGCTGGCTAGGCATGTTGCTATGTGGCTGATTGTTATGACATTTTTTATCACGTTATGTGCTGCTATTTTATACCAAGTTACTTAACTAATTCAAATTCGAAATCTATCTTTGTTTTATGTTTATGTTTCATAAAGTTGCTTGTTTTGTTGCTCATTTTAATTAATGTTTTTTTTTTGGCGCAAATTTTTAGTACCGCTTCTGGGTACCGTGGTCCTAAAAAAACTCGCTCAACAGTTTTTTTAGCACTAGTACCAAAACTACCACTACAGTATTTACACTTCTGATCGGAATACCGTGGTCCTAAAAAAACTCGCTCAAGAGTTTTTTTTAGGAGTTTTGGTACTAGTACTAAGCTCATTTTTTTTTTGTTGACGTTAATTGCGATTTAGTTGACGCTTTGCTGCATTAATGTTTTAGATTGCTCCAACATATTTTTACTATCAATTTTCTACCGCTAGCATCTGCTGTGCAATGATATATTTTAAAAATTGGATTGCCAAATCTGCTTATTTTTGTTAAAGCTGTTGGCTAGGCTTAACAGTATTTTGTTTTTGTCTGATCTGACGTTAGAGAGTTGTTTTCTTTTGCCAAGTTGATGTCGATTATGATATTTTCTTATACGTAATGTCTTGTTGTCTAGGAAGCTACAAAATTGTATTAACATTTTTTTTTTGTAGTTCCAAAAGTAACAAGTAACCTTTCCATGTCTACCAAGCTGCTGCTAGTGTGTGTGTGATAAAGTATAAATTTATCTTGGTTTTTATGTTTTTGTTTTTTAAAGGTGTTTTCTTGTTGCTACTTTTTTTGCAGGGGATGTGGTTTTTGAGCGGTTAACATAATTTTTTTAAAATTTTTTTTAAACTATTTTGAACTCACTAATGGTTTTCAGGCGGTTTTTGGTTGTCGATTCTAAGGTTAGGCCGTTAGGTTTTAGGTGTTCTTTTTTTTACATTTCTGTGGAGGTTTTTCTAGTTGTTCCTGCAAGGTTTAATTGCAGGCTTAGTTTCATGTTGACATATAGCTTTTTTAATATATTGTTTACATGTTGATGGATGATAGGTGGTGTTATAGCGTTATTGGTTTGTAGGATACTATTTTATTTGTTGTTTAGTTTTGTCTTACTTACAAGATAAATGGTAACAAACTGAATGTATTTCTAAAATTAGTACTACAACTGCAAATTTTTTTTCTTAATTTGATTACTATAGATCGGTTGGTGGAGTTGCCGATTTAGTTAATTTTGATGTTTTTTATTAGGTTGAAAGACTTACAAAACAATTGTATACAGTTAGTTTATATTATTTTTTATTTTATAAATATAGATATATTGCTAAGTTAAGTAAAATTTAGAATATTCTTTTTTTTGTTTCTGTTTGACAAGGTTGTTTGGTTTGCTGATTATTTTATTTGCATTTATTGGGCAGTTTGAAAAAAAAATTAAAGAGGTATTTGAGGTTTTTTAGGAGTCTCCTGGCCGGAATACTTAACTAAATTTTTTTTTTTTGTTGTTTTTTGAATGAGACATTTTTATGTATACCAGGCTACTACTTGAGTCAAAGCTTTTTGCCAAATAGTCTAAAATTTGTTGTATTATTCAGTATGTTTTTTAGATTGTTTGTTTTGCTGATTACAAAAATTACAGATTTCTTCTGTTTGTTAACTTTAAAGTTAGGTTTAAGTGCTATGGAAAAGTTTTTATTATTGCTACGAGATAATCATATAACTATCTAAGGCTTGCAACACTGCCATACATTAGGAAGTAGTTTTTTGCTAACAAGTTATTTAGCTATTTCTTCTTTTTCTTCTTCTTATAGAGCAACGAGCGTAGGCTCCTCTCTCATATGTTTGTGGTGTGCGATAATAGTTCTACACAAACATGCGGGACTTACAGTTTAACGTGGAATCCAAACCACACTTCTAAAGGGGTTTAGTAGGCAAATACTTTGCTGGTTTGCCATTGCCTTGCGAAGGAGACAACCGCATCAAAATATATTCGACAAATTAGATATTGCCCCTGCCGGGAATTAAACCCGGGTTGCCTGCTTAACTGATCTCGCACTAGACCATTGTGCTACGGTTGCCTTTTTTTAAATTTAGTAATTATGATACTACTGCTAAGCTGCTTGGCAATAGAAACTTGTTGGCCAGGTTTAATTTAAAGATTTTTTTACGTTGACGTCGATTGTCTTTGATTGCGCTAATATATTTTATGCTTATGACTACAGTTTGCATCTGCTGTGCGGTAGTATGTTTTAGATATAGGCTAGGCTTAACAGCATTTTATTTTTGTTATTTTTTTTTTTGCTTGGCGGATGTTGATCTTTTCTAGCGCAAATTGTCTTGTTGTTTTAAGAAACCAAAACACTGTACTAGAAGTTACTCTTTTTTTTGCTGTTATCTAAAAGTATCTTTTTTATGTGCATCAAGCCGCTGTTAAAGTTAAAGGTTTTTGATCATTTGAACAAACAAAGTAAAAAATATTTAGGACATTTTTAAACTTTTTTTCTACTGTGTTTTTAGGCAATTCCTGGTGCGGTGGGTTATAAATGTTGTTTTATTTTTGCAATTATGTGCAGCTTTTTAGGTTGTTATGGCATAGTTTATTTGTGGGCATTGTTCCATGTTGCAAAAAAACTTTTCTATTATGTTGTTTACATGTTGATGGTTGTCAAGTGTTGTTATAACGTTAGTGGTTTGTAAGATAATTTTTGAGTATATGATTATAGATCAGTTGGTGGAGTTGCTAATAAAATTTGTTTTATTGCTTTCTACGTCATTGTTGACGCAATGTACTAAGATTTATAAAATAAGCACCAACTCTGTGCAACTAGCAAGTAATGATACCCATTTTTCCCAAGTATAAATGTTGTTGCACGAGTCTTTGAGCTGAGTAAGAGCTGAAATTTATATAAGTGCAAAATGAAATGAAAATCTAAAGTATTTCTAAAGGTTTGTTCCAACTATCGTTTTGTTTTAATCTGAAAACCGTGCAAATCAATCACACAAACCAAATAATGTGTATGTAAAATTGCCTAAATTGTAATGCGCGTCAGTTGAAACAAACTTCTTTTTAATTTTTACGTTACATTAAATTCATTCATAAATATATACTTAACTTATTTTGTGAAAATGTAAGATATTTGATTAAAATAGTACTTTTATTGATTTTTTAATGGTATAAATTAATTTTTATAGTACAGGGTCGTTATAAAAGTTTGGGATTATGTAACAATCTAATGTAACGTACATTATTGTGTCACTCTAGTAAAATAGTGAATACAAGTTTGGTGTCCAAAAATGTTGTTGCCTATCTTAGGATTCAATAATAAAAAATAGTCATTTCATATGTTTACATTGTTTACATGTTCATAATGGAATAGAGCCATTTTCCATTATCAAACCGCCCATTCTTAAAGTAGAATTTAATAATAAAAATATTCTCTTCATCTGTATACACACATATATATATATATATATATATATATATATATATAAAACCTTGCTTGACAGTTGAAGTTAAACTGTCAAAACAAAGGCGGCATTATGTTTTTATTTGATTATTTACGCACTAGTATATTCATTCACAATACTCATTTTTATCGGGTTTAGTTTATTTTGCATATTTTGTCTCTTTTATTTATCAAACTAAATCAAGGTTAAAAGTTTTGAATTGAATAGGTTAAATAATTCTATACTGTTTAAGTAATTAAAGTAAATATCTGCAACTAGTTTCTAATTGTCAAAACAAAATAACTTAACATAAATATTCATAGATTTAATTAAATTTGAAGCAGAACTAAATATATTATAGCAATGTATTAAAAGATTCAGTAGTAATGTAACATTCACAGTTGCTCATAAATTATTTAGCAAACAACTATTGCAATGCAACAAAACAATTAGATTAAAATTATATTTGAAGGTGTCATAATATAAATTCGCAAATATAGTAATCACTATTTAGAGGATAAGAGCTTAATTGTATTATTAATCCCACCATTTGAAATTACATTAGTTCTACTATTAATGATTAATCACTACTATTCAAAGCTGCCATAATTATTAAATTGCACTATAACAATAATAATGTTATTAATTCATGTGATATGCAAAGTTGGCGTAGCATTAATTTTCTAGATCGAACATCACTTTTAATGGAAATTAAAAGATACGATGATTGATTTTGATGAGCAATCCACTTTGAGGTATTTCTCAACTTTATAGAAGGTTTATTATATCTAATTTAAACTTGAAAACTATTTTGATACACAATACAGGCGGAAAGAGGCGAAAATTGCGCACTTTTCATTATTTAACGTTAAGGAAAAAATATGTTAAGACCGCAGCGTGCACTTCTACTTACTTTTTTTATTATTATTTAACATAATGAAGTTTGTTTAGAACAGTGCTTTATGTTCTTTAATATATATTACAACAAAGATAAATTACTTCAATTTCTTTGTAATATATTTGATTTAAATTGCTTTAATATTTGAATACTCATTAGAATGTTCTGAAACTTGTTTGCAGAATGCTTTGATGTTTTGATGAAAAATCTATCCGGCAACAAAGTAGGCGACAAAAACATATTGAAGCAGCTGCTTTGCTAGGCGGCTTATTCCGTAAAGTATTTATGTAACAAAGTATAAAAAAATGGGTAATATATTAAATTTTATAGGCACTGCCGCTAGAATAGGTACGCTACGATCATTTCAACTCTGTTATGTATCGGCTATATAAAACTCTTTTTTATGATAAGAGAAAAATACTGGTATGCAATAAAAGTATAAGGATGCAGTATTTATTTATACAAAAAATTCAAGTGTTTTATAATGTAATGATCACTATATAGTCATTAAAACAAGTAAGGCTATAAAATTATTGTTTCAAAATTAATAATGTCGAATTTTAATTAACAACTTTGCTTGAATATGAAAACATCTACTTTATCGAATGTTTCACATTTCATTAAAAGTTTACCTGAAATATAACAATTTAATGACTGTAATTATATTAGTTATATTTAAAATTAGTGTTTTAATAGATATTTTGCGTTTATTATGAAGTATCATAAACTTAATATTAATTGGGCATTACATGAAACGTAATGGGTTTGTTATGAAAATACTTTATTGTAAAAAGAAGAAATCTAAATTATAAATGTTGAAATTTAAATAACTCAATATTGATACTGACGTTTTTATACTTATCAACCTTACACAAATCTGGCATCCTATGTTTTAGTCCGTAAAGATGTAAATAATTTTATTAATTAAATTGATTTTTTCTGTTACTTTATATATATTCATAATATACACCAACACTTTATCAACTAAGCTATTGGGGCCTGTGGTTGAAAAAAAAATTAATAAATATAAATAATTGTATTTTTGGGCATAACTTTTCTATTATTGTATGAGTAAGAGCAATATTATCTATATCAATGTTTTTATTTATTTTATTGTTAATTTAATTTGTTGTTATTTTTATTTTTTATTTTTTCTACTTTAGTTGTCTATTATATACGACAAATTTTTGTTGGTACAAGAGCCAATATTTTAGGGTTTATGCTTGTGCTACTACCTTACAGCTGTCTTTGAATATGTAAATTAATTAAATAATGTATACACTACCAAACTCGTTAATTGAAAAAATGGAGGCGCTGTAGATATTGACAAGGCGTAGTATCTGGTCTACCTACACTTTCATATTGTAATTGTAATGTAGTTAAGGTTACATGGACACTAATCATATGTTAGACTAATTTCTTGAGATTCTACAATTTCTTAAAATGCTTTATTGGAGATGGAGCTCAAAACTGCAACAATTTATGTGCCAAAGTTTGAGTTAAACAACTCACTTAACTGAACCACTCTTTGGTTATAATAGTAACCGTTGCCTTGCATTTAATGTTATACTGCGTACACACTTGCAACAATCTGCCGTACCGCAACACCGTCGCGTAACATCGTCGCGTACCATCACTTTGCAACACAACTGTGAACCGCAACATTGTCTCGTAACATTTTCTTTGATCCGACGGCAGAAAACCGACAAGCGATGGGACGCTGTTGCGAGGTGATGTTGCTCGAGGATGTTACGCGACGGTGTTGCGGTACGGCAGATTGTTGCAAGTGTGTTCGCAGTATTAGAGTTACAAAACAACTTCCTACAATAGGATCAAGACTCCAGACAGCAACTGGAAACTGTAACACACTACGCTGGCATCGAAACCAAACTGCATAAAGTTCAATAACCATTATGTTTGGCAACCAAACGGCACTACAAGTAATACTTCAAATAACTTGATTTATATACCAAAAAATATTTCATCAAAAAGAAAACCACATTAGACTTGAACCTACTTTTAGGATTTCATGCTAAACTAAAAAACAAAAATCTATAGTAAATACAGCAACCTGTGAAGTGAAAAATTGAAATACACAAAACTACTTCTATCACAGATTACCTTCAAACTATAGTAATACAGATAAACCTATTAAAATTGTAAAATTTAAAGGAAATACTGTGCCAAACAAACACGTTCATAGAATGTTTGGAAACAAAAAAACTCCAATACATCTGCTGAAAAAGTACGAAGTTAAGTGTGCGGAGTTTCTTGCTCTGACCATAACACTGTACCTTTCTTTAGTGCTCAGCGCTTTGACCATTAAACACTGGAGCTTTGATCTTAGCTTGGTACTTTCTTTCATTGTACCGCTTTTCGTATTATGTTTTTACGATTTAAATTCTAATATTCTAGGTTTGAATTTTTGAGCAATGAGAGAAAGTACAATGCTATGGTCAAAACAAAAGATTTTGTTGTGTCAACTGCCTTCTTAAGCAAGCACAATCTAGTTAACCAAAAAAGTTGTTTAACAAAATAGTCTGATTAATTGGGCCACTCTCCAGCTATATTGGCAACCTTATCATTGCATTTAGCGCAAAACTTAAAACAAAACTTTTTACAATAGGCTCAAAACTCCAGACAGCAACTGGAAAATGTAACACACTACAATCTCATTAAACCCAAAATGCATGACGGCAGAACGTCAATTCCATAATCCCTGCGAAACAGGCCTCAGTTTTTCAAACAAATTAAAGTGCGCTAAAAACAAAATCAAATCAAAACAACACTTCAACAGACCAATAATCATCATGACGACCAGAAGAGTTTACCCCAAAAAAAACTTTATCCGTTTATTTGAATTAATTTAGTTTAATTAATTAATTCAAATTTTGTACCAGAATGTACGCAGATCGGAACACGTTGGACTGCGAAATTCTGGAGATAATGTACGGTAAGCTCAAGAAGAACAAAAAGTTGATTTAAAAAACAAGCCAAAAAAATCAACGCCCTTGAAGCTTACATCATGACTTTTGTGGAGGGACAATCCAAAAGGATTAGCGACTATGACGATCAAGCTAAGCAGATCAGGCGCGACGCAAAAGATGCAAAAGCCTTTTTTTTAATTGAAAACCTCTATGAAAACCGCTATCAGCAGGATGCTTACTTAGCCCTCAGTCACACCGGAGCTCTAGCCTTGCCCTCTACCAAAAAAGCTCCGATGGAGACAACCTACTCAGCTACCCAGGTCCAATCAAGCAAGCGGAAACCCAGGCTCAAGTCTTTCTCAAAAAACCTGCTGCTAGTTCACCCAACTTATTGATAAAGATTCATCAGAACTGTAACGACAACTCCCACTACATAACCTCGCCCCCAGAAGTATTCATCTTAGTAGAAAAAAACAAAATGCAAAACAAAAAGAAGGAATTGGGTGAGTCTTTTTTAACTACTTGCTTTAATAAGCCTTTAACCGACCTATTATTGCCTTCAGCGCCATCAGCTACCAAGACCAAAGGGTTCTTGACCCGGCCAGCCTATAAAGCGCAGTCAAACAACTTTGGTCCAACTACGTGATTCAATCAACTCAGCTTCAAAGGGTGCTGGCTCTTGTCGCTTTCTGTTTATCACTATTCAGGATAAATCTGTCTGTTGGCAACTTTTAATTTACTGAAATAAAAAAATATTTATCAACTGCGCAGTAAACGTGACCGATGGCATCCGCATACACCTTCTTTTGCATGCGGACTTTTGTGCAGCATTTGATCAAACTGTGTCCAGCACTATATATTTTACTACGTATACCAATTAGGGTCTGAAAAGACTTTGAAATACGTAATTAAGAATGTATTTGACTGCACCAAAGCTGGCTGAGCTCATCTTATAGATAAACTTATAGATAAAGATCCATCAGGACCGTAACGTCGACTCCTACTACAAAACTCCGCTATAAAAAAATATTTTGGTAAAAAAAACAAGCAAATCATAAGCAAAGAATCGAGTGAGCTTCTTAATCTACTTGCTTTAATAAATCAATAGCTAACCTATTACATCAGCTGCATTTAGCGCTATCAGCTACCAAGACTAAAGGGTTTTTGACCCAGCCATCCTGTAAAGCGCAGTTAAGCAACTTTAGGCCAACTACTAGTATTCTAGGTCTTCAATCAACTCCGCTAGCACTCTCAGAGGGTGCTGGCTCTTGTCGCTTTCTGTCTATCACTATTTGAGATGAATCCGTTTATCAAAGTCCATTGGCAACTTTTAATTTACTGAAATAAAAAAATAACTATCGGCGCAGTAAACGTGACCGATAGCATCCGCATACACCTTCTTTTGCATGCGGACTTTTGTGCAGCAATTGATCAAACTGTGTCCAGCACAATATATTTTACTACGTATACCACTTAGTGTCTGAAAAGACTTTGAAGTACGTAATTAGGAATGTACCTGACTGCATCAAAACTGGCTAAGCTCATTGCTTAATAAAACGGAAAATCCTTCTTAATGCTGTATGTTCAGCTTACGCAGGAAACTATAAACAAAAAGATCCTGTTTTTTACAGAGTTATGCGGGTTTTGCGTTACCGTTGACATCAAGCAAAAAACCAAAGAAATTGCACAATGCCATTGTTGCCAACGATACGGCCACACGGCATCTTGGTGCAACGCACCATACGCTTGCGTCAAATGCACCAGAGCTCATCTGCGTGCGTTTTAAACAAACAGTGCAGGCATATAGCTGCATGCGTTGCGTTTGGTGGGCCGCAGACTACCTGTTATAAGGGCTGCCCGGTTTACCTAAACTGAGAATTAGCTGCAATAGCCAAGCCTACGGTAAGGCTCCTGTTCCTTGTCAGCAGATTCATGCTCCACTCAGTAGCACACCCAAAGCTTGCAAAAAAAAATCTTATGCGCAAGCAACTGGACCGGCGCAGAGCGCACTTTTTTTAATTAAAAATCTGTTGTTACTCCGTTTGCTATGTCAGTGACAACGATTTTATGCAATTATTCTTATCTTTGGTTAGTTTATAAGCCAACTATATGGCTAATATGTTCAGACAACTATCTGACAGTGTGAAATTCTGACTTAGACGTGGTACAAGTTCACCACAAGACTCTAAGCATTGCCAATAGAGCGGCACTACAAGTTCAGTTTGTAAAACTACTTATTTTGTTGTTGCCGCGCATGGGCAAATCAAAGGGCGCACACTACTATAAATATTTGTAATTTTTGCCTCCACATTAAGTCGAATCTAAGAGTCTAAAGCAAATACAAAGAAGAAAACTTTACCTAACCACCACTGTTTGGCTATTTCCAATTGGTACCACTAAGTAACCTGATTCTAACAGATTTGCAGCTTTTGCAAGACAACTCTTGGTATCATCGACTACTAGATAGTAGACCCTTTGGCATCTTCAAGACTACTACCTAACATTGCAGTATAACCTCAGGATTTTTTAGAGAAGTGCACAACAAACTACATCCTGTGCTTGTACACCTTGACAGGGTTTTAAGACGGCTACTGGTAGCTGCAACGGCACACGTCGATCTAAACAAATACAATAGTTCTTAGTAAACTGGCACGCTGTGTGTGTGTGTGTGATTTAAGCGTTCTGAGTAAACACTTTTGTGAAAACTTTTAGTTTGTTTACAAAAACATGCTAAAGCTTAAATTTACAGCCTTTAACGCTTTGAAAAACCATTCTTGAGCAAATCTCTTAGCATTCAATTGGGGGGAGGGAGGGGAGGGGGGAAATAGTTTTAAAAATTTAAACGCTTATGTTTCTAACTATAAAAATGTAAAATTAAAAATTATTAAATTTGTCATGAGTCTGAGAAAATTTTAAGAAAACTTTGGAAAAATTTTAGAAAACTTTGAGAAGTCTTATACACTATGAGAATTATAAAAAAACTTATAACGGTTTTATAAAGAGTTTTAAATTTGTAGTTTACTGTACAGATCTACTTTTTTTATTTACCTTAAATGGCAAATGGTGGTACTTTTGAACATAATTAACAGTTTTACTGCATGTAAGTATGTCTTAAACTTTTAATTTAAAAAAATTTTAGAAGATTTAAAATTTTTTAAGAATTACAAATGGTAGACCATATAAATTGGTCCACTTGAGAAGTTTATAAACTTTAAAGGTATGAGAACTAAAATTTTTTGATAAGCAAATACTTTACAAGAGTCACTTTGCAATCTACTGGTAAATGTTAATCTAATTCTAAAAAGTTTTAGACCTAGTTGCTTAACACAATCTTAAATAATTATAAATAACTTTGAGTTTCAGTTGTAGCCAAGAATTTGATTATTTCAAAAGTAAATTCATTTACAGTTTTGGCCTCATAAATTTAATTAGTAGACCACGCTATCAATGCCTGTTCTAGACGCTATATCCAAAGAAGAAACCAATATTCGTAAAAGTACAGAAGCAGTTTTGTGTAACTTAAAACCAATGCCTTGTCGTTGATACCAATGTACCAAATATACAAGGTGTCCGGAAAATACGTGTACAACGTTTGACGACAGACTCCTGACGTCAAAATAGGTCGATCTAAGCTGACTTAGTTATATCCAAAATTGTCTCGTTTAGCCGGTAGAGGGCGTCAAAAATTTGTAAATATTAAAAAGAAATTACCTGTAACAATAATTTTTTAAGTGACCTTGTTGCTATGGCGTTTAATAATTTGACAATTATTGACATATTGTCACCAGTCTATGAAATTTACTCAAGTATACGATCAACATTCTTGAATTACAAATTCATTTTACCATTAAAAATGGAAAATTATACAAACTCTCAGAAAGTTGACATGCTCCTGGTATACGGGTTTTGTCAAGGAAATGGGCGTCAGAGTGTTAGGGTTTACATTGAGAGGTTTCCTAACCGTCGAATACCAAACCACCAAACATTTGCCAATATTGAGCGTCATCTTCGGGAAACGGGCAGTTTTGAGAAAAAGTTTGAAGGCACAGGAACAGAAGAGATGATTCTGGAAAGAGTTGAAGAAGAACCAAGTACCAGTACCCGTCTCTTAGAACGTGAGTTAAATGTTCCTAAAACGATTGTCAATGAGGTTTTAAGAGAACAGTTGTTACATCCTTACCACATACAAAAAGTCCAGGAACTTTTACCGACTGATCCCCCCATGCGGCTTACATTTTGTCAATTTATTAGAAACAAAAGAATCCTTGTTCCAAATTTTTGTAGAAAAATTATGTTTACTGACGAGGCATGCTTTACAAGATCTGAGGTAACCAATCTGCACAACGAACATATTTATTCCGATGAAAATCCACATGCCATTAAAGTTGCACATCATCAGCATCAATTTAAAATTAATATTTGGGCAGGTATTATTGATCACTACCTTATTGGTCCCATTGTTATTCCAGACAGGTTAGATGGAAATATTTATTTAAATTTTTTGCAAGACACATTACCAATTCTTCTGGAGAATTTGCCCCATTTACTTCGGAGGGAAATGTGGTATATGCATGATGATGCCCCGCCCCATTTTTCCGTTGCCGTTCGGCAATACTTACATCATCAATATCCCAACCGATGGATTGAAAGAGGCAATGATGCACCAGTAAAATGGCCACCACGTTCTCCTGAGTTAAATATGTGTGACTTCTTTTTGTGGGGCGCTATAAAAACAGAAGTTTACAAGACTCCGGTAAACACACGCGATGATTTATTGCAGCGGATTTTAAATGCAGGCAACCATTTTAATAATCCCGAGACATTAGATAGGGTCCAATATCATTTTTTAAAGAGTGTTAATAAGTGTATTCAGCAAGATGGCGGTCATTTTACACATTTGCTTAAGTAATGTTTTTGTTTTACTTAGTTTCTTACAATAGATACTTTCAACTTTGTTATACTTTTGTTTTTTTTTGACGCCCTCTACCGGCTAAACGAGACAATTTTGGATATAACTAAGTCGGCTTAGATCGACCTATTTTGACGTCAGGAGTCTGTCGTCAAACGTTGTACACGTATTTTCCGGACACCCTGTATATATTATTATTTACTTACTTCATAACAAATTACTAAACAATAATTTGCAAATAATAGTTAGAACTTTGACTCTGCAAACATTTTTAAAGAGTACTCTAATAAAATTATCAATCATGACTATAAAAGTAAAACTATTTTGTAGTCTTGATATGCGGCATCACTGTGTTCCTCTTTATTATTAAGTACATCTATACAAAACAATATGCTTTGAATACAAAAATTATGTACAATAATACAAAAATAATTGTCTTTAACAGATAACAATAATATTAATTTAACTGGCAGGATTTCTACCTTACTAATTGAAATTTTCTATTCAAAAATGTGATTGACAAAAACTGTTGAAAGAAATAATTTAAATAAATTAATTACTTCTTTTTCCGCGTATTGTAGCTCAGAGATTAATTTATTAATATATTGTTGTACTGTTTTTGTGTAAATATAGAGCACCAAATTTAATTTGGATCCAAGAAAATTTAATTTATACTGGGAAGAAAGTTTGTATAATTGCTTACTTTTAATTAAGAATGCCGCCGCTGGAAAATGCAGCATTCTTTTTTTAAACGCGTTATTGTGGTGGTTATACTCGACCGGAAATGTATTTCTAATGTACATAACTAATAATATATTAATTAATTAGTAACTTTATTTAATTTTGAAAGCAAACATAAATCTTTAAGTGTACAGTGAAGAGCAATGCATATTTATTTAACAAGATGCAATAAATGAAGTAGGCTTCTATTTGCAGTTTCCTCGCCGTTTAATATATTAAAAGTTTGTACAAGTTATTATTTATTTTGAAAGAAACTTGTACGATTTTCGTCGGAAATAAAAGTGCTTTTATAGAAATAATAAAACTATCATTACTTTACCAAATTAATTCATCTAGAAAACTTTTAGTTATTAACGGCTTCGTTGCTTTCAAAAATAATCAATTATAATTAAATTTACATACAATTTCTTATCAAAGAAAAAAAATGCAATTCAATGAAACTGTATAGCATTGGAATTTCGTATAATGAAACAATGTTAAAACAGTCGCAAGATGGAGGAAATTGATTGACCTAGGATATCAATTCTCTTCGTCTTATTCCTTATATCCCCGTTCTACTCATTAATCTATTACAGATAACATTCTCTTTTAATTCATCACTCTTCATACATTTCAAGAATAGGAATGAGAACATACGGGGGCTAACTTATAACTGGAAAGCGTATGTCTGTCTGAAACCGACTAAAAAACCGAATTTATTATTAATTATTTATAAATTGAAGTTAAACTAGAAAATGAAACTTACTTAAAAATCCGCTCTCTATTTATAATTCTATTAATTCTAAAAGGAGTTATGTAAGGTAATAAAAAGATTTAAAAATTAAACCAAGCGATACAACATTCTTTATCATCGCCCGGGTGCGTTTAATGTTTAATATTTCCCCCATTTAATAAAAAATATGGCATAGTTTTGCATATCATGTATGCTATCAATCCGGAGACAAATAAAAGTCATAAGAGCGGACATTAAGAGGAAAATAGGGCTCACCTCTAGGCGAACCACAAACAAGCTTCTATATATAATTCCTTCTGGGATTCTCTTTTTTTTTTGGGTTGTTTGCTGAAAAAATCGGTTTTGCTTGAAGATGTTAGCGCTGTTACGTTATAGCCCAAGTAAATCCACACTTGTTTGACAATGCTATTTATACAGTGTTTTTTAAATTTTCTATTCAAATTTCATTCAGTCGATTAAAATTCAATGTAAGTGGAGATAACAAAACAAAATAAAGACTTATTTGCTCTTACATCAATTGAACTCTGTAGTGGCTTTCAAGATGATTTAAGTATGTACTTACATTTATGGGTTTCATTCATGATTTGCTTACCTGAAATAAAATTAAACAAAAATTATTATTAACACAATCAGTAAGTAATACTTTAATATATATATTTGTTAATAAATAGTAAAAGTGCTATTAACTAACATTGGTGATAAAATCATATTGTGTAATGAAAAAATGTGTTAAAATGTTAAATGATTTTTATTTTCAAAAAAGGTACACAAAAAATATAATAATATTTACAATAAGGTACATAATCAGATTGAACAATTAAAATAACTATCCTTTGGTCTTCTTTACACATAAATAAAATAAAAGTTAAATATTAAAAGTAAATGTAAAAGAAACTAAATATTATGTATTACTAACAAATTAAAATTATCTAATGCAAAGTTGCTGTTTCAACAAATATATTTTTAGATTATATTTAAAATTAAAAATGATATCATGTTCAAAACGCGTAAGGAATTATAAACAGATGATATATTATGGGCAATTCCATTTCAATCGGACCAGAGTGGGGATGGTGCGTCGAGAAACTTGCATTAGTATTTTTTTTACAGTTTTTTATGTCGTTTTTTAGCTTTAGACTTTAAAAAATCGTATTTGTTTAAAATTAAAAATTTAAGGCAAAAAAAAATTTTGCTAATAAAATCGATTAGAAATTTTCCGCAGAATCCAAGAACTCAATTCTGGCGTCATTTTTATACGCGGAAAAACCAACAATTTGATCTCAGTGGTCTAGACAATAAGGAGCAACAATTCTACATAAAAAATAGTCAGCGTCGTGCTCATGGGCCGTAGAAAAATGGGTTTAAAATTAATTATTTTTTTATATTCACAAAAAATATTATAAACACATTAGGGTGGGGTTTAAATTTTTTGTTTGTCAAATTTTAATAAGCCTCGGACTGATTTATGTTTGAATGTCAAAAATAATAATATTCTCAAATTTTGGCGCCGATAGATTGAGTCTAAACTTGTGCCGCAAGCGCAAAAACTCATCAAACAAAGAGTAAAATTAACTAAAATTGTTTTAAAAAAATGTCTTTGTTAAACTACTAAAATAAGCTTAAAAAAATTTAAGCCAAATAATTATATAAAAAAATTATATTATTTTAAGTAAAGAATTTTTTTTTTTTTATTTGTATTTTTTTTTTCTATGTACTTTTGTACGTCCAATAAGCACAACACTATGTAGAATTGTTTGCAAAACTCAAACTTAATAATATTTGGCGTATAGTTATTTGAACTCTGCTAAATATATATTTGTAAGAGTTTATATCAAAAAATAGGTTTATTTTTGAAGTTTTTTTTTTAGTTTTAGACTCTTAAAACCAAAATATACAAAGCAAAAGATCCCCCCGGTTAACATAGGTAAAATGCCCCCATCACAAGTATCCAAATTACCTCAAAAATTACTTTTTTAGCATCAAAAAAACATGTTTGAAATTTTTTTAAAATTTCGATATTCTCCCCCTTTCCATAAGCGGCAAAAAATAGCATTTTCTAGTTGTTATATTTCTTTCTCTGCACCTAATAAATAAAAAATTATAAAAAAATTATGGAAGTAGAGTGGTCTTCATAAACAATTTTTTTTAACTTCTCAAACCCTGTAAACAACCTTTAAAAAAATTCTAAAAGAGTTGAAATTTATTTTTGGTTATCTAAACTTTTGATTGCATGAAATTTTATTTTTTAACTTTATAAGTAATTAAAAAATCTCTATCCATGATTTTTTTGAATAATTTGCGCCACAATTAAAAAACGATTTTTTTATTTTTTTACATTTACGCTGTTTTTTTCTGCTTTTGTAACTTTGTAAAGCATTTATAGTTTTCAAAATACCAAAATTTAGATTCTACAAAAAAATTTACATTGAGTAGGTATTCTTGATATAATATTTTTATCAATTTGCAATGATTTTACTGCCCAAAACACAATTTATCGTATTTTTTACCAGATAAAAAAATAAAATAATTTTTTTTTTAAATACTTAAATGTCAGATTTGTATTCTTGGCATCAAAATTAGTCAGTAAACTGGTAAAATTGGTAATGGTTAAAAAACCACTTCTATCAAACTTTTTTCACAATTTTAAGACTTTTTGCACTAAAAAATCTAAACTCAAAAAGGGTTAGTAATAGAAACACTGGACAAACTCCATCATCTTTAGAAAGATAAAATCTATCAAAATAATTGGTTTAATTTATTTTTTAAATTCAACTTTCTTTTTTAGAAAAAACATGGAATTTACATTATTGGCTGTCATTTTTAAATGGTTCAACTTTTTTAATTTTTATGTTTTTATTGGATAGGGTTTATCAAAAACTTTCTAATAATATATAATAAAGCAGCATATTCTATGCAATCGGAGGTTTAGATAACCTAAAATCAATTTCAATACTTCTGGTTCACCCAAAACTGTAAAAAATGACAAAAAAGTAGAAAAATAAATTTTTAATAGTGGCGCAAAAATCTCAAAAAATTTATAAATGCAGGTTTATCAATTGCTGCTTAAATAAAATAATAAAATTCTATGCAATCGGAGGTTTAGATAACATGAAATTAATTTCAACTTTTCAGGACTGTGAAAAATAGCAAAAAAGTAAAAAAATATATATATATATAATATATAATATATAATATAATATATTGCGCACAACTTGCAATTTCAATAACTCATAAATGTAGATTTATTAATTGATTATTAAATTTAAAAAAATAAAATTTGATGCAATCTAAGGTTTAGATAACCTTAAATCAATTTCAACCCTTCAGGACCAGCCAAAACCAAATGATAGAATTTTTTTCGGGTTAGTATGACCCGCAAAATTGTATTATTAGACATTGTTGATAAACCCTATCCAATAAAAAAATAAAAAATGAAACAGTATTTAAAAATGATGTAAAGTTCATGTTTTTTTTTTCTAAAAAAAAGTTAAAATAAAAAAAAAATAAACCGATTAATGTGATAGATTTTATCTTTCTGAAGATGATGGAGTTTGTCCAGTGTCTCTATTACTAACTTTTTTTGAATTTAAATTTTTTAGTTAAAAAAGTCTTAAAATTGTGAAAAAAGTTTGATTAGAGAAGTTTTTTTGACCTTTACCGATTTTGATAAAAATTAGTTTACTGACTAATTTTGATACTAGAAATACAAATTTGACATTTAAAATTTTGAAAAAAAAATATTTTTTTTATTTTTTGTTTCTTAAAAGAATCCATAAATTGTGTTTTGAGCAGTCAAATCATTGCAAATTAATGAAAATATTATACCCAGGATACCTACTCAATGTAAATCTTTTTGTAGAATTTGAATTTCGGAATTTCCTTTTTTATTTCGCGTTTTACATCGCCCCAGAAGTCTAACGACTTGTATGAAAGGGGTTGATGGGACCATCGGCTTATTAGGTGACTTCCAAATCACCCCGGTGGATAAAAAGCAAAGTTATTGTTTTAGTCATACTCGAGGATTGAACCCCGGATTGTTAGCGTGCTACGCTAACGCTCTGTAACTATGAGCTATCTCACCGATAAAAAAAGCTATAAATGGTGCAAAGCATTTATAGCTTTTTCAGTCACAAAAGCAAAAAAAACGGTATAAATGGCAAAAAAGTAAAAAAAAACTATTTTTTTAGTGACGCACAACTCGCAAAATTTAAAAAAAAATTATGGATGTAGATTTTTTAATTACTTATTCTGTGCAATCAAAGGTTTAGATAACAAAAATAAATTTTAATTCTTCTGGAATTTTTTAAGGGTTGCCGACAAAGTTTGAGTAGCTAAAAAAAATGTTTTTGAAGACCACCCAGAACCCTAGTTTCATAATTTTATTTAAAAATTTTTATTCAGTAGGTGCAAAAAAAATTAAAACGAGAAAATATTTTTTGCCCTAAAAAAAAATATCAAAAATTTTAAATTTTACTAAACAACTATTTTTAATGCTAGGAAAATAATTTTTGAGGTAATTTGGATATTCGTGATGGAGGGCATTTCACTTATGTTAACCGGGGGGACCCTTTATATTTTCTAAATAATTTACATCAAAATAAATCAACTTTGGCGGTTAAAAAACCTAAATTTTTTTATTTGCTAACACACTGAAAATGATTCTATGAATTTTTTTTATTTCATACCCTCATTGATCAAAAGACTAATAATAAATTATAGAAACAAAAAAAATAAAAAAGCACATTTTTTATGCATCCCCCCCCCCCTGGTCCGTTTGAAATGCTGCCCATATATAAGTTTTAAAACATTAAGGTGACAACTAAGGACTAGTAATAAAGCTCAAAAACTGTTTGGTTATATATAATATAATCTCAAATTTTTTTCTACTCTGTGGGTGTAGGGTGATAGTGTTACTATTCTTATGTAAAACTATTTTTTGTAATTTTTTCCATATTTTTTGTTTTTTCTCAAATATTTTTTTAACTACTTTTTCTCATGTAAGCCTGGTCTGTTGGTTTTGCTGTCTTCTATGTAATCTAATAATTCTATATTTTGTTCTTGCCTTATCTTGTCTCTTAGTGTAATATCTTTCATATTTTTCAATGTTTTTATCTTTGTTTTCATCTTTGTTGTTTTTATCTTGTTTTTGTCTGTTTTAAAACTGTGTATGGGTATTGGCCTAATTACTGCTTTATACACTTTCATTTTTGTTTGCTTTGTTATTTTTTGTTTGTTTAATTATACTATTCTAAGTGCATAATAAGTTTGGTTTATTTAATAAAACCTTTCTTAGTGCAAAATAAGTTTCGTTTTTGTTTTGTATTTTTTTGTTGATTTTTCTTGTTTTCTTTTACTATCGATTGTGACTCCTAGATATTGGAAGCTTTCTACCTGTTTTATACTTTTTTCTTCTATATATATATATTTATTTTTTTCTTTGTTGCTGACACTTTCATGACTGTTAGTTTTTTTTTAATTTAATTTTATTCAATTTTCATTTTGTAGATTTATCTCATTTTTGGCCACAACCCATACTATGTTAGCAAAATTAGAATGTGCCTACAATACCTATTTTTTCTATATTTTAGTAGCCAACATATAGTGATCTAGTTCTTACTTTGGCTTGATTGATTAAATTGTTTATAAAGATTATGAATAATAATGAACTCAAGCTACCTTTTGCCTTATTCTTGTTTTTACAAATGTTTGGGACTTTATATTTATACTTTATTATTACTTTGTACATACTTCTGATGTTTTTTGTCTATTTTTATTTTGTGTAGTACATTGCTCAAAATAATTAGAGAAACACATATTTAGGTCATAGAAGCTACAAGAAACAAAGTAGAACAAGCAATAAAAATCTTATTTTAAAAATGTTGTGTGCTTTGAAATACTAAACAATGCTGACAGTTTATCATAAATTGTTAAGTTTGACACCAACATATGAAACTGAGGCATCTAAATGAGGTAGAAATCATTTGTGTTGTTGTTTCTTTCAAGAATAGCACCAGTATTTGGCAAGTAAATTTATACGTCAACCCGTCTGTCATCTATTGTGTGTGGAATTGATATCTAAGAATATCTTCTTTATTGCGCGTTTTACAGCTATTTTACATTGCCCCAGAAGTCTTACAACTTGTTTGAAGGGGTTGATAGGACCAACGGCTTATTAGGTGACTTCTAAATTACCCCAGTAGATAAAGAGCAAGTTATTATTTTAGTCAAATTTGGGAATCAAACCCCGGACTGTTAGCGTGCTATGCTAGCGCTCTATAAGTGAGCCATCTCACCATATATAAAAAACGCATAAGAAGTAAGGTCTTAAAAGAAATTGATTTTGGGACTGTTTTTAGTTGTATATATATAGACAAAGATTTTTAATTCAGGCTTAGAACAACTCATAACGTAAAGATATTCAACTTTACAGTTAGAAATAGATTGAAAGAAGCCGGAAACCAAGAAAACTTGTACAAAAACTTGTTTTAACTCCTTACCACATAAGGTATCGTTTACATTTTGTTTGTAAACACGTTGCATGGCAACTTTGACAGTGAATACCAGTACTCTTTACAGATGAGTCACAATTTTGTTTAACTTGTTATGATATTTGAATATACCAACGTCCATATAAACGCCATTCTGCACAAATAAAACAAGAAGTTGAAAAATATGATGGTGGATGGTTTGAGGCAAAGTTAGTCTTGATAAAAATACAAAGTTTGTGAAAGTATCAAGAAGATTTTAGATATAAAAACAAGAATTAGGAAATCAGCAAAAACAAAAGTAAACAACAAAATAAATATACAAAAATTGAAAAAAAAATAAAACAAAACATAAAGCTTCAGAAAGTCTAAACTACAGTTTTTTAAAACTTTTGAAGAATCCAGAACTTTTTTTTACTCTAACACATTAAACTGAGTATACATCATTTGATTTAAACACGCATAGCTACATTGAATAGCGCATCTTTTAAAGCTAGTTTCAGTTTGCTGCGTCAAGTTTTAGTATCCTAACGACAAACGCATATACAACGTTTGCACCAAAAATGAAATGTTTTTTGCGTTTTACTCAAACACTTTGAACCGGCCCTACATAAATAGATTTAAGCATGTAAACCTACATTGAATTGCATAGACAAGTTGCAGTTTGCTGCTTTAAGTTTTAGTATCTTTGTGACAGACGCAAACACAACGTTTGCACCAAAAGTGCCATTTTTAACAGCTTTTGCAATTTACTAAAACATTTTGAACCGGGTTTACATACAGTGATTTTACATTCAATTGCCCATCTTTTGAAACTTATTTCAGTTTGCTGCGTTAAGTTTTAGTACAACAGTTACAAACACAACTTTTGCAAATATAAGAGAAATATTCATAAACACTCAAGATAAGATTATAAAAAAAGCTATTATCAAACAAAAACAAAATCTTTCTGCTAATGGAACTAAAGACATTCTTTTAAGAACAAAGATAACATGAAATACCAGCAAACGTAGTGATGCAGATCGTAGCAATTTTTTTCAAACGGATCCTTTACTTTATATAGGAATACACACACACAACTTTTCTGTGGTTTGGTGTACCTGACATTTTAATTGCCTACCCCAAAAGAAAACGTACATAATTTGAAAAAAATCTAGGAAAAAGCGTTGGAAGAAAGAGCATATTCTGGTTAAAAAACCTCAGAGAATGGTTCGACATGTCATTGGTTTAATTATTTAGAGTTGCCGTATTAAAATTAAAATAGCTATAATAATCAACAAAGAGAAGCTGTTCAAAAACAAAAATATTTTGTTACTTAGCGATTTTGAACTTGTGTGAGTTCATTTAAACATAGACCAAATTAGTCTTTTAGATGTATTAACAAAGTACATTGACATTCAAATTTAGGCCATTAAGGTACTTCACATTTGTTTGATGTTATTCATACGTGAGGTAAATTTGGAAGTGTGTAAAACAAAATAAATTGGCATTGAAGTTATCTAGCTACTTGACGCTGCTAAAGTTGGGGTTGTAATAAGCTGTACGCAATTGCTTGACATTGGGGCTGTATACATAACCGCCGTTGAGGGCATGTTGTGCACTGGCATTTGACATGTTAGGGGTACACACAAAAAAAAATTGTTAGGTTAACATTGATTGGTAAAACTTTAAGGTTGTATGCAGAAAGTAGTACAAAAGTAATGAGTAGTTATTTACACACAAACTAGAGTACGTGAGAGTTGTGTTAACAAGGTAATAAGCAAACTTTTTATTAATTTTTTGTTATTATGGTATATTATGTATTGGTGTTATAATAGGAATTTTAATATCACAGCCTTTCTGTTTTATACTAAAAGAAAATTTTATAATTACCAATTAAATGTATTTAATAATTATGTGCAAACTCAATTAATAAAGAACGTATTGCGGAAAATATATTACGGATATAAAGAAAAAAATAGTTTTTTCATCTGCAGTGAGATATTCCTTTTGCTAAAAATAGCTGCAGACAATTGTTAAAATGGCGACAAACGGCATTAACAGTTAAAGTAAAAATATACTTTGACCAATTAATGTACAACATGTATGCTCAGTGTGGTGGTTGGGTGCTTGACTTTTGTTTTGTCAATTGTTTAAAAACGTGTAATTTGATCTTAAGGTTGTTTTATTACAAAATGTTAAATAAACATATACTCTAAACTTGATTGTACATTAGCTAAAAGCATTTAAAATGTTTGTGTATAATTACTATTAACAAAAATTTTAAAAAAAAGTTTTATTTTAATTAAAACATCAAATGTAAGTATAACAATATGGCATACTTTTTTAGTTTGAATTAAAAAAAAGGCTTAGTGCTTGATCAGCAAGATTTTTCAACTTTTGACTATTTTTTGGGAGACATTTTTTTTTTTTTTTAAGGACGTAGTGAGGTCTTCGCCTCAGCAAGTGGCCCTTGATAAAAACTAACGCAGGGCAATACCATTCGGTTTTCTTCTCTACGTTAGTTCTGTAGTCATTTTGTCCTTATTATGTCTGTCTCTAGTCTATTATTGGTTTGAGATGAGCTGGTTTTGGCTTTGTGGGATTCACAAAGACTGCTGCGGCAACACATGCTGTCCCCGGCTCATTTCTCCCTATACCTTATTTGTTGTCTGTCCTATACTGACGTTCATCTCTCCTTTCTGTCATTCTATTGTTATTCAGCCTAGTTGTTTGATTTGTCCTTAGATGTCTTCTTAGTATCTCTAAGTCTTCATTTACATCTTTGTCGGCGTATCCTCTCACTTTTATGAATATTTTGTGGAGCTCCATTAGGTTTGCCCCCTTTGGTAATCCTAGATTTGCCAATTTTACTTCTAAAGATATTTTTGAGTCTCCATTTGAAATTATTTCTTCGTATCCCCTGGTTGCCAAATATACTCTGACCATTTCAAAAGTTACATTGTCAGTCAACCTCGAAATGGCGTATCTACCATTTGAAAATTCTCTGGTCAGTTCCGTCAGTTTGCTTTCCTTGAACAGCTCTTTTCTTTTTTCCTTATTTCTGCAATTTTGGTTGGTACTAGTGTTTCCATGTATATTCTTTTCTTGTCTACTTTCTCCTCTTCCATTTCTTGGTAGGCATAGTTGTCTTGACCTTCTTTGTATTTTTTCTCTTTATTGCTTTTTTCTATGTTCTATTGCTTCCACTTAGCTTCTCTTTCCTCCTTTCTTTGTCTTCTGTGGTTTTTGATGTGTGCGTTGGCTTCCATTTTTGTTTATCTAGATCTTGAGTTTTCAAACTCCTCTATATTTTTTCTCATTATTGCCGTTGCATAATTTCTTAATGCTCTCCATTTGTTTTTGTCATTCAGGCAGATATTAATTATTGAAGATTTATCAATTTTGTTTTCCAATACATTCTCTAGCTCTTTCCTATCATTTTCCCACGCTTCGCACTCTATTAGCGTATGTTCTGCGTCGTCATACGTGTCTTCTTGGCAGAATATACATTTCTCTTCTTTCTCCATTTTATTTATACTTTGTAAATACTTCAAAGGCTCCATGTCCGGTGAGTAGTTGTGTTGTATAGTAACACGTCTCCGGTTTATTCTCTACTTATTCCTTTATTTCTGGTATTAACTCTCTTGTCCATTCACCTTTTTCTCCGTCTTTCCATTGTGTCTGCCATTTTTTTATTGTATTATCTCTTGCTTGTCTCTTTGCTTCTTGTTTACTATTTCCTTCATTTAACAGTTTCTTTATGTTTAATCTTTCTTCTACCATCAATTCTGCGGGTAGTGTTGCCGCGATTACCTCTAGCGCTTCTTGCGACACCGTGCTGTACGACCTACATATCCTTAACAAGCTTTCTCTAGTGGCTCCTCTTATTTCTTTTCTGTTTTTTTTTGTCTTTAAGGCATCTCCCTATGTTTACTTTTGGCCGCCGTTGTTATTAGTCTTTTTGCCTCTTGTCCTGGTCCTCCCTTGTTTGGCATAAGCCTACTAAGCATTCCTTCCATTTTCTTTGTTCTTCTTACCGCTTCTTTAATCTGTTCGTTCCATCCTTTTGCTTCCAGTGTAACTCCAAGGTATTTAATCTTCTTCCCTATAGTTATTATTTGTTCACCTACCTGTATTTTTCCGGTTCCTCTATTTGTCCTCTTTGTCGATAACCATGCCGCTTCCGTTTTCTGCGGTGCTAATTCTAGCCCTTTACTTTTCATCCATCTCTTTATTATACTAATTGCCAACTCTAGCCTATCCTTTAGTACTTCTATGTCTGCATCCCTACTTATTAAAGCTAAGTCGTCAGCAAATGCCGTTATCGTTGGGAGACAATTAAAATCTTTGTTTATGCAGAAACAAAAAATCAATTTATTGCTAATATTATAAAGACTGCAGACAATGTTTATGTTGACCGTAAGATTTCTATTTTTTAGATATATTTGGTTTTATGAGATCTTTATTAATTAAACAATAATTACAATAAAATAACTTTTTTAATTAATTTTTATTAAATTTTATCTTATGTTTATTAAAATTAAAAAAACATTGTATGTTTATTGAACAAAAAAATGTAAGCATTATTTTTGATTTAATTGTGGTTTTGTGACTTTTTTAGTTTTGGTAAAGAAAATTTAACAGATCCAAATAAAATTTGTTTTTGTGGTTTAAGCGCAACATTGCTGACAACTACGCGGAACTGTTATTACTGTTAGTCTATATTTAATATGATTAACCTTGTAAAATACATTTTTATGTGACATTAGTTTTGAAAGTTTTTTATTTTACACAATAACTGTTTATTTTATATACCGTATGAACGTACTGATTATGAGCAACACTCTGCTTTTACACGTATTTTGCTGCATGCCAGCAAAGTTGTAAGAATTCTTTTAATACTTTGCATTGTGATCTGGTCACGCAAATATAATATTGCCTTGGCAACACATCGTTAAGCTATGGTAGTTATTTTATGGGACAACTTGTAAATTGGCTGGATTTAGTCAGTAGTTTTTATAGTGAAAATTATTAAATTTTTATGAAAAATTACAAACAATTTAAATTTTTTTTGTTTTACTAGTTGTTTACTTTACTGTTTGACTGCATTACTTATAGTGTACAATCACAGATCAAAACGTAAAAATGATTTTGTACATAAAACCAATTTGGCAATAGAAGAAGTGCGAAAAAAATGATATTTAAATAAATATTGTCAGAACTGTGAATTTGTTATCAATATACGAATTAACATTTATGCTTTTGTGCCTTACTTTAGCTTATGAGTACAAACAATTTATAGACAATTTTGAAACCTTTAAATTGTTGGAAGGACGCGCACTGTCAAAAAATATATATTTAAAAAGATAAATATAAACGCGTTTATTTTGAATTACTTGGCAGTTATAAAAGGTAATGAATACAGTTTATATAGCTTAATAAAATGCTTTTCTATCATGTGCTACGCATAAACAATTTTACCTACTTACATTGTCGCGTTATTACATTTTAGTATGACCTGCCTTTCATTATCAACCTAACCAATTGTGTTAGCTAAATTTGTTATTATATAAAAAATTGTTTGACAACATTTCATATAAACTTCATGAGATTATATGTACTATGTTACATAATGTTTATAAAAATAACTTCAACAAAGTGCGAAATAGTTATGTGTTTAGAAATGTAAAATATGTTATCATAAATTTTATGTAAATATTTTTTTGTTCACAGTTTTTGTGTGTTAAGACGTTATTTTTGCATGCTAGAGAATTGATTCTTAATTATTCGAATTAACTTAATATATTGTTGATTTAAACAATTTGCTGACTTGTTTATATCAGCAAAAGCAAAAACAAGAAGATTTTTAGTACAAACTTTGTTTAATCCAAACTAAAAAAATATATAAAATAAATAACTTTACTATTTACTATATCACGAATATATTTAAAAAAACTAGTTTAACCTTTACAAGGCCATTATCGGTTGGTGATACAAACAAGTATAAATATAAAAGAAAATTTACAAAGCATATATACGACAGTAAATCATAAAGTGTACAGAGAGGTAGAAAAAAAACATTAAAATTATATATTAGTTTTCTTATGCTATAATTTTTTTAAGAATAATGATAATATTGGTTTTATTTATTTTATAATTATCTTTTAAATGTACTTACTAAAAATCAAAGTTAGAACATATATAATACAAAAAAATCTTTTAAATTGGTTTTCCTTATATTTCATACGGTATATTCTGCTCAACCATATTTGTTTGCATTAGTATTGTTCAATATTAGACGTAGCATGTATGCAAATACATTTAGTATAATAATTCTCCAAAATCTCATTGCATAAGAAAATGTAAATAAATACAATAGACATCATTTTTTTGTTAATGAATGCCTTTGTAAAAATGAAATAATGACAGATTTGGTAAAATTTATCCGACTCAAAGTTTATTCTGTATAAAAAAATACCATTGGATTTAACGTTTATCTTAATAAAAATCGCGGCTACGAAAAAGCATTGAACTTATTGAAAACCAAACCGAAATAAATAAACATTAAAAAGTTACCCGGGGCGAAAAGGAATCCTTTATAAATTACATTTGTTCGTCATTAGAAATCCCCCTAATGTATATCCAATACTAGTTTAAATAGTATTAAAAAATACTTTATGCCATCAACACGATCACGGAAACACATGTGAAAGTCAGCAAAAGAATTTCCTAGTAGGAAAAGCAACTCTCACAGCAAAAATAATATTAAAAAAATATGGGGGAAGATCAATTTACATTTCTGAATATCGGAATGCATAAAACGGCGGCTAGTATACTCACTCAAAAGCGAAACACAATGTTAATTAACATATTTATTAATATTTATGTGATATAAGAGGCTTACTTACAATCGGATTGCTTTTCATGGAGAGAAAGATATTTATTTGAATATTCTTTGTTTAGCCGTATAGTTTATGTAGTGCATTAAAAATTAATTTGCATTGTAATTGTTAAAGAGATAAAATTATACGCCTTTATTTAAATTTTTTAAAGTGAGCTCCATTTTAAAGTATGCAAATCGAAATAGGTTGGCTATGTACTTTCAACTGGAAGGACAGTTTTTTATCATCACCCTTCCAACTAGTAAGGTTTATTAATCTATAGTAGTAGTAAATAAACTTATTTTATAGTTATTTGTAAGAGTGAATAATTTATTAAAGCACTTAACTGCGGTCTCTATCTATGAATTAAAACATCATCAAGAAGTGAGGTAAAAGATTTTGTTTAATTTGTTTACAAACAAATGCTACTCGATATAACTCTGTAATTTACCTATATTGTAATTATACAAGAAAATTTCATCGAAACTTAAAGCGTGCCTACTCCGGAAAAACCTTTTTGTATATATATAACATTAAAGGTTTTTTAATAATTACAGTTACAACATCGTAGCTGAAATTGGTACAACTACAAACGGCAAAGGATATAAAAGCAAGTTTTGTCGCATTCAATTCAAATTCAATGTATGGAATCCAACAAAATACCAAACATCTTAATAGATTTTAAAGCGTTGCTAGGCTACTACGATGTTACGACGTTTTGATGTATAGCTACATAAAACATTAGAGTTTGAACTTTTGTAAAGAATTGGTTTAAAGAACAAAAGTTGCCGTATTTGAAGGGTGTTGTCTTGGTGATTTCCAAGATAACCAAAGCTACATTAAAAAAAAAAAACACATAAGAAGCTGAAACTGTGTTGGTATATTTTCATATACTGAAAATAAACTAAATAGCTTTTGTATATAACGAGAAAGCCTAGCGCAAAATACATAAAAAATAGTATTGCTTATAATCAAAAATTGAAAGCTAAAAACATAACCTAAACTTTTTATTTTTGCTACATATTAACTGAGAAGAAAAATACTTGAAGTTTAAACTTTTATGTAAGGTTTGGAAAAGGCAACATAGTACTTTATTTGGCAAGCAAAAGTTAACTAAAATAGAGTTTTTTTTTTGGACTAAGGGAGTAGTAACAAACAGAAACTCACAATAAGGTCCTTGTAAATAACAAAAAACCAAACAGCTAGAAAGCAGTTTTGATATAAATACTACATGAATTTATATCAAAACCCGGGCAGTCAACGTTGAGCATACGTGAGCTGTCTTGCTTTTAGTTTGGTTAAATCTTACAGAACAATCAGACTAACATCTTTTATACTAAAACGCAATAAAACAGTAACAATTTTGTACCAATACTAATATGCGTACCAATTAGAATAATTTTACAAACTGGGTATGTATCAGCTAAATAAAAGTTTATACACTGCAAAAAAATGTTTTAAAAGCTTGTTTTTAAATATTAAAAAAGCTTTTGACAACATTACTTTTGCATCCATTGTTGTGGCAATGAACTTCTTGTGTTATATATTAGATAAAGTCCATGCTCTAGAATTAAACTGTAACAATTACATTATGCGGTAAGATTGTGGGAAAATTTTATTACCTCTACTAAAGTGTTTAGCTAAAGAACATCCTAAAGTTACCAAATAACATAGTCGTTTTTGCCTTAAGCTACGCCAATTATTTTACTATCCTGGTAAGTGAAAAGTTTAAAAGAACTGTACCTTTTATATTTTTTATGAGGCGTAAATTGTGTTGTGGGTAAAAATTAAGTGAGTCCCGTAAACAAAAATTTGCTATGGCATCTCAGTGGTATTTTTTTTAGCAATTCCTCTATTATACATGTCCGATGATCTTAGTAATACCATCTTGATGCGCACAACAGCACAAGTTCTGTCATAGTTTTTTTACTGGTTTTTAACTTTTTGGCCGTAAGCACTGTGCAAAGCCCGCAATAGAGTTCTAATTTCTTGGTTTTGCTACTATATGCGACACCAAAATGTTTACGTTAAGCAAATTTTTTAATACCTTAACGTGAGTCAGAGTGTTTTTTGTGCAATTTAGGATCACATGCTCTGCATTGTCTACTTTGTCAACTCAGAAGGTCCATTCTTTTGTCTTGCTTTTGCCAATTTATTAACTACAAGAGTAAATAGGATAATATACCTTGGTTCTTAGTGAACTAACTTCCGTCATCCGGGATTATGCGTCGTGTCTATTTTTTCTTTTTTGTTTCTTTCAACCGATTTTGCCAAAGTTTTATTGATCTAGCTTTGGCAATTAGTTTTGGAATCCTGTTTTTGCAAACTGTTGTTTCTCATAAACCAATATATTAGCTAGAATAACAAAAACTTGTAAGGCGTTTAAAGATGTTGCCTTGTAGACTCTAACAATCTTAAGTGTTCCCGATTGAAGTACCTTTCTAAGCCAATCCCAATTTTTTGTAGCACCGGTGCATGTTGCTTAAGCTAGAATCACGAGGTTTATATGCACTGAATAATGTGTTAACTTTTATTGTAAATTCTAAGTCTTCTTTTTCTTCTTTCTTCTTATCAATATTATCTACCCACTGCTGGATATAGGCTTCTTTCAGGTTTCTCCATGTTATTTTATTTTGCGCGACTTGTAGCCATCTTTTTCCTGCGATTATCTTTATATCATCAAACCACCTTTTTTTGTGATCTACCAACACTCTTTTTTGTTCTTCTCGGTCTTCATTTTAGTATTTTGGTGGTCCATCTATTACAGTTGTGTCTGGCACCAAAGCCTGCCCATCTCTATTTTAGTTGAGTTACTCGTGTCACATCTGTAAGTTTTGTATGCCGCCTTAATTCTTTATTTTGTATTCTGTTTCTAAGACTCACCTCCAACATAGCTCGTTCCATTGACCTTTGGGTAGTTCGTAATTTATTGACGCTTTTCTGATTTAGGTTTGTTGGGATATCTGTGTTCTTGAAAATATGTTTCAAGTTCTCAAAAGCTGTCCATCCTAGGCCTACACGGCGCATGATTTCTGCCATTTGATTGTTTTTACCCAGTTTATTTTTTTGACCTAGATATATATAGTTATTTACTGTTTCAAGAAGGTGGTTGTCAATAGTGATTTTTATTTCTTCCGGACTCATGCTTTTAGTCTTGTTCATGTTCATTTTTAGTCCAATTAATTTTGACGCTTATTGTAGTTGTTTTAACATAGTTTCTAGCTGGACAATATTCTTGCTGACTAGTACTACGTCATCTGCAAATCTTAAGTAGTTTAAATAGAAGCCGTCTATGTTTAGGCCTATTTTGTCCTACGGTAAAGTTTTGAACATATCTTCAAATACATAAGTAAACAGTTTAGTAGATATCGTGTCCGCACACCTCTTCTGACCTGTACAAAGCTTGATTTCAAATCTTTGTCGATTGTTGAGTTGGTGTATATATACTTCAGCAAGTTCGTATATCTAGAATTGATTCGGGCTCTTTCAAGGCTTTCTAGGATTGCCCAGGTGTCTATAGAGTCAAAGGCTTTGTAGTAATCTACAAAAGCCGTGTGTATAAGAACATTGTATTTAGTAGTTTTTTCGATGAGAGAGCGTAACGTTTGTAGATGATCAATTGTACTGTATCCTTTACAAAATTTTGCTCGTTCTACCGGTTGATATGGATCCAGATTTTTCGACAGCCTGTTATTTAAAATTTTTGTTAGCAGTTTATACATGTGTGACAGTAAGCTAATCGGTTGGTAGTTTTCCAAGTTTTTGTTGTTGTTTGTTAAAGAGAAATATCACCGTCAGTTGTCTGGTACTCTGCCTTTTTTAAGACATTTATTTATTAGTATTAGAACTGCACCTATTAAGATACTTTCACCCATTTTCAACATTTTGCTCTAGTGGTTCTTTGGTCTTCAGTTTTAAGTTTGTATTTACTAATTTCCGGCATTTCTTTTGATCCGACATTGATGGTATGTTTTGGTTGGTAGTATGTTCTATTTGTTTTTTTGATTCTACATCTGGATCTTCAGGTAAACAGCTATGCCATTGCAGTTTTGTGCGTTGCTAGCTGAAACTTTTGATTTATCATCTAATACGTTACTTGTTGTGTTGCTACGGCAGTCCAAAGTCGTTTTAGTTATCTTTACCAGTATTAAGAATTTGTCGAAAAACAACACGGAGTGCAAACTGGTAGTTAAAATCAGGACGCTGTTGTAGACAATATTCAACAAGAGCAGCAAGAATTGATTCTTGCGATATAAATTTTGCAAAACTGTAAAAATGGTATACTTACAAAACATCTGTGTCTTCATGCATACAAATTTTAATTAAAACAACTAAAGCATAATGACCATGTACAGCAAAAAGAGTTTGTTAAATAGATTATGGAGCTTCAAGTAGATGCTGATTTTTTTAGCAAAATTATCCTAAGCAATGAAGCACATTTTAATGGCTTTGCTAATCGCCAAAATTGCCGTGTTTGGAATTTGAAAAACTCACATGTGATTGTCCAAAAACAAATGCATCCACAACGTGTCACAGTTTAGTACGGATTTTGGCCTGGAGGCCAAAATTATATGATATTGATGTAGTCAACATGTGGTTTCAACAAGACGGTGCCACATGCTATACAACCCGTAAAACAATTCTATTACGTTCTTGTTTTGGTAATCAGAATTGGCCTCTAAATTTTGAGATTTAAGAGTATTAGATTTTTTTATGAGGTTATTTGAAGTTAAAGGTCTGTGTCATCAAGCCCACAACCACCCGTGCATTACAAGAGAAAATTAACGCTGTTTCAACAAAATTCAGCCACATTTATGCAGAATGAACCTGATTTAAAAAAAAAAGTGTTATGTGCCAGCAAAGCGTAGCATGGTTTGGTGGCACTATTATGGAATCATATCAACAGCAACTTTCCAAGTCTTTCTGTCCTGGGCCATTTCTGTGACCTCATGCATTGTAACACATTTTAAAGTTAAAAAAAAAATTGGGGTAGACGATTTCTTGACGATGAAGAGGTAAAAACTTTTGTTTTGACAACAAAACTTCAGAATATTTTTATGAAGGTATGTAATTACTAATTAAGTAATGTAATAAGTGTATTGAAGTTAAATGGTATTATACTAAAAAGTAATAAAATATCTTTATTATAAGTGCATGATTTCTTGGTTAGGCTGGGAATTTACGGCCGTTACTTTGTACGTTTTGCTATTGAATGGTGCGTTAAAAACTTGATAAGCATGCTAGTAATAAAATCCAAACAGGTAATGGACTGCATAACTACAAACAACAAGGTACGCCTGTTTAAGATACAGCTTACGGTGTTTAGCTTACCAAAAAAGAACCTTAAAGACGCTCATTAGATTTAAGCTTGTTTTTGGAATTCTATACAAAACCAAAAAACAAATAATTTGTAGTAAATTTGAAGCAGAACACAGCAATCTGTAAAAAAATTGTCAAAAAATAAAACTTAGAAGATTATACCTAACAGAACACACGTTACTTATTGTAATGCAGATGAGGCAAACAAAATTGCAAACGCTTACAGGACTTATAACTGGATATTGTGGAATCAATCTAGACGACGTTCTCATGCAGCAAAATGACCAAAATCTTTGTTAAATCTGCTGAACAAGTACAAGTTTACAATACGCAACGTATTGCCTTTTTTGGCAACCACAAGCTAATCAAAGAAGACTTTAAAATAGTCTTTGAGAAGTGGTTTTTGGATTTTATCAAAAAAAAACAAAACTATATGATGGAGTTGTTGTTGTTGTTGTTGTAGCTTTATCTCTGCTTGTAATTCTGGCAACTTACATTACAAGGGACCTACAGTTTTTAAGTGAATTCTGAACTACTGGAGAGATTGTTTACACCGGACCAGAAAAGGTTTTAGCCGTAAAACCGCACGCTGGCAAAGCAGGTTGGAGTAAGGGAACGTATAAACCTGTGAAAAAGTTTTTACAAAATATAAGTAGTAAACCTACAATTTTTAGTGCAGCAGTTTGATCCTTAAACCACTGTCACACACTCTCCCTTATAAAGGAGTAGAAATACACAGTACTAACTAAAAATCTTAGGTGCCACTTTAAGTAAGAAAAAAAGTATCAAAGTTAAAAAATGTTTAAGTTACCAACAAACTCCATACCAAAAAACAAATACCAAAAATTATTTTAATTATACTGACCTACTTGAATTAGTTTAGTCTTACTAAACTTTTGAACAATTTTGAATAATCTTAAGTTGTTGGTCTATTGGTCTAAGCTTATTTGACAACGTCAATCTATTTAACGCTTTATTTTTAATAGTGGTCACTCTCAAGTTTTAACTGCTTTGCTTTACTTCAAAGTCCTGTAAGAATTTACACTTTAATTGATTTGATTTTTTAAAATTTAATAATAATAATAATAATAATAATAAAACTCTTTATTTTATACATATGTACAACATCAAAACAAAAACAGATTACAATGAGTACCTACTGTATAAAATAATGTTAAAAAAGCATTAATAAACAAAAATAGACATTAAAATTTGTTTTTGAGAAAATCTTTTATACAATAAAAATCTAAATTATTTAATATAAGTGGTAGATGATTAAAAAACCGAATGCTGGTATAGTAAACGCTTTTTTCAGTACTGGTTAGCCTATGAATCTCAAATATTAGATTGGTTTTGTGCCTTATGTTATAGGAATGAGTAATTTGATTTTCCGTGTACTTATGTTTATTTTTTAGCAAAAATAGGACGCAGACTAAAATATAAATTGCAGGAACAGTAAGTAAATTATTGTTTCTGAAATGAGATTTGCATGATTTGTTTGGTTTAAAACCAAGAATGATTCTAAGTGCTTGCTTTTGTAAAATAAATACTGTTTTGTAAGTTTGGAATGTTTTCTCAAAATACGTTGCCATACCAAAAAATGGAGATAAAATTTGCAGTGTACGCCATTCTCAGTACTTCAAATGACAAATTTTGTTTTAATACTCTTAATTGGTAGCATATTTTGCAAAGTTTGGTTGACATACTTTACGTGCTTGGTTCACTTTAGCTTGTTATCTATTTGTATACCTAAAAGTTTTGTACACTTCTGAAATTTTACCTTATTTCTATCCAGTTTAATACTAAATAAGGTATCAGTATTTTCATTAGTTTTAAAAAGAATGCAGTTAGTTTTGTTATCATTTAATACCAATTGGTTGTTAAAAAAATATTTTTTAATTAGTACTATAAGCCTTGAGCTACTATTGGCTAGATCAACAAAATTAGACTCGGAGATTAAGAAATTTGTGTCATCAGCGTAACTTATGATATTATGATTAAACTCTTTTGTTACTTTGAAAATGTTATTGATATAGATATTAAAAAGTAATGTGCCTAGAACACTTCCTTGTGGCACCTCCAGATAAACTTTTAATGGTTTTGACAACACTTTGCTATTAATTCCGTTAAGAACTATCATCTGATTTCTATTGTGAAGATATGAGGCAAACCATTTGTACGCCGTTCTACAAATTCTATATTTATGCATGTTTGACAATAATATTTTATGATTAATGCTGTCGAATGCTTTAGAGAAATCTAAGAATATGCCACAAGGAAGTGCTCTTTTTTCCAAAACTTTTAAAACTAGCTGATTAAATTCAAAGAGAGCTGTATCAGTACTTTTTTTTTATAAAACTATGCTGTGATGTTAACAATAAGTTGAATTTAGTGAAAAAATCTGTTAATCTGTTGTCTCAATAATTTTGGAGAAACATGACAATAGACTAACCGGTCTAAAGTTGTTAAAATCTAAAGTATCTCCCGATTTATAGATTGGCTTTACTATGGCTGATTTTAAACAAGAAGTAAATATTCCTATTTACAATGACTCGTTTATAAAATATTTGACAGGTTCAATAATATTATATATACATTTTTTAGAATAAACATAAGTATATTATCTAAGCCAGTACTTCGTTTTCCATCCATTTAGTTAACTGTGTTTAAAATTTCCTGTTGAGTGGCAGGAGATATAAACATGGTATATGAGTTGGTTTCTACATTATTGATGCAGTTGTTTATATTAATGTCACAACTGGAAGTATTTGATTACGTGTCTTTTAATAAGCTGCGTTTATAAAAAAAGTTATTTAAATTTTTGGACTCATTTATTGGATTCTCACTGATAGATTCATTCTAATTTTTTATACCCGATAATTCTTTAACTATTTATCACACCGTTTTAGTTTTAATATGGGAATTACTTATTCTATTATTATAATATAGTTTTCTACTTGATTCTAGAAGATATATAGTGATATTTTTGTTTTAAGTATTTTAAGATTTAACTGTGGACAAGATGCTTGATTTTGCCTTAACTAACAGTTTTGTCATATGTACAATGCGTATAAATTTTTAACTGTTGGTATTGGTATCCATCTAAAACTTTGCCATATGTTTTGCAGTCATAGAACAAATTAAGCTTAAAGAATTAGAGCAGTTAGAAAAACAAAATTTAATAAATAGGCTGGATTATAATTTGATAAGCCTACAAGTTTTATGTTATGAAACACATAAACAATACAGAAAACTTTAAAATTCTACAGCATCCTCAACAATAACATTTTATGGCAATGACAAACTTCTTCTGTATTCAGTTCTGTGCCTACTACTTCCTTACATACAAACTTTTGTCGCATCTGTATGTATTATTTGCCGAATATTACGCAAACTTTGAGCAATTTACTCGACTATTACTTAATTCACTAACAGTATAAAGAGATATTTAATTTAGGGTAAAAGAATGAATTTTACTTCATACATTCTACAGGGTCATTATACAAGTTTAGGATTATGTAACTATCTAATGTGTTTGTGCCACTCTAGTGAAATAGTGAATTCAATTTTGATGTGCGTAAATACAGTTGAAGTTGGACTGTCAAAACAAAGTAAATAGTTTGACGCACAATTTTAAAAAGACATAATTAAAGTGATTACATAATCCCAGACATTTATAAAGACCCTGTACATACATTCTACTAAGTTGGACAAAAGTGGTTCTAGTCAAATTATTATAATTGAAAAGAAATTGCTGTGTATGTATTTAGTTAAAACTGGCAACGTATTCAATTTATTCAATTTATTCAATTATCCAATTAAATTGAATAATAATTATAATTAGTGTCAAAATCAACTTATTTTTTTTGACATATAAAGGCCAGCATTGCGTGGCTACGTTTGTGTTGTTGCTTTTGAATATGTACCTAGTAAATTAATTACACAATATACACAGAACCCGTTTTATTGAGAGAATGGAAATCAACTTAATGGAGCGTAATTACCGTTTACATGTTCTGGTTTTGACATCTAAAGAAATGCCCCTGACCAATTAAATCTAACTGAGTTTAGTATTATAAGCATAACGCAAGTTGAAAATTTGTTTGTTTTTAAATGATAAAATAAAAACAATAAACATGAGCATTTTCAAATGTTAAAATGGAAACAAATAAACATGAGCATAACAAAATGAAAATATATAAAGAACAGGTTGGATTATATTATATATTTATATTATAATGAAGTACATGTACATTTTCTTGGAAATAAGAGATATTTTAAAATTGGAAAAAGTTACATTTTTCTGTCATTAAAATAATATATTTGAAATAATCTTAAAAATAATTTAAAATGTAATAATAAATAATACTTTAGGTTTTAAATATTATTTTATTTTATTCATAATCACATAGTACTAGCATACTTTTTTAATATAAAATAAATAGAAATGAGTATTACACTATTAATTTGCTTTGATTAACAATGCTTATAGCTTGTTTATTTGATTATAAACGTGTATTATATGAAAATCAACGTTTGTATTGTACCACATCAATCAATCAATCAGTTTAGTAGAATTAAATTTCATTTTGGTATTACTATACTAATATGAAGTAAATATTATTATAAAGCTTAGTTTAATAAATTATATAAATATTTCATTATAAAATAAAGAATGAACGTTGTTGTGGAAGCTTGAATAACAATCCAGAACACTTCAACAGTCTGGCCATTGTAATAGCTCTTGGTGTTTCAAAAGCATTCGACTTGGGAAATAAGGGCTTTATCAACAATTTGCATCCTGTTCTATTTTTCACGCCTTTTAGACAAATTAGCAGAGTGCCTAGACAAGAATTTTAAAATACATTATTACCACATGTACAGTAGATTTTTGATTATAAAAATATGAATTAATATTTTGTGCATAAAGTAATAGAATTGGTATATGGTATGATTTTCATTTAGATAGTGTAAAATCGAACGTATTTCGGTTTAATAATGACTGGAACTGTATTTCAATCAGCGTTTCATTCCGTGGAACGCGTTCGATGCTAAAACATTTCATACATTCATTTATGCACTCACAGGATAATTTAATTAACAATTTGTGCATGATCTTCATATTTCGCAAACGTTTACTTAAAAATAAGTGGCATGGAGAGCGGTTGGGTATATCCCTGAAAACTATAATTCTGCAGATGCATCGCATTATTTATACCGCCTTTGCTTTCCCTGGACATTTTATGGCAATTGCTTTCTAGAGATAAAACGGATAAACTTTCAAAATAATAAAAAGTATATAATCTTTTGCTACAGTTTCAATCAGCATTGTATCTCATGCTTTATTTAACTGCACAGAGAGTATGTTATAAAGATTCCTTTTAAAAAACGCGCACCCTTGTTTGTAATTCCAAATGATGTTGGTTCTGTTATCGCAAAGTATATATAGATATATACGAAAAGGAGCAGTGATTTATAGAATTATAAGTATATAAAATCGAATAAAAAGAAATCAGATTTTCAGGCATGACTGGAATGCTAAAAAATCTTTATAATAGAGTACCTAATGCAGCATATAACTATTGTAGAGCTAAAGCGGAAAAGGAAAAACCAATAGAAATACAAAAAGTCCATTTCCTGTTTTAATATTATTTATAATAAAATTGATTGCAATCAATTGACCGGAGTGGTTTTACACTATTGGCTGACATCACTCACTAATATCGTAAACGAATGGGTTTGACTTGATGTCTTTGAAATGTAATATGTGTGGAACCATTGAGTAAGTGTATAGTGAAAATCCAGATGCAATAAATCAGCATTAGCTACTATTGCCACTGGTGGGATATACTCAAATGAATGATTTTTTTTTCTGGTGCTGCAATGCAATGATTTATCGCCAATTCCGGAACAAACAATACAGAAATATATTTATTAGCTAAGCAAAAAAAATAATAAAGCAACCCCTCATTAACATAATCCGTCCATACGCGGTGCAGCTACCTCCGCATATTATACATTTTTTTAGTCTAAGTAATTTTAAAAAATAACCATACTTGGAAGGAAATCCTCCCAAGTAATAAGGGTGCAAAAAATACTTGAAATTTATTCAATGGGGTCCACTTTAACAAGCTAATTTTAACATAGAGTAATTGCAATTTACTTGAAATTTAATGTATATGCTAATGTACTAATAAAACAATTTTATTAGTAATTTTAAGGGAACGATTAAATTTCAATTGATTAATAATATATCTATAGTACTTAACGTGTTTACGATGTGCATGATGTGGCATTTGTCTACGTATCACTTGCTTGGAATCTATACAATAGAGGCTGCAGAATTACCTTATAAGTTTAAAAGCAGTAAACTTTATAATAAATTGTAATACAAAATAAATAAAATAACATTTATTCTGTAAAGTGAGTTTAAAAAATAAGAATAACACAGTTTTTAATGAATTGTAAAAATGCTCAACAGCAAAACAAATCTGCACGGATTATTTTTTTATATTATGTTAAATAAAAAAAGATTGATTACAATTTCGTTCTAAAAAAATGGTCAAATCTTACTAGAAATGTAAAATCCGTATTGTTCTTGGGTGAACGTGCTGTTTGCTTTGCTCTGTCTCTGTGGAATTGCATTTGGATTGGTTTTTTCTTGCTTCCGGCTAGTGAAACCGGTGTCGTATGGTATGTGTGATTGCAGGAATAATATCACCAATCTAGATTTTTAACAATGCATACTTTTACGCAAATAAATTTAGGAAAATATGTTTGTATTTGACATTAATCGTGATTAAATTATATTTTTGTATTTTTATTGAATGGTAGATTTATGATACACGATTGCATTGTTTGAATGAAAATGTTGGATTAAGATTGAAATATTTACTTGAGAAAAATGCAGATATGCAACATATTATTATGACCGGAGAAGCTTCTGTAAAAATGGTTATTTTAAAACTCAATTTATGTCATAATTTTAACATAAAACGTTTTACATACGCTCATAAAACCAAATATTAACAACTTTTCAATTTGTTATGGAACAAATTACTTAAGTTGGAGTAAAAATAGATAAACCTAAGTTTTTAGTTGGCAGTACGACAGAGATTTACAGCGTTAGCAAAAGTTAAAGAACGTCTGGAGCGGTCACGAGTTGGATGGATGTCTCAACAAAGTGATGCAGAGCGTAACGTTCTTTCCAAATGGATCTTTTACCTCATGTAGGCATCCAAACATACACATATCTTGGTGTGGCTCAATGTACCCAACATCTTAATTATCTAAACCAAAAATAAAACGTCATTACTATGTATACATATACACCGTTGCCCCGAAAGTTATAAGATTCCTTATCACAATGTGTCAGCGTTGAACAAACGTTAAACTCACATAAGACAAACCAAGTTTTAATTTTACAGTTAAGGTTAACTAAATTAACTAAATTAATCTTTACTGTAATATGCTTGACATTGATCAATTGTCTAAGGTTATTCACATATAGACCAAGCAAGTCTTTTTTTTTCTAAAGTGCTTAACATCTTTGCACTGCGGACACAATTGTTATGTTATTCACCTCTGGTGACTTACTTTTTTAGCAGTTCTAAAAAAGTCTTAGAAGTGTGTAAACATGCATTGACCTTAGAATTATTAAAGTACTTAACAGTTGTAGCATGCTTGGTATGTTGTCAGAGTTAGAGTTGTATTAGGTTATAAAAAATTGTTATCTATACACTGGCATTTAAAGCTTTGAGGTAGTGTGTTAACATTGTATTTGAGACCGGAGTTGACGTTTTATACCTAACAGCCGTTAAGAGCATGCTGTGTGCACTGGCATTTGACGCTTTGATAATGCACAATAACTACAAAAAAATTTATTCGGTTTGACTTTTAGGTTATATGCAAGGCAAGTTAAACTAAAAACCTTGTTACTAATCATTCCTGAGACAAAATTGGGACAAAAGTGTTAAACAACATCAATAGTAAGACAAGTACATTTGCATGCATAATCAAACTTAAAATGCGCAGTCTAGCATGAAATAGCGGAGACAATAATATCTATTAATGTACATGCAAATTTGGCGCTACCCGTAAATAAATATATTTATTTTGTGCGTGTCTTAGAGAGTATTGTTTCTTTTTCTTTTCTATTATGCATATTTTATTTTAGCTAAAGATTTATTTTTCTTTCACTGGTTTTTGGTGTACTAAAGTTAGTACATTATATATTGATGTTATAATAGGCATAACAACTTATTTGTCCTATTCTAGAAAAAGCAATTTTATGTTTGTTTGTTGCACATACTATACAAACAGAGTTATATGCATTTTTAGTTTATAGAAGAACACGCCGCGGGTTACAACAACATCGTGTTGATACAAACTAAAACAATACAAAGCAAAAAATCTGAGTTTTTTATAGTAAAATTATGCGGTTAAAGAAATTGGCAGCGGATAACGGTTTAGCAATTTGCAACAATGGCTGTTCTTGAAGTGAATTAATAATTAATCAATAAATATACAATTTAAACGCACGGTGTGGTGGATGGGTAACTAACTGTTTGTTGCGTCAGTTATATAAAACAATAAATTTAAATAACTAAACATAAAAATAGATATTATATCATTACAGCAAGTGTTTATGTAATAAGTTATACTGTATTTTGCACGCTATTGATAAGCATCACGCTACCTTTACTTTTGCAAGTGCTTTGTTCAATGTAACGACGTTCAGATGAATCTTACAATAAAAACTTTTCCAGCAATTATAACAATTAGTAGTGGAATTGGTATTGCCAAACAATGTTTTACAGTAACTGATAGTATGGCATAGACAGACAAATTAAGCTAAAAACTTAGAAACATTATATATAACTCGTTTGTCAAACAAAAGTTACATACATAACAAATGCTCCAAAAGATGACACTGTTAGAAATACAATAAAAATGTTTTTTTAAATTTTATTAACAAATTTTAATACACTAATAAAACATCTAAAAAACAGAAAAGCACCGGTCCAGATGGAATTCACAATTAACTCATAAAATATGGTAAACCAACACTACACAAAAACCTACATCACTTATTCAACAACATAGTATCTACAACAAAAGTACCAAAAGAGTGGAAGAAAAGTTTTCTGATACCGATACTAAAAAAAGCGACAAAAAAAGCCAGAAAACTACAGGAGCATTAGCCTAATAAACAGTACGATGAAATTACTAACTGAAAGAAAAAATAAAAAAAAATGAAGAAGTGGCAGAAGAACAAGGCTTTAGAAAAAATCAAAGTACAACAGACGCAACATTCATGGTCGGGCAGATAGTGGAAAATCTATCGAATAGAACAAGCCCGCATATATGTGCTTCGTGGGCTTAAAGAACGGATTCAACAGGGTGAAATTAAAAGACATTCTGAAACTTATGACAACACAAAAAATAGAAAACTGCTTAATATATCTAATTGAAGAATTAAATAACAATAACGAAACTAAAATAATAACACCAAACGGAGAAAGAGAACACATAGCTCTAAAGGGAGGAATACGACAAGGCAACTCGTTCAGCCCACGGCTGTTTAATATGATCATGGACCAAGTAATAAAAGAATTGAAAGAAAGAGAAGGTTATAGAATGGGTCCTTAGAAAATCGACATAATATGCTTCAAAGACGACGCGGTACTGATTGCGGACAACAAAGATGACCTGCAAAAACAACTGCACGCTTTTAAGATTGCAGCAAAGAAATACAAAATGCATGGTGATCAGTAAAGAACTACGGAGATGCAAACTGAAAATAGAAGGCAAAATTATATAGCAGGTGATGAGTAAAGAGGCAAACCACAAAAGCGCTGCGAGTAAACGGATGTCTAAGAGAATCCATATGGAGAAACAAATATATGTTCACAGAGAGCAAGCTGAGAACATATAAGACAGCGGTGAGGCCAATCCTAGCATACGCAGCAGAAACGAGAGCAAACACGAAAACAACAAAACAGAAAATTAATAATGTAGAGATGAAAACTCTAAGACCAATCATAGGACTGACACTAAGAGACAGACAAACAAAGAAACAAATACAAAAGCAATGCAACATACAAGACGTCAACAAATGGATAAAGGTAAGAAAGAGGAAATGGAATGAACACGTAGATAGGATGAGTCCAGATCACATAGCAAACATATGCAAAAATAACAAGCCGTATACTAGAAGACCAGTTGAAAGACGTGGAAAGACAACCTACAGTCAACAACAACAGAGTCTGGATAAGAAAAAAAATAGACAAACAGGAGAAATCTTAGTTGCACAAAGAAGAAAAAGAAGAAGAAAAAGAAAAAGAAGAAGAAGAAGAAGAAAAAAAAGAAGAAAAAGAAGAAGAAGAAAAATAAAAGAAGAAAAAGAAGAAGGAGAAAAAGAATAAGAAGAAAAAGATTAACAAATTTGCAAAACGGACTCAATTGTTACAGTTACAATTACAATTACAAGTTATACAATCAATTGCCAAATTAAAAAAAAAAAAATTATAAATAAGTTTATTTTTGCTAAAAATCATATTATATTATTAAATTTAATCAATAAGGTTACTAAATTTTTAATTAAAACAACAATTAAGTTTACATTTTCCAAATTTAGATTAAGTATGATAAGTCTAAAAAAGAATTTATGATATGTACAAAAAGTCTAAAAATTCTCAAACGGCCTAAAAGGTACACAACCAGTGATTTTTGTTTATGATAAAACTGTGATGATATTTACAAACTAAAGTGTGGAAAAAATACAAGCGTGAAACTAAAAAGTAAAAAAAAAACACTAAAACTTGAACATATTCCTCCAGTTAACATCAACAAAATTATAATCAATAACTTGAGTATACACTTGTTTAAACAACAATATTGCTTCAGGATAGAACGGCAAACATTACATGTCATACACAAAGTGCTGAGCGTTTTCCGCTAAGCAAACTCAAATTACTTTGGTCTACACCGATTATAACTTTTATATATTTATTTATTTATTTACTAGTCAACAAAAGCCATTACAAAATATGTATATATCTACAACTTAGAAAATATATAAATTAAACATAAAACAACTATGAAAAATAAGAATAAGACTTAAATAGTACAACATAACAACATGAGTGACAAGTGTTTGTTGCAGGGTATTTAAAAAACCTTGGAAAAATCCATTTTAACTTTGTTGGCATGCCCCAAAATACGTGTAGTGCTGCGCTTAATTTGTACGATTATACGGTATATGAAATAAATAGTTATTGCGTAAAACTGAAGCTGGGACATGAATACTAATTGAGCTAAGCAACTCAAAACAATCAATATACCTACAAAACATTTTAAAAACTAGTATCAAAGCAAACTTAAAACGTTTTTCTTTAAGATTGGTCATGTTAAATGTAGAAAGCAGTTACGTGTAGCTGTCACCAATTTTGCATTTGTACGCCAAAAAACAAACAAACATTTTTTTATCTATTAAATTTTTGTCTTTTCTGACAGCGGTATATGAAAACCACACATTTGAGCAATACTCGAGATGGGGGCGTACTAGAGCGTTGGATAGAATATTTAGAGTACAAGAGTCAAAAAACTTTTTGGAGTTACGCTTGACAAATTCTAAAAACTAATAAGCCTTAGCCACGACAGTACCGACAATATGCCTAAATCACAAATAATGTTAACTCTTAACAACATTTAATTTATGAGAGAATAACCATACATTACCGTAGACTGACGTCTAGAAAATGTTATTACTTTATACTTATTTAAATTAAATGCTCCGTCTATCCACCTAACTTTAGATTTATCACGGTTTTCTGAACTTAATGGTAACTGACTATTGTAGATAAGAAAAACTTTTAGTTTCTGGACTTTACATACTTAAGCAATAGAACACTCCAACTGAAACTACTCGCCCGCAATTAAGCCTCCTATTTTATTGTTTGTGATTTAGAGATTTTAATTGTCTCAAGTTAGTGATAACTGACTTTTATATAAAATATTTTAGTTTCTGGATGACAAGCACGTGAGTGGTGGGTAGTACACTACAATCAACAAACTGAGGATTTGTTATCTATTCTTCAATTTAGTGACAACATTCAATTTCTGGATAACAAACACTTGGGAGTTGGGGAGGGCACTCTAATTAAAATTACTTGTCCGCAATCAATAAACTAAGTGTCTCGCTCACCAACCTTACTGAATATGAACAAAAAATTAGATTTGCTATTTATTTTCAGTTTAGTGACAAATAAAATTTCATTTAATTCAAATTTTGGATGACAAACATTTAGGCAGAGGTCAGAGCACTTTTATTAATTCTACGCGCCCGCAATCAATAAGCTGAGACTACATATCTAACTGTTTGTGATCAGAAAACTGTATTTGTCAACCTCTTTCTTGTTAAAAAATAACTGAAATTTCTAGAAAAGAAAAACATCCAGTTTCTGGATAATTTACATTTGGGCCGGTAAGTGGAATATTGCAATTAATAAACTGAGGAGATTGGTATCACTTTATCTCTAAATTAGTGAAAATATGACAGTTGTTAAGTTTTAATATTAATACTTTGTTAAGTATGTCAAACATGTTAAAATAAGATGCAAAAAGTGCTGTATAATATTTTAAACATTAATTAAAGAACTAATTAAACCATTGCTCCATTTTATTTTTTTTATTTTTGGCCTAACAAACTATATATATGAATCATATATGATGTTAAAGTACCTAAAATATTGTAAAATTTGGTTACGTAGACAATTTTCTAGTTTTTTACAGATTACAATACATTTTATTGATTAATTATTAATTAAGATATACTAGATGACCCAAAGTTCCCGGAATCATGCCCAATTAAATTCCTGCTTTTTATCCACCGGAAGTCATATAACAATCCCCTTTTAACAAGTTGTAGTTTTCTGAAGCATAAATACATAAGAAAAAAATATACGGATGGAGAAATTTTACCAATTATTGTACTTAAATAATTTTATCCAGTAATAGCTTCCTTAACCATAATAAACGTTCTAATATATGCAATTTGAAATTATAAACAAGATTGTTTCATCATATTTTTAAACCAGATTGTTGTTGGTGCATGGAGATAAGGTAAAACAATTATTTGGAACCCTAATGCGAGCCAGATGCAAATTGGATGCACCGCGTACTTATATATTTATTGGTAGTGGGTTGTGGTTAGATTATAAATACAAAATCTTATTTGAGGGTGTAATCTCATCTTTAACCAGCATTAGAATTCATAAAATACGAGCCAAGTGTGCTATAAATAGAAATTATATTGCCCCCCACTCCAATCCAATTTAACTCTCTTCACGTATATAATTGCTATTTTAATTGTCATCAATGAAACTAAATGAAACTTTGTTTATTGTTAAATTGAAATACAAATTGACTTTCTTTTAATAAGGTGCAATTAAATGAGGTAAATTTGATGGAACACTTTATTTGTTTTTAATTTAATTTAATTGGAACTTGTGAGACGTGTTTATACTTGTGTAGTCTTTATTATATTTATTCTTGTATTAATATCCAAACAATTTTTGTTTGTTTATAGCTTTGATATAATATTCATTTATTTTAAACAAATATGTATTTATATATTTACAATTTGGCATTTTTAAATTTTTTATTAATATACAATATACAGGGTTATTCAAAATTACCGAAACACAAATAATAAATAATTCTTCTTTCAAAAAAAGTTTCAAATAAAACTTTTTGATTTTAAACAAGCTATTGTTTAAATAAATTTTTAACATACAGGGTGTTTATTTTATTATGGAAATTTTGAAAACTGCTACAACCATATTCGATATTTGTTGAAATCATTAATGTAAATAATAGTATAGCGTACGCTAATGAGTATATCAAGTACAAAAAATTAATGAGTTTATCAAGTAGAAAAAAATTTAAACAATAACTTGGAACGGCTGTTTTATCTACTAATGTACAAATGGATTTCATTTGAATACGTTTTGTCATTGATCATTACATGTATCGGTTGCAGTTGTTTAGATTGAGTGACGTGTCTTTAATAGTTAGTAAATTCTTCTAGCATGAATCACTATACAAACGCCGAGATGACTGAAATGCATTTCATGTATGGACTTGCTGATGGCAATTCATTACAAGTTAGACGATTGTACATTAAACGGTTTTCAGGCCGTGTTATCTCCGACCAAAAAATCTTCGAAAACATTTAATGACGTCTGAAACAGGCACATTGAAACAAAATAGAATTCCAGAAAAATCAATGACAGTTAAAACGGTACAACTGGAACAGAATGTGCTAGACATGATAGAGGAAAATCCAAGTAGTTCTACGCAAAAGTTGCCAATACTTTAAATGTAAGCTATTGGACAGTTTGGAAATCTTTTAAGAGCAATTTGTTGTGTCCATACCACATAAAACGTGATTACGCACTACCACCTGCTAATTTTCCTTCGCGTATTGCGTTATGTCAATGGCTTTTGCAAACATTAGTTCTACTCTTTCAATTCCTGGCACATATTTTTTTTACCAATAAAGCTAGTTTTTTTTAAGAAATGCAATGAAAAAAATTCATAACAATCATGTGTGGGCAGATAAAAATCAGCATCAGGTATGTAAGGATCGTTTTCATCATCAGTTCTCCTTGAATGTTTGGGTTGGAATTGTGGGCGACTATCTAATTGAAACCTGAAACCCATAGAGGACGCGTCCCCAAGTGGCAGATAAGGGAAAGCTCTGTAATATACTGAGTAGGAAGGAAATAAAATACCTCCAGCAGACCAACAGGTACCCGCAGCGTCTGTCCCAGAATGGGCGGCTGGGGAGGGCAATAAATCGGCACGTAACCACAAACAGACACCAAAAACAAAACTCTAGATAGCAACTTATAATGCTCAAACGCTAAGAGAAGACGACAAAATAGTAGAACTAGAAGAAAAGCTAAATAAAATAAAATGGGACGTTGTAGGGCTTTGCGAGATCAGAAGAGCGGGAGAGGGCTGGACAACGCTGAAATCTGGAAACATACTAGTTCACAAAGGTAGAAAAGATGGAACAGTAGGAAGAGTAGGATTTATTATCAACAAGAAAATAACACTACTTGTAAAATGTTTTAAAGTGGTCTCGGAATAAGTTGCCTACATTATTCTAAAAATAACAACTAATATAAAACTAAAAATTGTACAAGTCTACGCACCCACATCAACATATACAAATGAAGAAGTTAAAGAGTTCTATGAACACCTAAAACCGCAATAGAAACTGACCCTACACAGAGAAAACTAATAATTGGAGATTTATGGTTTGGGAAACAGACATGAACGAGGCAACACTATGATGAATTTTATGGGCAAATACAGCCTATACTCAATAAATTTGTTTTTCAAAAAGCAACCCTAAAGAAAATGGAGATGGATCTTCCCAGACAAAAAAACAAAGAATGAAATAGACTACGTGCTTACTGACAGAAAAAAGACTATTTAGGATAAAACTACACTAAACTCCTTTAGTAAAAACAGTGATTATAGACTCGTAAAGTCAATGTTTATTATCAATTAAAAAAAATGGTAAAAAATACACATATAAATCTGACAACAAATTTTTATATTATTACCATATATGAAGAAATACTAATTCAATTCAATTCAATAACCTCTTAATACTGTTAGGTGTCGAGGTGTTGGGCACACCGAGCCACAGAGAAGACATGTATGGATGCTTATATGAGGTAACGGACCCATATTGGGAAGAACGCTACGCTCGGCATCACTTAGGGTTCACCCATCCAAGTTGTGACCAGAGTCACACTTAAAAGATGTAGACCTGATTATTGAGCAGATTGATGAAACCAGCACAAAATTGATTACTGCAATACAGGATTCAGTAAAACAACTGACGGAAGTAGTACCACTTAAAACTAAAAAATTACAAAATATTAACGACAAAACTAGAAATCTAATGGAACAAAAAAAATTTAGCAAAAGAAAACAAAAGAGCATCTCCAGAAAGAATATTCAGAAATAAACAGACAAATCAGAAGAAGTATAAGAAAACAGAGAAACACAACACACAAAGAACTAGTGAACAAAGTTATACAAGATAATAAAAACATGAAATGTCTTAAACGAAGCATAGAAAGAAAATTTATGCATTACGCAATAATGAAGGGAAACTTATCAATGAACTAGACAGCATTTTACATATAATAGAAAAATTTTATACAGACTTATATGCATCAAAAACAGCACTTGAAATAAAAGATACTAATATGCTAAAGAGAAAGATTGAAAACATAGGTTCCCAAAATCTCCCAGAAATAGACAAAAAAAAGCTAATAAAGCAATCTGTAGATGACAATATCTTGGTAGATATGATTAGAGAAGGAGAAGACACAATAATAACAAAAATAACTACTCTGCTAAACAACTGCCTTAAAATAAGAAAGATACCTACAGAACGGAAAAACGCAAATGTGGTGCTGATATACAAAAATGGAGATAACAGCAAATTAGAAAGCTATTGCCCAATCAGCCTGATATCACACTTATACAAAATATTGACAAAAATTATAGCAAACAAACTAGCGAGAAAACTAGATGATTATTAGCCATGCAAACAGGCTGAATTTAGAAAAAACTATAGTACAAACAACCACCTACTAACAATGAAAATAATAATAGAAAAAGCAAACAAATACGGATTTCCACTTTACTTGGCTTTTTGATAGTATAGAAACGTGGGCCGTCTATAAAGCATTGGCAAACAGCAAAATCGACCATAGATACATTGACTTAATAAAAGAGTGTAACGAGAATGCAACGGCAACCTATAATCTTCACAAAAAGACTGAACCCGTCCAACTTAAAAGAGGTGTTTCTCAAGGTGATTTTTTTTTGCCAAAACTGTTCACTCTGACACTCGAAGATGTCTTCAAGAGAATAGATTGGAAGAAAAAGGTAATAATATTAACGGAAGCCGACTTACCAATTTAAGATATGCTGATGACATTATTATCTTTGCAAACAATAAAGCAGACCTCAAAGAAATGATTGCTGACCTAAATAGAAAATCAATAAAGGTTGGACTTAAAATGAATCTATCAAAAACAAAAAATAATGTATCACGGACAAGAAGAGCCAATATCGGTCGGAGAAGAAGAAATCAAAAGGGTAAAGGAATATATATATTTTGAACAAAAGCTATTGACTATTGACAGAACAAATCCGAAAAAAGAAGTAAAAAAAAAGAATAAGATTTGGGTAGGCGGCCTTTGGAAAACTGGCATTTATTTTACAAAACTAAAAGATTGTCCAACATCAAGAGTGTTACCAGTGCATACATATTGAGTCAATGCGGGTCGCACATTGGACAATGAAAAGATCGATGATAGGAATATCGAAACAGATACCAAAGTGACCAAATAAGAGTAATTATCAAAACCTGCAATGTAGGTAAAAGAATTGCATCCTTCAAGTAGAAATTTGCCGGCCATGTTGCACGAAGCGACAAAACAAGATGGGACAGACAAATTATTGAATGGAGACCATACGAGCATAAACGAGGTAGAGGTAAACAACCTATACGCTAGTACGACAACCTCAAAAGATCAGCTGGACTGACGTGGATCCAAACAGCTCAAAACTGGGAAAGATGGAAACAGTTGGAAAATGAACATAACAGGCTATTCAAGAAGAAAAAGAAGTCTAATTGGACAGTATTTCTAACAGTAAGACTTACCGGCAAAGTGTATTGCAACTTTTTGGAACACATGCTACCTCAATTTCTGGATGATGTACCATTGGCAACAAAAATTGCAATGTGGTTTATGCACAATGGTGCACCACTACATTTTAGTTTGGTTACTTGTGATTATTTAACAGCAACATACGGAAATTGCTGAAGTAGTCGAGGTGGGCCACCCGGATTGTTTGTTCAATCCCTAGACTTAACCTTCCTAAACTATTTTTCATGGAACTATCTAAAGTTGTTAGTTTACGCTACTTCAGTGGTGAATTTGGACGGTTTGCAAAATTGGATAATTGCTAGGTGAAATTCAATTAGAAACAACTCTGGTGTGTTTCAAAAAGTTTGGCACTTAATGACGAAAAGATTGAATGTTTGTATCCAGACTGGAGAAAGTCATTTCGAACATTTATTGTAGATTCAACAACTTTACATGTGCTTTTTGATAATAAAATGTTGTAACTGTCGCAAATTTTGTTAACCCTGTATCTTCAAAACAATAGTTTTTTTTTAGAAACCATCATAAGACAAAGTATTCTTAGAATAAACCAAAGAGAAACCCCTTAAATTTTGGTTGCTTATTTACGTAACACCCTGAATATACATACAGGGTAATTCATAACAAAAAGAAAATAATAAAATGTCATATTCAACATTAAATTTTAAAAATAAAATAAAGTTTTTTAAAATTTTGCATCGTTTCCGAGTAATTTTAGTGTAACAATTTCCAATGATTCAGATACGTCATTTTTATTTAGTCTATTACTGAAACTAAAAATGTTGGAAAATAAATCGTCATACTGAAACCTGTTTTGTTTTGTTTTCAAGTTCGCGTTTTGTTGATTTTAGTTCTGATTTCTGAATCTAATTTTTTTTTTCATTTATAATGTATTAAAAACAAAATTGAATCTCAATTTTATTGTATCTAATTTGCATGTATATCAATTGGTTGGTTAGAATATTGTTATAGTATAATTTTGGAATGTTTTTATTAATAAATATGATCGAAATTTAATGTTGATAGATAATTTCCCAACTTTGAAAGCGGATTTATCGAAAAGCCAATTTGAGTTTGGATTGTCGGTATCCATCCACAGGGATCGAAATGACATCGGGGGCTAAATGTAAAACGATTTTCTGTTAGAACTTTGCGAATTTTATGAATATATTTTGTAGTTAATTCTGAAATCGATATTTGCATGTATTGCGTGGCAATAGTAAAAAGTATTTGTGCATTAGGACGGTATAATTTACTAATTCATATGGGATAAAACGAAAATGCCATTTAATATTTAATGCAAATACAGTGATTAAAATTAACATTTTATTGATTATATATTCAGTTTGCGTTTTGGGAGACTGGAGCGATTAAAATGTAATGTATAGGTTTTTGATACGGTTATTAAGTTGCAATTAATGACTTAATAAAATCTAAAATTATAACAAAAGTATTCAATGAAGTGTGAAGAAATATTAATTTATGAAGTTGCCATAATTTGTTAATATACAATCTGTGTTTTCTGTATAAATGCATGATTTATGATTTTAATTCTATGAAGGAATTAATTAAAAAAGTGATAAATACTTCGCAACAATTGGGCCCTGTGAAAGTGAGTGAGTGAATGTCTGTCGTGTAAAAAGGGCAGGAAGAGTGCCGGGGATAATTTGCACAGAGTCAATACGGCACGTAGTAATTTTCTAAACAGCCGTATTGATTATTTACTCTTTTGTGAGCTTTCAACTTCCACGCTATCTCCTTTATATACGTCGAAACACAAACAAGGAGCAGCGCGAGTACGGAAAATTGGGCGTTTTTTAAAACCTCGGCGCGGTTTTATTTTGAGCCTTCTTAGTGTCATCGCCAATAAATAGCACACCGATAAGATTACGGCCAACTTCGCGCTAATTATTTAAAATCGCCTCACAATTTTCATCGACGATGATTTATTCAATAATACTAAATAAGATCTTTTCTATTTTGCTTGTATTTCTTTTCAATTTTTATTTTAGCGCTTCTTCTTCTTCGTCGTCCTACTCCTCGACATTATCCTCTTAGGACCTTATCTTTTATATATTCAATCTCTATTTATCACTGGGGGAAAACCTAAATCATATTACTACCATCAATACACGTAATATATACAAACATTCATTTTCCATTTTCAATTTTAATCACTATTTCAATATCCGAAAGAATTCATTGCATCACCGCATTCACACAAAATATCAATGCAATCAAATCAAAAGTTCTATTAGCATTAATTTCAGTTCAATTAATTTAATTATTTTATATATTATTAACATAAAATACATTTATATTATAAATAGAACACATCTAGTTGCAACTATCACATTAATTACAAAAAAACATTTTTTTTAATTGAATTAAAAAAAAATTAAAGTTTGTTTTACTATTAAATGTTCATATATTTTACATAAACTATTTGTAAATTTGTTACACGTTTTTATAAAGTTGAAAGAACCAAACAGACATAAATTACCCAATTAAAATGTAATAAAATATGCTTATTGCAAGAAAATCTACTTCAATTTTTAAGAAAAATCAAAAGTATCAAAAGATCAAAGTGTTAGACGCGCAAACAAAATTTATTTTCTTGTTGTTGAGGGAAACACAATGCTAGACTATTTACAAAACACTTTTTTTAGTGCAGAAAAACTGACTTGAATAAATTCAGACAGAATAACAAAAAATTAGATTGATTTCATAATTTCAAATAATAGGAGTACAATCACACGGCACACGGCACTTAATATACTAATCATAGATTTGTTAAGGCCAACATGACTATCAACACTAACTTTGTGAGAAAAAAACTTGTTCAGAAAAAAGCTTTATCTTAGAAGACCTGAAACAACACAAATCAAATACTAAGAAGAACTAGTTTTTAACATATCAAAGAACTAGTAAATATATATTTAAACTAGTTATCAGATAAATTACCACAAAATCTGCACTAAAAAAGCTGTATGAAGGCTAATGCCCAAAATAGTAAATGGCTAACTGCAGACACTATCATACTAAAAACATGACCAAAGGTTTGCCAAGTTACTCAAGGCTTAATAAGATAATATCAAAACAAATTTGGAAGGACAAACGGTACACAATACACACAAAACTAAAAACACTATAACAGATAACAACAATATGCAAGTTTTACAATCTAAGATGACAAGCACAAAAAACTAAGATCAACAAAATAAACAACTAAAGCCTTATATAGTTACAAATAACTCTTCCACTAAAACTTCTTAACTTTGAGTCTATACCCTGTCTATAAGCCGCAAAAGCCATAGAACCATTTTTTTGTTTTTTGTGGCCTGTGCAAAGAGGAGCATTTTTTAGATTTTTTGTTACCTGCAAAGTTGACGTATTTTGATGTAAATCAGTTAAAAAATATAAATTTGTTCTATGAACCTGAATTTTAAAGGTCTAAAACTTAAAATATCTGCAAAAATAGGCCTATTTTTCAACATAAACTTTTAAAAATACACATTTAAAAGCTTTCAGAGAATTTATACACTAAATATTATTAAAAATTTAAACTTTGCAAACAAATTTACTTGGAAAATTGTTAGTGTAGTGTTTATCTGGCGTAGAAAAATCTATCTAAAAAAAAATAATTTTACAACATTTTTTCTTTACTTAAATTTTTTTATTTTTTTTATTTTTTTAAAAGATTATTTGGCTTATATTTTTTTAGCCTCATTTCAAATGTTTAACAAATACATCTTTTATTGCTTGAACCAGTTTTGGGCAATTTTACTCTGTGTTTGATAGTTTTTGGCGCCAAAATTTGAGAATATTATTATTTTTGACATTCAAACATAAATCCGCCTGGCGCTCATCAAAATTTGATAAAAAATAAAGTTTTAAACTACACTTTAGTGTGTTTATAATATTTTTTGTAGATATAAAAAAATAATTAATTTTAAAGTAATTTTTGCTTGAAAATTTTGAAAAACTTTTCTTTCAAATGGACGTTTCAACAGTCAATGAGCACTACACTGACTATTTTCTATGAAGAATTGTCCCCAGAATTCAAATTTTTAATAATAATAAAAATCACAAGATCCTTGTTTTACTTAATGCTCAATGGTAGAGCACTCGCATATCATGCGAGCAGTCCGGGGTTCGATCCCCAAAATATGACTGAAATGATAACTTGCTCTTTATCCACCAGCGTGGTTCGGAAGTCACGTATTAAGCTGTTGGTGCCATCAAACCACTTTAAACAAGTCGTAGACTTACTGTGGCGATGTAAAATAGCCTTAAAAAGCATAATAATAATAATAATGATTCTGCAAGTAACAACCTGCTTGCTGAGTTTGGAGATTCTTCTTCTTCTTTTGTTAGGACGGTGCGTTCATTCTTTCTCTTATGGTTGCTTCTGTGCTGTCAAGGTCCAAATATCCTTCCATCGTTTTGGAGGTTTTTCAGGTAGTTTTTTTGTGACGGATCTTTGTTGTTTTGCCTATCTTGCACGTCTCTTGACGCCTATTTTGTCGACATGACGTCGTCAGTTACAATGTCTTACTCTGGTTCACCTATGTAATTTTTGCGCTATATAATATTGCAAAGGTATCCAGAGGTGCGTACTTTAGCTGTGAGGTTGCGGTTGCTAGAGGAGTGTGTTTCTAAGTATTTATAACTCATGATATTTTTAATAATTTTGTCGTTGTTAACCAGTTTACATCTCAAGGAGTCTTTTCTATTACCATAGATTTGGTCTTCTACGTGGATATCCTCATATTGTACTTGCGAAGGTGTTGAATGCAAACAGTAGGTCGTCCTGGTTTTTGACTGTTACAACTGCGTCATCTGCGTAGCACATTATTTTTGCTCCGCTATTTTCCATTCTTTTGTTTCCTTGACAGTTGTCACAATTTTGTCTATGTTAAATAACGTGGGGCTTAGACTGTTTTCTTGTCTAATTCTTGAAGTCACAGGTACCTCATCCGTTAGCGCGCCGTTGATTTTTAATAGTGTGGTATTTTTAATGTTTATTTCTTGTATTATGTTAATTAAATTTCATAAATTTCTCGACCATTTGTTGTAGGATAAATATCGCATCCACTGTAAAACAATTTGTTTGGAATCCTTGTTGTTCCTCACTTATTCCGGTTTGTGAGGTTATTTTATTGGTTAGTGCTTTCGTTAATAATTTTAATGTTGCACTTAAGAAGCTTATTTGGGTATTTTTTGGTGCCTTTCTTGAAAACTGGAATGGTTATGCTTTTCCTCTATCTGTCTGGTATGTTTTTGAGTTCTATAATTTTCTGGTATAGCTTGGTTATTTCTTGGGTTAGCCGGTTATATTTTTGAGCTTTTTTTATGTTTTGGCTACATTTTCATTGAGTATCTTAAATTTTAGGTGTTTGTGGTTTTGTTGGTTGTTTCCTGTGGTTTCCTTGTCCATTTCTTCTGATGTATCGTATAATTTTCTAAAATGGTTTACCCATGTGTATGGTGGGATAGTTGACGTTTGAAGATATTTGTTTACTGGTTCCTTTCTGTTACGGAGCATGGTTCATATCCTTTTTTGTCCTCCATGCAAGTCATATTAAATGTCATTTGAGAAATCTTCCCAAAATTTTTTTTTTGTTATTTTTATATTTACTCTATTTATTATTTGTTTATATTTGAAGTACTCATCAGATGTAGCGTTGTTTCTGAAAACTAAATAGGCGGCTTTTTTCTCTGTGACTAGTTTATTTTTATTTCTTCAGTAAACCAAAGTTTTATATTGGGTCTCTCGTTCGCGTTTGTTGTTGTTTTAAAGACTTTGCTGGCATTTTCTAGTATATTAGATTTCAGGTTTCTCATGCCTGGTTGATGTTTTCTGACGGTGTTATTGGCTTGGCTTCTATTTTTTGTAATATTCTGTTGGCATACAAGATTTTAGTGCTCCCGTTGTCTAGTGACTCAATGTTGAACCTAGTTGTTAGGTTTGTGAGTTTGTGAGTTACGTTATTTTAGTATTTGCATAGAACGAGGTTATGGTCTAATTCTACGTTTGCAAAGTTAAGTGTCCGTACGTCTAAAATGGCTTCTGTTGGTTATAACGTAATCTATCACTGATTTCTGGATAATGAGCTTAAAATGTAGCTACATCGCTTTTGTCTTTTTCCACTAGAATAATGGAACCTTGTTTTCAATTTTAAAGATTTGGCTTTCTTTTAGAATACTATCCACCGCCTACCAAAAGATTAATTGATTTTGGAGGTGCTTTTTTTGTTTTTATCTTCAATCTTGTCTTGCTCGTTTTTTTGGCTGTGCTTATTGATATATCTTGCCTATTGACGTTGTGTCTTTTCCAGACCTTCTTTTGCCTTTGCGGGAAAAGTTTTGTTGTTATTTGCCACTAATTTTTTAGTAACAATTTGATATCTTAATTTTTAGATATCTACATCAAGTTCGTTGCATTGATTCTTCCAAAGGTTTCTTTTAGCTATTTTTATATGCAGTCTAATCTTCACCTTGGCTGCGTTTTAGAGGTTTTGTGCTACTTCCATCTCCTTGTAAGTGTCTTTTTGTTTGATTTGATGACTTTTTGCATAATTGTCTTGCAGATGTCGTGATAGAGCAAAGTCATCTGATTGTTTTGCTGTGTTTTGCTGTGTAAGACAAAAATTGCCTCATCCTATCTTATATCCGTAAACTACTTACAGTTATTCCTAAAAATAAACTTGTTTGGCGTTGTTATCAGAGCCACATCAATGTTTTTTTTAATGCATTGTTTTTTTAAGAGGTCTATAGCCTCTTTATTCGTTACATCTATATAAGTTCACTTATAAGACTTTTAAATTTATGATTGGTCCGGATTGCTCTTTTTCTCATTTTTCTACTTTATCAACTCTCTTGAAAAACATTTTATAAACTCTGCTTTATGTCCGTCTGATTACACAGGTAGCACTTCATTTATACTTCCATATTTTGTGACTTTTGTTTGCGTACCTTCTTCAATTGGCTTTGAAGTGCTTCTTCTCGTTGCCCTTTGGCCGTTTTGTTACTATTTATCTTATTTGGTACAATGAGCTGTATTGAATGGTTTTCTTTCATCTCAAAAGATATGCCAGATTTAAAAATGATAGAAATAAAAAAACTTTAAATCAAATGAAGAACAGGCAAACACTAAGAGAAAATCAAATCACTACCAAAATGATTAAGTTGGATAGAAAAACTCTGCTAAAAGCAGTTAAAATACTACTAAACAAGTTTCTACAAAAAAAAATGTTAGTTGCTTGACAAAATGCAAAAATCATAAAGAAAATACTTAAACCACCTACAATTTGCAGACGTGGTCTTGATCAGTGATAATAAAGATGATTTAAAAACTATGTTAGAAGAGTTAAAGAAAACATCAGAACGTATTGGTTTTGCAATAAACTTTTCAAAAACTAAAATGATGAATTAAGATAACCAGCAAATCATGATTACCAACAAGCTAATAGAAAATGCTGAAGAATACATTAACCTTAGTCATCTTGTCATCTTTCAACTCTCGGCAAAAATAACCAAAAAGGAAATACTTTAAAGTAAATCAAACAAAGTTGGGCATTTGAAAAACTGGTACATGTTTTGACAAACTCTGAAATACTCCAAATCTCTAAAATTTACTATACTACTCGTGTGTGTTACCAGTTACAACTTATAGAATGGAATCAATGGCACTAGCAGCGGCAAGCGCCAAAAAGCTTAGAGTTACACAACAAGCAATAGAACGGAGTATGCTTGGCATAAGTTTAAGGGAACAGTTAAGAAACAAGAAAATACAACAAAGTAAAGTTATCTATGTTATTCACTGCATTGTTAGCCACAAGTGGAACTGGGCAAAACATGACGCAAGACAAAAATCATCAAAACGGAGAAATGAAGGGTGATCAATTTAGAGGTACTTTTTTAAATCTAAAAAAAAAACAAAAAAATCATTTTTATCGGGTAATCTTTATAATCATGCAAAAGATTTTTTTTTAAATGTTGGCTGTAACTACGGCAACATTCCATTTAGAAGTTTTAATTTTTAATGACGCGTTTAAGCATTTTGAGTGTTATTTGGCAAATGACAGAAGTAATGTTGGTTTTCAATTTCCTAATCGTAGTTGGTTTATCCATGTAGATTTTGGATTGTACGTAATCCCAACAGAAAAAGTTTAGAGGTGCATGATCTAGTCAGCCAATTTATCGGTATAAGGCGTAAAAATAACTGTTCTTGCAATGAAGCTATGGTTTCATGAGCTATGTCGCAAGTAGCGCCATCTTGTTAGATCCAAATGTTGTTAAGATCACCGGTTTCAGTTTTAGGCAGCAAATAGTCTGTTATCATTGTGCAATAACAAGCGCCATTCACAATTACGTTCGGCCGGCTTTATTTAAAAAAAAAATGTTGAACCAGCCATAAACTACACCAGACCGTTGTTTTGTTTGTATGTAATGGCAACTCTTAAATCTTTTCTGGTTGTTCTTCAGCTCAAATACGGCAATTTTGCCTAGTGAAGTAGCCATTAAGCTTTATCGCTGAACAAAATTTTGGTCAAAAACAGTAAAAGCTTTTTAAGAGCCCAAAGCCTAAAACGATTTTGAAAGTCGGCCGGTTTCAATTCTTGCATGAATTAAATTTTGTATGCTTTTAAACCAAGATTCTTTTATAAAATACGCAAAATTGATCCATACGATAAGCTAAACTGTTGAGAATGCCGCCAAATCGATTCATTACAGTCATTGCGTACACTATCAGCTACCGCCGCTATATTTTCTTCACTACGTGCTAGATGTGGTCTATTTGGTTGCGTATTATCTAATAATTAAAATTGAATTTTAAATTTTTCAATGGTACAGCAAATTGTAAGTTTTATGGGCCAATTATGTAAACCATAAGTTGCTCTAAGCGTACAAAACACTTTCCTCATAAAGCGCTGATTTTTGTATTGCAGCTGTATAATTTGTAGACGGTGTGCCAAGCTAATTCTTTTCATGATAAAATGTCAAACATAACTGAACAAAAATACCATAACAGTTTGACTCAACCCACGCTTTATCTAACTTAAAACCTTTACTGAAATAAGTACCTCTAAATGAATCACTCATTAAAAAGCTCATTGGCGCCCAAGAACCTTCAAAAATATTGTCGATAGACAACAAAAGGCAGAAAATAAAGAAATATAGCAGCAAACAAAAGAAGCCTACGTCCAAAAGTGGACAACGACAAGTTGAAAAAAAATTAAAAAAAAAAAATCACCACTTCAAAAAAAAATAATTTATTATGAACATTTTTATGCTTTCATAATTTTACAAAATTTATCATTTTGTAATTTAACGCTGAGCAACTTTTTTTGTGGTTTGTATTGAAGCCTAAGATGTATTGCTATAATTTTTTATTATAATTTAAAAAAAATGTATTTACTCTACAAAACTGAATCAGTGGCACCTTAATTATGCTATTCTAATTACCGTGCCTTTTTGGTAGTTTTAATCATTTTTCCAATTGTTTTATTAACGCTAAATTTTATGACTTGATTTTTTACAATATTTTAAATTTTCTGATATTACAGTATATTTGATTTTTTTTTAAATAATATAAATACCGGCAAACTTGATAAAATATTTACCTTTTATAATTACCATTTTTTGTGGCTGTTAAAATACTCAGAAGTGCTTAAAATATAATCACTATGTTTTATACACAAAAGGGCTAGTTGATAAGCGTTTTGGGCAATGTTGGAAAAACACTTCACGTCCCATGGCAGTATATAAATTACGCATAAATACAAGACAATCTAGGTATAAACAATAAAAGAAATCTACAACAACTTAGCACTTAAAAACCAATTAAAATATTAAAATTGCTATCAATTTTAAATGTAAGTACATAATATACATGTAAATACAATTTTAGGATATCAATTCAATTATGTTAGTTTACAATCTAAACTAGTTCTATTTGTAAAAGGCGCCCTTTCGTAACAGTCTTAGTAGTCCAGCTGCGTCCTTCCTTGAAATACTGGTTGAATTCAATCAATTAATCAATCGTTGCAAAAAAAAACAGGAAATTTATTGATTTAATCAAATGAATACGTATCGTTAATAAATAATTACAATATAATTGTGTTAATAAGATTTATATTATTTCCATGGAAGATAAAGATAAAGCACAGCCGGGGATTATTTATTTATTTCAGGACGGTGGTTATTTTTTATTAGTGTCTGAATGTTCTCTCCACTCTAATCGCTAAAATAAGTTCACAGCCTTTTATCCTTTTTTCCTTTCGGGGCGCCGAAATATTCGTCCCTGTGGATCACTATCTTATCGATACCACTATAGTAAATGTCTTCAACAAATATATAACCTCGTTCTAAACAGACTTGTCGGATTGAATATGCCAAAGATGTGCAATCGTTCCATGGAAACTTATTATCCTCTCGAGGAGCCACATACGTTTCACAACAAATGTTAGTAATTTCAATCATTATATAACACATATTTATGTATTTGTTATAAAATGTGACCGAGATTTCTCACTTGAATAAAATTTCAAATCATTTAATTTATTTTAACTAGTTTTATTTCTAGTTGATGATAATTTAATTAAAAGTGCATTTAAATAAATACCTCCAGCTTCTTTCTAAACGTGTGTAATTGTTTTTCCTTCTGTTTCTAATAGGATTTAATTAATATTTAATTTAAATAAAAACAAGAAAGCATACATAAAATTACCTTTGTGAATCTTTTCCATTACATATTTTTATAGCCTAAACAATTTTACCGAATATAATGTTTTGGTATTCATATTTAAATCGGCTTAACTCAGATTTCCATTGTGGCCAAGCAATTATAAAGCAATTGCAAGAAACGCCCCAAAGAAAAGCGAGCACGATTATTGTTTTTTGTGTGTAAGCTTGGTCGGTTTCAATCCAAACTTGCTTTATACCATTTCCCCACTATAAATTAAATAGATATAATTGAATTAACAAAGTAGAAATTTGTGGAGTGTCAAACTAAATGCCTTTAAGTCATTCAGAAAGTTCCAAACTGACGAATTGCGGAACTAACTTTAAATGTTATTAATTCGTTTTGTATTAAATCTCTTGTATTTTTCTAGTTGAGTTATTTATCTTTAAAGGATTGAAATTGTTTTGTATGTTATTTATTTGATGCAGTGTGTTGTAGCGTTACTACAAACAAAGCTATGGAAAATGCGAGTCCCAAAAGAAAATAAGAACATTTACGGAAATATACCTTGTGGAAAAAAATTCTCGCTCGCATCGCCTAAATATTTCACCTCTTGAGCCCCCAATTACAGATGAGTGCCCTTATTTCTCTGCGGGACTCGACAATCGGTAGTTACGCCACTGAATAATGTGCATTTTATACTCTAGCAACGTTTGCATCAAAGTTATTGCAACAAAAGCAAAGTTTTCACGAAAACATTGGGAACTATAAACAAATTGCCTCTATTTAGTCTTTCTTTCAACTTACATTGCTCTTTTTTTGCTTTCTGTTCTAAAAAAGACTTTCTATTATCCTTTACATTTAACTTTTTCAACTTATCAAGAATCCATGAAATTAAATGTTATAATTATTTCAGGAAACCTCTTGAAAACTTTGTTCAAGGTAGACGATTTTATTAATTCAAGCAAAAAATTGTTTTATGATTCAATAGAAAAAAAAATTAAATGAGGTGAATGGTTATTAAGACTTCATATATAACCTTGAATACATTTTTAAATAATAAATTTTTGTTTAACTCCAACATTGATATTTAAAAATTAATTTAAAAGAATGATTGTAAATGAAGTTATAAAATAGAATTATTCGTTATAGGATAATTGAGAAATAAGTAATAAAAGCTATAGATAAATATGCCAATACAATAACGAGTGAAATGTTAAAATATGAAGTTATATTGCTTATTGTTAAAGGTGACTAGAACAATGCCTTTTGTTTGTCTGTTTAAAAGCACCGACAATACGAGTGATTGTAAAAATTATCAGCTTATTAAGTGTTTCAGGAAAAGTGTTTGCAAGTATGTTGATTGATAGAGTGCCTAAAGAAACAACTGAGAATATTTGGGGTTTACAGTTTGGTTTTATGCCGGTTAAGGGTTGAATGGATTAGATTTTTGCACTTCAACAAGTGATTGATACAGCATGAAAGTAAAGAAATAAGCGTATGATGTGTATGCTATGTGGTATTTTAAGAAAATTGGGGTGGATGAATAAATGGTTGGTTAATTTTAGTTTTGCTATAGAGTATCTTAAAGATAAATAATACATTTAGCAATTAGTTTAACATTAAACAGGGAGTCATACAAATTGATTGTTTTTTTTGTTGATATGTTTTAAATTTGTATTTTATACAATTGAGTTATTATTTGTGGAAATAAAATAGGTCAATTAATTTAATTTAATTTTATGTAAATTGTCTTTTCACTCAGTGTAAGACACATAGGCTAGTGTTTTAGGGTATGCACTCTTTATTAGTGTGCCTAGAATCTTACTAGTCAAAAAAAATATTTACATAAAGTAGTAGTTATTGTGATTTTGTGTAAATTGTCTCTCTGATTAGTAATTTATTAGGTACACTAATGAAGGGTGCATTCCTTAAAGCACTAGTGTACCTGTCTCACACTGAATAGATCAGCAATCTAATCTTTTGCCTTCTATCTTTCCTTTGAGTATGATCTGAAAAATTTAATATTTTGGCCCCCTTAGTATGTAACCCAGGTATCCTATTCTGTGCTGCTTTATGATGTTGAATAGTAATCTGTTCACTCCTGCCTTTCTCAGCACTTTCTCGTTGGTAATGTGGTCTACCTATGGGATACGAAGCATTCTTCTGAATGTCCACATCTCAAGCGCTTTGATCTTGTTAATGGATGCAGCTTTTATTGTTCAGGTTTCTGCTCTATACAGTAGAGTTAGACAAACGTAGCATTTGACCATTCTGTGGCTGTATTACTCTTTTTACACACATAAACAGGTTAACTTATTTGTAATAAAAGACGTTGCGTAGCCACCTCTTGATTAGATCAAAATTTGGTGTTTTCTTAGAATTAAGCTTAGCATTGATTTTATTTGTAAAATATTTTGGTGTATTGGGCAGTTAGTGCAGTTTTTACTGACTTAGAGTAGAACCGCTTTGCAAAGCATTACTTTGTTTTATTTTATTTTTTTCTTATTGGTCGTTTTTTGTAATGTTTTACTCTTTTTTTTTCTTTTTTTTTCTTTTTGCAGTTTGTTATTGTATTTTTAAATTACATTCTACATCTCAATATCTTTCAGTTGTCTACTTAAACTTTACTTTAACTTGCTTTATTGCCCATGTCCCTTTTGATGCTTATTTGCTAAAAGTACTAAATGTATCCGTATCTCACAGTTTATTACGCTTTAGGTTAAATTTATGTATAGACAGGATTATACGTATAATAACTTTCTATGGTTTTAAAATATTTATTTGTAGGACAATTTTTTAGTTTGTTTTCCACTGTACAGTCTAGGTATTTTAGTTTTTAAATAAATTTGTTTTTCCGGAAATAATGATTGTTCTGGTCGCCTTTACCACGTTGTTCGCGTATGCAACCAGAATGACTTCTTTGGGCATTTGCAAGTTTAAAATCTCATCATAGTGTACGTACCACAAAAAGAGACCCAGTATTAAACCCTGCGGCACCCCTTATGTTACCATAATATTCTTGTTTTTGTTTATTAATGTTTGTTTTTATTCTTTGCCGCTGCCATAACACCAGGTCAAAGTATGGCGTCAAAGGCGTTTCTTATGTCACGTTGCATGTTTTTAGTTTTGCTGTATCTTGAACTTAGCATACTTTTAGAATGGCATCAAAGGTTAATTGTTCTGCCCAAAAACTGTATTGAGTTGTTTCATGAATTTACTAGCACACCTTTTGTTTCAGTTGCGAAGGCCGTTATTTTTGGGCTTTCGCTTATGCTACTACTACACAAACTGCTTTTGAATATGTACTTGAAAACACAAATATATACTATTGCACCTGTTAATTGAGAGAATGGCGGCGTTGTAGATACTGACAAGGCTTAATATCTGGTTTACTCACACTTTCATATTAAATGTAATTATTGTTATATAGACATTAATCATATATTAAAATAACGCCCTAAATTAATAAATGCCATAGTTTTTTATTTTTTTTTTACTGGAGCTGGGGCTTGAACTTGCTACAAATTATGCTCCAAGATTTGAGTTAAGCGTTTCACCTAACTGAACCACTCTCTTCAGTATAACAGTCTGTAGCTAATCTAAATCAAAAATTGCTTTGCTGCTTTGCCATTAACCTGCACTAAAACCTTCAGGTAGCATGCCACTGACTCTTTTATGGCTTTCGGTTAAATACTATCTAAGCCAAATGTTTTTTTTTAAATTTCAATTTTTCTGTCTTCTCATGGATTCATTCTCATACTTTTATTTTATGTGTTAAAAACAGGCTGCTTATCACTTTTAGTTTAACTTCTGGTGTCAACCTGTTTGTTAGTTGTGTTAACAGTGGATTTTGTAAGCATTATTTATAATAGTCAATGTACCACAAACATTGTTATTTGCCTGCAGGTAAAGCGTCTGAGGTTATTAGGAGTAAATAAGTAATGAACTAGCTATAGATATAAATAATATTTGTTGATGGGAAGTATTGGTAAATCTATACCTTCTAAATTTTAAGAAAAAAAAGGTGTAGTTAAGCTATCAGAGGTTAATTACACATAAACCAAAGGTAGTCTTAAAAGGTATGTAATACAAAGTACATTGGCAGTAAGACCATCAAGATACTAATAACTGTTATATGCTAAGAAAACTGTAAAAGATTGTTATTTACATATTGGTTAAGTTCATGTTTTTGGGTTGTGTAAAAACACTGTACCTGACAGTAAGGCTTTACGTAACAGCTAAAAATACGTTGTGCACTTAAACAAATTTGATAGATAAAAATGTTTTCAACGCAGTTTGTTGATCAATTTGCAAAGCAAATTTGCAAAACTGGATCGTTAATGGATAAAACAACACGTTCACGTTTTTGCGCTCAGCCAAAAAAAAAAAAATAATGCTGTTGCTTAGAGTGTGCATGAACATGAATTATTATCAACTCGTCATCGTTCTTAGAAACTGAACATTTTTCGCACTTTTCTAAAGAGAATTTTGCATAAAAAAGGCCTACAAAGTTCAATTAGTCTGTCTGCACTGCACTGTGTTACGATGTTTTACTCTTTCAATTTCAAGTGTTTATAAGTGTTTATAAGTGTTTTTAATTGTGAAGTTTTTCCTAACGTACTGGTAATAATATTTGTGATTGTTTGTGCTATCTGGCTTAATCATTATTCAGTGAAATTTATCGTAAAGTTTGTTTATTAAAACTTAACCTAAATTTATAGCCGCCGCCCGCGCATTCTCATCCGCGCAGCGCAAACCAATATTCTTACCAGTGGCGTAACTTGTTTTCTTTTAATTTGTGATTTTATATTTTAAGCTTGTTTTAAACATTTTTTTGTTTTCTGGTGTTATCCCAACCGTGGTCTGCTTTTGTTTGTTTTGTAGTTAGTCACCAGGTGAAGGACCGCACCGGTGTGAATTGTGTATCCTTGTATCATCCTTGTATTATTTTTTATTCCTAAATGTTTAATCACTTTTATAGTTAAATTTTTATATTTTAAATTTTAATTTATTATTATGTCCGGTCAAGCGTGCAAATGCAGAAGTGTTGCACAATTTGGCGTAACATGCACTAGTTGTGGAGTTATATTTCATAACAGTTGCGCCATTTGCCATAAAAAATGTTACTACGGTACGTCATTCGAACTTGACGATTCCGAACTTCCTAGACTTTATATAGAGACTATCGTACTGTATCAAGTTTTGTTAGATGAAGTTCGGTCTAACAATAAATTGCTATTACATAAAGTATTGAATCTTGAAGAGAAGATTGCAGACAAAGATAAGGTAATACTTGAATACAAAACTTATACTCAAGAATCTATGCCTTTTGTAGTTACACCAACTATAAATGAGGAAATTCAATTGCTTTCACCTGCAATTAATTCTGTAATTAATAATTCTTCTATTTTTGCAACCCTTACTGCTCAAACAAAACCTAAACAGAAAGTTCAACCTAAAACCCCAACAATTTTTGGTTGTGGTCCAAGTAACGATAAGTTGCAGGCATATGTGCCAAACTCATATATACATGTCTCAAAACTTAAACGCGGAACTAAAAAACCCGATGTTATTAACTACTTTAAATTGAAAGACCCCAATATTTCAATCGACGCTGTAGATCTAGCTGTACAATCTGGAAGCTACAGTAGCTTTAAAGTCTCGAGCTATTATTTGCAAAGACTTTTGGCCAGCTAACATTGCTGTCAAAAAATTTGTTAGTTATGGTCGTTTATAAAATGTTCCTGCTTCATCTCCAATGGATTTTCGGAGCCTGAATCCTGTCAACAGCTTGGACCCATCTTCAGGAACGATAACGGCTTTTCCATCTACTACCAGAAGGTCGAGGATTTAAAAACTAAACTCAAAAAACTCTTGCTAGCTGTAGCCGTATCAGACTACGATGTGATTGTTTTCACTGAAACCAGGCTTTCTCCAGACATCAGTGACTCTGAATTAAATCTAAAAGGCTATCATTTATTTAGGTGTGATCGCTCGGCCCTTACAAGCCTTAAACAAAGCGGAGGTGGTGTTTTAATTGCTATCAAAACTCACCTCAAATCTGTATTACTTTACCCCACGTTTATTAGTGTTGAACATTTGTTTGTAGTTGTTAAGTTTAATCTTGTGTCTTATATAATTTGTGCGGTATATTTACCACCTAATTCAACTAGTGACAAATATCTTGACCATTGTTATTCCGTCGAATCTATTGCCGACGAGTTTCCAAGCAGTAAACTAGTTTTATTGAGCGATTACAATCTACCTGCAGCATCTTGAGTTAATGATGATTTAGGTGTAGGAGTAATTTGTAATGATAGTTACTCTGCTCATTTAGTAGCTAATTCATTTGGGTTCTTAAACTGCGTACAATGCATTTCTATTCCTAATAGTGAGGGTGTGTTTTTAGATTTATGTTTTACTAACAATCGTGATATTTCTGTGATAAAAGCTGTAGATGTTTTGTTAAATTTAAGCCAACACCATACTCCGTACTTGTTAACTATAAAATGTGATACTGCCTGTGATGTTTTAAATTGTAATTATGTTTTTAATGATTTTAAACTTACCGACTACAAGGCAATCAATAATTATTTGTTGAATGTTGATTGGACTGCACTATTTTATAACTGTGATATTAATATGTGTCTTGATGTATTTTACTCTGTAATCGATTATGTTTCGAATCGATTGATTGTTTTGTCCCTAAAAAATTGTGGCGTGAAAGCAAATTTCCTATTTGTTTCAACAAAGAATTGATATTACTTACTAAACTCAAGAAAACTGTACACAAACGTTATAAATCTTTAAAACTATTGTTGGACTATAATGAATTCCAATCTATTTGTACTACGTGCAAAAATCTCAGTGCACATCAATACGAGCAATATATTTTACAAACTGAAAGTAAAATTCAAAATAATCCAAAACATTTTTGGAGATTTGTTAATGAGAATAAAAAAACTAATGGTTTTCCAGCCACAATGCATTATAAAGATCAAACTTGTAATATTGGAAACGACTTTGTAACTAATTTTGCACATTTTTTTTTTCAGTCTATGATAACGAAACTCATCCAACTCCATTGTTCAATTTTAATAATAACGTAATACTTTCAAAATTTTCTATTAGTTTGTGTGATGTTTTTAAGGGAATTGAAAACGTTAAAAGTAATTTAAGCGTTGGACCCGACGGCATTCCTTCTTTACTGTTAAAAAAGTGCATTTATTCTATTGCAAAGCCATTGCACTTACTTTTCAATGCTTCATTGAATGAAACTAAATTTCCTCAAATATGGAAACAAAGCTATATTTCGCCTTTGTTTAAAGAGAATATCACTAACTATAGGGGCATTTGCATTCAATCTGCTATACCTAAATTGTTTGACAAAATTGTAACTGGTCAGTTGCAATGGATGTGCAAAAGCATCTTAATAAAAAAGCAGCATAGATTTCGTGAAGGGCGTTCCACACTTACTAATTTACTCTGTTATGAAAATGATATTTTAAATGCATTTGAATCTAAAGTACACGTTGACACAATTTTCACCAATTTTTCAAAGGCGTTTGATCGTGTGAGTCATAATATTTTGATTGCCAACCTCAGTGCTCTGGGATTTTATCATGATGTAACTTCTTGGTTATTCAGCTTTTTGAAAAATCGCACGCAGTGTGTAAAAATTAATAACTTTTTGTCACAGTCCATTCTTGTTTCATCTGGTGTTCCTCAAGGATCTCATTGTGGACCAATTTTATTTTTGCTTTTCATTAATGATATCCCACAGTATATCAATTCATCGTTATTTCTTTTATTTGCGGATGATTTAAAAATGTATAGAAGAATATCATCTCTCAATGACTGCCATCTTTTTCAACTGGACTTGGATTCTATAAATACTTGGTGTTTTATTAATAAATTATTTTTTAATGCTGATAAATGTTTTTCAATAATTTTTCATAGAACTTTAAGTAAAATTTCTTTTAACTATATAATTGACACTAAAGTGTTAAACAAAGTGACACAAATAAAAAAATTAGGCGTTATTTTTGATCATAAACTTACATATGTTGAACATATAAACATCATGTGCAATTGTGCCATAAAAATGTTAGGATTTGTATATAGAATGTCCGCGGATTTATCAGCCAGTACACTAAAACTTTTATATTGTGCTTTGGTGCGTTCGCATTTAGAGTATGCTCCGTCAGATTGGAGTCCTGTTTATGAAATTCATAATCGTAGTATTGAACAAATTCAAAAAAAGTTTTGTTGTTTATTGTTTTATAAATCCGGCACATTATCTGTAAATTATGATTTCTGCTACATTGCTTCATTGTACAACCTACTACCATTGAAGATTTGCCGCAAAAGAGCTGATTTGTCGTTCTTGTGTAATTTAATTATGTCTGAGATTGATTGTCCGGAGCTACTTGGTACTCTTCCGTTCCATGTAGCACCTAATAATAGACATAGCAGACATTCTTCTTTACTTCGCGAGTCTACCCATTCTACTAATTATGGTTTCAACAATCCACTTGGTAGAATTTGTAGATTTGCAAATAATTTACCAACTGATATTAATGTATTTTGTGTCTCTAAATCTATGTTCAAAGGTCAGCTAAGTCATGCTGACTAATGTTTAATTTATGAATGTTATTTTATGTATTTTTTATTTTTGAATTGTAAAACATCATTGTTTATGTACATTTGATGTAGATGTAAATGGTAAGATTATACCGTGAATAAAGTATTATATTATATTATATAATTAGTTCAATAAATTAAGTCTCATGATTATCCAATGCGTTTTCAGTTTCAATGTGTTAAAGATTGTTTGGCTAAAGATGAGCATTTTTATCGAAAAATTGTGTTTTCCGATTAAGCTCATTTTCATTTTGAAGGCTATGTCAATAAGCAAAATTGTTGCATTTAGCAATCAAAAAATCTACATATGACTATTACACAGCCTATGCATCCACAACGAGTAACCGTTTGGTGTGGTTTTTGGTCCGAGCGCATTATTCATTATTGGGTAATATTTTTTCAAAAATAAACAACAAACTCCCGTTACCGTCAATATCAAACGTTACTATGCCATGCTAAACAAATTTTTGTTTTCAAAAATTAACGAGTATGAAATGGGTGACATTTGGTTTCAACAAAACGAGGTCATTTGCTATACAGCTAACGTAACCAACAATCTTTTGCGCACTGCAAAATGCTGATATTAATTGGCCGCCTAGAAGCTGTAATTTGACCCTGTTAAATTTTTTTGTGAGGAGACCTTAAGGATAAGTGTTATGCTAACCATCCAGAGACAACTGATGCTTTAAAACACAAAATCGAAGTTGCCATTCATGCGATTGGAGTGCAAAATCTAAAATGTACTAAAAAATTAGGTTAATCGGATAGATTACTGTCAAGCAAGCCATGGCAGTCATTTGAATGATGTTGTGTTTTATTTTTAAATAAAAATGTCTAAAATTTCTAATAAACTCATAATTTTCGAAAAAGTATTCAATAGTTTTTTATTTATATCCGATTCAAATTCCAAAAGTTAGATGGCCAGCTCTCTATAGTTTACTATGTATTAATGTTATAATAAAGATTTTGGCATTACGATCTATTGGGTCTAATGCTAGAATTTTTTATTGTTGTTATGAAGGAAGCGCGGGAACGATAGCAGGTTGTAGCAGTGACGCGCTGAAGCAAGATGACGAAATAGACCAAACCGGCACAAACAAAGCAAAAATTAGGCACAAGACAAAAAAAATTATCTTAAACGGTTGCATAAATTAACATTAAATGACGGTTTGAAAACAAACCGTCTAAACTGAAAATTGTGTATATTTTGTTTTTTTAATTTTGGAATAAAAATACTGTTGAATTTCAACAACACTTGCTGAAACTATCACATTAAAAACTAGACTAAATTAATTAATAAACAACGTACGCGCACGGTGTGGTGGATGGGAGATTTAGCGTTGATTGCGTCAATTAAATAAAAAAATAATTTTAATAACTGGGCTTAACAGTTGTTTGCCCCATTTTTTATTTTAATTCTGTACACATTTTTCTATACGTCTTTATTAAACTTTTACAAAAAACCTTCCAGCATGTGTTCTTTGCTTTTTTTTTAATTAATCTTGGAAGCTGTCAGTTTGCGCTGTAGACAATATTTATTCGTTATAGCAACAGTTTCATTTTACCAATAAGTTTCTCTTCTTTTATCAAGTGTAAACACCTATTAAACTATATAAACAAGTTTGTTACATTTTTTGTAATTTCGGTGTTATTAGTTGGTTTTTTGCATAGGAATTAGTTTTTTTGGTATATATTTGCATCTTTTTTTTAATATTAGTGGATTGTTCTATGGTGTAGAAGCATGGACACTTAAACAAAATAACGTAAAACAAATCGAGAGCTACTAATGATACCGTAGACTAATAAAGTGACAAATATTAAGAATTTTCGGCTGATAAATTAGGAACAACAAGTTTTTCTTATCATTAAAAAGAGAAAGATAATTTAAACCACGTAATAAAAAAGGAAAAATTTGAATTACTAAGAAATATAATGCAAGACAAAATTAAAAGGCAAAGAAGCGACAAAAATGAGTGCCATAATTGCAAAACTTAAGAGAATGCTTTAGATGTAGCTCCAACAAACTGTTTAAAAGTGCTGTTAAAAGAATTAAATTAACTATAATGATATCTAATCTTTTTGAAAAAATAAAAACAATATCAGACCACCACTCAAATTTTAATGTGTTTTCTCCTATTTAAATTTCTATACCAACTAAAGCATGTCAATTGATTTGTAGTTCTTAATGCTGCAAGCCTGGCAAAAATTTTTGTTTATGCAGTCTTTTGCGTTGTGGTTTTTGCTTTTGCCTATCATGTTGTCTCTAGTCTGACATGCTGCTACGTCTTGACCAAACTTTTGGCTTTGTAGCATTTGATTAATGATAATTTTTCTAAAACTCTGCACTTTATCTAACGTATAATTTATTGAATGGAAGATTTATTGTGCAAGCTTTATTTACTTTTAAGTGAAACAACTTTTTAATGGAAGTAGAGTGCAATTTCTCGTTTTCTTCACTTTTTCAAAAAAGAGATATCTTTCTTTCTATTTTGTTGTTTTTACTTTATTGTTCTACTAAACTCGGTTAAATTACTACTAAATAAATGCATCATCGAGGGAAAAATACCCACCAGCTGAAAAAATGCGGAGGTCATTTTGCTGCACAAAAAAGGGGACAACACCAATATCAAAAACTACAGACCTATAAGCCTGCTCTCACATATTTACAAGCTAATGACAAAAATTCTAACAAATCGATTAACCAACAAACTGGATTTCTACCAACCACCAGAGCAAGCTGAGTTCCGGAAAAAAATACAGCACAATGGACCACATACAAACCATAAGAACACTAATCGAAAAATGTACAGAATACAACGTCATGGTGCACTTAGCATTTATCGTCTACGAGAAGGCGTTCGACTCTGTCAAACTATGGACGGTATTCGCCGCGATGGAAAACGCCAGAATCGATTTAAAATACATCAACCTACTTAAACAGATCTATGCAAACTCCATCTTCCAAGTGACCGTAGACAAAACCCTAAATACAGACAAAATCAAAATTGGCAGAAGAGTCAGACAAGGAGACACAATCTCACCCAAGTTATTCACGCTCGCCCTAGAAGACATCTTCAAACAGATGAAATGGCAAGGGAAAGGAGTAAACATAGACGGCAAACTTCTCACACACCTGCGATTTGGCGACGACATTGTCCTGATCAGCTCAGACCTCAAACTTGCAAACATGCTCGAAGAATTAAACAAAGCATCCAAATCGATAGGCCTCAATATAAACCTGAAAAAGACCAAGATTATGACCCCAAACAACAGCCGCACCAAATAGACGGCCATATCGTCAAAAAAGTCAACAAATATACGTACCTCGGGAAAATCAAGAAGCAGAAATTACCAGAAGAATAACACAAAGCTGGGCAGCATTTAGCAAGTTGAAACAGAAATACTGAAGACAAAGACACCCCTATCTGCCTTAAACAAAAAGTATACGATTCCTGCATACTGCCTGTTACTACATACGGGCTGGAGACTATGGCATAGACGTTGAAAAGTGCAAACAAACTGAGAACCTGCCAAATGCAATGGAACGAGCAATGTTCGGGATAAGCCTGGGGGACAAGATCACAAACAAGGAAATCAGGCGTAGAACCAAAGTAAAAGACGTGACAGAGCAAATGGCGGAGTTGAAATAGAGCTAGGAAGGGCATGTAGCCAGGGAAAATACCGAAAAATGGACCAACAAAATAACGCACTAGAGACCAAAAACCACCAAAAGAGGAACCGGCAGACCGCAAAAGAGATGGGTTGACAATATTAAAGAAATTGCAGGAAATAAGTGGCATCAGAGAGCGCAAGAAAGACAGCAATAGAACAATTTAAAAGAGGCCTACGTTCAGCAGTAGACAAATACGGGCTGAGAAGAGAGAATTTGGAGTCCAATATCACTGAAATTAGATGTTAGTTAATAATTTTTTGTGGTATGTATAATGTAAAAACTGTTATAATTTTAGTTTTTGTTGTACAGTTTTTATTTTAGAAACTAAACTATTGGTTTAGAAACAATCTACTGTTGTCTCTTAAACAGTTCAGTATAATTTGGTGTTATTTTATGAGCATCAATTGATTTTTTTGTTTGGATTTTTATACTAACTAAGCTATGTCATTAAATGTATAGCCCTCAATGTTGCAAACGTAGCAAATGTTTTTGTTTGTGCCTTTTTTTTGCAATTTAAGTATTTGCCTGTTATGTGTTCTCTAGTCTGTCATGCAGCTGCGTTATGATCAAACTTTTGATTTTTTGATGCTGACTTCACTAGGACTTTGCACCTCATCCCGTAAATCTATTTTTTTTGCTAGCAGCCTGTTAACGTTTGCAACCCTCGTGTCGTTTTAAAACACAATTTTTTTGAAAAAAGCTGTTAACCTATATGCGTAAAATTTATTGGATAAAATTGGTTATTCAAGTAGAGCATTTTTTTAATAGAAGTAATGCAATTTTCCGATCTCCTCACTTCTTTAAGGGCAAAGCAGGCTTTACTTATTTTTGTTTTTTTTTTACTTTATTGCTCTACACTGTATATTTTAATATGTTTTGCCAATTAAAAAAAAATGTTTAATTTTGTCTAAAGATTTTTTTTGGATTAAGATTAGTTTTTTGTACAACATTTGATTAGAATAGTGTGTTTTGCAAATTTTAGCAAAGTTTACAGCAAAAACCTTAACAACATTATAATTATTTACGGTTTTTTTATTTGAAAAGATGTATTGTAGGTTTAAGTTCTGTGCTATCTTGAGTGTTACAAACTATTTGTAGATTAATTTGAGGTTTTGAGAACAAGTTTTAAGGTTAATGAATGATCTACAAATATAAATTTTTAAATTTTAGAAATTTTAAAAAAATTATTAAATTGTTGCAGATTTTTGTATCCCAAAATTGTGTTCGTATTGGACTTGGTCATACGTATTTATTCATCAGATTTATTAATATATTAAGTCGTTTGAAAAACATTTTTACAATTTTGGTTTGTAAAAGCTTACCCGAAGAGTGCTGGTTTAACAATTTATTTAAAAAATGCAAACGTTATTTTTAGGGTACTTTTAACTTGTACTGGGCGAATACTTTCTCCTGATTGTGTCTGAGAATTTCAACATTTTTGCACTTTCAAAAAAGGTAAAAAAACTCTAAGCTTTTTAGGAATTGCTGCGTTTTTTTAGCTTTTGTTACTACTTAAATATTTAAGAATTTTGTTTATCTGTTTGGTTTAATTTCTTACTTTATTTAGAACACTGAGCCAGTAGATCTACTGTAAGATTACTTACTTCAAAACTTGTTTTAGATTAATAGATGATCACTGTTTTAAAAAGCTTCTTAGCATCTTGCTATTGTAGATCAAATGTAAATTTATATTTAAAAAAACAGCTTAAGAAGTCTAAAACTGTTAAACTAGATTTAATTAATAAAATAAATAATCATCTTTAAACTTATCTGTTTTGACAATAATTATTGTACATGTACATTAAAAGCTTTTGTTTGTAGAATTAGTTTTCAACTAAAAATACAATTTGTTCTCTATGGATTGCGAACTAATTAAAATATATTTCAAAATAAAAACATAATTAAATAAAATATTATTTTACGTATAATATTTAAGCTTAAAATTATAATGCTTTATTTCAGGACTGTATTATATAAAAAAATAATCTTGTTTTTTTGTTCTTTATTCGAGTCGAGTATTATTTTTTTCTCAATCCGCTTATCAGCTAAGCTATGGCGCATAATATGTCGAGTATTTGTGCGTGGTGTGCTTAACATATTAATATTGCTTCTTGTTCAATTTAATTATTTTGTATTTTTGTATTAATTTTAATTATATCTTGAAATACAATAAAATTGCTTAAAGTATTGAGTTCTAAATTAATATTTATATTTGATACAATTTTTTTTAACTTTCAATTAGACTCATATAAATAGCATTTTTTCTTTCTTTCTATATTTAATAAAGTTGTTTGTAGCAATATAATTGGGAAATATATCTGCTAGTCTTGTAATAACTTTATCGTTTTCGATGTCTGTTTTTTTATCTTTTAGATTGACTTGATTGATTGGTTTTGTTTTATAAATAATTTTATGAAGTCTGTGCGTAGCATACTGGGACGCATTGCGTTGATTTCAATTAAATATTATGAATTTGTTAAATTAAATAAACTTGAAATTATTTAATTTATTTAACTTTAAAATCAATTAAACCAACGCAAACATTTCAAACATTTTCAGTTTTTAGTAGTGTTTTGTTTTTTTAGTTAATACAAAAAATTACTTTGTACTAGAATTGTTATTCCTAACTTACATATTGTGCAGAATTTAGAAATGGTTTCGAGCAAATAAATGAGCTTCTATAGAATAAACAAATCGACGTATTAAATTTTATTTTATATGTAAGTTCCTTGAAGAACTTAATATTTAGTCCCATCTTTTAATTTTTTTGTTACTTTTAGTGACAGACAAAAGTAATTCGTAAATAGAATCAGTTTCTTAAACTTTGTCATGTACCACTGAATTTTTTGCTGACTAGACAGATACTAACCTACGGGCTAGTTGCACCTTAACAGTTAAAGATCACTCTCCCTTTTGATACAAATAAAAGTTAGTTGTTTTAAATCGATTTTTATTTAGTTTTTCTTTCTTGGCCTGTAGGTATGGATGACAAGTTTAAATCTATAGGATTGCAAAAGTACGTAACTAACTCCAAGCTATATAGCTTTACATGCATGTTTGTCTATCCCATATCCTACGGCCCATTATATTGTCTGCGTCCTGAATATATAAAATAAAATTGTTTAAAATTGTTAGAATCTAAATAAATCGATTTTTTTAAATGATCATTCTTAATGACCAAGAAACGCTTTTAAATACGCAATAAAATTGGTTTATTGTAAAAATACCATATATAAGATAACAAAAGCAATTAAACACACATGATTGCAATTTCAATAAAAATCGGAAATTAGTAATACATGTTTTTAATGTCTGATGCACATATTATTTTTTATTATAAATTAAAGTTGATTACAAAAATAAAACTTAATCGTCCATTCTCTCTCATTGTTAATTAAATGTCAGCTAATAGGCGTCATTTAAACTTTAATGCCTTGCAATAAATTATACAGGATTGTAGGTTTAATGAGTCAATTACATTATTAAAATTAATAAAATTTGATAATCGGATTTGTGGGGTGGATTATTCCGCCCAAAACTATAAGTTATAAAACTATTTTATTTATGCGCTAGTTTTTCCGGCCCTGCGAGGACATTAATCTAGTTGATGTTACTGGGATAAAAAATCCGGGTATTCATATAGCATACGAATTACTCTATAAATTATTTATTATTTTAATTAGACCCCTTTTGCACGGTCATTTTAGATAATTAAAGTTAATGCTATCAATTCAACAGAATGCAGATTTTGTTGTCTAATATGCGTCTTTTTATATTTAAGTTGTAAATATGCCGGCGACTAATTATTATTTAAATACTTCTAATGAGCAAGAAAGTTCGTCGTACTGGTATAATTGCACAATATTCGACAGGGGAGGAAAAACGCTGCAAATAAAAATCGCACAAGGGAGACATTCAGCCAGGCTCTTTGAAAAAATACAACCCAATTACAAAAAACACTGGCAAATATTCTTCCAATTAAAACGCAATTCTCTCTATTTTTTTATTAAAATGCAACATTTTATGCGAACAATTCTCACTCACGGTTATGTTTTTCAATTATTTATATATATTTAAAATGTTTTTATTTGGATTGCTTTTTAAACGTTACCGCTTTGTTTTTAGACTCAAATTATTAACCAATTAGTTTTTTCTTAAAACCCTTAGCTTAGATTAACATACACATTCGTTATTTGGTTAGGGTTAGTTATGTTTTTCAGTAGTAGGATTAAATGTACTAATGTAATAGCGTATTTATAGAGTATTAACCTTTCTCATTTTGACCTAAAAATTACATTCAACAAATGTATTATTTATTACCATTGTATATAATACGTTCTAATTTATACACACGTAGAGTGTCTAATAGTGTGTTAAGAATATATTAGTAATATATTGTTATAATATTAGTTAAAAGGTACTATTGGCAAATGAATAAACTGTTAAAAATGTGTGGTTATCTTTACTTGCAATTAAAAAAAAAATTAATTACATGATGGTTAAAGATGTTATAGGTCTTTTGGTAATGTGTAAAATAAAGTTCATTTGCATTGAAGTCATCAATATATTTGATAGCTGCTTGGAATGGTGTGTGTAAAATATTTTTATTTACACATTGAGCCTCAACACGTAACAACCGCCAAGAACATGCTATGCACTGGCATTTGAAGCAAGGTATTATAGAATACATTGGGGATGTTTTAATTGTTTGAGGCATTGGTAATGCCGTTTTCAGTATCTTTAATACTTAAGTTAGGTCTTAAAATTGCATGATTGTAAGCGATGCAAAGATGAGATAAAAAAGTTTTTTATAACGAATTAATTAATATACAATGTATACAATGTATACGCTTAGTGAACCATCCACTGAAGGTAAACATTTTGTTGTGTAAACACATCAATAGGTAGCTACATAGTTACATTTTCTAAAACCAGATGCTTAAAGAAATGGCGGCGGTGTGGCAACAAAGCAGACAATGTACCAAAAAGAAATTTTTCTCAGAGATAGAAAACAAGTTTTTTGTTGGTATATAAAGTGCAATGTCCAAATACAGTTAAGCTTATAGTATCACGTTCAGCAGTAAGTACGATGCATGCGTCGGTGTAAAATAATGTTTCTGGAGTTAAAAATTAGATGCGTTGCTCTAGAAAGTGACATGGGACTTGTGAGCAATGTTGCAAAAAAGGGTGGAGATAAAAATAAGTTTTCCGTTAGTATATGAACTGCAATGTCTAAATACGGTTTAGAGTATGGTACTAGGTTTATTAATGAGTACGCCGCAGACGTCAATGTAGAGGAATGTTAAAATTAAAAAAAAATCAAATTTTATTTTTAGTAAATGTTGATCGCTGTTAGGCCACACTTAAGTGTAGACGTTTTTGTATTTATGTTCAGTGGGATTTATTTATCTCTAAAGAGCTTAATCGATAAAGCGCTAAGACAAAAACACAATAAGTTAAAAAATGCACACTCATTCGGCGCCCGACGAATTAACACACAAAAAATTGCCGACCAACCGTTATCCCGCTTTACTGATGCCAAACAATAACATTGCGGACAAAAGTGTGTGACCACCGCATGGCATTCATACACTATAAAGTTTTTTTTATACACAGCTTTAGCCGCCCAGATTTAGAATGCGTGTACGCATACAGCCCTTAATATAGTAATTTAAATACGCTGAAAAACCCCAACACAGACATTCAAAATTGCAATTTAGAATACGTGCCCAATTACGTCTACAAGTCTCAATTAAATGTATGTATTACTTGAATTCTGAATTCGAGTGTGAAAGAGACCTAAAAAAACATTTATGCCCAAAGTGTGTAATCTTCTTATGTATAGAAATATTCCGTGAGTATAGAAGTATGGTTGACTAGTCATCAATAGTACACAAGTTTATAGGTTAGACTACATAGCCGCAGACAAATGAAATGAAAGGGCGTCTACAAGGCAGGCGTGCAAAGTACTGGTGGAATGACAAAATTGCAGAGACGCGGGCGCGGTGCAACTAAGCTCGGAAAGCGGTCACCTTGGGAAACGCCATGGGGAGGGAAAACGTAGAAGCGGCACTAGAGTACAAAAGGGTTAAGAAATAAGCTGGGAGGTCTAATCAAATCCGCCAAGAGGAGTAAGTGGAACCTTTTGGTGGAGGAAGTAGACGGGGATATATGGGGAAGGGGGTACAAAATTGTAATGGGGAAAGTCGGGAGAACGCCACCAAAGGTATTGGCAGAGGTGCAGAAGACAGAAAGCACCAGGGCCTGACGGAATTCCCGCAAAACTTGTAAAAGCCCTGGTGGAACAATGCCCCAAAGTATGGTTAGCAGCAGCTAACAAATGCTTAGAGGAGGGAGACTTTCCGAAAGTATGGAAAAGGGCGAGCCTTGTTGTTCTAGACAAGGGAAAAGATGGGGTGGGTGCAAGAGCTTTTCGGCCTATATGTCTTTTGGATGTGGCTGGAAAGTTTCTTGAGCACCTGATAGTAGGAAGGCAGCTGGAAGCACTTTAGGGTGACCAAGCTCTCAGCTAGCGCCAGTACGGATTTAGAAAACGTCGTTTGACTCTGAGTGCGCTTGCTGAGGTGAAAGCAGCGGAGGTAGTTGCCAAGAAGTACAGCTACACACACCGTAAGGCATGCGTCTTGGTTGCTTCTGACGTTAAAAACGCATTTAACACGGCCAATTGAGGAGTGACTTTAAGGGCTTTGGAGGGCAGGGGTGTTCCCAAATACCTGCTGAATATTATCAGTAGTTATTTGTGGGACAGGGTTTTTGTTAGTGGGAGATGGTGGGAAAAGGGAGGAGGTAATTTTAACTGGGGGGGTACCACAGGGATCAGTTCTGGGCCCCACGTTGTGGAACGTTTTGTACGACGACGTGGTAAGCTTAGAGCTACCTCTAGGAGTGGAAAGGGTGGCGTATGCTGACAACCTGGCGGTCATCGTTACAAAACGCTCTAGGGGAAACTAGAGGAGACGGGAAACCGGACTCTTGCCCTCATAGAGCAAAAAATCACGGAGCTGGGGTTAGAACTGGCCCCAGAAAAGACGAAACTTGTGGTGCTCTCCTGCCCACGAAGAATACCGCAAATAAAAATGACCGTTTCGGGGATTACCGTCAGGTCTAAAAAGAGCGTAAAATACTTGGGGGTTACGTTAAGCACAAACTTAGAGTGGGGAGTGCATGTAAGAGAAGTGTGTGAGAAAGCGGAGAAGGCTTGGTTCTCAGCAGGGCTAATGCCGAACCTGGCGGGAACAAAATCTTCTACCAGGCGCCTGATGTGCTCGGTAGTCTCCTCCATAGTGCTCTATGAGGCCGAAATATGGGGGGATGCCGTGTGCAACAACAAAAGGCACAGGGAAATAGTTCTGCGGACTCAGAGGAGGTGTTGCCAGATGGTTTGCAGCGCATACAGGACAGCGCCGACGGCGGACCTTCTGGTTGTGGCAGGCACAAAGCCGTTAGATTTTGTAGTGCAAGTGAAGACGGCGGTCTGGGAGGGTCGCCTTACTAAGTGTGAAGCGGAAGAATGGATGTGGGGGGAATGACAGAAGAGTTGGGAGAAATGCGTGTCAAGTGGAGGTGGTAGCAAACCGGCATGGTCCAGACGGCTCATTGCAAACTTGAGGCGTTGGGTAGGTCGGGGCCATAGTGAGAAAAACTACTATCTCACGCAGGTACTACCGGGACATGGTTGTTTCCGGGCTAACCTGCATTGAATAAAATTGATTGAAAGTGATGAAGTCTGTACTGTGGGCAAAGAGATACGGTTGAGCACACCGTGTTCCATTGCCAGAGATGGTTGGAGACGCGTGAATGAGCAAGAGTAAAACTGATGGGAGAGAGCTTGAACCCGGATAACATGGTGGTAGTAATGCTGTCTTTGGAGTACAATTGGGACATTGTGGTCACCATGATAGGGTCCATGCTACGTATGAAAGAGAAAGAAGAGAGGGAGTTAGCTCCATGGTGTAACGTGAATGAAGCGGGAAGGAGGGTGGGGCCGTAGCTAATCGTTAATGTATTTTGTAATTGTAAATTCAGTTCTTATGTATGTTTTGTCAAAAATATGTAAAATGGTGTCAATTCTATGTAAATGTGTGTTAATTGTGCCTAAAGACTGGCGCGCAGGAACCTCCACCTCGACGTAATACTTAAATGCAATTTCGAGGTGAAGAAAGATTGTTATTCTTACAAGAAGAGGAGGAGGTGTTTTTAGACAGTAAGAATTTGACACTACCCTTTGGGGTGTCTTATGAAAGATTTTCCACCTCCTCAGAAAAAAAAAGACAAATGAAATGACAAATACAAATATCAAAAAAATGAAAGAAAAAATAACAGAACAGTAACCAAGTGGCTCAAAAGCTGCACTCAAAATTAACCGCAAACAAAATAATTATTGGCTAAAAACTTCAATCAGCAAACATAAAGTAGATATGTAAACAACTGGTATGAATAACCAGCAAATGAGAATAAATAAAAGTGGAAAAAGAGTGTGTAAACGCAGATGCCGATGACAAGGATCAAAAAACAATTTGGTAGAAGTAGGTAGTGTATCACGTGTTGCTGTGCAGACGCTACAACTAAAAAACTTTTTGAGATTCTTCAAGATCTGTCAAAAACACGGAGTAAAATTTAAATAATAAGTTAAAAGTTAAAATAAACCAGAGCTGGTTTGTGTAAGCGGAGTATGTAAAGGAAATTAAACTGTAAGTGCAGATTAGTGTGTAATATCTCAATCATCACCGTTTATGTAGAAGTTGTGGTTAAAAAGCCTTCTCAATTAGTGTTTTGCATGCTGTCCTTGCAAACGGACTCACAATATTCATTCATTCTAACGTTCCAACAGCACTATTAAAAAAAAAACACTTTGGCTAGCAAGTTTGGGACAGCACTGCTGTTGATAAAAAAACCTAATTTCAATACAGAAGAATGATTTATATTAAAATTAAATTAAAGAAAAATCCAAATTTTATTTTTTGTAAATGCTGATTGCTGTTAGACCACACCTCTTAAGTGTAGACGTTCTTGCACCAATGGTAGTTGCGTTGTGTTACTACCAAAGAGCGTATTCAATAAAGCACCAAGACAAAAACAGTCAAAAAATGCATTGGCACTTTTGCTTTATTTGAAGACTTAATAAAACCAAAATGGAGGTTTGTAGAGGTTTTGATGTACAAATTGATTGTAAAAATTAAGTATAGTAGGAAAAAACTGCTGCTTGGTATCAAAGTTTCAGTTTGTTTGTGTTAGCAAATAGTTATCCGGTACAGCAAATTATAAAATAAATTTTAGTCAAAATTTTACATGGGTGATACCTTTGGGTTTAATAAATGTAAAACCGTAACATTTTGAATCAAAATAAACCTTGCGTTTAAATTGTTAATTGTTTGGAATACTATAATCAGTAGTTGACTTGCATGACGGTAACTATATAATTTAGAATTCGTCAAAAAATGCGTAACAACAAATAATCTAACGTCGATGACTATGAATGACCACGTTTTTTAGCTTTGACTCCTACACTAGCGTATAGGGCAATTCTTAATTATTTTTTTTAAGTTACTTTTTATAGAATTTTCTTAAACGGAAGATTATAAAAATTCTGTAAATTGTTGGTAGGTTTTTTAACCATCGTATTTTTTAATCTAAAATGAAACGGCAGATCAGTACTTTTGTAAAAATGTATAAGTTATTGTTATTTTCGTTATCAATGCAGTATTGGGATAACATTTTTGTAACTAAACGGTTTGTTGGTTGGAATTCCCGTTTACGTAATATTATAATCTTCTAGAAAAACACGAACATTTTGTTTATCATTGCCAGGCACATTCACCAATAATTTGACAAGAGCATAAAAAATAAAAGAAAATTAAGTCTCAAAGTATTTTGTTTAATATTGACACCAACAGGAATGGTAGTTTTTTTAATTGTTTTTTGTTGATGTTACGGTACATTTCTGGCCAATAATATTTTCTCAATATATGACATAGAGTTTTTACAGAACGCTACCTAATAATTATGATTAGTATCTACATTCATTTGATGTTTAAATACATTACTGTCACGGATGGCAAGTTACGGCATCAAGTATTTTAAACGTAATTATCATCAGAAGGGCTGTACAGAGTTTTGTTTTTTGATAAACATTTTTTATCTATAAAATCTTCTAGCGGCACTTTTTTATAGATTTTTAAAAACACCGCAGTTGCTTTCTTTTAGACTATAAATAATCAGGAAATGCTTATTTGACAATTAATTTAGAATTGACATAGATTAGGAAAACCGGTCTATTTAAAACAGTGTTACAATAGTTTCAGCAGATGTATTAAATGTTTTAAATAGTAACGTAAAAAAATTTAAAAAAGCGTGTAAACGGCATCGTTTTAAAATTTTTGAAGTAATGTATTGCCAGAAATAACACAAAACAAAGTTTTTTTGATCTGTGATCTGTAAAGCAGTCCAAAAAAATATTTATCAAGTACTGTTTGTGCAGTAAAAGTATTTTGGAGCACTTACAAAAAATAAAAATTTTATGTGTTACTCCTACTTATTAAAATTTGTTGTTTTATATAACTGGTATAACAAACAATAAACTTCTCATCCACCACACCGTGCGTTTATTAATGAATTAAACATTAATTTTACTTTGAAGCCATTTGTTGCTTAATTGCCATTTAATGCCAGATTATCCAACCACATCACTTCACTGCAAAAAAGTTACTAAAACTCTTTGATTTCTGCTCTAATTTGCTCTTGCCCTAGTGCGCTCAATTTGTACTAGTTTGGTCTGACTTGTCTTTTTGCATTAACGTACTATTGCTACAATTTGTTATTGTTCCTTCGTGGTTTTTTTATTGACTAAACCGGCTCATAATTATATACAGGGTGTCCGAAAAATACGTGTACAACGTTTGACGACAGACTCCTGACGTCAAAATAGGTCGATCTAAGCCAACTTAGTTATATCCAAAATTGTCTCGTTTAGCCGGTAGAGGGCGTCAAAAAAAACAAAAGTATAACAAAGTTGAAATCTAAGTAAAACAAAAACATTACTTAAGCAAATGTGTAAAATGACCGCCATCTTGCTGAATACACTTATTAACACTCTTTAAAAAATGATATTGGACCCTATCTAATGTCTCGGGATTATTAAAATGGTTGCCTGCATTTAAAATCCGCTGCAATAAATCATCGCGTGTGTTTACCGGAGTCTTGTAAACTTCTGTTTTAATAGCGCCCCACAAAAAGAAGTCACACATATTTAACTCAGGAGAACGTGGTGGCCATTTTACTGGTGCATCATTGCCTTTTCCAATCCATCGGTTGGGATATTGATGATGTAAGTATTGCCGAACGGCAACGGAAAAATGGGGCGGGGCACCATCATGCATATACCACATTTCCCTCCGAAGTAAAAGGGGCAAATTCTCCAGAAGAATTGGTAATGTGTCTTGCAAAAAATTTAAATAAATATTTCCATCTAACCTGTCTGGAATAACAATGGGACCAATAAGGTAGTAATCAATAATACCTGCCCAAATATTAATTTTAAATTGATGCTGATGATGTGCAACTTTAATGGCATGTGGATTTTCATCGGAATAAATATGTTCGTTGTGCAGATTGGTTACCCCAGATCTTGTAAAGCATGCCTCGTCAGTAAACATAATTTTTCTACAAAAATTTGGAACAAGGATTCTTTTGTTTCTAATAAATTGACAAAATGTAAGCCGCATGGGGGGATCAGTCGGTAAAAGTTCCTGGACTTTTTGTATGTGGTAAGGATGAAACAACTGTTCTCTTAAAACCTCATTGACAATCGTTTTAGGAACATTTAACTCACGTTCTAAGAGACGGGTACTGGTACTTGGTTCTTCTTCAACTCTTTCCAGAATCATCTCTTCTGTTTCCACAGTTCGAGTTGTTCGCATACGACCTCTGCCTTCAAACTTTTTCTCAAAACTGCCCGTTTCCCGAAGATGACGCTCAATATTGGCAAATGTTTGGTGGTTTGGTATTCGACGGTTAAGAAACCTCTCCATGTAAATCCTAACACTCTGACGCCCATTTCCTTAACAAAACCCGTATACCAAGAGCATGTCAACTTTCTGAGAGTTTGTATAATTTTTCATTTTTAATGGTAAAATGAACTTGTAATTCAAGAATGTTGATCGTATACTTGAGTAAATTTCATAGACTGGTGACAATTTGTCAATAATTGTCAAATTATTAAACGCCATAGCAACAAGGTCACTTAAAAAATTATTGTTACAGGTAATTTCTTTTTAATATTTACAAATTTTTGACGCCCTCTACCGGCTAAACGAGACAATTTTGGATATAACTAAGTCGGCTTAGATCGACCTATTTTGACGTTGTACACGTATTTTCCGGACACCCTGTATATATATATATATATATATATAAATATATATAATATTTTCTTTAACATATTATCAACTGTTTGTTATGCCAAATTCCTTATAACTATATTAATTATTATGTTACCAATCACCTAATTAAAACATCCCCACAACGTACTCTACTACTAGTGTGTTTATAACTACTCCTTACTAGTGTAATGTGCTCTGCATAGAACCTTACAGCATAACCGGCCAATATAAGCTTAACAATCTTTGGCAGTTATTGTGCAAACATTAAGGATTCAAACCCTATTGCACAAAGTATGCTCTCAGTAGCACAAAACCTTAATGGCAAATACGGTGTTAACATACAACCCAAAAGCTGTATGCCAGTGACCAAATAACAATTTTTTACAGTCTAGTAAAGAGAGGTGGAAATGCTTTATGCACTGGCCCTAATTCAATGCATTGGAGTGTAGGACTGAATATTGCTACCTTACTCACTAAAACCACCTCTCGTGTTCCGGAGTTACCAGCGGGACTGCCATAAGGCATTGCTTTGCTGGCAGCTACTACTTTGCTAATTCAATTTTGCAAACTTACGGAAAGGCTTTTGTTATTTCGTCCTGCTTTTTTTGCCTCAGTATATAGATACCCGTTTGGACACACCTCCATTTGGGTTCGCTTTCCAGCATGTGCCCTACAATGTTATCTGCTGTGACCTTTTCTGCACCTAGTACAGCCGTCCAGCTGCTTCTTTCTTCTAGCTATCTGGCGCATGCTATAACCGTATGTTCAGGCGTGTTTTCCGTCCCTGAGTACGGGCATTTTAGTTCAGCTTTCCGTTTAAACCTGTTAAGGTAATTCCAGAAACATCCATAGCCGCTGAGAAACTGAGTCAAGTGGTAGTCCACGCTGCCGTGTTTCCTGTTTATCCTTGGGGTTATTTCAGGGATGAGTCTCCTAGTCCATTCTCCAGTCGGCCCTTTTTCCTGCCACTCTTTTTCCCACTGCGCAATTGTTACCTCTTGCGCCTTCTTTTTCTGCTCGTTGTTTCGGGCCTCATGGCTTCTCTTCAAAGTCATTAAATGCAGAGGTATTGTGCTTGCAATTGCAAGCACCGCCTTGGTGGAGATTGTTCTGTAGGCATACGTTACTCTGATTGCTACTTTTTGTTGTGTTTGCAAGAGGATTTCCTTGTACATGCGGACGGTCGCCCACTGGCTCCAGACAGGTGCCCCGTACAGAACAATAGGCGATACCATGCTACATATTACTTTCCTTTTACTTTCTTTGGGTCCTGCCACGTTTGGCATAAGTCTCGCAAGTTTGGCAGTGACACGGTCTGCCTTTTCAGCAACCAAGGCTATGTGTGGGCCCATATTGCAGTTGTGAGCAAAAGTGATGCCAAGGTATCTCAGTCTCTTCTGGCTTGTAATTTGTATGTTGTCAACCATAAAAGTTAATTCTTTTAGCTGTTTTCTGTCCGCAAGAATGACCAACTCCGTCTTCTGTGCAGCGAGCTGTATCTTCCTTTTACCTAGCCACCCGACTATCCTGCTCGTTGCCCATTCGGCATCATCGACCATATCTTTGACATACATTCCTGCAACAACCATACCCACGTTGTCCGCGTAACCGATAATGAAAAGTTTTTTCAGCATTTTCAGCTGCAGTATGCTGTTGTAGCTTACATTCCATAGGGTCGGACTCTTTACTGAGCCCTGTGGGACCCCCGCCGTGACCTTCATTGCATGCTTCTCTCCAATGAGAATGCGTCGGTTTTCAAAATAGCTTCCATTTGTCTTAATTAAGTAATCCGACACTCATATGTTTCGCAGTTCGTACATGATGTCAGGCCATCGCACGGTGTTGAAAGCATTTACGACAGCGTACCTAGTATGCTACTACAACTGTCAAGTACCGTAATGACCCCAATGCTAATGTACTTTGTTTTACATATCTCCAAGACCCTCTTTGGGGAGCCCCAGCTATGCGGTAGCAGTGGCGTGTATACGGCTGATGAGGAGATGACCTTCCTCGGTTTACATGTGAATTACCTCAAACAGTTGTGACTTTGAATGACGTAAACTCAAAAAAAGATTGATTTAAATGTTTAACAAAGTTATGACAAAATGGTTTGGTTTGAGTTTAAGTATGTAAGTAATTTATCCATTCAACCGGGTTTGGGTTTGTTTGGTTAAGATAGATTGGTTTGAGTTTGTTCATTTAAGATAGGTTGGCTTGGGTGTATAGATTTGGTTGGTTGATTTACGGATTGTTTTGTTAATAATAATAATAATAATAATAATATTTTATTAATTCTGTTGACTCATTCACTGAGTATAGAACATGTCAAATTTACATGAAAATACAACATATATATATATATATATAAATTTAAAATTACAAAAAATAAAATACAATAAAAAACAATATACATAAGTTATTGCACAAGTTAAAATAGTAGACTTAAAAGAACACTTACAGTTAGTTAAAATATTATAAAAAACACGTCATATCTACTTCATTGTACTCTTCCACAGAATATAAACATAAATTTAAAAGACATTTTTTCACAGTTTTCTTAAAGATGGAATACTCTAAAGCTCTTGTTGATTCTGGTAGTTTGTTAAATACTTTGTAAATTGTTAGATTGTTTGTTGAATTACATCAAAAACTTGTCAACATTTGTTCATGTAACCATAATTACATTTAATTTGAGAGTGTGAGTAAGCCAGATACTAGTTTGGTAGTAAATATAGTCAATTGTTTTATATAAAATATATAAAATATATAAAAAAAGTTGTATAATACATTAATTTTATAAATTACTTAAATAGTAAATGCAATATATAAATTGATTATATAAATGTTTAACTTATATAAAATTGACTCTGACAAATTGTTACAATTACCAATCTATTGTAGATTGCATTTGGTTACTAATGCACTTACAAAAGTAATGAATAATGTACTCAATCTCACCTAATTGTCAGGTTTATAAATATTAAATAAGCTGTAAAATGACTTCAAGGCAATTTATAGCTGTTTACAATATTTTATATTTTAAATAAAACGTGAAAGCAATTTCAGAAAATAATATTATTAGTGCAGTTTTAATTGTATCAAAAATATTGTTCTTTAATTAAATAAAGAAGCGGTCTGTATTAATAAAACATTTATGATGAGCAACATAAAGCATGTAAACAACAGTGAATACATTCAAGTTGGCTTTCAAATGTATACATTTCAGTTGCGGAGTTTAATTGTTGCATTTTACGAGTGATTGCTAATTTTACCTTACTACACACTAAAATTACATTAAAATTGCAGCCGATTCATATCAACCATTTGGCCAGCATTACTTTTTATTATTATTACACAATCCAGGATTAAACTACATTTTATGCGGAATAATTTTTCGGTATAATTCATCCAGCGGCATTTATTAAATTATGTATCATATATTAGGTATCCTTTTTTATTTGCTGCACGAAATTTACATTTCTCCCCTAGTAGGACACAGAAAAAACGCGACCCAATTTTTAACTTAAGCGAGTGCAAGATACAAACCCCTCAAATTATAAAAGAGTATTTATGCATAGTGAGGGAAAAAATAACGCAATCTATTGTTATTCCGGGTGTTTACAAATTGAGGTTAATAATGATAGGATCGAAGCCCTAAAGCCTATAAAATTTTATTGCAAGCCCTTTCTCAGCTAATTGTATTTCTTAACGCGTACAAATTATATATGCTTTTATTTCCTCCAGCTCATCATCTTTATTGTATATTTTAATCAAGCCAGTTTACGCCCTTAAAGTATATTTTATGATTAAAACATTGGGTTCAATTTGATATTAATTAGGTTTATCGGGTATTTTAATTTCAATTCATTGTGGAAGCATTAAATTAAAACAAAAAATATTCTAATGAGATTCATTAAATTTTTAGCATTTAGTATTAAATTCTATATGCAAATTTGTTATTTAAATTTTAGCTTCTATTACCTGACAAAAAAAATAATGATGTTATAAAATATGAATATATTTTATTAAATATTATACTTCATCAACTTTAACTGAATTGTTAATAAGAATTTTGTTTGTTTCAGGAGCTATTATATGACTGCAGTAAAACCTTAATATTAAGGTAAGCTTCTTAACATTAAAGCAACTTAAGTTCTTCATAAATATTTCAATATAGTATCGATTTGTGTGCAACCTGTTCTCAGTTTCACTTTCACGTAATTAAAATTAACTTGACAAAAACAATACTTAATTTGTTATTCATTGAATTGATCAGGGATGCATTTAAAGCATTAACGATATATCCGGTTAAATAGCTTCCGTTTCAGCTATTAATTTGATGAATTTAATCGAAAGGGTGTAAATGATATTTGATTTCGCCGTGTTTATATTTTCTGTATAATTAATTACAAAAGGGGGCATTAGTGCGATCACATTATGACATTGCGCTATCATAACCGATCTGTAAATATGGTGTAGTGGCATATATACCAACACATACGGACTAAATAGAATACATTTACCAATAGTGTAGTAAATAATATTTACTGCATTGATTATAATGAAATTAAATATAAAGAATGTGCTAGGATTGTATCATATTATACTGATCTAATAAGCATTAAATTAATTAGCAATTTTATCAGTAACCAATACACGAGACTAGGGTTACTAATCCTCTTTACGATAAGCCGGCACAAATTGTAAAAAAATATTGGTGAATGTTGAAATTAAATCCATGCATATTCTTATTTTTTCTGTTTAAACACGATAGCTTTTTATTCTTATTTTAAAAAATGTTTAAATATTTCTGTGTCAGCTCAGTTTTTATTATACTTGTTGTTTTTATTTGTTTCTATTCTTGTATTGTTGTCAAAAGTATTAAATTTATTTCATCATTAACAAAAGATTTTGAAATTAAATTTATTTTTTGTTAAAAATTGCGGTTAGTTTATTTTGAAACAAGAACTCGTCGACCAGATGTACGTACTGGGCAAAGATGGCAACCTAATCATATAACCAGAAAAAAACTAATAAGATTCCACAAGTATGAACAACTATTCAATCACATCTGTAAAGCACCAACACTCAGATTCGAATAAAACAAGCCCGACAATTTTTGACAAACTTCAGAAATCAAGTAAAATCTGGCTTTGATGAAACTCCAGCTAAACTGACAAAGCTTATAGATGAAAACTTTACCAATATTCTAATAAAATTATTTCACAAAATTTACAAAACATGCAACATGCAAAAAAAAAACTGGCTGACTTCAACATTTGTAACAACACAAAAAAAATGGGGCTAGAGAATGCTCGGACTACAGAATTATTGCACTAATGAGTCACACTTAGAAATAATACACAATTGCATCTACAGAAAACTAAAAAAAATGCATTAGAGCACGCAAATGAGTTTTAGAAAAAGCATGGAAACCAAAAAGGCACTATTTCAAAAAAACGTTCTAAGACAAAAGTGTCTAGACATAAACCATAAAATGTATATTTGTTACATCTTCTAAATTCCAAAAAACCTTATGATAGAATTTAACACTCAAAGTACTAAAACAAAAATATTGACATAAGTATTCTTATATCTCTAACTTCTACTGATATCAAACATCAAAAGTCAAAGACAAAAAGATCTGAGTAAAAAGATTGAAATATGTCAATGAGTCAAAAAAAACAAAGGCTGCGTTCAGGACGACTCATCACTTGCAAGCGCTGAGTCATCAATCGGAGATAAGCAATAATTTATTTTTTTTAGTATATTTGCCGATTAAACGCTAGTGTCAAATGAGTTGCTTTGTCAGCAAAAAAGCGTAGCTAAATGTATGATGTAAAATGACAAACGTTGCCAGCAAACGATGACTCAGCGGCGGCGTTCAGTTTGCATGATTGACAGTGATGAGTTGTTCTAAACGCGGCCATTGTTAGAGGAAACGAGAGGCATCATCATTACTAAAAGCACAGAACTTAATTAACTTCTACTATTAAAGATATGGCTCAGATATAAACATTAAAAAAAAACCAATGTTATGACCTTTACAAAAAACCCAAATCAGAATAGAATAAAAGTAGCCCGCTGCGCTTTCACAAAAAAAAAATGTTCTGTAGCAGTAATATAAAACTAAAGCTCAAAACTAGAGTATTGAAGTGCTACATATTTTCTAACTTATTATATGGAACAAAGGCTTTATCAACAAATACAAAAACATCAAGAACCTAAAAGCATTTAGCGCATAGCAAAAACTACACTTTGTTTTTTTTTGCTGCGTTATTATATTACGCTCTTCCTTTTTACATTACATTTTCAAGTAGCATTTTAGTCAATTAGCTGAAACAAGATTTGGATCTTACGGACAGTCAGGTCTGACCATATTAAGAGGCAAGACACCAGGATAAAGAATATAAAAGAAAGTCTGGTGAGGATAGTCAAAAACAAGTCGGAGTTGAAAGATCGCTTTTGACAAGATCAAACAAACCAATTACCACCTCGGCACCACCCTCCAAACTCTCCGTACAAATACCACAAGAGAAATTAAAAAGATGGTTGTTGAATCCGCTGCGGACCTGATCGCCAAAATGGCAAAGGAATTTACCCAGCCAGCCATCCTCGTAGAAGTCTCGGCAACAACCCTTGCTAAGCTGCAGCCCATCAAAACACCGGAGCCCCAAGTTTAGGCCTCTCTGAAAAGACCGGCCAAGAATCCGGTCAACTCCAGTCCATTTGACGAGGAACCAATGAACACAATGAAGAACAAGGTCACTGCCCACTTTGATGTCCTGCTTCCAGAAAAGGGATTTTAAACCGTGAGCAAAAAAGCAAAGTCTAAAAAGGCCAGAAAGAATCCGGGTGAGCCATCCTCAACCTTTTTGAGCATTAGGCCATTAACCAATCTACGTCAGGTGCATTCAGCGCCAAAAAGGCCCACAGTCCCCAATGCCAAAGGGTTATTAACCTGGCCAGCCTCTAAGGCTTAGTCGGCCGCTTCGGGCCAGATTGCTGACTGATCTCACAATCAGGAAGAAATTCTTGTATCCTAGACTGTTAGCAACTTTCAAGTCGCAAAACATCACAATTGACCTAGTCGTAAACGTGACAAACGGCATACGTATGCACTCTCTTACGCATACCGACTTTTGTGCTGTTATTGAACAATGCACCACCACCAACGTAGTGCACTACACTTTTTAAGCAAGGGCTAAAAAAACCTTCAAGTACGTAATTTGGAACATTCCCAATTGCGTTATGACAGACGTGGTGCAAGCGCATGGGTAGGAACGGGAAATCCTTTCCAATGCTGTACGTTCAACTACCCTAGAGAGTCAAAAACAAAAAGATACTCTTTCACAATGACATCTGCGGGTTTTGTTATACGGTCGAGACAAAAAGAAAACTGCAAAGATTAAACATTGCCAGAGGTAGAACGTGTCCTATGCTCAAGCAACGAGTACTGCAAATAGCGCAAATATCATTAAAAAAATCAGTTGCTGCTTCACTGATCTCAAGCAAGTGGAGACAATTTTTAAAAGTTAATACTAACTTTAGCTCAAGTTTTAGCCAACAAACTTTTAACTTTTCAAACCTGGTCAATTAGTCTAATTTTTAGAAATAGTCGTGGTACAATATTGCTACAATACTATGTAATATCAAACCCGTAATTTATTTTTAAGTTAGTTGGAATGATCATTACGCAGCTTTTGCGTCAAATTTCCATAAGGCATTCACTTAGACGGGGTTTAGTCGGTAGGCATCCGTCAGGATAAATCCGACACTTGCCAAGTCTTTAGAAAGATTCCCCTCCTATCCCCTCCCCCCCTCCCCCAAAAAAATAATAATACAAGCGCTAGTTGCTAAGTTTGATTAGCATTAAAACTGACCTTTACATCCATTATGTCGCTTTGAGCTTGCACTACTAAAACGCATTATTACCGTTTTTTATACTTTACTCAACAAGACACCAACTATGCTGCCCACAAACATTTATTAGAAAGTATTAGTTTATACTCAGTTGTACATTATTTGTAAATTGTTGTTACCATTTTATTGCTCAAATTGTTTTACAGGAGTTTAAAGATTCCAACTTTATTCAATAATTTGTAAGTTTTCTTGAACTTTTTGGAACGGCATTATGTTGAATGACAAATAAATGGTTATGTGTAGTTTACGTTGTTACTACCTAGTACGTAGGTGGTTTTGAAAACGTTTTATCGGGATGTTGTGTTGTCTACTTAAAAAAAAATTTAATTAATTTTTATTTATGTTATACCACTTATTGAATTGTACTACAACCTTTTGAATGTTACTACAATTTTGACGTTGTCTTTGCTTTTTAGGTTAAAACTTGGCAACTTGCGGCCGCATGCAGGTTTTTTAATTTATTATTTTAGTATTTTGGCTAGAATAATAACAATGTCCTAGGGTAGCTGTAGTAACTGTAATGACAAATTAACAGTTAAAATGGTTAGTGTTATTAAATAGACGTAAAATGTTATGTCTAAAACTAATAACAACAGTTTGTTGCTATATACACTATTACTGGCGTCTAGACTTTTTTCTAACCGTAAGTTTTGAATAAATTCTAAATTAATGGAAAGATTATTCATCTACTCTAGGTCAAAAAAGATTTTACCTATGAAATTAAACGCTTGCAAAGGAGAACAAAAATTAAAAATAAAAATAAATTTGTAAGGTTTAATTCCACAATCTATAGTGCGACAGTCAAATTTATAGACCATTGCATTATGCTGCTTCTTTATCAACAGTAGCCAGAATAATTTAATGCGCTGCTTTGATTGTATTTGTCTCATCTAATGCTCCAGCTAGAAGGCAAAATGGAGAAAGTTTGTGGACAATTTTGTTCTTACAGCAGGTGTCAAAGGGCTTTAAGATGAAATTACTTTTTTGTCTGTCTACTATAAAAAACTGTTTTTCCGCTTGTATTTTTTTTTGCAGCAGCAGCTGAAGTGCGGTTAAATTCTTTGCAGCACGCTAAAAAAATATTTATTTTAAATTTGGTTTTGTTTTGTTTAGTTTGAATTTTTTTTTATAAAAAAAAATAGTTAAACAGTAGTACAGTAGTGCAAGAAAGCATTTGCAGCACTTTAATGTCTTGTTCATCGGCGTGCTGCTAACAACGTTTTTCTGCTTTTTATACTTAATATACTATTGCAGCAGCCATAAAAAAAAACTTTGTTTTGCTTGTTTTTACTAAAACCATCTGTTTCAGCCCTAAATTGCAGACCAAAATAGTATATAATGTATTAAGGGCCAAAAATAGGCAAAGCAAAAGAGTGCTAAGTTTGTTTCTAAGAGCAATAAGACGACGTCGGCACTGGTTGTTAGTTTGTACGTTATTAGTTTCAGTTAAAAATTTTGTTTATTGTTGGTTTCTGAAAGCTGATTATGTTTAATTGTAGCTTAGAAATAAACTTTTTGCTGTAAGGTTAATCTTTTTATTGCTATAAATTAAAATGGGTTTGGGTTTATGTTTTTTTCATTTAGTTTTATTGAATTTGATTGCATCTGGCACTATATACGCTATTGTCAAAACGTCATGGCTTAAAGTTTTTGATTCAAAGTTAACATTTACTTTTGACATAGAACACATTGTGTTTTGCAAAATGTTCTTTAGGTTATGTCTTTAAAACTTTTAAGACTTTGAATACTGATAAGCAATTTGTTTGGTTAAGTCAAGCCTAAAGGGTTTTACAATTTGTTGTTGTTTGCACGTTTCTACATTTTTTTGTTTTTTTACAGTTTTACAGTTTTGACTAGATGTTCTTAAACTTTTGTTTTATATTTCTGCAAACAAGGTAAATTTAGTTTATAATGGGACTTTAAACAATTAATTTTTTTACACATAGATTTTTAAGCTGTAGATTTCTAAAATTTTTGATTTATAACGTTTCTATAAATGCACTGCACCCAAATAGAAGCAAAATGTTAAAAAGATTTGACTGAAAGTTGCAAAATGTCACTAACTTTTAAAAAATCTTTATTTCATTCATTTCGTCTTTCTTATAGATTTTTGAAAATAAACAGTTTTTAAATTTGTTTGTGCAAAAGACACTTTGTTAAGAAAAAAACATTCCACTTGCTGTTAATTTTACAAAGTCATAGGAATGATTGCATTTTCTTTTTAATTTGTGCTATATCTGTAATAAAAATTATTGAATACTAAATAGAAAAAACTACAGCTTTAACTAAAATTAAAGTATATCTTTACAAATTTCATAAATATTAATTTTATTTGTGTTATTGTTAAAAGTTGAAACAAATTGTTTGTATCATTAATGCTTATGCATTTTGGGCATCAAGATAATACTGTCACATTTCCCGCATAATATTGATATACAGTTTTTAATAACTTCAGTTGTACTATAAAAATATGAAATAAAATACTCAATAATGTTGATATTTTCCTAAATCCACATTCTGGTGCATATTTTAATATTTTTAATTGCCTATAACGAGCTTTTTAGTGATTATAAATCCTCTCTCTTTTTATAAGGTAATAAAATATGAAATAATAATCGGGATTTGGGCCAAACAAGGTTGTATCCAGCCAGGTTCGAGGCGATTTTATCGAGCTGGAACTGTTCCAAACTTCATTTTACTTGACCAGTTCACAATGAATTGAATTATTTCTACCTTTATTGTGAACACACACATTTCCTACAAATCCAATTTATATCATTTGCATTAATTGAAGTAATTATATATTTAGCAATAAAGCGATTTTGTCAGAGTATTACAATTTGATTGTATCGATCTTTCTGATGCGAGGAAATAAGGCTATGCAATTTTAGAGGCCTCATGGGTTTCGTAAAATCACGCCCCTATACCCATCCCCTATTGATACAGAAAATAAAACCAGATTTCCTATACGCTGTATTGAATTAATTCAAATGTATTTTATTTTTTAAAAACAAAATATATTTGATAAAACAAGATTTGTGTTTTTCTTTCTTTTTTTTGATATTATTACTAACAAGGTTGTATGTATAATTAATATTTTTTTAATTCCCAAGCGTTTGTTAAAATGAAAATATTCAGATTGCTTTACAAATTTTTTTTTTCATGAAATGCGCACGTTAAGGGGTTCCCACCGGAAGCCCTTTAACATGCGTAGGTTCGATGGTGAGTTATATATATATCCGCGATTCTACTGTTTACAGATTACATATTTGCTCATCGAATCGTATTAAAAATATCTAACGAATGAAAATAATTGAATCTCTCGCCTTGTTTCTCCAAATTTAATATTAAATTTAAAATATGGTTACATGATATATCCACAATGTTTTAACATGAGTGATTGATTGCAATTTTTCATGTTTCCTTTAATACTTAATAAGTTTCTTATAAAACTTGTTGCATTTTTTTCTACAGTTGTGTTTCTCCAGCACGAAAATAAAATATAATTTGGCCGCACGCGGTATTGATATACGAAGAGTGAAATAGGAAGCAAAAACATTTGGGCTTTTTATTTCAAGGTAGAAAGAAGTATGCTAGAGATGAGATAATATTATATTTGATTTTCGATCAATAAAAAATACGTAAAAATAATGATTTTTTGCAGATATATAATACAGTTTTGTATTATTACATTTATTCTATTTCATATTAATACTACAACACTGAATAAATTGATATTAAGTGTTAATTAAAGAAATAATAATTATTGCAATATTAAATTTATGTTAAAAATATTTATTTTCCTTTACTAACGTTTTAATATTTACAAAAGGCGCAACGTGTGCTTGTCTATGCAAAGTATCTGTTCTGCTCACACATACGCTAGAGACTGTATGCCATCTCTGATTCTCGGGGTCGAATCTTTCCCGAGATTCGGAGATGGCGGATATTTGCTCTTGTGTGAGCCGGACAGATTTATACTTTACATATATATGAACGTCTTACGCTGTTTTTAATATTCCTTCACTCAACGGTTGTAGTCAGCTCTTTCTTTTTAAGCACGGATGACAAAATCTTGACGTATACCTTGGTTTTGCAAATAATATTAGAATAGAATAGAATAGAATAGAATAATTTATTGGTCAAAAATAGTCTCTTTCGAGTGACAAGTCAGAATACGCTAAATATAAGTATAGCTAATTACATAACACTTTAAAATACATACAAGTAGATACAAACACTTTAAAAAGACAGCTATAGCTAATAACAGAAACATTTTAAAAACATTTTAAGAACATTTTAAAAATATACTAAAAACATTTCAAAATACAAGTAAAATACAACTGATTACATATATACAAAAAAATAACTTAAATAAAAATGTGTATGACGCGCAAGATATAAAAAATTAAAATTGCATATACTCATCTACCGTATAGAAACAGTTTTCAATTAAAAAGATTTTAATTCGTTTTTTAAACATATGAATATTACTAATTTCTTTTAATTCGTTTGGTAGCTTGTTGAATATATAACTACCTGCACAATTAGGGGATTTCTTATATTTAGTCAGGTTGAAATGGTTTATATAAATATCTTCTGAGTTTCTTGTGTTGTATGTATTGTTTTTAACAGTTAATTTAAAAATATTTTTTCTTTTGTAAACAAAAACAAGTATTTTATAAATATAAATACTACAGACAGTAAGCAAGTTTTCAGATTTAAATACATTCCTACAAGTTTCGCGGTATGGAATATTGAAAATATATCTAATAATTCTTTTTTGCATAACAAAGACTCGCTGCAACTCTGAAGCCTGACCCCATGCTATTATGTTATAACTTATTATACTGTATACTAAAGCATAATACACTGACACAATAGAACTTGTAGGTAGTTCTTTTTTTAAACACAAAACTGCAAATGTGGCCTTTGCTAATCTTTTACACAGTTCATTAATATGCGTGTTCCAGTTGAGATATTCGTCAATGTATATTCCTAAAAACTTAGTGTTTGGACTAAGATTTATATCTATTCCATGATTAGATACACCTCCTTTATTTTTAAAATATATACATACTGTCTTTTCAACATTTATTATAAGTGAGTTTTTCCAACACCAATTTGAAAAATCATCAAAAACTGATAGCGTATTAGCATTTAACTCATCGCAATTTTGACCGGATATGACAACTGATGTGTCATCCGCATACATAAATACAGTTCCCTTTTTGATCGACTCAGGAAGATCATTACAAAAGAGTAAAAATAACAGAGGTCCTATTACAGAACCTTGTCCTACCCCCAGGTTTATGTCGTATTCATCTGACCTATTGTTATTAGCAGTTACATAAGTTTTCCTGTTGGACAGATAAGAACATATCCATAAATTAATAGGTCCTCTTATACCCATGTTTATGAGTTTTTCTTGCAAAAAAGTATGATTCACACTGTCAAATGCACATGATAAATCAAAGAAAAGTGCAACTACATGTCTACCTCTGTCTAACAAATCATTGATACACTGAACAAACTCGGCAGTAGCAGTTTCTGTGGATCTGTCCGCACGAAATCCATGTTGCGCATTTGTAAGTATGTTGAATTTGTGTGCATACTCAAAAATCCTGTTTGCAGCAGCCTTTTCAATAATCTTAGAGAAGTTACTCAAAAGAGTAATAGGCCTATAATTGTTTGCAATTGTAGGATCACCTTTTTTTAAAATAGGAATAACATTACCAATTTTTAATAAATCTGGAAATTGGCCAAGTTGAAATGACACGTTTATTATATCAGCCAAGGTTTCTGATATAGCAAATTTGCAAAACTTTAGTAACTTCATGGGTACTTCGTCAGTGCCCGCAGAGTTTTTATTAGCCATATTATGTATTATTTGTATTATTTCCGGTCCAGTCACTGGTGTAACAAACATAGATTGAGGTACACATAAAGACTTTGTGCATTGTTCTGATATTTGCACACCAAAATGTTGTATAATATTAGTTTGTACTGCTTTGGAAAAATGGTTTGCTAACTCGTTGCAAACTTTATGATTATCATCAATTAACGCGTTTTCAGTTTGTTTTAATGCAAATATTTTGTTTGTTGTTTTTATTTGGATTGATTTTTTTATTGACGGCCTGCCACACTGCGCGAGTTCTATTGTTAGAATAATTAATACTCTTTATATTTTGTTGTTTTCGATCATTTATGATATTGATATTTAATTGCTTTTTGTAATGTTTGTACGAGCTATTGAGTTCTTCTGATACACTTATTTTTCGTATTTGATTTAAAAGTTTTAAGTTTTCATATTGTTTTTTAATATTTAAACTGATTTTAAAATTAGTATGACAGTTATTTGAATAAGAACAACTTTAACCAAACATAAATATAGTTAATGATATTGAAGTTACCTGTTTTAAAAAAAAGCATTTAATACATTAAATGGTTTGCTTTTCCTATCCACTTTGCCCAGTAATACTTTCAGTAATTGCTAAGATCATTAAATACCACATACAAATTGCAATATATAAATTACCCTCTTATTCCATCCTAGAACACATCCGACTAACGAACGCATCATTTATTTTGCATTTTTTTGTGTGGACAGAAAAAAGTAAGTCGATATTTTTTTATAATATATATATAGTACACGTTTTAATATAATTTTTCTTATGCATGAAACTAAAACTAGACAATTACTTAAAAATCCGCTCTCTATTTATAAACAATATATATTTCGATTTGAATAGATACAATTCAAATCAAGACTTTGTCCGTTTTATGTTACGACATAATAAATCGCATCCTATAAGATTTCTACATACTCAACGATAAAATATATGTAGATATAAAATTTGATGGTTCAGAAACGCTGATCAAAGATTAAATACATTTTTTATTAATATGTTATTTGAATAGCATATTTTAACGAATACTTATTTAAAAATAGTATTTTATTAAAAATCATATTATACAAATATTGAAGCTTTGTATAATTTTCTTTTCTTATATTTTTTAATTAATAATTTTATTGACAATAATATAGCAGCAACCATAGGAAATTTCTATTAAATAAAAATAATTTTGCTTTATTTAAAATTTAATAAGAAGCTTTAAAAAACGAGTTGTACGTAATGAGCTTGATTATTTTCGTTAATTAATTCACTAACTTCAATTAAAATTTTCTATTATTGTTTTTTTAAGGTTTCTTTATAAATTGGTTTTTTGTCTTTATAATTAAAGATTAAATTTTCATTGAATTGCACAAAAATCAAATCAACTTTGAAGCCACTTTTTTATAAATTAAACTCGATTGTTTGAAGTTGTAATTTTCTAGCTAAGGATTTATTAATTCATGTTAACGGAGCTTACGCTTTACTTTGGTAAAATGTGTAGTATTACACAGATTGCATAAAAATTAACAAATTTAATTTTAAATAAGTAGCCAACTAGACAAATAATTATAAATAAAATCTTGTTTATTTTTTATAAAGTTATTGTATAGAAATTAGGTATTATAAACAAAATTTAAAAGTATGTTTGCAGAAGAATTATTTGCAAAAATACTTTCAAGTTTATTTTTATCAAACAACATGCAGAAGAACTCAGATTCTCAACAAAAACCAAGTATCAAAATATGACTAACGTTTGTTCTATCTACGTATGTATACTTGAAGGTCCAATAGATCCGTAAGTTGAAGTTACTGTAAATCAATTGAAAAATTAATTGAAATTACATGATCAAAAATCACAACAAAGTTGTATGCACATATTTGTAGTGGTGACTTATAGTACTTGGCAACTTTATATATTCTATATTTTTTAAGAGCAATATGGAGCTCCTTTTGCTGAAACACTTGGTAGTTCTGGACTAAAGTCTGATTTTTGGTATTTATATCGCAATTTTTGTCAGAATTTAATAACTACTGGCAAAGTATTATTTTAATGCAAGTTTGTTTGTGAATTTTTGTTGTAATATTCACTCTTGAAGATCTGTAGGTTTTTAGGTCTTTTCTTTTCTTCTCTACGTTAATTCTGTTGTCATTTTGTCCTTATCATGTCTGCCTCAAGTTTATTATTAGTTTGAGATAAGCAGGTTTTGGCCTGTGGGATTCACACAGACTGCTACGGCAACACATGCTGTCCCAGGCTCATCTCATCTGTAGGGAACACCCTATTTGTTGTCTGTCCTATACTGACGTTCATCTCTCCTTTCTGCCATTCTATTGTTATTTAGCTTAGTTGTTTGATTTATTCTTAGCTGTCTTCTTAGTTTCTCTAAGTCTTTATTCACTTCTTTGTCGGCGTATCCTCTCTCTTTCATGAATATTTTGTGGAGCTCCATTAGGTGTATCCCCTTTGGTAATCCTTGATTTGCCAATTTAACTTCTAAGGATATTCTTGAGTCTCCATTTAGAATTATTTCTTTGTGTCCTCTGGTTGCCAAATATACTCTGACCATTTCAAAGGTTACATTGTCAGTCAACCTTGAAATGGCGTATCTACCATTTGGAAATTCTCTGATCAGTTCCGTCAGTTTGCTTTCTTTGAGCAGCTCTTTTCTTTTTTTCCTTATTTCTGCAATTTCAGTTGGTACAAATATTTCATTGTATATTCTTTTTTTGTCTACTTTCTCTTCTTCCATTCCTTGGTAGGCATAGTTGTCTTGACCTTATTTGTATTTTTTCTCTTCATTGCTCTTTTCTATGTTCTTTTGCTTCCACTTAGCTTTTCTTTCCTCCTTCCTTTGTCTTCTGTGGCTTTTGATGTGTGTCTTTACTTCCATTTTTGTTTATCTAGATCTTGAGTTTTCAAACTCCTCTATCGTTTTTCTCATTACTGCCGTTGCATAGTTTTTTAATGTTCTTCATTTGTTTTCATCATTCAGGCAAATATTAATTATTGAAGATATATCAATTTTGTTTTCCAATACATTCTCTAACTCTTTCCTATCATTCTCCCACGCTTTGCACTCTATTAGCGTATGTTTTGCGTCGTCATACGTGTCTTCTTGGCAGAATATACATTTCTCTTCTTTCTCAAGTCTGCGGGTAGTGTTGCCGCGATTACCTCTAGCGCTTCTTGCGACACCGTTCTGTAAGCCCTACATATCCTTAACGAGCTTGCTCTAGTGGCTCCTCTTATTTCTTTTCTGTTTTTTTTAAGGCAACTCCCCATGTTTCTTCGGCGTACAATAGTTTACTTTTGGCCGCCGTTGCTATTAGCTTTCTTGCCTCTTGTCCTGGTCCTCCCTTGTTTGGCATAAGATTACTAAGCATTCCTTCTATTTTCTTTGTTCTTCTGACCGCCTTCTTAATCTGTTCGTTCCATCCTTTTGCTTCCAGTGTAATTCCAAGGTATTTAATCTTCTTCCTTATGGTTATTATTTGTTCACCTACCTGTATTTTTCCGGTTCCTCTATTAGTCCTCTTTGTCGATAACCATGCCGCTTCCGTTTTCTGCGGTGCTAACTCTAGCCCTTTACTTTTCATCCATTTCTTTATCATACTAATTGACAAATCTAGCCTTTCTAGTTCTCTTACATTTGAGGGTATATTTCTAATTCTTTTAAATATTCTATAAAGACTAACAGTTGCAATGTTAAGTCTAAATTTTAGATTTTGGATTTTGGATTTGAATGAGAGGGTAAAACCATGTTTACTGCACTTAAGCCCTATTGGGCCTTTTGTACCTTTTCAAATGGTAAACCGCACTTCGTTCTAGCACACATCCATCTTATGTGGTTGATAGTACAATCTGTGTAAGCAGTATGTATGTCTTGCTAACAGCCCGTCTACGTTGTCAATACAAAATGTACATTTTTGATATCTTACGCCAAAACTGTTAGTTTTTTGCCTCAATTTTCTATTATATTTAGTTTTTTGCATTAAACTGCAAAGTAAGCAAATAGCGAGATAGCTCAGTTATAGAGCAAAAGTTTTTTAGTTGCTTTTGATAATTTGGCTGAGTATATGCCATCTGACCGTTTTAGACAACCAATTTGTTGTTCAAGTCTTTTGATAAGATTTTTTAGCTTTGAGGCATGTTTCCCTTTGTTGTTTTTGTAATCTTTTTGGACTTTTTTATAAGACATCCAGTCTGGTCATTTGTGTTTTTGATTTCTCATACAATATGGTAAAAATTTGCATCACATCCAATGACAAGGTTTATGTTTCTACTTATGCAATACTGTACTAACTCCTCCATGGCTGAGATAGGAGGTGATGTTATGTGGGCAAGATATGCGGACACAACAATGGTGTCAATGTTGACTTGTATACGTAATCAACAATTAATACTTTTTTATGATATCCAAGTTTTTTTTTAGTTTTACGTACAGATGGTTGTTGTGATTTATATAATTTTTTTGTCAATACTTTTAATAATAATAATAATAATAATAATTTATTGCCCAACAGGTAAAACCTTATTACAGAACAACATATTAAAAACTACAGTAAATACAGGTACAATAAAATTACAAATAAATAATTAAAAGTTAAAAAAAACATACTTTTCAATAAAAAAGTTCACGAATACACTTTAAAAAAACACTTGAATTAGCATTAAAAAGATCACACTTATTTGAAACACTATTGAACGTTGAACACATTAAAAAAGATGGAGATTTCACCATTGCCGACGTCTTTGCAGGTGGATTATAAAAACAGTTTGTGGTCCTGGAATTGACTCGTGGTACTAAAAAATTTAAATTATATAGCAGATCAGGAGAATCAACTGAGTTGTGTATAATTTTGTGCAAAAAAGAAAGTATTGAAACCGATCTTCTTGCTGCCAATGGAACTGCATCAAATTCCTTAAGGAGCTCACTATGGTCAAATCCTTGAGGCGGATAATAGTTGAAAGATTTAAACCATAAATACTTAAAAAAATTTCGTTGAACAGCTTCAAGAGAATTAATATCGCAGCTGTTAATTGGGTTCCATATCACTGAGCCATACTCAAGAACGCTTCTGACTAGGGTGTAGTATAACACAATTATTGCTTCAGTGTTATTAAATTCTTTAGTGTTGCGCAAAATAAAGCCTACTAGTTTATGCGCTCTAGATATTACTGACGTTAAATGGTCAGAAAAAGTTAGTTTAGCATCAAATATAATGCCTAAGTCTGTAGTTTGATTAACACGCGCAATAGGCACTCCATCCGATAAATATTGGGCTGCAACTGGATTGAGTTTCTTAGTGTATGTTACAAGTTTACATTTACTTACATTAAGAAAGAGGCGATTAGTATTACACCAATTATTTACTAAACTAATATTGTATTGAAGATCTTCAACAGTATTAATTGCGGAAAAAATTTTGAGATCGTCAGCAAAAAGTAAATGTTTACAAGTTAAAATATTTGACAGATCGTTAATAAAAAGTAAAAACAGTAATGGACCTAGGTTAGATCCTTGAGGCACGCCTGACGTTGGACAATATTCAGAAGAGTTACAATTATTGTAAGAAACATATTGACTACGGTTATCTAAATATGATTTAAATAATAGTAAAAGATTGTTACTAAAACCAAATTTATCGAGTTTGTGTAATATAACGGAATGGTCTATTGTGTCAAACGCCTTTTTAAAATCAAAGTATATACAATCAACTTGACCCTTGTTATCCACTATCTTTGATGTAAAGTCAACAAAATTGCACAAATTAGTAGTTGTAGAGCGTTTTTCCATAAAGCCATGCTGAGTTGATGATAACAAGTGTTTGACTTTAGGATAAATGTTAGAATACAGAATCATTTCAAAAACTTTTGCAAAGTTAGAAATAATGGCAATAGGTCTATAATTGATAATGTCAGCACTAGCGCCAGATTTTAAAACCGGGCAAATTTTTGCTTTTTTCCAAACATCAGGAAAACTATGATGGTTGAGAATAATATTAAAAATTTTGCACAATGGAACGCAAAAGATATCAGCACAGTCTTTAATAATGAAGCTGGGTATGCTATCATGTCCGCTCGTCATTGAATTCTTCAACTTTTTGAGTGATGTCAAAACATCAGATTCGCTTAAGTTAGACACGTCTATAATAGGAAAGTTATTGCAAGTGGAATGAATGGGATTAAACAAAGTAAATGGTTGAGTATAAGTACTCTTAAAATAATTAGCAAAAGCGTCTACAATACTAGAAGGAGAGTCAAAGCTTTCACCATCAAGTTTCATTAAACCAGGAATACGAGTTTGGTTGTTCTTTGAGCGGACAAACGACCAAAACTGTTTAGGATTAGATTTAATATTATTTGCTGTTAACGAAATATAATTATTGTATTCAACTGATATTTCTTTTTTTAGTAAAGATCTAGTTTCTTTAAAGTTGTTATATGAGTCAGTAGATTGAACACGCTTATAAACAGAGTGTAATGCATTTTTCTTTTTCAAAGTATTAATAATATTTTTAGTAAACCAAATAGGATATCTCTTAGAAATAGGTTTACAAAGAGGAATATGTTTATCAAAATAACTAAAAATTAAAGAATAAAACTGAGAAAGTGCTATGTCAGGATCAGTAAAATTACTAAACTTAGACCAGTCATGGTTGCATAAATCTTCATAAAGAAGAGGAAAGTTAGCTTTTCTAAAATTGTAGGTTTTGGTTAAACTAGTTTGAAAAGCAAAGTTATTAATCGGGGACAATGAAAAACTTATCAAAATATCTAAAGAAGGATGTAATTTATCTTCTTTAACAAATGGATTAAGATCGCGAATAACTTTACAAGAACAATTAGAAAACACCAAATCTAAAAATCTATTATTAGAATTCACTGTAGCATTATACTGCTCCACATTAAGCATATTATAAAAATTTGACATAATTGAAAAAATATTGCTGGAATTATTGGTAATATCTTGTTTAAAACTAGGCAGATTAAAGTCACCCATAATTAAATAATTATCAGCATTAACGCAAAGTTGCTCAATATCATCTAAAATGCAAGTAAGTTTTTGATTAGTGGGAGTAGATGGTATATAGATTAAAATAATAACAAAACTTTTTAGTTTGAAAGAACAGTTACATGCTAGAATATCAACGTCACAAAATTTAGAAGTTATATGCGATACTTCAAGCAAATGAATCTTAAAGGCATTTTTAAAAGCTAAGAGAACACCACCTCCACGTGTTTGCTTGGTGGCCTCAAAATTGCGGTCACTTCTAAAGACTGAATATTCCGTTTGTGAAAACAATTCAGATGTTAAAATATCTGAAGACAGCCATGTTTCGGTTAAACCGATAACATCAAATTCCATGTCAGCTATGGCGGCATTAAATGGGTCAATTTTATTTTTAATACTACGTACGTTCTGGTAATAACAAGAAAAGCTGTTGGGCACTAAAAGTTTAAATCAGATTTTGGCAAATCATTTATGTTACTAACATTTATAATAGGTACATCATCATTTATAGGAGAAGCATTTACGTCACTAGCATTAAGAATAGGTACATTAACATTGGTAGACAAAGCGTTAAGGGTACTAACGTTTAAAATAGGCGCAGTAACATTGTCAGGCAAAGAAATTGCATGACTAACGTTTAAGATAGTATCATTAGCACATTCAGTCAAAATTTGCATAATGTTGTTACACAACTTTATTTTACCGATTTTGTTTAAGTAAAATCCATGTCGCGTTTAGTCCTTTCTAAATAAGTTACAATTAAAGTTTAGTACCTTGATTCTATTGTCAATATTAAATTTATTGACAAATAATTTAAGTTCTTCGTTTAAACAATACGTATTATAAAAAGACAATGAAGTAATATTATCAAAGCGATAGGGCAAAGTTGATATAATTAAGTTAGTGTTACGTGAAAAATCTATTTTAGTACTTTATTTAACTTTGGATACTTTATTTGTAGGTCAATGTGATAAATACTTATAAATCTATCAGTATTAAAAAACCAACAAGAAATATTTGAGTCACATCCTCAGAATAATAACGCAAAAATTGTTGAGGACGTCTATGACAGATACTATACGACATAGACGTTTTTCTATTAAGCTACGCTAATGATGTCACTATCTTTGTACACGGAAAGTTTGTAACAATTGTATTGAATTAACTACAAAGTGTACTAAACACTATAAAAGAGTAATGCAAAAAAAAGAGCAAAACGGCAATAGTACCGTTCACATACACGGCAAAACACCGCATACATAAGATGTATAAAGTTACGTTTCCGATGGAAAAAAACTAAAATATCTGGGACTTTTGACACCAGCCTAAATTTTCACACTTATCTGAATAATGTAACCACACAGAGGAAGCAAACTTTCCTATCATTAAGCCTCATGCCTCGCATTTCTAAGCAGCCGAGGTGGCGGGTCGTGCGCCAGGGTCATGATTGAAACTAGACTATGTAAAACAGTTGAACGGTATTGCAAGCATTGTAGTCGCCAGTAATAAAATCTAAACTGGTTATGGCCTGCATAAACAATTTGAAAGCATTGGTCACAATCTGCAAAGTTTGTCTAGTCTAAATACCAGAGATAAAAGAAAACTTTATGGCAAATCAGCTTGCCAAAGAAAGAGCAAAGAGATTATTTACTGGACACAAACAAGTTTTTAGAGTTTTATACAAAACCAAAAAAAAAAAAATGCAGCAAACTGTAAGAAAATAACAAACACTCTCGTATTCCTAACAAAACCAATACACAATACCAAAATTTTGGTACAATTAAGTTGAATCAAATTGCAAAGGTTTACAGGACTAATAACCAGACTGTGATTTTAACAAAGCACATAACCAGAATATAAATAAAAATAAACTTTGTATGCCGCGGGCTTATGGAAGAAGAAAAGACTACTACACTTGCTGAGTGGAGTGGACCAGATATATATTTGTGTTTTTTAGGTACATATTTAAAGGCAGCTGGTGCGGTAGTAATAAGCCTTAAAATATCGGCCTTTGCAACTAAAACAAATTTAAAAGTTTATAATGTGCAACGCACATCTTTATTTGGCAAACATAACATAACCAAAAAACAATTAAAAGCAATTACTTGCAAAAAATTCTGGATTCTATTGTAGCCACAGAGTTGCTAAATAAATCGGAGGTATTGAATAAGACTAGTATTGCAAGAGGCGTCAAGCAAACTGCCTTTATTTTGAAGATTTTCTCTTTCCACTATTTCTAATTAAGCTGAACAATTCAGAACAATTAATAATATCACAAAACATTTTGAAAACTAGTGCCACGTCAAAACTAATTTTTTTTTCTTAAAACTAGTCTTAGTAAATGTAAACAGCAGTTTTGTGTCTGCAATGTTGCACTTATGCTCCAAAAAACAAACGTTTTTTTAGGTTTGCTCATTTTTTGTTTGTGTATGGAGACTACACATTTGATTAATATTAGAGGTGAGGCATACTAAACTATTGTAAAGGATAATTAAAGTGCAAGAGTTTTGTAAAACTTCTTAAAAAACGCAACAGTGACTGGTTTTAACGTCCAATGTGTAAGAAGTGTCAATGCAACCCTTATTAGGAAAAACGTTGAACTGTTTGTGTGTAATAGCAAGCTGTAGTAAAGTTAAATCCTACACGGACAAGCAACGGCATTTTTGGCGCATTTTATTTAAATCAGATGACCAAAACGTAAATTTAATAAATAATGTATTTTATGTAATATATACACATTACTAAACATAAACTGCTGTAATTTTATATAAATTGTTTTTTTTTACCAGTGAGAAGCTAGGCGCACTGATGATGGGTGCATACCCTGAAACACTAGTGTATGTGTCTTACACTTGGTGAAAAGACAATTTACATAATATACATCATTAAATAAATTTGAATAATAAATTTGTTTTGGTCATTTGATATAAATAAAACGCGCCAAAAATGCCGTTGCCTATCCGTGTAAAATTTAACTGTACTACAGCTTGTCTTTACACACAAACAGTTTTACGTTTCTTTTAATAGATGGCATTGCGTTATTACCTCTCACACATTACTAAACATAAACTGTTAAATTGTCACTGTAATTTTATGTAAATTGTCTTTTCAACTAGTGAGATGCTAGGCACACTGATGATGGGTGCATACTCTGAAACACTAGTGTATCTGTCTCACACTATAGAAAAGCAATTTAATAAAAAACATCATTTATTATTAAATTTAATTGATAAATTTGTTTTGGTCATGTGATTTAAATAAAACGCGCCAAAAATGCCGTTGCCTGTCCGTGTAAGATTAAACTGTACTATAGCCTTCATTCAAACACAAACAGTTCAGCGTTTCTTTTAATAGGGGGCATTGCGATCCTACCTTTTAAAAATGTTGATATTTAGAAAATCTTTGAAGCGGATTTAAAGTTTGTTGCTCATTTACATGCTATGGAGAGTGTGTTTATTATTATTATATTATATAATTATATATTAAATAAAATTTAAAAAAATTTTGGGTGGCGCAAAACTTTTCTAAAATGCTGGCTCATCATTTTAAGGGGTTTGCACCGTTCTTAAACTCTAAAGTTGTTTCTAGAACGCCAAACTTGTTGCAAAATTCGTAACGTATGCTTTATTAGATAGAAATAATTTATTGTATTGGATTGTAATAACGAATACAAAATGCACGTCTAGTTTGCACAAAACTTGCTATTTTAATAATATGTATTATCAGCAAAAACACATTTTTGAATAAACAAAAGCATTTTTGTTTAATTGTTAAGTTTTAAAATTAAGTTCTTTTTTGCGTAAAAATTTGTATTTACTTTTAAATAAAGCAACTTTTTAAGGGAGATGAAGTGCAGTTTTCTGTTTTCTTTGTTTTTCTAGAGCAAACCAGCCTTTGTTTTTTCTACTTAATTGCTTCACACTAAATTATGTATTGCCAAACTTCTTTGCAAAATCCAAAAAGTTTTTTTCATTTTTTACTTTAACGCAATTTGTATCCAGATATCTAGTAATCTTGAATGGTGGTAGGTTAATCAATTTTTATTGGTGTATTAGTGTTTATTTTAGAAGAGAAATCATTAGTTTGAAATCAATCTACTATTGTCTTTAAACAATTTTGTATAACTTGGTGTTTTTTGGTAATTGAATCAATTTTTAGTATTTTGTTTATATAGATTGGGTTTTTGTGCAACATCTGATCAGATTAGTTTATTTTGCAGATCTTAGCAAAGTTTAGAAAAACCTCAGCGCTTTGACTATAACTATTGCAGTGCAAAATATCTGGCGAGCGTCCCAAGTAAAGATTGCCATATTATTTGCCACCCTCCAAGTAGAAGATGTCACCTGAAGAAAAAGAAGAAGAAAACCTGGTGCAAGATTTGATGTAATCAATTATGCACCATACTATAAAACTTGTCTTTACAAGTTGTGATTTGTATTAGAGGTTAATGTTAAGTTGTTTTCCCAATTTGCTGTTAGAACCCATTATTGTTTTTACAAAATTTTCAATTATTATTTACAAACCGTTACCTGGGAATACCGGCGGAGTTCTCTAGCTTTATGTTTTTCATTAAGCAAGCTACTATTACTACTATTCATTATTTGCAATCATGGCACCCAATTCAATGCTGTGCGTTGGCATACGTTTTTAGAAGATAACGATGTTTGATTTATTTTTTATTTGATTATGAGTAAGCTTGAATAGTTGTTTGTTTCTACTATTCTGATAAACAAACTTCTTAGTTGCGGTTTGTATTGCATTGGATACGCTTCTAAAATAATGTTGTTTACGAGAGCATAGGTTTTGAATAAAGATTTTTGGAAAATCTTTTTTTGTAAGCGTGCGCGGTTTTTTAAAATCTTTTTTAGGTTTTTTTGGGGGTTTTGTGAGTTGATTGAAATTGTGTTTCTCTGATATTTTCAACAAATTAAATAGTTTTTGTTTGTTTTTAAATAGTTTTATAAAATCAAATACCCAAGCTCAAAAAAAGAAAAAAAGGTACGTTTTATGCGCAAAAAGTTTTCCGGACTTTCTAAAAAAAAACTGTTAAAATGTTCATGATTTTTTGACGTTTTTATCGTTTTTTTTAAACACTTGTTTTTTAACAATTTAACTTTTGTTTAATTAACGGTTAAAATGGTTTTTGGTGCTCATCTTGAGTTATCAACACTTGTGGCTGGCGGAAATCTGCATGCTCACATTTATAAGCGTGCTATTTAATTGTTCTGCACTATCTAATGTTATATGAAAAAGCACGGCTTGAATTGTGTTTTTTGCTTTGCATGTTTTTAAACAATTAGTTAGTGTTATCTATGTACCTAAATTAATGATCTTCACTTATTCTTATAACAATATAATTTTAATTGTTTATCAGTTGTTACTTTCCAGTTTTAATTATTATTCTATTTTTAATATTAAATTATTATCATACTAAACAAGTTGAAATTATGAAATTCAATTTGTAATACAGCTTGTTAAATTAGGTAGCGTCTACTATGAGTCATTTTTGAAACAATTTACTAAGCTATTTTCATATATAGTAGTTCGCTGCAAAATAGATTTAGAACACTTAGTTCCTTATATTTCTCATTAAAATGTAATATAGACATAGGAATTTGTCTTCAAATTTAATGAGATTTATTAAAACAATTTCTATTAAGAGTGATGCAGCTGTATATTTATATTATAATACAGTTTTGTTCTTATTGTAATAATTTAATATAATTTATTATTGGAATTTTTAATACTGAATTCATTTCATATCAAATATTATTCTCTGCAATGATTTATCCGTATGCTATTAATTTATGTGAAATATTAATTTATTATCCTACTAATATCGATTGAGTTTAATTTGAAATAACAACACGACATGAGTATATATGTGACAGTTATATAAATTGAGACGGACAAAAACAAAAAAAAAATTAATGGAAGACAGAATGCATTTGTAAGTTTTGTTATTTCCCATGAGTTCACTTCCGGCAACGTCACATGCAATTGCAATGACCAATGAAGTCAAACTACGCGAAAATTATATGTTAGCATTAAAGTATTAAATTTAGATATTCTATGTAATAACTAGGCATTGTATAGAACTACAAATTTATTTTATAATTAAATAATTACTAGTTGTATACATAAGTGTAACATAGCAAACAAGAACAATTAATTTAAAAAAAACTATTACTGCTCAATATGAACAAATATGTATGTAATAAACATTTATTAATAGCTAATATAATATATTGAAGTGGTTAGCTCATATAATACATTGAAGTGGTTATAGTTAAAATATATTAACCTAAATTAAACTAAAACTTTTTGATGGTCATGTTATATAGAGCGTTTCTTAACTCAAACAACTCAAGACTGATAATGGAAATTAGTTATTATATGCTTTACCTAAATTGCCATAGTTATTCTACAAAATACCTATGTAATGTATACCATTAGTTATATTTATATGGTTTACTTAACCCCTTTGGTTAATTTATTTAATAACTAGTTACTCTATAAAATAATAGTTGCAGATTGTAACGACTATATTTTTTTATAAATTAATAAACATTGCATTCAATTAGCATAACTTTTAATTACATTGCATGTTTATACAACATTTTAACGTTAATAATAAATGAAAATGATATCACGTGTAAATTAAATTATGAACACTAAACTAAATAGTATTGTTAATATAAATCCATACTTTATATTTTATGAAAGCACATTTAAGGTACACATTGCGATGACAAGAAAGCTGCATTAGTAGTGCTGCTTCTGAATGGTGTTAAGTTTTTTGTATAAGCTTCAGTGCATTATAAAACCGTACAGCGGATCATACCAGATTTATCTTAAGAAATTTCTTTAGAGTATCTATATAATTTAGTTTACATGTTTAAAGTTAAGTTTTGTTTTAATTATGGTTAAAATTATGATTATATATCTATTCATCTTTCGTTCTATTAGATTACTTATAGTTCTTAGAAAACTGTTTTAATAATTTAATATAATTGTGTAATAAAATACGATTTTTTTAATTTAACATTCTATCTTAAAGAAATACTTAACGGTTTTGTTTATCAATACAAATAAAACAATTATTAGCATAGATTTTAAATTATTTTGCATAAAAATAATGAATCATTCAATTAATATATAAATGTTTGTGCAAGACTAAGATTTCTATTTAAAATCTATTTTAGAGATTTCTAACTTATTAACTTTTTTCAATTAGTAATGATATTTGTAAACTATCTACTTCCTTGCGCAGGAGAAAAAAGAAAAACTATATTTTGGCACACGTAAGTTGAGCTTGGGTTTGATTTCCGGCAGCGGGAATATCTAATTTGTCGTATATATTTTGATGCGGTCATCTTCTTTGTTAAGGAACCAGCAAAATAGCCGCTTAATAGTGGTGTGGTTTAGATTCTTTAAACTGTACGTTTTGCATGTTTGTAAAACTGTTATCATACCCCTCGCACACCTCAAACATTAAAGAGAAGTCGTAACGAGCATGACGTTATACAAAGAAGTAGTGATTTTATTTCATTTTTAATGAACACATTTTGTAGTCTACAATTGTTTACATGCGACTCCATGTTTATATCTAAAACGCATCTTGCTTTTTTGCTTCTTGAATGGGTTATGTTTTCTTAATGCTCGGAATGGTGTGTTGACTGTGCAAACTGGCAAAGTTTTTAAGCCAATTTTGTTGTTGAGATCTAAAAATGTCTAGATAGCCGGTCAACATTTTTCAGGCAGTTAATAAGTTTGATTCAAAATCTACCTGTTAGCTGACCAATTTTTTTGCTTCCTAATGTACCAATAAATAGCGACAGATGAAAAATAAACGGGTTTTCAATAGATTTCAACAAGTTTTGACGCAAAAAATATTATTGATATGAAGTAGCACGACAAAAAATTCTTGAAAAAAAATAAAATTTAAAAAATGGTATGTAATGTAAGGAAATTGTTGATGAAACTTAAATCGCACTTTACTCTGTTCTCAAGATTACAAAACTATTTTTTGCAAAACAAAGCAAATTTTAAACTTTGCTATGTAATTTATCATTTTTGAGGGAAAGCCAAAAGCAGTTCAGTTTAATTGTACGGGTTCTTTTACGGCAAGCTTTTTCTCATGGCAGCAGTGTTTTTAGATGAGGAACGGTTGTTAAAGATATGTAACTTAATATAAAAGCAAGGTGTCTATCACACATAATTTTTTTCTATTAGGTTTCCATTGATTTAATAGAAGAAATCTATTCAAGATGCTTTTCTGGTGCAAAAACTTTATGTATTGGTATTTTTTATCTGGAAAAGACGTACAATATAACGTGGAGCTATAAAATTGATCAAAAATTGCAAGAGTGGTAGGTAACTCAGGGTTGTTTGTCTCTATCTGTAAAGACCGCAAATTTAATGTTATTGTAAAGAACATTCTCTTAAAAACTTTTGTTTAGCAAACAATGTATCATATGTGACTGCACTGAGTTGATGATATTTTACTTTTTCAATTTCAAGTGTTTATAAGTGTTTATAAGTATTATTAATTGTGAAGTTTTACCTAACGTACTGGTAATTATATTTGTGATTGTTTGTGCTATATTTCTTAATCATTATTCAGTAAAATGTATGGTAAAGTTTGTTTATTGAAACTTAACCTAAATTTATAGCCGCCGCCTGCGCATTCTCATCCGCGCAGCGCAAACCAATATTCTTACCAGTGGCGTAATTTGTTTTCTTTTAATGTGATTTTATATTTTAATTTGTGATTTTATATTTTAAGCTTGTTTTCAACACTCTTTTGTTTTCTTGTGTTATCCCAACCGTGGTCTGCTTTTGTTTGTTTTGTAGTTAGTCACCAGGTGAAGGACCGCACCGGTGTGAATTGTGTATCCTTGTATCATCCTTGTATTATTTTTTATTCCTAAATATTTAACCACTTTTATAGTTAAATTTTTATATTTTAAATTTTAATTTATTATTATGTCCGGTCAAGCGTGCAAATGCAGAAGTGTTGCACAATCTGGCATAACATGTACTAGTTGTGGAATTATATTTCATAACAGTTGCGCCATTTGCCATAAAAAATGTCACTGTGGTACGTCATTTTCGAACTTGACGATTCCGAACTTCCCAGGCTTTATAAAGAGACTATCGTACTGTATCAAGTTTTGTTAGATGAAGTTCGGTCTAACAATAAATTGCTATAAGATAAAGTATTGTATCTTGAAGAGAAGATTGCAGACAAAAATAAGGTAATACTTGAATACAGAACTCGTATTCAAGAATCTATGCCTTGTGTAGTTACAAAAAACTATTAATGAGGAAATTCAATTGCTTCCATTAATTCTGTAATTAATAATTCTTCTTCTTTTGCAACCCTTATTGCTCAAACAAAACCTAAACAGAAAGTTCAAGCTAAAACCCCAACAATTTTTGGTTGTGGTCCAAGTAACGATAAGTTGCAGGCATATGTGCCAAACTTATATATACATGTCTCAAAATTTAAACGCGGAACTAAAAAATTTGATGTTATTAACACATTAAATTGAAATACCCGAATATTTCAATCAACGCTGTAGATCTAGCTGTACAATCTGGAAGCTACAGTAGCTTTAAAGTCTCGGTTCCAGCCGACCATGCTCAAGCTATTATTTGCAAAGACTTTTAGCCAGCTAACATTGCTGTCAAAAAAATTGTGAGTTATGGTCGTTCACAAAATGTTCCTGCTTTATCTCCAATAGATATTCGGAGCCTGAAGTAAACAGCTTGGACCCATCTTTAAGAATGACAACGGCTTTTCCATCTACTACCAGAACGTCGGGGGTTTAAAAACTAAACTCAAAAAACTCTTGCTAGCTGTAACCATATCAGACTACAATGTGATTGTTTTCACTGAAACCTGGCTTTTTCTAGACATCAGTGACTCTGAATTAAATTTAAAAGGCTATCATTTATTTAGGTGTGATCACTCAGCCCTTACAAACCCTAAACAAAGCGGAGGAGGTGTTTTATTTGCTATCAAAACTCACCTCAAATCTGTATTACTTTACCCCACGTTTATTAGTGTTGAACATTTGTTTGTAGTTGTTAAGTTTAATCTTGTGTCTTATATAATTTTTGCGGTATATTTACCACCTAATTCAACTAGTGACAAATATCTTGACCATTGTTATTCCGTTGAATCTATTGCCGACAAATTTCTAAGCAGTAAACCAGTTTTATTGAGCGTTTACAATCTACCTGCAGCATCTTGGGTTAACGATGATTTAGGTATAGAAGTAATTTGTAATGATAGTTACCCTGCTCATTTAGTAGCTAATTCATTTCTATTCCTAATAGTGAGAGTGTGTTTTTAGATTTATGTTTTACTAACGATCGTGATATTTCTGGGATAAAGCTGTAGATGTTTTGTTAAATTTAAGCCAACACCATACTGCGTACTTGTTAACTATAAAATGTGATACTACCTGTGATATTTTAAATTGTAATTATGTTTTTAATGATTTTAAACTTGCCGACTACAACGCAATCAATAATTATTTGTTGAATGTTGATTGGACTACACTATTTTATAACTGTGATATTGATAAGTGTCTTGATGTATTTTACTCTGTAATTAATTAAGTTATTGATTGTTTTGTTCTTAAAAAACTGTGGCGTGAAAGCAATTTTCCTATTTGGTTCAACAAAGAATTGATATCACTTACTAAACTCAAGAAAACTGTACACAAACGTTATAAATCTTCAAAACTATTGTCGGGCTATAATGAATTCCAATCTATTTGTACTACGTGCAAAAATCTCAGTGCACATCAATACGAGCAATATATTTTACAAACTGAAAGTAAAATTCAAAGTAATCCAAGATTTGTTAATGAGAACAAAAAAACTAATGGTTTTTCAGCCACAATGCATTATAAAAATCAAACTTGTAATAATGGGAACAACTAACTAATTTTGCAGGTTTTTTTCTTCAGTCTATGATAACAAAACTCATCCAACTCCATTGTTTAATTTTAATAATAACGTAATACATTCAAATTTTTTTATTAGTTTATGTGATGTTTTTAAGGGAATTGAAAACCTTAAATGTAATTTAAGCGTTGGACCCGACGGCATTCCTTCTTTACTGTTAAAAAGGTGCACTTATTTTATTGCAAAGCCATTGCACTTACTATTCAATGCTTCATTGAATGAAACTAAATTTCTACAAATATGGAAACAAAGCTATATTACGCCTTTGTTTAAATCTGGAGCCAAAAAAATATCAGTAACTATAGAGGCATTTGCATTCAATCTGCTATACCTAAATTGTTCGATAAAATTGTAACTGGTCAGTTGCAATGGATGTGCAACAGCATCTTAATAGAAGAGCAGCATGGATTTCTTGAAGGGCGTTCCACACTTACTAATTTACTTTGTTATGAAAATGATATTTTAAATGCATTTGAATCTAAAGTACAAGTTGACTCAATCTACACCAATTTTTCAAAGGCGTTTGGTCGTGTGAGTCATAATATTTTGATTGCCAAGCTCAGTGCTCTAGGATTTCATCATGATGTGACTTCCTGGTTATTCAGCTTTTTGAAAAATTGCACGCAGTGTGTAAAAATTAATAACTTTTTGTCACAGCCCATTCTTGTTTCATCTGGTGTTCCTCAAGGATCTCATTGTAGACCAATTTTATTTTTGCTTTTCATTAATGATATTCTGCGGTATATCAATTCATTGTCATTTCTTTTATTTGCGAATGATTTAAAAATGTATAAAAGAATATCATATCTCATTGACTGCCATCTTTTACAACTGGAATTAGATTCTATAAATACTTGGTGTTTTATTAATAAATTATTTTTTAATGCTGATAAATGTTTTTCAATAAGTTTTCATAGAACTTTAAGTAAACTTTCTTTTAACTATATAATTGACACTAAAGTGTTAAACAAAGTCACACAAATAAAAGATTTAGGCGTTATTTTTGATCATAAACTTACATTTGTTGAACATATAAACATCATGTGCAATCGTGCCATAAAAATGTTAGGATTTGTACATAGAATGTCCGCGGATTTAAGTGCACTAAAACTTTTATATTGTGCTTTGGTGCGTTCGCATTTAGAGTATGCTCCGTCAGTTTGGAGTCTTGTTTATAAAATTCATAACCGTAGTATTGAACAAATTAAAAAAAAAAAATATTGTCGTTTATTGTCTTATAAATCCGGCATATTATTTGTAAATTGTGATTACTGCTACATTGCTTCATTGTACAACCTACCGCCATTGAAGATTCGCCGCAAAAGAGCTGATTTGTCGTTCTTGCGTAGTTTAATTATGACTGAGATTGATTGTCCGGAGCTACTTGGTACTCTCCTATTCCATGTAGCACCTAATAATAGACATAGCAGACATTCTTCTTTATTTTGCAAGTCTACCCATTCTACTAATTAAGGTTTCAACAATCCACTCGGTAGAATGTGTAGATTTGCAAATATTTTACCAACTGATATTAATATATTTTGTGTCTCTAAATCTACGTTCAGAAGTCAGCTAAGTCATGCTGACTAATGTTTAATATGTGCGCTTTTATGAATGTTATTTTTTGTATTCTTTATTTTTGTATTGTTGAACATCATTGTTTATGTATATTTGATGTAGATGTAAATGGTAAGATTATATCGTAAATAAAGTATTATTATTATTATTATTATTATTATTATTATCCCAAAAGTTAATTAAAGCCACCTTCTTTGTCATGGCGGTTGTAGCTTTGGTAGTTATCTTTTTTAATAAGTGTTTGTATTGATGATTTGGTGACCTACATTATTATTATTGGTGTTCTGCTTATTTCATACGTCCATTTTTTTTTTACTGTAGGTTTCTTTTTTCTTTAGAACATTATTTATCTTTTCTTTTTTTCTTATGGTGTGATAGCTCAATGGTAGAGCACTTGCATATCATGCGAGCAGTCCCGGGTTCGATCCCCGAAATATGGCTGAAATGATAACTTGCTCTTTATCCACCAGCGTGGTTCGGAAGTCACGTATTAAGCTGTTGGTCCCATCAACCCACTTTAAACAAGTCGTAGACTTACTGTGGCGATGTAAAATAGCCGTCAAAAGCATAAATAAATAAATAAAAAAAAATTCCTTTGATCAATAAACAATTTATTTTTAAGACCATTCCGACCGCTACCTTGATTTGTAGTATTATAGCAAAAACGGCGATTTTGGCTTCATTGCTGTTTCTACACATAATTTAATAATCAAATTATTTTTGCACCAGTACATTCAGAAAGGACCAGACTGTGATATGTCAAAGTATTTTAGTCAAATAATAATTAGGAAATATCCATAAAAACTAAATAACTAATTTAAAGGCAACTACAAAACAAAGCTAAAGAGATAACTTAATAACATCTCTGCAAAACTGTAGCAGCTTGCATCACAAACTTTATACCAATATCAAAAAGAGCAATGGTGATCCAAATCAATGCAAGACGCAAAGGAGAATTCATATGCCTTTAAAAACTAAGCAAAAAAAAACAAAAGAAAGGAACAACTTAGAATATTTGTAAACAACTTCACGCAGGGTATACACCTAGAAATCACCGCAAGACACACACAACTACATCATCAATAAACTACATCTTAATAAACAAGAAATTTAAAAACAGCTGTATATTAGCAAAAACATAATCAAAAGCCGACATATAATTGGATCAAATACCACTAGTAGGTGTTTTCAAAATATGGTTAAAAAGATTCTAGAACATAACCAGCAATAAATACAACCTGAGAAAACTAAAAGAAACCACAACTAGACAACAAGCGGCAATCAAAATCAACTAAAACCTAAGAGCGCTACCACCCGGCATCTACCCAATCACCAACCCAAATACAAAAGCAAAAATAAAAAAAATAAAAAATAACACCATAGTGGAAAAGATAAAAAATAACCTATTAAAACCTGACAGTTTTAAAACTTATAGATGAAAAACACTTGCAAAAAACAACCAAACCAAGTATAAGGCAATTCAAAAAACAATAGGAAACAAAATTAGAAAAGCAAAAACAACAAAATAAAAAAAAACGCACAAAAATAAAAGCTCTATAAAAGAAGCAAGGTAACTTTAATGTTTTTTTAAAGAATAAAAGAAATGCCAGGAAAAAAAAACAGATTAGTAAGAAATGACAGAAAAGTAATCATCAACAAAGATGAGATCAAAGATGAAAAAAAAAACACATAAAAGCATTAAGGCCAAGCTTCCTCAAAGAAGAAGTACGCATTGCAATAACAACAATAAAAGAGAAAAAAATACTTTGCCCAGAAACACAGAAGCAGAATTTCTAAAGCTTTTTGACAAAGACAGCATAGAATGGTTAACGTCAGTACTAAACCAAATATACAACTCTTGAAAAATACCTTTACAATGGCTTACGGCAAAACTCCGAAGGCTACCAAAAAAGAAATAATCTAGAAAGTTTAAGTATAGAGATCAAGCAAGCCATGCGTGTGGCCCACCTCGACAAATTCAGCGATCTTTGTATGTTGCTGTTAATTAATCACAAGCAACTAAACTGGTGCACTATTGTGCATAAATCATATTGCAATTTTTGTTGTCAATAGTACATCATCTAAAAACTGAGGTAGCATGTGTTCCAAAAAGTTGCGATACACCTTGCCGGTAAGTCTTCCTAGTAGATATACAAGTCCAATTAGACAGTTGCCCACAATTTCAACCCAAACATTCAAGGAGAACTGATTTTAAAAACAATCTTCATATACCTGATACGGATTTTTATCTGCCCAAACATAGTTGTTATGAAAATTCCTTATTGCATTTCTTAAGAAACTGGTTTCATTGGTGAAAAGAATATGTTTCAGGAATTGAGAGTTTAGAACTAATGTTTGCAAAAGCCGTTGACATAACGCAATACGTGAAAGAAAATTAGCAGGTAGTAGTGTCTAAACACGCTGAATAAGGTATAGATACTATAAATTGCACATAAAATTTTTCCAAACTATCCAATGACTTTAAAGTATTGGCGATTTTTTGCGTAGAACTACTTAGATCTTTTTCTATTATGTCCAGCACATTTCTTATTGTCATTGATCTTTCTGGTTCTTTATTTTGTTTCAATGTGCCTGTTTTACGAAGACGTCAATAAATGTTTTTGAAGATTTTTTGGTCGGGGATATTACTGCCAGAAAACCGTTTAATATACAATCGCAAGCTTGTAATAAATTGCCATCAGCAAATCCATACATGAAATACATGTCAGTCATCTCGGTGTTTGTATAGTGATTTATGGTAGAGGAATTCACTAACTATTAAAAACACGTCAAACAGCCAAACGTTACTCAATCTAAACAACTGCGACCAATACATGTGATAATCAATGACGAGATGTATTAAAATGAAATCCACTTGTATATTGGTAGATAAAACAGCCGTTCAAAGTTATTGTTAACAATTTTTTGTACTTGATAAACTTATTAATTTTTTGTACTTAATATACTCATTGGCAAACGCTATACTTTTATTCCAAAAACTATCATAAGACAAAATATTGTTAGAATAGAACACCCTGTATAAAGATTACAAAAAAACCATAACACAATTAAAAAAAAAAAATTTGCAAAACCTGTTTAACTAAAAATTTAAGTAGAATCACGTACAGAACTAACAGACAAATTATTACCTCATTAAAAATATGACAATATCATAATACAGACAATTTGTAGTATGAACCCATAAACATAAAACATATATTATTAAATATCAAAAACTATCTACATTATATACATATTAATATTTATTTTTTACTAAACTGCAACAGGCTTATAAAAAGCTTATTATTTGATGTTATTTCAATGTTTACAGCATCATAACAACTGCTTATGTCTAGATAACCGCGCACGTATATGCAAGTCCCAAACAACAAATAATGCTCTTAATCAGATATCAACTAAATACGCGTATTGTTCCTATATTTAGTATTAATATTAACTTACGCGTGCTGTATTAATTAATTCCTTGTTTATAGATTAACGATGGATTACATGTGCTCAGCGGACGCAGAAGCCTTGCAATTACTTTGTTTGTAATAACCAAACTACACACAAACTATTTGCAATCATTGCCTCCAAAAATATGTTATTATTTTTAATTAAAGTTCTTGATGTACATACATATTCCTGCAAATTGTTTACCACAAATGCACCCACATAACCTGTATTGATTGGATGGTTAGAATTGGCCATAATTTAATTTTGATGTTTACTGCAATCGTAGTAATGAAATTATTGTTGAAAATTATTTATGTATTATAAGCACTGTCTGTACAAATATATGATAGTTTCTTATGTTTAGCTACAGCATAAATAAGATGATTAAATTTCTGTCCTATTTTTACATATAATTAATTTTTTTTTTAGAATGGAATAAACTATGACTTCTCAAATGATTTTAGTCAAATTATATTTACAAATAGCATTAAAATGCATTCATTTCTGTTTTTGGATATTTTTTTTGGCTATATCCAATTATACTTTCACAAATTATAGTGTTGTATATTATTACACGTAAGTCAATTTAAAAAAAAAAGTTAGATTTTTCTTGATAAATTTTATTAATTCATAATTTTGCACAACACATTATGCACAACATTTTCCAGTTCAAAATGGATGTCAAAGTAATCGGTTTTAGACCAACACAACAAAAACAATGTTTTTTTGACAAGAACTGTGACTGTGGATCATTTAAAATGCACTGTTATTAAGCCAAAACCAAGAAACTAACCAAAATTTGGCTTTACATTTTTTTAGCCAAACTTAAAACAATTAGCTGCTTTAAGCAAGAAAAGTTATGTTAACGTTTTTAGATACAAAAGGGGTAATTTTAAAGGTTTACTGTAAGTAGTGCTAAAAAATCTTTAAAGTATTAAGCCAGAATCAAAAGGCAATTATCTCTAGAAATAGTTTTCTTTTGCAGTATTACAACGCCACATACGCGTCGTGACAAAGGTAACTACTGTCAAAAAGTTAAAATTTAAATATCTACCACATCTTTTTTATTTTACCAATCTTATTTTAAGCAATTATTGTGTCTTTGGTTTACCTAACCTTTGAGAATCAACATATAGCGCCAAAAACCAAGTTGTCAAACGTTTTGTAGTTGGTTAATATCTTTCAGTCGTAACCCATTTTAGCATACTGTTTATTACTTGATATGTATATTTATATGTTAAAATTAAATACTTAGTTTAAAAACATGCTGTTTACAAAATTAACCAATTTCATTCAAATACAATGTTTATAGACAAAGCAATTTGTACCTTGTATATACTCAGATAATGTTTAACACTTGAGGATTCGTTTAGTGTGCATTACTTACTTGTATACAACTTACCTTTAAAGTTATATTTTTTCTGGTAACTTTGACAATCACCACAGACAAAAGAGAAAAACCAAGAAAAGCGCGATAGGGTTCAAAAAAGCGCAAACAAATTTCCTCTTTGGCTAGGCAAATACTTTCTGTGCTGTGCCCGTAACTGCTAACCCAAAACAAAGTGAGTCAAAATCAAACCAAAGGCCGCTCGTTGTGTAAAACCACTAATGAGCAGGTTAATTTTATAAACAACGCTTTTACCTAAAAACTAAACAATACTTGTTAAAATTACCCTTGGGGTGGCTACAAAAACTATTTTCCGGTCTACAACTTTTATGGCCGGAATTAAAACTAGGCGTTGTGCCTTTGAATTGGTTTTTTAAACTGACAAAAGCCACCAGTCAAAGACTGGTCCAACTTCTACACCGCCAAGTCAAAGTAGCCGGATGGCCGACTCCTTGTTCTAAAAATAGAATAGGAAAATGTACACACACTAAATAGTAAAAGAAATCCGCTGAGCTATATGTTTAGCAAACCTATTGTCAAAATAACAAAAAATGTGCCGCGACAGGAAGAAGCACTGAAAACGGAAGTGACACTATGCCACAAACTAGAAATAATGCAAGACATTTTAGCTTTAATCCAAAAACCATAAATTGTACAAATCAGAGTCTGCAAATTGGGTAAACTAAGTGGGAATAGGTTTTTAAATCCAATTAACGGTAAGCGTTTCTTATGCTACAGCTTTCCAACAGTGGTCTCACAACTGTTGAGATCAGTTTGCTAGACAAGCAAAGCCAGACACTATTGTGGTGTCGGCATACCACGTACGACATATTACCTTCAACAATACAGCTAAAAGATTTGATGCAGTTTTGTAAGAAAATGTTGATTTTATAGTTAAATGTGACGCCAACTCTCATTATATTATCTGGGAAAGCAAAAACACAAATGACAAGAGTAAACAACTTCACATTTTTTTTATTAGTACTTAGAAATACTAAACTAATGCATCAAACCAACGTCCCGCAGCCAGACTGTGATAGATATCACAAAGACAACTCTTATCGTTTCAAACAAAACCTACGACTTTTATATATCTACGTTGGTTTCAATATCAATCACATATGGTTAAAATTTAATTTAGATTTTAAACACAAAACAAAATTCAGATTTTATCAAAACCTATGGCTTACCGATAATGATGCTTTTTGAAACAACTTTTTGCTGAGTTTAAGGATTTTTGCAGGTTTAAGAAAATCTATTCATTAGTGTAGAAAAAATAAAAAAAAACTATGTAAGTTAAAAATTTTGTTGGCACGAGTGTACAAAAGCTTGTGCCTATTTAGGCAAACTACCCCGAATCCGGCAAAACCATACCTTGGTGGTGCGAGGAACTTAACCTGTTGAAGAAAGTTGAACAAAGATTGCTCAACAATACAAAAAATTCAAAAATCAATCAAATTGGATGTTTTATAAAAGACGTATACGTCAACGTCAACAATAAACTTATCTAAAGATTCTCAATAGCAAATAGGTTGCCTGAGACATATCAATGGCTCATACACAGCTAATATATTGGAAACAACGGAGAAACTCACTTTTTAGGGTGTATCGTCCCAACTCTGCAACCCTGTCAGAGTTTAGAAATTAGAAAACTGCTTGCCACTTTGTTGAGATGCGTATAGCATAGACAATTAAAAACTCTTCTTACAAAGCACCAAAACAAGAATGGGTGTTTCATGCTTTTCTAAATAGGGATATCATCTTAACTTACCTGGCAAGAATCTATTGAGCATGCATTGCTTTTTAATACGTACTCATAACGTAAAGGAAAACGTTTATAATAAAACCAGGGATTAACGATTACAATCCTATTAACTAGTTAGCCTCACGTATTTTCTCTTGAAGCCATAAATGCAAAATATCAATTTGGGAAACGACCTTTATCAGTAAGCTGATACATTTAAATCAACTTGCATACATTTAAAGAAGATCTACCAAATCAACCTTACATCTTGTAACAAATTGAATTAAAAGACCACTAAAAGACAAAATGTCTATCTTTAAAACTATTTTCAATTAGTGGATAAATAAAACATAAATTGGAAAAACAAGTTGTGACAGTTATCGTAGAAGATTCGACGTTTAGAAAAGTCGTTGATAAAGGTTGTTCTTAGGGAGGTGTATGTAGTAGTTGACGACTTCATACAGCTACTCAATGATTATTGTTTTTATACTGATAACATAACAATCTTACTAAGCAGTAAACTTGAGAGTATACTTCAAAACTTAATAAAAGTAGCCCCAAAAAAATAGAAAAATGGTGCAAAGACTAGGTTTTAACGGTTAGTCTTAAAAAAGCAAACCGGTTCTCTTTACAAAAAAAAAATTAAAAAAACTAAATTTACCAAAACTTTTAAATAATTTACAACCGCTATTAACCAAAGTAACAGCTGTTATAATATGGTGGCCAAAATTTAGACAATAAACATCTGCAAACAAACTAATTCTTTTTCTTTTTTTCTTCTTTCTTTTAAATATTTTGTCTGTTTTTCATTAGCATTTGACTTTATAGTGGTGGCGATTCTATAGACGATGAGGCCCAATTTTTGGCCCATTTTTTTGGTAGTCTTCCCGGTTGTCTTCTGCCTAGAAGAATTCTGTCTTGCACGGTTTTTTGTAATCATCCATACGATCGAAGTGAGCGTTTCATCCTTTTTTACTAGTCTTGGCAAATTTGATTATGTCCTGGATGTCGCATTTGTTCCTGATTTCTTGACTAGGTATTCTGTAGTGGAGATTTACCCCTACTATCGTCCTTAGCGCCTTTATCTTGGTTACTCTAAATCTTTGTTGTTGTTTTGCTTGTTTCAGTTCTAGTTTTGCTTGCGTAGGTCAGTGTAGGTCTTACTATGCTTTTATAGATTCTGACTTTATTTGTTACCGACATGTATTTGTTCCTCTATATGACACCTTGCAAGCAACCCGATACTATGGCGCTCTTGTTTGATTGTTTTGTTACCTATCTGTTCAGATCACGTGCGCTAGAAATATCAACGCCTAGATAGATGTAGGTCAATACTTGTTCAATGCGACCGTCGATTTCTAATTTGCATCTTAAAGGTTTCTTTGATATTGTTAAGCATTTTGTTTTCTCCTTAGTTACTTCCTTGTTGACATTTTTTGCGGTTGTTATGAACTTGAATAAAAGTTTTTGGAAATCGTCTTTGCTGCTGGCAATCAGGACCGCATCGTCTAAATAGCATATCACGTTTACACTGCTTTCCCCATTCTGTAACCGTTCTTAAATTTGACGTTGTTGATAATTTTGTTCATTATGATGTTGAACAGCATAGGGCTTAGCAAGTAACCTTGACGTATTCCAGACCTTGTTGAAATTTCTGTTGTTATTCCATCCCCTGCTTTGATACAAGTTGTTGTATCTTGGTATAGGTGTCGAATCAGATTAGTTAGCGGTTTGGAGACTTTCTTTTCAGTGAGAATTGTTATTACGTTTTCAAGTCTTACACACATAAACAAAGCACAAGAAGGCCGGAAAGTTGTACTCTATCAATTTTTCAACGATATGTCGTATGACAAATATTGCGTTGATGGTTGACCTGTTTTTTTGGAACTCTATCTGTTTTTTGTTATTTTCCAGCTCCAAGTTGAGCTTACTAAAAGTGACTTTTGTTATAAGTTTCAGGACGGAGCTGAGTAGAGTGATTTTTTGATAGTTTTCGGGTAATTTTTTATCGTTTTTTTTATGTATCGGTATGATGACACCAGTTTTTATTTTTATAAGAATTTCTTGGTTATCCAATATTTTTTGAGTGAGTACAGTCAGTTCTAACATTAGATCGGAGCCCCCATACTTTAACAGTTTGTTTGGTATACTGTCCAGCCCTGGTGCCTTTCTCCTTCTCAGACTATTTAATGCTTTCTCGATGTCTTCTGCATCTATTACGACAGTGTTATTTTCTATCTGTAAGTCGATGTGGTTATCACCTGTTGGTACTTGATCGTAGATATTTTTGAAATGTTCATACCAGTTTTCTGTGCCTATTTTGCAAATGGTGAGATTTTTGTTTATATCTTTTCTTTGATTCTGAATCATTTTCCATACTTTGTTCTGTGCTTCGGTTATGTCATGTTCTAGATTTTTGGTAAATTTTTACCAGTATTCTTTTTTAATTGGGCAAAATCTTGCGTTGGGTTTTGTTACGTTTCCATATATTTACTGTAGTCCGAAGGCGTTTTTGAAAAGTTATATTTTAGGTACGTTTTTTTCTTTGTCTTAGTATTTTTACTTAATTTGTTGACCAGGGAGTTTTTATATTGTTGGTTTTAGTAGTAACTGTGCCGCATGCTTTCTATGATGCAGAAGTGATCTTCACAGAGTAAATTAGGTAAATCTTTTTAGTGTTAATTTTTTGCTTGAGTCTTCTGGTATAGAGGTCTTGTATGCTTTCTGATTTTAAGCTTTTCTATATTCAGCTTTTCTCGTTTAGCTAGATGTGGTTGAAGTTCCCTTTTCTTAAAGTGGGTTATACGGAGCCTACACAGCACTAGACTGTGCTCACTGCCGATATTTGCAGAGTTTAACGTTTTTACATCTAGTATTTGCGCTATTAGTATGCTGCGACTTGTGATAATGTAATCTAATACTGATGTCTGGCCTAACTAATTCAGTTACAACAAATGGCATGCTACCTGTTATACTTAAGTATAACAAATAGCATGTGGACAACACCAACTGCAGCTAAAGAAGCAATGTTGTGTCTAATGTTTTTTGTCTGAATGTTGTTGGAACTTGGCACACTGCAAAGAGGGCTGGCACATACTGTACCCTCCTAGAGAAAGCTGTTAAAAAAATACTTCTGTTATGAGCGCAAACAGAATATATACAAATGGTTTAAAACCAGTAAAGATTTTAGAGCAGAATTTTTTTACTTTAAGATATTCACTTAAAGTTGTTAGGATAACCTATAAAGTTATGGGAACAATGAACCGCAAAATATCTAGCAAGAATGTCTAACAGATAGTAGAGTGGTCTTAATTACTATCAACAAGCTTAAAATTACATCAAAACTAATTTTTGAATGTCGTTGTGCTCTTACTTTAGCAGTTTGTTGAAATAACTTTAAGCTGCACTAGGTAAAAGGATATTTTAACACCTGGTGCGTAAAGGGCAAACCTTCATATTGTGTAAACTTGAACCTTAGACCGTACTCAGAAGGCTTTGGAATGACATTTAGGCTGCATATAGACAAAAAAGGCAATGACTGTTCAGAAAAAATTATAACAGGGATCTAGACAAAACACTGCCAATTAAGAAAACACATGCACACAACTGGTACTAAAGATAGTCCAACGTGTATAAAATGTGAAATGAACGACGAGACAATTGAACACGTGCTATGAACATGCTCGGCTCTTTCATACAATAGAAAGTCCATGTTGGAGAGTTGCTGGTTTGACACGGTTAGTATAAGAAAAACTCCTCTAAGCGTTGAACTTGCATACATCAAAATTTAGTATTTGTCAATATTAAAACATTCAGCAAAGTGTATGCACGCTGGCATGCCAGATAAAAACTTATTGTAAATAAATGTTAATGAGCATTTTGTACATGGGCAATTCCATTTCAAACGGACCAGAGCTAGGGGGGGGTGCGTTGAGAAACTTGCTTATGTATTTTTTTTTTAGTTTCTATAACTTATTAGTAGTGTTTTGATCGATATATGGGAGTATGAAACCTATAAAAAAAAATTCTACGATTTAATCACATTTTTTGTTTAAAAACCGCAATTTTAACTCAAAAAAATAAATTTACTAATGAAATCAATCAGAAATTTTTCGTAGAATCCAAATCTGGCGCCATTTCAAGTTTATACCCTGTCTATAAGCCGCAAAATCCATAAAACCATGTTTTTGTTCTTAGTGGGCTGTGCAAAAAGGAGCATTTTTTAAATTTTTTTTAACAGCCATAGTTGACGTATTTTGATGTAAATTAATTGAAATATATAAATTTGTTTTGTTTATTTGGGTTTTAAGCGTCTAAAACTCAAAAAAAGTATTATTTAAACAAGCGACAGGCAGATTTATGTTTGAATGCCAAAAATAATAATATTTTTAAATTTTTGCGCCGATAGATCGAGTCTAAATTTGTGCCGCAGGCGCAAAAACTATCAAACAAAGAGTAAAATGGCCAAAAATTAATTCAAGCGACAAAAAATGTCTTTGTTAAACTTCTGAAATCAACTTAAAAAAATATAATCCAAATAATCTTAAAAAAAAATTAGAAAAAAAATTAAGTAAATTTTGAACAAATTTTTTTTTCTAGATGGATTTTTCTTTGCCAGATAAGCACGACACTGACTATTTTCTATGTAAAATTGTTTGCAAAACTAAATTTTTTAATAATATTAGGTGTATAGTTTCTCTGAAAACTGTTAAATGTGCATTTGTAAAAGTTTATGTTGAAAAATAGGCTAATTTTTGCAGTTTTTTTGAGTTTTAGACGCTTAAAACCCAAATACACAGAACAAATTTATATTTTCTAATTAATTTACATCAAAACACGTCAACTTTAGCGGTTAAAAAAAAAATAAAAAATGCTCCTTTTTGCCCAGCCCACTGAGAACAAAAACATGGTTTTATCGCTTTTGCGGCTTATAGACAGGGTATAAACTTAAAATGGCGCCAGATTTGGATTCTACGGAAAATTTTTGATTGATTTCATTAGTAAATTTTTTTTTTTTGAGTTAAAATTGCGGTTTTTAAACAAAAAATGCGATTAAGTCAAAGAACGTCAAAAATACTTAAAAAAATTGTAGAATTTTTTTTATGGGTTTTATACCCTCATATACCGATCAAAGGACTACTAATAAGTTATAGAAACTAAAAAAAAATACATAAGCAAGTTTCTCAACGCACCCTCCCCTAGCTCTGGTCCGTTTGAAATGGAAATGCCCACATATTTATATTATTTAAATTATTTATTGTAATCAAAAATGTTATAATATCAAAAAACCCATTATTTGCGCTGTGAGAAAAACGTTTACATACTTACTTTATTCATTAACATTAGTTATTTATTTTACTACATATTGTTCATGGATGGAGTAAGTAAGTATGTGAAAATTAATTAAAAATATATTTGCTTTATTTTTGTAAGTTTTAATCAGTTTTTTAAGTAATGTTTTTTTTTAATAAAATAAAAAATGTATTTGTGTATTGTAATTTTTTTCTATTACAAATATTTGTAAGTTTTTAAGTTGACTCTGTTTTCAATATTAACAGCTATTGTTTCCCAAATTAGAAGTAAGATTTACCTCTAGTTTCTTATATTTATAAGATTATGTTTTGCAACTTCTATTAATTTATTTTTGCTTAAAATTTGTTGAAATTTCTAGTGAAGTACCCGTTTTGTACACCCGTGCAATATTTATTTATTTTGTGGGTATACTCCTATTTTCCACAATTACAATTCAAAGCTTACGGTGAGAATGGAGATAATGAATTTTTAAAATCAATCTGTTTTTTATTTTCTTTGCGGTTTCTGTATTAAAAATAAGGAAGAAAATTAATAAACGCTTAAATTTATTTTAAAAACGCTTAAAAATGTTTATCAAAATATATGATCAGAGGAAATATTTCTGAATGGCTTAGATCTTATTTAACAAATCGTAACTTAGTTGTAAAAATAAATAAAGATTTATCAGGAAACTATCCAATAACTTTAGGTGTTCCTCAAGGATCTGTATTGGGTCCTCTTATATTTTTAATGTACGTGAATGATTTGTTTTCATCGATTAGAAACGGGTTAGTAGTAATGTTTGCAGACGATACATCTATTGCAATACCAGCAAACACAGAAGAAGAGTTAGTAGCAAGTGTGACAAACACTATTAATGATTTTAATCAATGGCGCTATAAGAACAGACTTATATTAAATACAGATAAGACTACATTTATAAATTTTCATGAAAGAAAATGTTTATCCGACGATTTTATAAAAATATTCAATTATGATCTTAGTAAAAATGTAAAATTTCTAGGAACCATAATTGATGAAAATCTGAATTGGTCATGTCAAGTAGACAGCGTGAAAAGCTTAACAAAGCTTTTTTTGCAATATTACAAATGCGATTAACTTTAAATTTAGATTCAATAATGAAGATTTATTTTGCTATGGTATATTCACACTTGACCTACAATATCTTAGTATGGGGCCAAGCAACAAACATAAAACGGATATTTGTGCAACAAAAACGTATTATACGTTTAATATATGGAGCGGATAGACTTGCGACTTGCAAAGACTATTTTATCAACAATAACTTACTAACGCTGCCATCTATCTATATTTATAAATCAGTAACCTATGTTAAAAAAAATAATTCTAAGTTTCAATCAACAACGTCCACACGTGGTTACAATACACGTAATATTAATCACTTGCGAGTTAAACACCATAAATCAACCAAATACGAGAAATCTCCAATATTTGCATGCGTGCGACTCTACAACAAATTACCTACATACTTGCAAGAAATTACTAATTACAAACTGTTTAAAACTCAAACACATACATTTCTAGTCACTAAATGTTATTATAGTTTGCAAGAATATTTAGTTGATTCTTTATAAAATGTTTTTAATATGTGTCTTATATTATAATGTAATATTATTTTTATCTTATTTGTTTATATATGTCTATTTCAATGTGTATTATTAATTTTTATGTATTATGTATATTGATTGTTCATATCCATCTATTTGGCCAAAATGAATAAATAAATTATTATTATTATTATTATTATTATTATTATGTAAAATTTTGACTATTTGACAAAACGATTTGAGGCCACCTTTGTAGTTATCCAGAACTTTGTTTGTATTTTTAAGATTTACAAACTTTTTTTATGTTACGCTCATAACTAGAGATTATTATTCAAGTTCTTCAAGTTTTGCAGGTTGCAGGTTTGTTAAAAAAAATAATGTTGTAGTTTCTTAATTATATTATAGAAATATTTACAATCAATTATTAGCTGTAAGTAAAGTAACTTTTTAATTTGTTGTTAATTTTTCAAAGTTTATTTAATATATTTTTATTAACTCTATATTTATTTTCATTTATTCGAGAGTTTACGGTCTTCAGACTTTTGAATCAATTTTTATTTATTTATTTTAATGTAAAATAAACATAAAATAGAAATGTAACGTTGTATTTAGTAAGTAAACAATGCAATTAGCAATTTTCTATTATTCAATTTGTTATTTGAAATTTATTTAATTGATTCAATGTTGTTTAGTCTAGTTATATACAGTGACAGGGTAGAATGGTTCATTTAAAATAATAAGAAAGTAAGAACAGGAAATAATAACAACGGATAAATATGATCCCGTAAGCTTTTCTGTGTCAGTCTATAATGTTTATATACACTTCGTACTCGCAATACAATTTTGTCTTGCGTTGTTTAGTTATTACGCGAGCTCTGTTTATATTTCGAATGTTAAATATCTTTTCTCAAAAATGTAAATGCTATAAACAAATATTGATCAATTATTATTTGCAAACACGTGTTGACAATGCTTTTGTATAAAGATATGTTTTTTCCTGAGCTTTTTAATATATTTCTCAAGCTCGAGGAAAGATTTTTTAATCATTTTCTTTTCTCTCTACCTTATTTCTGCTTACGCTCACATATGTTGTATTTTTTGCATCAGACACGTTTCTTCCATTTATTTTATTGCATTGATTTCCAAATAAACTTGTACCTTTTTATGCTAACAATTAGTAAACATATTTTTGCAAACATTTTTATTGAGAAAATTAACTTTAATTTTTAGACCGACTGTAGATCAAGTAATTTCAAAGCGCGTGCTTTAATTGTTTGCTGAAACTGTTGGTTTCCCGCCATTGAATTGTAAATATTTATATTTTCAATAACGAACTAATCCTCCATCATAATGAATTAAGTTTTCAAAATAAATTTAACCGCATTTTATTAACAGATTAGTATTCATAGCGGAATTGGTTATATAGATTTTTTAAATTTAAATAGGAATTGCGTGCAGTAATTATCAAAAAAATCACAAATCGCCACGTTTGATTTAATAAATTGGTCGTGATTTTCTCCCCACGGCACAATGATGATGCAGTTTTTTAGTCGCATTTGCAATGAGTAGCTATTATCCTTGAAATGCATTTTAGCCTAAGGACTATCAGAATAGTGTGATTTAAGAGTTTTAATTCTACGAGAATTAAACTTCACAGTCGTGAATTCCGACTTTTTTTCTGTTAAATTGGTATGTCTTTGTTTTCTTCCTGCAGGCAACTGCAGATTGAATTGTGGCACAATCTATTATCGTATCCGACTAGGAATAAATAAATCTTCTAAGAGTAAAGGACGTATATAGAATTATAGGTTGTTTACACCGCACTAGTTTTCGAATGAATACCCTAGCTAGACCTTTTAGAATAAAGAGAACATGTATATGATTTTAAAGGATATATTGAGTTCCATTATCCTCATCGTTTCTATACATTATAAACCTAAATGCATAATTAAATTCTGTAGTTGATTAGATATTATATAACAAACAAAAGCACTTATAGTCCGTTTTATTTTTACTTCCATTAATTATATTTTAACACCAAACAATAGCAATCAATAATCGAACCTTAAAAAACTTTGATATTAATATTAGTAATGCTCCTTAGGGGATTCAATTCCCAAGATATTTTTTTGCACGGAGCACCAATTTTTCATCCGATCGTCGTTTGCAAATGTATTTTTCTAATATAAAATTTGCGATTAGATTAATATTTTTTTCGTTGATTCTTCAGCTTGTTGTAGGAACAATGGGTTTTATGTTTTTGCGTATACTTTAATAGTAACTTTGTGTGTGTGTAAATCTAGTGATATTATTAAAAGTAAATTTGATAAAAGTTACAAAATGTTTAAATAGAACGTAAGCAATTTTATTTTTATAGAAATTGTAATTGATATAGTTGAACTTTAATTGCGATTCTAAAAAGGAAAAGGTTTTTAGTCGCTTGTATTTGAATTATTTAAAAATTGTTTAATTTAGTAAACTAAGTTAGAGAGATACTAAGTTTTAAATTAGTAACTAGAGCTAAAGAATTAAATTTCTATGATCAAGTTGACGCTATAAAGTTTGTATTTCAAGGATTGTTAGTTAGAAACACTATGTAGTCTTAGCAAATTTACAGTTTGAATGTAATTCACTAATAGCGTTTTTTACCAACAAGAGATTTAATGATAAAATCAATCATTGTGATTTCTTTTAAAACTTTATTACGGAGAAAACATGTTATAACATGAGAACCTGCAATACGCGGCATCATATGCAATACGTAACAGCTCAATGTGTAAGAACAAGCTTTTCTTGTTAAAGTAAAGAGGGGCTTTACCCAGTGTTTTTTGACGTTGATGATCAGCCTCTTTAGACCTATTTGGCTTCTAGTTTTTGTTTGCAACCTTGTAGCATAACTTGCTTACCGGATTAGTACTTTATAGTGTCATCAGGGATACCGTCGTCTGCTGTCTGAGTCTCACTCTAAAAAGTCTCATTGTTGGCTTTTGTTTCGTTGTGGATAATAACTCATTTTACGGTTATTTGGTGACCGTAGGTGCTTTTTTAGTTTGGCATAGAATTATCGGTCTACAAACTGAGAGCCGTGGTTGTTCAGAACATTTTTATAATACTTGTATCTACAAAACATCTGCTGCCTAAACATTTAGATAGTAAGGTTTTTAGTTGTATGGCTGGTAATGAAGACTTTTACTTTGCGGGTGCATATGTTCATTGCGGTTAAGAGCAATAGCTTATGAACGGCAAATGGATGAGATTGTAGGACTTTTGGGCTGCTCTAGTAAGAATCCCACTCGTTTATAGTACGGTGCCCGTAACATATGTTCTTGCTTCTTGTTTTGTCTTTTATGTTGTTTAGTCAAATGACAATGTTACGTGCTTGTTGGCATTCCTGTTAATTTGTAGGTACTGCAAAGATTTTGCAACATTGGTTCCTCTGCGACAGCTGACAATATAAATTGATCAAACTGACGGGTATCATGGTAGTTTAAATCGTTTGATTTGTTTACGGTTTTTGGCTACTGTGTGTACAAAAATGACTATTATGTATTTTGTTTTTTTTTTTTTTTTAGTATTGGTCAGCAACACCAGTACCTAATTAATGGTCTTTAGTATACTCAGTATTTCTTTATCGCTTACACTATGGCGTAGTACTCTTTTTTGTTGCTCTAATATCTGTGTTCACAACATTTCTGCTAAATAACTCTTAATACTTGGTGTTGCCAAAATTTTGGGCCGTTTGTCATTGAGCTTAGTGTTTGATTTAATAATACTATCTCCAATGGTGCTAAACTGAATACCAACCACATTACATGAATCAAATTACACTACTCCTTGCAAACCCAATCTCAATAATTGAGCCTAATGCTGGTTTACAAGTTTTACCATAGATGTATTGGTAATTGTTTAAGTACAAATTGCATTAGCAACTACGCTCCTGGAACAAATGGACCAATAAATAACCATATAAAAACCAAAATACAAAAAAAAAATAAATAGATGGAAACCCTTGCTAGTCCCCTATCGGGCGCCTCCCCAGAGGAATGCCTACCAGATATGGTTGGTACCTGAAAAATAAAATACGAGGGGCGGACCAAAACTAGTACTGAAGGAGGGCAGTAGCGACCTTCAGTACCAAGATGAGGCAAAAAGAAAAGGGTCCTGAACCGGCTTATCTACAAGCATGGCTGTATCTGTTTTAATGATTGTGGTACTGCGGCGTAAAAGGAAACGGAAAACCACCATGCGTAACTTCCTTAGGACAAGTTATCATTTATGCAGGAACAAACACAAACTACGGCCCTCAGCAACAGACAGGCTTTAAATGCTTCTATGAACCAGGATAAATTAACAATCTAAGACTACAAGTCAATATTATGAGCATCAGTGAAGTGAGATGGCCCAAGAACGGGATACATACAATGTCTAACCACACTATATATTAATCAGGCAGCGACAAAACAGATAAACATCATAGACACGGAATGGTTGTTATAGTGAACAACATCCTTAAGAAATTTCCTTCCAATCTCAGAAAAAATCATGCTCTTACAACTTAACACTAAGCCAGTATAACTAAACATATTTCAAGTATACGCTCCCACAGAGGAGAAACCGGACGCAAAGTGCAAAAACTCTACAGAGGCTTAGAAGCAACACTCAAGCATACTAAGAAGAAAAACATAATAATTGGCAATTTTAATGAGAAAATTAGAGAAAAGGTAGATACAAAGACATAGTTGGGGAATTTGGCCTAGGTATTAGAAATTACAAAAAGATCAGACTTGTAGAGTTCTGCAAAACAATAAGTACATACCAACTAATACATGATTCCTAAGGCCGAAACGTCGTCTATATGCCTGGACATTTTCCTAACATAGACAAGATTGTTAGGAACCAGATTGACTTCATCTTAATTAATAAAAGATTTTGCAACTACATCAAACAAGTAGCTGCATACCTGGGAGCAGACGTCATTTTGGATCACAACCCAATTATAGCAAATACAAACTTTTGTTTAGTAAAACAGAAAACATTTAAATGTAAAAAAATAAACAATTGACATTTGTAAGCTAACAGAAAAACCTATTGTGCAAACCGCATATTCCAACAACATAAACACAAAAATAAAAGATGGGCCACAACTAAAAACAGTCGAAGATACATGGCAACACCTCAAAAACGTGCTAACATCGGAAGCACATAACATTATAGAGTATGCCCGAAGCAACAAAAACCAGGACTGGATGACACAAGAAATCATGCTGCTGATGGAACAACGCAGAAAGCTAAAAACTCAGCAAACACACGCCGAGTATAAGAAAATACGCAGGGCGATCAGAATAGCCAAGGAGTCCTGGATGCAGCAAAGATGTAAAGAAGTAGAGAATTACAAGAGAAAAGCAATGTATTTAACCTACACAAAAAAATTAAAGAAATAATAGGACCACGCAAAGGGGAAAATCCGACCCACATCATAAATGACCAAAACGAGGCAATAACTAATAACATAGATAAATGTAATCTATGGCGGGAATACCTCAAAAAACTCTTCGACGATGACAGGCCGGATGCACCAACCAGCCCAACGCAACATACTCTCACAGGGCCCAACATTCTAAAAACCGAATTAGTACACGCCGTTAAGGTTGCAAAAAACAACAAAACACTAGGTCCAGACAATATCTACGCAGAATACTTCAAGCAGATACAGAAGAAAAACACTTATACTTAAAACTATACCACAAGATCGATGACACTGGACAACTTCCAAAGGAATGGCTAAAGGCCACGTTCATAATGCTTTCTAAAAAGCAAACAGCAACTAAATGCAAAGATCACAAGCCCATTTTGTTAATGAGTCACGCATTAAACATATTTCTACGCATCTTACATATTAGGTTATTTAATAAACTTGAAGAGTTAAGCGGAAATACTCAATTTGGATTTAAGAGTGGCACCGGTACACGAGAAGCAACATTCTGCCTAAACACATTAGTACAAAACTGTTATAAGAAAAGAAAGGACATCTTCCTGTGCTTCATCGACTATGAAAAGGCGTTCGATAGTATCAAACACAAACGTCTCATCAAATACTTAGAAAGACCTGGTATAGATAAAAAAAGACGTAAGAATGATCCAAAACCTGTACTGGCAACAATTGGCCAATGTTAGAATCAACAACCAATTAACAATAAATGAAATTGAAATAAAAAGAAGGGTACGTCAAGGATGTTTAATGTCACTAATGCAGAAGCTTTGGATGATATAGAAATCGGAATAAAGATAAACGGTACTACAATAAACAATAAAAGATATGCAGGCGACACAGTGATCATAGCAAGCTACCAACAAGTCCTACAGCTACTAATAAACAACATAAACAGAAAGAGGACGGAAGGTAGAGAATCAACAGATCCAAAACAAAACTTATTGTTATAAACCGTAGTAATAAGGCAGGGGTCATCATAGTAGAGAGGGGAACGATAGAAAAAACTGCAAACACAAAATACCTAGGCACACTAGTAAACGACAGATGGGACCCACTACAAGAGTTCAAGAGTAGAGCAGAACATGCCAGACAGGCATTCAACAAACTACGTTCCTTGCTATGCGATATAAACCTTAATTTAGAAATTTGCTACAGAATGGTCAAATGCTGCGTTTGGCTAGTTCTACTGTATGGAGCAGGAACCTGGACGATAAAAGCAGCATCCATTAACAAGATTGAATTGTTCAAGATGTAGACATTCAGAGGAATGCTTCGTATCCCATGGGTAGACCCATTACCAGCGAGAAAGTGCTAAGAAGGGCAGAAGTGGACAGATTACTATTCAACACCATAAAGCAGCGCAAGATAGGATACCTGAATCACATACTAAAGGGGCCAAAATATCCAATTTTCCAGCTCATACTTAAAGAAAAGATTGAAATCAGAATGGGCATTAAACGTAAATAGCTATAAAATAGCTAGATTTGCCTGAATAAAAGTAGCACAGAACCGTCAAAGATAGACAGATATGAGAGAGGCCGACTAATAGATAGACAGATAAATTACTAAAAATAAAAAAAAAACAAAAAACAAGTATAAAATCAGTCTAGTCGACTCTTTCATTAAAGAAATTTGCAAACAGTTTTGGTAAGATAAGCAAAAAAAAAGAGAAGGAATATTTTAGCAAGTAAAAATATTACACCTTTGCTGGTAAAACCTTCAACAAAATGTTAACAAGAAAGGCACTCTAAAAGAGCAGTACCTAAATTAGACAGCCAATTATTAAATTGCCATTGCACTAAATCTGGTTTTTAAGGACCTAAACCTAACCTAACCAACTTTACACACAGTTTTTTTAATTATTAACTATAGTTAAATTAGCTACAATGCTGCTTTGACATTCAGCACAAAAACGGCGCTTTTTTTGACACACGATATACTAAGATACTGCCTTTAAAGTTTTAAAATTGTATTTGCTTATGACTGAAACATTTAATTTAATTTTTTGAACCAATTTAATAGTATTACTTGACGAAACACTTTTGGCAGAAAAGATTGTATTGTATGCTATTGACTTTTAGTTGTTCTGTAGATTTTAATCAATATTTTCTAGAATCCAGCTAACTATACTAGGTTATAGTTAACATTTTCTATGTAAAGTAGTTGTTGCACTAATTCAGTACATAATGGTTGCACCAACTTTTGGTTGTTTATTCTGTAAGTGTCTTAAAGATTACTTTACACACTTGGTAACTGTGTTTTCAACATTAATGTTTCTATACTTGTACTTGTTAGAATTGTTTGTCAAAGCTGTACCTAATTTGCAGTTTAGTGTCATAGTATTTAACTAACTTTACTGCATCTCACAGCTTGTAATCTTAACCAGCTGGTAAGATAAAAAAAGACAAACACGGAAATATAATTAAGACATAACAAAACATTTTTAAAAGAATAGGAACTTGTTGTTGATGTTACCAGCACAAAAGATACAGTAGATGTTGATGTCTTGCCATCTTTACACACCAGCTAGCTATAGTTATATTTTTAGTGTTATGCAAAGGCAAATACTTTGTGCCTTGATAGAAGAATCTATACGGAGCTTAATTTGTGTTTGGATTGAGAAATATGACTAATTATAAGAAATATAAGTTATTAAATACACGGTTTAACACCAACTGTTCCATTTTGTTTATTTCCATAACTTTTTTGCAAGCATGTTTGTAATGCAGATTGCATTATTATCCAATTATGATTTATTTAAGTAAATAACTCTAAACATATTGTTAAATACACTGAAAAGGCTTTAATAAATTAAAACACAGAGGTTACGTAAAACTTACTACTGGCCTACTATAAAGCGATTTTTGTTTTACTTAAATTTGATGGATCATAAATATTGCTTGTCTGATCTATCCCAATAAATTTACAATAGGATTGTATAAATTTAATACTGTATGTGCACGAATTGCACAATGACTTTCCGTTTTGATTACTTTGTTTTAAAATGTTACTTTTACTTTGTATAAGTTATTTAATATTTAAAAATTAAATTGGTGTACTTTACTACGCCATAGGTCATTTAAATTAATTACATTTTGTTTTGTATTTATACTCTTTTGTTTATCCATGTTATTAAGGCTATTACGTATGGTTAAATATATTTTGTAATTTATTAGAAACATGTTTTATTTTATTTATATAATAATTTGATTTTTTTAAGTTAAAGTAAAATTGTAAATCTACTTACAGACATAAAATGTTGAATTGGTTTTATTTGGAATTTGTATATTTACCTGCAACAAATAAAAAACATAATGATTAATGTTGATATAATTACATAGTATGAATATAATTTATTATAATTAGTACAAATCAATGTTACTTAAAATATCAAAACTGCCGCATTTTTTTGTTTGACTCAACACAAATTTTATATACATTTTAATACACCTTTACAAAACAAAAATTACAACAAATTTGTTGTGATAGTAATAATATTAATAAAAATTCTTTTCTATTAAATATTTGTAATTTAAAAAAATCTTTTATGCTTTGTACATCAAATCATATTTATCTGACCAGTGACAAATTGATTTGAGAATAGTTGTAGCGAATAAACTTTCTATTGATACCTACATATATACAACCTCATACACTGCATAATTTATCCCCACAAATATAGGCAAATACGGTATAATAATGATCAATTTTGTTCATGGTACAATACACATCGTGTATAAATTGGCGTATGGCTTTAGTGGTATTATTAAATTTTCAGCAAATAAGTGATTGGATGGTATTTTTTTTCCATTATTTTAAAATTATTTATTGGTATTAATATATAATTTTATCTTTATTAAATAAATTTATGTATTTCCTTAACGCACATCATAATTGCGCTTATTAAAACCCCCGAGAAAATGTTCTGTCGTATACTTTATATATTTTCCCATATATTTTGTAAATGTATTAACAATTTAGATTCATAAATAATATTAATTGATTAAATTATTAATATTTAATAAATTTTATTGTTTAAATGTTAGAAAGACTAACGGATCGTAGATAATTTGGCATCAAGGTTTATTGACATTTGACATTTTTGAAGTACACTTAACGCTGCTTTAGAGCGTTAAGCGGCCCTTCAGAATGCGAGGTGAAATGAGATGCGAATGACAGTGTGACCTTATAAGATTGCAACCATTAAATAGACTAATTTAATGTAATGATATAAAAAAGGAAGCAATTTAAAGAAACTACATACCTATAAATATAAAAGAGACCAATTTTAATCATAGGTTAGATAGAAGTTTGTTTCTGCTATTGATCACGAACAATGAAACATTGTTGCGGGGCCAAGGAGTTGAACGGCAGCAAGTTTCGGATGATATAAAACAACTCCGATATCAATTTGTAAAATGATTGCGTTATTGATTTGAAATATAATGACTGTTTTATATGTTACATCTACGTATATTATAAAAATTACATTTAGAGATTAAATGCGCGCGCTAATGGCTATCTTTTACATATTAAAAATGCATAGATTTATAATGCGCGTAACAAATCCTTTAGTCTTGTTTTTATTAATTAAAATCTATCCATAAATTATACATTGATTTAGAAATGATATAAGAAAACTTTTGTATAGAAAGTTGGAAGTTATAGGAGTCAATTGATTATTGTAAAGTTGTCGCGATAGCGTCAAGTTTATCAATTATGAGTTTGGTTTTGCACAGTACATTTTTATTAGTTTAACGAAGTCCGAGTTTGGGGTCATTATATTTACAATATAAGTGGACAAAAAAAAAGGGGTAAACGAAAATAGAGGTCATTTTGAGTAAGTTAAGCAAACTTTTTTTTGCGATAAAGCGTTGTAAAAAAAATAGTCCGCAAAGTAATTAATGTACGTTAATCGCCACTGAGGTCTTGTAATCATTTACCCTTAAGCTTGCAGTAAAAATTTACTTCTATCGGATCATAAGTTGAATATGGGCATAATTATTCATGAATCATGACCCAGTTTTATTATGACTTGGGATCTGCCCACCGTTGACAAGCTGCGACCCGCATAAATATATTATTATATCTTTAGTACTAATTTACAGTATACTTTTTTACTTCTTGTTTGTGCATAATTAGCAGCGTCCGCATTTGCTTTTTCCAATATTTACAGACATCCTTATTTGCTATAAATTTCCTACTTCCTCCTAATAAAATAATACAACGCGAACCGAGAATTTCACAGATTTACCTGCAATAATCACATGAAAGAAATGGTTGGTTTTTCTTGATATGTGCGCAAGTCGCAATCATAAAATCAAATCCTTAGATTCTTTAAGGCTCTGGGGAGAAGTGTGTTCCTAGCTATGCATTCTAATTTAACCTCGATGGGATATTAGTTAGTTTAGAACGTTGCTGAAATATAAACAACCTGTTCATTTAGGAAGTATTAATAAAATAAAGTACATAAGAAAGCCATCTTTTAATCTCAGCAAAGGTGAACCCTAAATTGGAGATTTTCTTGGCATTTTACTACACGACCCTTCCTTTTCACAGCCCTAAATAATTACAATATATACAGGATGATTTCTAACAAAAAAATGTGCATGGTGGCTAGTTGATATGACCAGTTAAGATATTAAAATTGCATGTATATAGCGCAACAGTTTGTAAACAATTTAAACTGTTTTTATTATTTACAATATAAATTCATAATTAACTAAAAACAATGTTTGTAGTTTTAATTCGGCTTATAGAGCCGACCTTTTTCAATCCCCTTCTTTCAGTCAACTTTTTTAAAGTTTATCTCACTAATTGACCTTCTAATTTTTTTATATAAAATTGGTTTTGTTTTCATTGTTTGCGTATTTATGTAGTTTTTGTTTTTAGTATATAATATAATACTTTTTAAAGTTTGTAATAATTTTATCCAGAAATTTTATTATTTAACTTTGTTTCTAATATTTAGATTGATCTACTAAGTGTATCTTTTCATTGCTAGTATTTAAGTATGCAAACAAAAAAAATAGATTTGAATTAAATTATTTTATTAATAGATCCAAAAACTGTTGATTCTTATGCAGACGGAAACTGTTATTATGTTAAGGATACATTATTTACAAAATAGTATGTGATTGACCTACTCTTCAAAACATGTTTAAATTAATCACAATCGGCAATAGTCAATAGATCCGAAAACTATTGATCCCCATGCAGACGGTAACTATTATTATGTTTAGAATACATTATTTACAAAATAACATGTAACTGACCTGCTCTTCAAAACATGTTTAAACTATCACATTTGGTAATAGAATAGCAAACCAAACAAGTTATACTTAATAATATTGTTTATTTCTCATATTAAAATTGTCACATAGAATAACATAAATTATAAAACAAACAAAATTATAAATAAAATAGTATATTAAACCGTTGCTTTTAGTATACAACTTGAAATAAATTAAGGGCTTACTTGTCAGCATTTTAGCCAGTTTAAGTTTGTAATTCAATTACAGTTTTTGCTTATTGCACTGTGCTTGTGCTTTAAGGACTGTCGTAAGAAAATTCAAGATGTCAGAATTTTTTTTAGTAACACCAACGTAAAGCGTTTTGTACGCGGTCCGTGTAGTTTCTTCAAATGCTTTTTATTGGCCCGACGGCCACAACTGGAAAGCAATTTACGTGCTAGCTTTTTTTAAAAGTTATTTAATTGCAGATTATTTTATTAGTGTAGTACCAAAAATGTATTATGTTGCCTGAATGGTGGCTAGTGTAATATGGTAAATTTTATGTAGTGTCATATAGATTAGTTATTGCAGGTGTATCTAACGCCCTCTGGCAAAAGGTTATGTTATTAGATAAAAATGTCATTTTGTCGGACCCTTAAAAACTTTGAGAAAGAAAAAAATCAAAATTACGCATAATTGTTATTTAGGGTTATGGGAATATGCCAGAAATGTTAAAAACATTTGTAGAAGAGTTTTGAATTATCTTATAGAAGAAACTAAGCAAAAAAAAACATATAAACTGGGATAAATACACCTACATTTCTTACAATAAACCTATAAGTTTACTGAACATGTAACTAATCAATACTTTACCAAACAAATAAATAAACTAAGTTTTAGTCTTGTTGTACTTGTTGCACATTCTAAACTGTATAATTTTAGCACCATAATTAGTAATGACAGACAATTATCTTCAAAATTGAATTTTATCTTATGACCTGGCTTCTAACGTTATTTAATAGTAATTTTAAGCAAAACTACTGTAATCAAATATTTTTGAAAACTTTTTTGGTAAACACACTTTTGAAAGAGATTACCAGTCTTCCAGAAACTACTAACATTAGGATTTTAAGATACTGTGTTTATTGCAAAATGTTTGGTAGTTTTTACATGTTTAAAAAACAAACCTTTTAAAACAAGTTGTAGACTTACTGTAGCAGCCGTAAAAAGCACAATAAATAAAAAAGCAAAGGGTTTTTTTCTCAAATATTTGTAATAATATTTTTATACAAATAGAGTTTTTGAACAATTTTTGACCGCCCTGACCGCATACAATGATAAAAAAACTAGCGTCAAAGAAGAAAAATAGACAACTTTATTTTTAAGTTACAGCCGGTCATAATCAGCATTGATGTAAAAAAACGTTAGATACCTTAATTTAAACTAATAACGGATAAACTAGCAACTAGTTCCAATTTGCTTATGGAAGCAAAATACAAGACAAGATTATTACACCAAGTTTTAGAGTTAATAAAATCTACTTTAATAAAAATTGACCTCAGTAACTAACTTCAACTTAGACAATAAACAAAGATGTCCGTAACTAAATATAAATGCTGAATAGTTTAAAACTGCGGAGAAATACAAGAAAACTGTAGCAGGCATCTACACAAAAATTTAACATTGCACATAATTTGGTTGTCCGTGTTTGTAAAAAAGTCCAGGCCGTTGTTACCTTTAAATTTGTCAACCTTAAAGACTAAGATTGTGTAACCCCGCAAAACCACCGCTTGAAAAATTTTAACAATTTTTTTTTTAAACAGCCTGACACTGCCAAACTCTACTAAGGTTATAGCGTCTTTATTTAATAAACCTGACGGGCACACTTGCTTAGGTTTTTGAGTGCAAAGTCATAGAGAATGGATTGGAAAACAATGCTACTTTTGCATTGCGTTTTGGTGCGTTCAAAACTAGATTATGGTTCTATAATCTATGCTTCTAAAGCACCATCCACATTACGTATTGTTGATCCTGTCCACCATACAGGAATTTGTTTAGCAACTGGCGCATTCCGCACTAGTCCTATTGCTAGTGTTTTGTGCAAAGCAGCTGAACAATTACTCTTCTTCAGCGTAAAATCTTGACTGTTGGGTACGTTGCTGAACTAAAAGCTAAACGCTTGCATCCGACGTTTTTTGTTGTGCATAATAATGGTCTTGACAATTTATACAATATCAGGATACCATCTCAAAAACCGGTTGCTGTAAGAAATTACAGTATATTTTGGGAATTGGATTTCCAACTCCCTGATGTCTACCAACTGTCGCAATCCCTCTTAGACCTTTCAACGTCCAAGGTTAAATACGGAATTATTGAGAATGAACAAAGCATCAACTTTACCAGTTAAATATCAAGCTGAATTTGCAAAAATTCAAAAGAAGCACGTAAATGCAACTTGCGTTTTTATTGATGTTCGAAGAGTAGCAACGGTGTGGGTTGTGCTTTTCTGGTAGATGAGCTGCAGTTTACATTTGGCTTGCCAAGTGTTAACTGTATTTATACTGCAGAACTGTGTGCTGTCTACTAGGCTCTTCTCTACATCCAACTAAGTGCAGGTACGTTTTATGTTATATGTACAGACTCCTTGAATGCATTAAATGCCATAGATTATTAATATCTTGATCATTATTTGTTGAGGCAAATTTATTCGATTTTGCTTCAGGTGTTTGAATTAAATGTCACTGTTTACTTAGTATAAATTTTCAATCAAGTAGGTATTAGTGGCAATGAAAAACTTGATGCGCTTGCCAAATTGGCTATAACTAGAGCTGATAATGTTACAAAGCTTATGTTAGGGATGTCTAAACTAAACTAACTTAACAAGATTGTAAAAATAAAGTTCCAGACGTAACATATAGAGACTGATGTAGTTGTTACTGCTGAGAGTGCGACTATCTTTTTGTGAGGCATTTTGTGTAATGTTAAAGTTGAGCACATGGTTTGTGGTTAAATTTTTAGGCTTAAAACTATAAGTAGCAAGTAGCTACTTACAAAAACCCACATTGCTGTACAGATGCCATTGTCAGATTTGAGCAAAAGTAGAGGTAGCTGGAAAAACATCAATTACTTTTTAAAAATTAAAAAAAAAATTGTTTACAAAACGTACCAATTGAGGTACCTAACCTACAAAGTTGTTATTTTAAGGTTATCATAAATTCTAAATTATATCATTGAACGAGCACAATATAGACTTTTAATTGTCTGTGTTTAATACAATAACTAACGCTTGTAAGGAAATGTATTGTAGTAAGCACTTAGGCGGTAGACTGGGACTTTGTTAAACTAGAAAAATCTGGTCTCTGAAAATTGATTTTAAAATTTTAGTCCTTAACCCCTTAGGATGACGTTTTACAATCAGGTCAAGTTAGACGACTCAACCGTTGACGTTTTTTCTTATGTGTAATCAAAGTCAAGAAAAATATGCACATTTGCCACTACAGAAAATGGGCATGATTGCTAAAAAACCTGTGTTTATACCAGTTTGTTTTATAGAAAAGGTTTTTAAAAGTCCTTTAAGGTAAAGCCGCTTGGCACCTTCTAGATAAAAACTGTTGTTTTCAAATTTCTACCAGCTGTTTTTGTCCCGCTTCCTGAAGCACTATTCAAGTTGGACAACTACAATCAAAGCAGCAGTGTTGTGTTGAGGTCACAGTTGTTATAAAAGAAGAGTAGAGTAGCGGTATAGGTATCAGACTACTTTAACAAAAAATTAGGGGTTCGAATCTCACTCATTTCATAAATTTTTATATGTTCTCCCACTCTACAAATTGCTATGGTTTGGGGATTTATGCTATAATCTGTTTCTAGTCTTACGTAGTTAAAAATGTTTTGTAGTTTGGAATCTACTTAAAACTGTAGCCTGTGATATAAATTGTGAGTGTTACTTTGTCGTTACTTTTTGACCAAAAGTCTAAGGTAAGGTAATAATAAAAAAAACATTAAATTGAGTTAAATTTATTGACAAATTTACTTAATAAATTAGTGCACGCTTTATTGACATGCTTTGGTCAACATGCGTTTGTTTAAAAACATTCTAAGACCACTATAATTTGTTTTAATTGTCCAAATTGCCTATTTGGAGGTTTAGTAGTTTTGGAAACAAATGCCAAAATACAACATTTTGTAAAACACGCTGAGTTCAATGTCAAAAGCAACATTTGACTTTGATTTAAATACTTAAAAAAACTACAGCACTTTGGTTTCAAGCCACGACGCAACGTTTTGACAAAAAAATTTGAGTTGTCAGATTTAACAAAATTAAAAAAAAAACAAGAATTTGAACTCGACTTGACTTTTGACAATGAAAAAACTATCTACAAAAAAGAGAAAACTTTATAACTAAGCTACAGATAAACATAATCAACTTTGATGAACTAAAAAAGTCAACAATTTTAATTCAAACTGTGACAAACAAACTAAAAATTAGTGCCGTCGTTTTATTGCTCATGGGAGCACCAAACAAAACTATTCTATCAATTTTCATAGTTAACTAAAATTCACTTTAGAAAAAAGCAATTTCAGTAACTAACTACAACTTAGACAATAAACTCAAACGCTTGCAACTAAATTTCACTGCTAGACAATCTAAAACCGCGCCATTTTTAAAATAAACTGTAACAAGGATTTACACAAATAAGCAGCATTGTACGTGTCTTACTAGCCCGTATTTGAAAAAAAGTGAGACTTTTTTGTAACTTGGTTATTTAAAAAGAAGTTGCAATTCTATTATGACTCCATAAATTTTAAGCTGTTCATACTACCAAACAAACCCCTTAAAATTTGTTTGCAAAACGAAGCAAAAAAATACAGACGTTTAGCCTTGATGCAAAGAATCTAACAATAACTTTTTTTTCTAAACAGCCCAGGCACTACCAAACCTTACCATAGGTTTAAACCAAAGCTCCAACAATTAAGGAGTAGATACTAAGGTATTTTTTACTGATTAGGGGTGCAAACAAAATTGACTACTTTCTTGGGGTGCACGCTGGATAGTACTAAAATTTATGGCCTTTAGTTTGTAGCTGGACTTTTAGGCTAAAAACCGTATGTTAATTGCAAGATTACTTTTTCTATAGCAAGTGGTTGTTTACGGAATCAAATGGTAGTACGAATGCCGTTGTCAGGTATGATGTAGTTGTAAAATTAGCCGCAAAGGCCTTGGTAATCTTTTAAACAGTAAAAAAAAACTAAAATATAGACTTTCAAGCATTATGCAAAGTAGAAGTCAACTGTCACTTGTCTGGTTGTTCATTTTTATTTTAACAAAAAAGCAAAAAAAAAGAAAATTTGTTATTAGTGGCTAAAAAAAATGTTATATTAGATGTCAAATTTTGCGAATTTTGCTTGTGTTTTGTAGAGTAGTAGTAAGGTTTGTTATAAATTTTATTGTAACTTGCTACTTAAGCGGAAAACAAGTGATTTTTTTCCTACATCTTTGACCGTTGACTCCTATTTTGATTTGAGTTTGGCTCAACCAGGAAAGATTCGGTTTGTTTTAACAAAAAAAAAATCCTGATTATAACGGATTCTAGAACTTTAGTGCTCAAGTCAAGTATTTAACTGCTTTGGCGTAGGGTCTCTAGCTAAAATTATTCTCTGGTCCGGAGTAGATAAATATTATTTCTAATATTTCAAAATTTACTTAAAACTGTAAGTCTATTTGCAATGTAAGTTCAATAGTACAGGCAGATAAGAGCTAGACGCTAGCAGTAGCACGTATAGCAAGCAAGCAGTTGTTATTAGCTTTGGCGTAGCACAATATACTTTTGATAACATTAACTTCAAAAAAATGTTATCAAGGTTACTACAGCTCCAAACCAACAGTTCAAAACTTCTAAAAAAACTGAATTTATTTATTAAAAAAAATGCATGTTACTTTGTTGTTGTTATGGCTTCTGATCTGTAGACAAAAACCTAAATACAAACAAAATCAAAATTGGCAGAGGAGTTAGACAGAGAGACACAATCTCACCCAAGTTATTCACGCTCGCCCTAGAAGACATCTTCAAAAAGATGAAATGGCAAGGGAAAGGAGTAAACATAGACGGCGAATTCCTCACCCACCTGCAATTTGCCGACGACATTGTCTTGATCAGCTCAGACCTTAAAGAACTTGCGAACATGCTCGAAGAACTAAACAAAGCATCTAAATCGATAGGCCTCAAGATAAACATAAAAAAGACCAAGATCATGACCCCCAAACAACAGCCGTCTATTTGGCCATAACATCAAAAAAGTCAACAAATATACGTACCTTGGGCACTAAATAAGACTTGGAAACGAAAATCACGGAGCAAAAATTACCAAAAGAATAACACAAAGCTGGGCAGCATTTAGCAAGCTGAGACATATACTGAAAGACAGAGACACCCCAATCTGCCTTAAACAAAAAGTATACGATTCCTGCATGCTGCCTGTTACAACATACGGGCTGGAGACTATGACATGGATGTTGAAAAGTGCAAACAAACTGAGAACCTGCCAAAAAGCAATGGAATGTGCAATGCTCGGCATAAGCCTGAGGGACATGATTACAAACAAGAAAATTAGGCAAAGAATCAAATTAAAAGACGTGACTGAGCAAATGGGGGAGTTGAAATGGAGCTGGGCAGGGCATGTAGCCAGCGAAGATACCGAAAAATGAACCAACAAAATAACGCACTGGAGACCAAGAACCACCAAAAGAGGAACCAGCAGACCGCAAAAGAGATGGGTTGACAATATTAAAGAGATCGCAAAAAAGAAGTGCCATCAGAGAGCGCAAGAAAGACAGCAATGGAACAATTTAAAGGAAGCCTACGTTTAGCAGTGGACAAATACGGATTGAGGAGAGATGGCTTCTGATAGGTGTTTCCACGCAAAAAACTTCTAGAAAAGCAAAATAAAAAACTTTGAATTTTTGCATTATAATATCCACCGGCTGTGACATTTTCAAGATTTCTGAGGTGAGAGAGATGGCAAAGGCAAATCATAATTGACCATCAGTTGGGCTTAAAACTAACTACTAACTATATCGTATTTAACATTTTTACAAACTGATTTTTATTTGTTTTGAGATGGCGTCAAACAAATTTAAGGAAAAATAGTATTAATTTGCTTCATTTTCATACAACATTAGTACTTTTAACAAATCATATCTAGAAAAACGTCTAGTTTTTAGTCAAAAGAACTTTTATTAACGACAATAATATAATAAAGTGATAATGTAGCAATATACTATTTGCAAAATGCCGTTATATTGAGTAAGCAAACTCAGATAACATATTAAGCCTAAATTAAAAATTATTACTGTATCAGAGAAGTATATCTTATTTTGTATTATGCAAACTAAATAATCATAAAAAGGTTTTATTATAATTATAATTTAAAAAATGTGCAAAGCAACAAAATGCTATAGAACACTAAGCTTAACTTATTGCGTGGAATCACTCTTATTTTCACAAAATGAAAAAAAAAATGTTACCTACATTAAACTATTGCATTTGTGACTTTGGAGTTCATAAAAATTCTACTTTTAAACTAAAACTCAACCAATTAAGAAGATTAAAGCAAGTCAAACATTAACCCAAAGACATAAAATTACTTATCAAAAATTACCTATATTCAATCAGCATTTTAAGAGTTGGCTTTTTGTTACTAAATTATTTTAAAAGAAATAATTGAAAATTAAAAAAAACTTTAAATTTTTCTATATTTTTTATAAATAAAATTAAAAATTAATTCTTAGTAGAAGAAATCATTTTTTGAATACAATCGTATATGTTTGATTTTATTTGATTATAATCTTTTTTAAATATCTTGACAATACATTATTTAAAATTGATAAATTATAATTATTTGAATGTAATTAAATTATAAATAGCATATTAATCAATTAATATTTTTTTAAATTTTGATTTACAAAATTACTATCTACTACTTGTAGTTTTGATTTGGTTTATTGATTTTGCTTTATAGTGTCGCACTCTGATTTGTAAAAATATATCAAAACTGATGCAAACATCAAAGCAAACATGAATAGGCTTTATAAATATAATGAAGCTATTAACAAGTTACATATTAGCTATATAGTAGCTAATATTTACACAGAATAGAAAGTAAATTGAAATTCATTACAAAGGAAGCTGACCCTTATTAAATTAGATACCAAATTAATAAAACGCTGGGTTATTTTTAACTCTGAAAATTCCTGGAGGCAAAAAATATAATTTAAACATGCCACACACACATAAATTATTAATATAATAAACACGTTTTTACTGCAAATATTAGTAAATAATAAGTATTTGTTTAAGCGGTGTTTATATTAAAAGTGCTTTAGACCATATCAATTAAAAAAATGGCCCATGTTTGCGTGGATGTTTGTATTTACTAACGGAATTGTCTAGGGTCTGAATACATTAAGGTGTGTGATGAATGTATAAATGCCATGATGAGTCGAAATAAGATATTTTCGGGACAATGGCGGCATTATGAAATCTAATTTATGTTCCGGATAGACGCGTGTTTATGTTTGTTTTTATTTTCAAAAATAATATAAATAAATTTTATATCTAATCGCGTAATTCCAAGTTATTTATAACCATTAAGATGTTGGATTTCTTACACTGATTACTTCGTATCTTTACTGGCATCGGTAAGGATTATTTTTATATAAACCCATGTTTAAGTACCTCTTCAACATAAGGATGTACTTGAAAACTAACAAATTTCAAGAAAGTACAGCACAAAGTTTCAGTTATAGAAAGTTCAATCATATTGAAATGAATACAAATATTAATCGTCTGAAGTATGAAAAATTGTCTACGGTGGAAATTGCGGTTGTCCCCAATTCTTGAAGATAATAACTGGCTGTATTCGAAAGAATTCATTAAAGAAAATTTCCATTGCAAAAAAAGCCCGTTTCTAATTAAAAATACTTGGTGAAAAGTTGCTGCAACAAACACCTCCTCCAAGAATATTTCTCCTCAAATTGGCACCCCCCTGTTTAAGCATTCTCCCCCCTGCCTGGATATATATGGAAAACGTAAGAGTCCACATTTTTTTGCTAGGGAAAAGGTTGGCCGTCCGTTTTTCACTCGCGAGATTTTCTGAATACATAAAAAAGGTCTTCACGAGATTTTTCCACCACCAATTATATAAAGCACTAAAAAAAAATATATACATACTACTTTAATCCTTGAAATTTATTAGTGACAATTATTTTTAATCATCTAGAAAAAAAATATTGCAGCCTAATTACAAATCTGAAAAGTAAGTTCCATAAATTATGAGTACGATCATTAATCATACCCGCCGCGAAACTTAAAATAGAGATATTAAAAAAAGTTTTTTTTGTGTGCAGTTCGCACTTTCTATTAAATTCAGAAAGTTTGCTGAGAAAAAGGGGAGATATTATGGAAGTATTTACTATTTAATAAAGGGCCGTCAAATAATATTTTCATTCCACATCAAATTTTATATTTATTTAGAAAGTTAGGGCTGGAAAAATATACTCCAACATTTTATTGCTTATCTGTCTCGGATTAAATGTCTTATCTATACAATAAGGATGATATTAAACTTTCAGCTTTTTTATGAAAACCGTAATTTAGATCTATTGATTTATTTAACAATATGAATTTATTTTACATGAAAATTTAAGATTTTGTATAAATATCATGCTAGTTTATTTAATTCATGATCTGCTCATAGGAACTAGTCATAAAATTGAAACTAGAATGTATGTAAACAAAAATACGCTGCAAACAATTTTCCGGTTGGGTTGGTTAAATTTTATTTCAGTTTAAAAACCCTATCGACGGTAACTTTGATCAATAAATACCATTAACAACATACTATTTAAATTATATGTTATAATCGATCTACATAGAATCATTTTCTCATTAGACATTTATAACTTAATATTTCACGTGTACACAAATTATATTAAAAATGACTGTATTTAATAGAAGTGGATTATAATTACGTTGTAGGTGAACAAAATAAACTTTTATTAAAATAATCATTGATCCTATTTTTTTTTATATACAAAATAGATTGATAAATGATTGATCATAATGACCGTCATGTTGTCATTTATTATAGTTGTTTTTAACAAAGGATGAAGAGCTATGGTAGGTTATTTAAATTTATGTAGTTATATTAAAAATATGATGCATGACAATAGTAAAATAAATTGTAGTTACTTTTTAAATATTTTGTTTATTAATTTAGCAACAATGACAATTACTACTAAAACGGGTAATTACTTAGTCATAAATGTAATATATCAATCAGTAAAGAAATATTAGGAAGAGGCGCAACGCTAATATATTTTTGCCTACTAAAGTGTGCTGTTTTTTTAGTTTTATATTTTGCGGTTGTAATCCCGAAATTATTATTTAATTTGGAAATGGCAAATAGTTCTCAGTTTGTGTATGCAGGAGAGATATATAAAAGTAAATTAATAATTTCTCCTGTGGTTTGGAATTTACTTAAAACTAAGTACATCAAAACTGTAAGTCTACCTGTAATGTAAGTTGCCAGCACTACGGGCAGAAAAAAATGCGCTTGTAGTAACGTAAAAAGGAGCCGATAATTATGAAGTCAAGTTAAGAAGAGTTTGGAGTTACATTTTATTGATTAGGAGTCTGTCTTAATATAATTCAACAATAGTTATAAAAAATTGTGAAAAATTAAACATTTGTGCAATAGTATAGATTATTCAGTACAACAACGTGAGTTTTTCGTATAAATCAACATTAGAATTGGGTCAGTAAAAAAAGTTGCACTTTGATGGTAGTTTGGTAACATTACTTAGTTAACGCGCAAAACAGTTATTATATAGAATTGTCACTGGCGTAAAAATGGTTCTGTAAAGAGCATTAAAAAACTAAAACGTAGAAGAAAGGTTTGTACACTGCAAATATTGAATGAGTGAGAACTGCGTTTACAAAAAGCATAGCACTAGCAATTAAAACAAGAACACAAAGTTTTAGATATTAGAAAGCTAAAAATCTTCATACATGGTTACAAGAAAACTCTATAGTTTAAAAACCGTTGTTTGGTGGCCATATAATTTTTTTTATTTGTAAATTTGCCTTGGGGCCCCTTAGATCTTTTGACTTAACGACACCCGTCTTTTTTATGAAGATATTTAAAAAGAAAAGTTTTTGCAAGTTGTTTTGCATTAATTGAAGAATATTGCATTCAATAAGAAATCAGATAAAGATTTGCTTTGCTGGGTAATGAACAGTTTTTCAGTTAATGGAAAGCATTTAGAAGACATTATTTTTTTTAAATGGATCAAATATTTAAGTCAGTGTAAATTTAAAAAGATTAGTTGTGCATCAGTGTAATAAAATATTTTTTTTAGTCAATCCAAAACATTAAACAAAACGCATCATAGATTAGAGTACATTTAAAGCATTTATAGAATTAGGAAAAACTTTTCTAGACAAAAAGAAAAAAAAACCTAGAGCACCGAAAGAAATATTATGGAAAAAACTATTTAAAGATTTGAAAAGCAATATTTGGGGGAGCGGTTACAAAATTGTTATAAACTGTTCATAGTATACAGTGCAAGTTAGGTCTAGATGTAGCAACACGTCCACATCGAGAAAGCAACTTCCTTCACCCAATTGAAGTGAGTCTACAGACCGGAAATAAATGCAATTCTAATTGCTACCAAGCAAACTTAAGACAGCAAAACGACTTGATTGATTAGTCACCAACCAGGCCGTCTAATAATTAATTCAGCTAAATTAATTAATCAATTCCGATGAATTGATTAAATCATCTTTATTTCAGCATGGATTTATTACCAACCACCGTCCCCAATCTGTCCGACAGAGAAATACTTGTATTTCTCTTTGCCAAATTCATCTAAAAAAGCTAGACGTTTAATTCATAAGTCTAGAGAACAAGGTTATAAAGATGGTCAACGTTGAGTCACACCGGGTTAATTGCTTAAACGACACTGTTAAGCAGATCCGGCAACACCTTGCCAATACCCTCTTTTCCTTACAAATGGATATTACTAAAGAGATCAAAAAAGCGTAGCTGACATAAGCGCGGACTTTGTATTGCTCTTGGCTAAGCATACCAACCAACTAACCCCAGCGCCGGAAGCACCGCCGCCGATCTCCACAACTGCGGCGGCAACGCGCCAACTGACCAAAACCCCTGGTGCACCAACTCAGCCCTCGTTAAGAAGTCTGCTACCAACCAGTCCAACTTTTCCGAGGACTAAGATGCCATAAAGCTCCAGCTAGACAACAAAGTCGGAGACGCCCTAAACGCACCGCCCACAGAAAAAGACTACCAGGTAGTCAACTACTCTAATTTTTCTATTATTAGATCATTAACCAGACTTTCAAGTCAAGCGCCTTTAACGCCAGCGGTCTTTAGCCACTAAGGCTAAGGCGTCCACTTTGGGTACAGCCTTTTGCCCTTTTAGTCTTCCAACAAGCCCCTTCTAATCAGCTCCCATACAGAGAACAGACGCACGCCGCCCGCCTCCCATCACAATTTGTGATAGATCCGAATTTTTTGGGTTAATGGCAACTTTCAAGAACATGAATGTCTTTATCCATAGATTGGTCAATGTTTGCGATGACATCCGCATTTGCACCCAACATTGCATGCGGATTTTAGAGCTGTAATGAATTACGTTAAAGCCAACGACGTACACCATTAGACATTAGACTAAAGTATTTTATTAGGAACATACCCGATTGTGTCACGGCTGATGTGGCGTTGTTAGAGTTATTGGCTCTGGGGTATGCTTCTCTATCAATCAAACGCATGGAAAAAGACAAAACACCCTTTCCATTGCTGTACGTATAGCTGCCTCAGAACGCGCAGAGCAAAGAAATCCCGTCTCTTAAAGAGCTTTGCGACCTCTGAGTGAGCGTGGAAATTAAACGCAAGTCAGAAGACATTGTGGCAATGCCAGCACGAAGCATTCCTATGCAACGGGTAGTCGGGCTCAAAAAGCTAAACTATCAAAGAAAAACTAGTTTATTCTTCGCTTGTCTCAAGCAAATAATGTTGATTTTAAGAAGTTTATTACAGCTTCTGCACATTTTCTAACTTAATTTATAGACATAGTCGGAGTTCTAATTCTTTCCAAACGCTATGTAATTGCTTATAAAGCTGGCAATGTGCAATCTTAAGTTTTTTTACTACAACATTTTTCACTAAGGTGATAAGTTCAACAAATAACTTCAAGAAATTATTGACGGTAAAGTTTAGTCGATAGGCACCCGTGAGACTGAATCCGATTCTTATGCAAGGTTTTTTTAGAAAAAATCTTTTCCCAATCCGCAATAAAAACAGAGGTAGCAAAGAACTCTATCTTTGAAATGTTTTTTAAAGTCGATAGCAGTTAGTCCGTGAAAATAAAATGATTGTAGAGAAGAAGTTGTAAAACTGTGGCCAAGATAGATTGTAGCAGTATTAAACATCCTAGTAATAAGACAATAATTTCTAACAAAATGTAAAGTTGCAAATGTTAGTACATCAAAAAATTATGTTTATTAAATTCTTTTAGCAAATTATACAAAACAACGATCAAGAAAAGATTTTTAGAAGAAATCAACAAATGCAAAGATTTACACTAAAATCAGTTTGAGTTTTGTAGAAGCAGGTCTACTGTTCTTATGTTTGTTCTTAAAGTTTAATTCATAATTTTATAAATACTCTGAAACGTTTTGGGCTAAACTTTGCCATCATGTGGGTTTCTTGGGAAGTTTATTGGAAATGGTTTTCCGTTGCTTTTTTCTATAATAGGTATGTCAGATACTGAACAACGTAGGCATTTTTGCCTTAGGCTACGCAGATAATCTCACTATCCTTGCATGCAAAAAGTTTAGAGAAGCCGTGTTTAACATAATTCAGAGCGCACTAAATATTGTAGAAAAGTGGTGCAAAGAAGAGAGGTTATCAGTGAACCCAAACAAAACGACGATTGTACCGTTCATAAAACGGCAAAACATAACAGACCTAAAACCTAAAAATAGGATGTCTAAAGAAAACGATTGACACTAGGCTAAACTTTAACACACACCTAATAAACATAACAACAAAAGTCATTAGTGTGCTTTTTGCAACCAAAATGATAGTAGGACGTACATGGAGATTAACACCAAGTATGATCGGATGGTTTTACACAGTGGTGGTAAGACCAATTATTACATATAAAGCGCTTGTATGGAGAGAAAAAGTTACTCTCAAGTGTACGGCAAAAAAATTAGACAAAATTTAGAAGCTAGCATGTTTGCTATTAACGGGGGCAATGAGAACGACGCCCACAGTAGCTATGGAAGTACTACTATCGTTACCGCCACTTCACTTAATGGTAATGCCGGAAGCAAGACAAGCAGCTTACATACTGCGGATAAATGAACACAATGAAAACTTTGAGACTCACCGAGACTTAACACAACAAACGTGTTGCATAAAAAAAAACTCTAATAATGAGGTCGGACTTTATAAAGGGACATTGCAACAGTAAGAAATTTGATGTGATAACACCACAGCAAAGCAAATGAATAAAAAATAGATACCTAGGAATAGTGAAAAGAACTATCTGGTACACAAATGAGATTAAAAACCAAAAAAACATTGAGGCTAGAATCTACAGACAAACACCAAAGACTACAAACTTTGCTTCTCCTGGATAAATATGCTTTGATTTTTTAGGCAGCCATCAAGTGCACCTTTAGAGACATAATCAAAAAGAGATTAAAACCTGACAGACTGATAACTATTATGTTAAACAGTCAAGTCAAGCGGCATTGCAAACTCTGCAATTGTCAGTAATAAAATCCAAACTGGTTATGACCTGCCTACACAGTCTGAAAGCAGTGGCTACAACTTGCAAAGTTTGATTGGTATAAATACTAAAAGACCAGGAGACAAAAGGAATCCTCATGGCAAATTAATTTGCCAAACAAAAAGCAAAGAAGACGTTTACTAAACCAAAAGGCTCACAAGGTTTATAACCGGACGCAATGGACTCAACAAACACATAGATTAGGAATAGGAAAAAACTTTCTATGCTGCGAGTGTATAGAAGAAGATGAAACTTCGATTTACTTTTTGAATGAATGCAAAGTTTACAAACAGCATCGCACAGACAAAAACAAATTCCAAGCACTATGCCAACTTAACTGTCATTGTAAGATTGGCCAAAATATTAATCACTCAAAAATACCATTCAAAAAAACTACATCTAACGGCAAACAGCATTATATTAACAGCTCTATCTACAACAAATGTTGGCCAATACACTAACCACCCTGGTCAAACATAAAATTCAACATTGTAGTGGTATTATTACAATTGAAATTTTTGAGCAATTGCTAAGGTATTCCAAACTTGCAAACCTCAATTTCTTCTTTTCAAAAGACGATAACCATCTTAATACTTTAACGACCCAAGATAACGATCAGCCCCAAAAAGGTAACCGACATTTCAACTGTTACTATCGTAACTTTACAAACATCCGTCTGTGGAACGAAGGCGTGGATGAAAGCTTGTTAATGTCAACCTTGGCCATGCTGTCCTTAATTGCCTTAACGGTTGTTTCTGTACTTTTGTTTCCGGTAAATGGTTTTGTAGCTCTCTGCAATTCCATCAAAAAGACAGCGATAATGAAATAGTTGGAGTTGTTAACATTGTATCTTACCCAGATTTTGATATTGCATATTTTGCTATAAAAAACTACAATACAAGTAATCTATTCAATCTATTAATATGCTTGTAGTAGACAAATAGAGTGGTTTTATTAATTATCACAATACAAACTTGCTACTATAAGGCTGGGGCAAAATGTTCATTTAAAACTTCATCAACAATTCATACAGATAACAATGCTATAAACATAAATATTTAAAATGTAAACCAAACAAGAATTTAAATAGTAAGTGTTCAAGTTAAAAAAAAAATCTTGTTGCAACTTACAAAAAATAATAACACTAAATAAGGTTGGTTTAGTTTAATTATTTACCATACTCCACACGTTCCAGAGTTTGCAAGCTGATTTTTAATTGAATTAAGCAAATGAAGTTATTATAATTATTACAATCGGGAATTAATATATTTTTCTTCCTGTATTTTTAGTGCAAATTACAATAATTATATAATAAACGCTGTCTTTAAAGTGGGTGTGATAGTATTATAAAATATGCTTCCTAATCTGCACAAACTTTAATGAAACTTTTGCTGCAAAAATATAGATGTTGCTAGTGCTTTAATCTATTATTACTCAAAAGATACATTAATATAATATTAACTTTGTAGGTAACGCTACTTGTTGATGGTTTTTATTGGTATTCTGTATTATTAAAACAAACAAAATTCAATTAGAATTGATACATAAAAAAATAGTTATTTTTTGCTGTTTTTTAATAATGTAATGGCTGAAAGACTACAATCAATAGCCGTTTGTACAAAACACATTTTTTTAAATACTTTATGTATTATACTTGTTTAATAGTTTGTAATTTTCCTGTGCAATCAAAATGTTATTATAATTAATTATTAAATTGAAATAATTTGTTTAATTTCAGCAAATATTATTGCTATAACATTTTATATTTTTCCATAGTTAATTTAAAATTGATTTTATCTGTCAAGTGCACGTAATTAAATATAACAATTATAGCTTTAATTTATAGAAAATTCAGTACATGTTAAGGATTGGAAAAACATTTTAGTCAAACAAATAAATAATTGAAAAATAATTTAATTCTATTAAAACCTGCCTGTTTTAAATATTAATTTTACAATAAAACATTCGGTATTTATAAGTGGATTTGTGTGGTTTTGGAAAATTAAATTGTAAATATAATTATTGTGTAATGAAATCGAAGCTGATAAAAATATCCAGTGTAATGATTTTTTCTGTGTATTTGAAATTAATTAAACCTTTCAAGCTTGCATGAAAGAATTAATTAATTAAAAAAACAACAAGAAAATAGGGGAATATTTAAATATATTTTAACAAACTCTTCAATAAAGTTCGATATGAATAAAAATAATTGGCAGCAGCATCAAAGTGCATCAATTTGTACAAAGAATAAAGTTAAAATTCCTAGCAATAAACAACGGATTGTTATACATGAAAGAGGATCTAATTTACCCTAGAATGACAATCAATTAGCCATTTAACTGGTAAAACGAGCGTGAAACTCGGCGACTGATTGAAAAATATAAATCATGATTCCGTCCGTAATTCAAATAATTTATCGCCCTTTTTTGGTAAAAAAAAAACACATTTCCTCTTTTAACAACCGCTACTTAATTAGCCGCTTTAAATGTCGCGCGATGTACTTGCAGAATAAGCAAACGATTAATGATTCAGCTAAATATATGAGTAATGATAATAATTATTTAAATTAACAACTTTCAATTCAGATTAAATTAGCCATGAGGATTTTATGAAATAAAAATAAAATATGCTTTTATATTCAATATTGATTTAACGATGTTAATTAATCACAGCACACTATTATATATTAGATTTATGCAATTTTAATAGCGTTATTTAGAGGGGCAAGTGAAACTCACATTTAACACCATTTAATAATTCACATGATACACCACGCGCTATTTTATACATATACTCGTTTTGTGGCATTTGAAAAATTTCATTTATTACAAGTAATTGATTTACATTTATTAACAATTTACCAACAAATGTATAAAATGTACAAAATGCTAACAAATCTTTAATAAAGTTTTCTAAAAAATGCACTTTGAAGAAAATTGAACATACTACCTAAAGCAGTCTTCTGTACATAATCTTATTTTAATAAAACTTTTCTAGATCATTTTTGACTTATATATTAAACATTTTGTAACATTGTTGCCAATTTTCTGAAAGTCGAATAAGTATTTCCTCTAGTGGATCTGTGTCACTAAGCAGTGCTTCTTGCTCTTCATCTCAATCGATATTTTGTTTGATTGTTGAGTCAGCTCGGGAGTAACTATGGTGTGTTTTCAAATTACTTTTGCTGGGTTTGTTAATGTTATTGTTAGCGGAGTAGCTTTTGACTTCCAGCTTTAAAATTTCTCTAGCTTGAGAAGCTGTAATTGTTTAGTCAAAGCCGTCAAAGTATGCAGTCCTGTTTTTTGACTGTAAAAAAGTAGCATAATGCTTGTAGTTAAATTTTATGCAAATTGTTTGGGGAAACAAAGATATATATGAGAGAGTATGTTTTCTATTTCTAGCACAAGCATACAAGGAATCTTTCCTACTTAGGTCGGTTTTTGCTTCTGCTATACTATTGTGGTGTGAGGAGTTTAAACAACTTAAGGCAGATGCTGCTTACTGCTTTGTAGAAGAGGTGCGTATAATCTGGGCAACTAAAAACACAATCCATACAAAGTGGTAAACAGAACTCAAGCCAAAAACATCTGCAAACCAAATGAATCAGATAAAACTACTGGCATGCCTAAGTACAAACTGCAACTGCAACCATAAAAACAATAAATGCTGTTTCTGTCACGTTTTGACATCTTTGTTGAGAAGGTAGCAAAATTAACTTTGGTATGGCTTACACACACTATTTTCTCTTCTGCTAAAAAATACTTCTGTTAAAATCAGTTTTGGGGTGATGAAAATAGTGACACAAAAATACGTGGTAAAAAGGTGCAAATTTTAACACAAATTAGCAATTTTTTTTGCCAATGTTGCTCCGCAAAGTAGAGAAGACGGCATTGTCATGCGTCAGTAGGGATTGATAAATTCTGCTGACAAGAGTGGAGTGAAACTCCAGTCTATTTTTATTTTGTGTGAGGCTCGATGGAAGAAATCTACTGGTGTGCGTCAATCTTACCCACGGCTGAGGTGCAACGCCGTAGACATGACAACAACCCTAAGTGTCTATGTGTGTAGGCCACCGCGGGTGCAGTGTCTGGCAGCAAAAAAAGTGGTGTGGTCTTCTCTCAACAACAAAGATGGCGTTTTGTTAACTTTGTAGAACAGGTTTTTCTTAGTAACTCTGCGATGATGGCAGATCAATGAGTTAATTTGGGGTTGATTGTTTTTCTTTCTCCGTTGCTTTATGTTTTTCTATATTTTTCTGCCGTAAGTCTGCTGACTATAAAGTTAAAGCTTCTACTGATTTTTAATTGAAAATTGTTGCTTTTTATAATTGCGCGGTTAGAGTGATGAACTGCAATTTGTTTGGGTTTCGTTTGTTGGCTGTTTCGGATAATATTAACAATTAGTTTACGGCATCAGTTTAATTATACAGTTGTTTAAAAATTATGAGAATAATAATTTGTAATCAGGAATAGATTTTGTACAAAGTCTTTATAAATGTCTGGGATTATGTAATAAATATATTGTTTGTATCCTAGTTTCTTGAGAGTAAAACTACTCAAGCTATTACCTATCTACGTTTTTTTAAAAAAAAATTTCACGTCTTTGTTGTTTTTAAATATTTTTTTTATAGGGTATATTAAGACTGATGTATGTTCAGCTCTAAAAGCTAAAAAGCCTCTTAAAAAAACAAAATAAAAAAATCAACAAATTTGAAAAACTGATGGTCCGCACTTATAGACATTAGACTGGTTCTTAATTTTTTTTTTTGTGGAATTTTTTTGGGTGCACCCTCAGAAAGTGACCTTTGTGTAAAAAAAGTAACCCTTGCCAAATTTAATCAAAAAACACGTGTCTGACTGTCTTTGATGTTTTAAAGTAAACCCATTACCTTACTTAATAAATATATTAATATAAAAAAAATAATTGAAGTATATTGAAGTAAAGTTTTATGAGAAACCTAATTAGCAAGTACTCAATTGCTTTTTTGAGGACCCAAAGTATGCATCTGACTCAAATCTGGAAGCTATGATACTTATTAACTATATCAATTTTAAAAATTCAAAGGTAATGTGTCGCATTACCTTTGAAATCTACCACAAAAATCCGCTTCTTGACAAAAAGTTTACCCTGGTGAGCAACAAAAAAATTAAAGAAGTAATTGGGTGAATTTTTTTTAGTTATTTTTCCTAATAGGTTATCAGACGGCCCATCACGTTAGATAATTTTAGCGTCACCAAGGCCATCAGCACCAACGCCAAAAGGCATTTGACCAACTCTGGTTTAAAAACTAGCATTTTAAGTCTTCGTCAGAAAACACAAACACAAACCGCCCGCCGCTTATTGAAATTTGGAATAAAACCGTCTTTCAAGATCTGTTAGCAACGCCTAAGTCCATAAGCGTTACTATCAACAGGGCAGTAAATATGGGAAATAGAATGCAAATGCTTTCTTTTATGTACTCTGACTCTTGTGCAGTAATTGCACATTGCAAAACCAACAATGTGCATCACTACATAAATCAAGTAAAAACTAAAACCTTAAAGTACCGTATTTGGTATATACCCGACTTCATCAAAGCTGATGTGATGCAGAGGGTTTTAATAACGCTGCTGCCAAATTCACCACAAACCAAAAAAATGCATCAACAAAGTCTAGAGTAATGTACCCGCTTCTCAAAAACAGACTTCCGCTCTACTTAGAAGCTTTCCCAATGCTCGCAAAGAGCAATTCTATGCTAAAGTTGCAAGAAAAGTTTAAAAGCATAAACCTGGTAGAAGTTTGCTACAAAATTGGTAGGTAAGCGTTTTTAAGAGTGAATCCGATACAATTCCAGTTTTTAAGAAGATTCTTACCTTAAAAATAGGGTATATTAAAACTAAAAAAATATTTAAAAAATTATTTACTAACATTATTGTGTCAAAATTGGTTAAAAATACGTTTTTAGAAAAACCTTTTCTTGAAAAAACTGCACAAATTATATTTTTAGAGAAAACTTCAAAAAAACTTATTCAAACATTTAAAAAGAGGGGAAATTAGAAATAAAATTAATAATCAAAAAAGCCTACTTCTAGACACAAAATTTACTTTGGGGAGCAAACACCAACGCCAAAGGATTTTTAACTTGGCCAGCCCCTAAAGTCAGTTAACCAACTCCTGTCCAACAACTAGCTTCTTAGATCCTTCAAATTTGTCAGCAACCACAGAAAGTGCCGGGAAATTTGGAATATAATTAATAATTAAAAACTTAGTAACGCCGTAAGAATTTTTGAAATTTTAGTAAGAAAAAATTGTTTCTACGGCAATGTACGCTTTGTAAATAAAAATTACTTCAAGGAGAGATTTTGAAACTTTAAAATGTTGTACGTCCTTACAAATTTGTCTTGAATTGATGATTTTAAAAACAAAAAAGCAATCATTGAAAATTTTTAAAAAATCACTTGAGATTAAATGATGAAAAACTTTTTGATCTAATTTTGACTACCAAAATGGTCTAGAGTCCAAAACCCAAAAAAACTTAAAAATTTTAGTCAAACTTAAATTTTGGTCTATTTGGTTATGGTCTTGCTAATATAAACTAATCTACGGTTTGTAAAAAAACCAACAATCAGATTTTTGTGAAAAATTTTAAAAACCTACGGCGCATATTTGAGTCGTTTTTGAAATTAGTTTCTTTAATATTTTTTTAAAATCAAATATCAATGTGAAAAAGCTTTAAGAACGTAGGTCATTTCAAAGTTACAGATTTTTTGCTCAAAAATAATTTTTATTAAGGTTCCTAAAATGTTTTTGCTTACAATTCCAAAATTGTGTGTTTTTAAAATTACAATTTTACAAACAACAAATGGACTTCTAAACTGCACCTAATACATAAACTTGATTAATTAAAAAAAAAAAACTGTAATGTGTTTTGGGCAAATTTAGTTTTTTTGGTAATTTTGTTTTCTTGCATTGGCATTTCAAATATTGCAATTAAAAGCACCTTTTAAAAGTCCGCCATTGGTTAATCCAAACACGTGCTTAATCTTAAATGAAAATTTATTTTTTGCAAATTTTTTTTATCTTATTTAGTAAACTGGTTTGTGGTCAAGAAAATTGCAACTTTGGGCTAAAAGTTGTTATACGACAAAGTATAGAAATGTCAAAGAGTTTAATGTAGAAGGTTGCGCATAGTCTTCTTTGAAAAAAAGAGACTACAATTTGCTATTTTAAATTTTTGAATTTTTGCCTACTTTTTTTTTATAAATTTTCAGTTAACCAATTTTATGAAAAAAAATATTTTTTTTTGGTACTAAAATTAGAAATGTTATTTTTATCAAAATTGGTAAGTTCAAAAAAATGTTGATAAAAGTCTAACTTTTTGCACCAAAACATAAGTCGCAAACCGACCAACTTTTGGATTAATTTTATTACTTTTAAAATAAGCAATATAGTTTTAAAATTTTTTTTTATTTTTAGAGTATATACTAAAATAAACATTTCTAAACCTATAATCAATTTTTATTTTTGACTTTTTTGTTTGTCTACTTAGAGCTTAGAGTATTGAATTATTGATTACTGCTTACAATTCTCTAAAAAAAAAAACAATGCAAAATGCAGTAAAAATTTGTTGAAATGCATAGAGCAACTAAAGTAATCTAATAATTTATTAATCTTATCAATCATTTCTATAGATTTCCGGACAGTAATAGCAAAGCTAATAACATTAAAGCAATGATGAGAACGGTTTGACTCTAAACGTTGAGAAAGCCAATACTCCTAAATTATATAAATCAAATGTTTTTGTTTATCACTTGGTTATTTAACGTTGCACGGTATAGGTTGTTTACTGTTTTTACTATAACTATATGCATAAATGACAATGTCAAAAAAATGCTCTACAATATATTAATTAAAATTAAATTAATTTTACTGTTTAATATTTAAAAAAAATATTTCAAAAACGATTAAATAAATATGTTTATAATTATTATTAATACTTGTGTATAGCCGCAAAAAAACGCAATACAAATAAAATTTAATTGAATTCGTTTGTTGGGATGTATGGTAATTAAATTAAAATTTTTCTTTCTGAAGTAACAAATGCTTAATTAATTTAATTAAATATTTGTTTTACGATAAACAAAAAAACAACTATTACCATCGGCGGTGGAAATTACTAATTTAATCTGTATTTTAAAACAATAGATTTATTCAAGTATTCAATTTAATTACAAACATTGTTATGTTTTGTTCAGTACACATTTTCAAATAAGATTCAAATGAAATGAATTCAAAATGCCTCTTGAAGTACAGTTTTAATAGATTACAACCTGGAAAAAAACCGCAACTAATTTCAGAGTGCTTACCCTTAATAGCTTGTTCCTTATTCGCTGGATTTACTAATATTTATAGCCTTTCCATCGTTAAGGCTAAGCCCTTTTGTTGCAACTATTGCAGGTCACAATTAATTACAATTTTATCTTGCGATTTATCACCCTTGCTCGCTTTCTTGTTTATTTTTTTATATTTATACCTTTCAATTAATCACTTAATTATATCCGAATAATTTATTACAAATTAGTTCCATATATTTTTTATTTCCAGGCCTATAATGGCAGTAAAGTTCCAAGGCCAAGTAAGAGAACACTTTGATATCTATACGTATTAAAAATTTACATAAAAAATGAGAAAGCTTACAGAATCGATTTATAAACGTCTCATGGTCCTGGTTGCCTGCCACGAACTGTCTATCTTGCAGATGTTTATTACTCTACTCTACAGGTCTTGCAATTTACAATTTTATCGCTTCCTTTTAAAATAAAAATTTAAATCATCCTCATTTTGTTTTTAATAAAAATAAATTACTCCACTTTATTATTCATTACAAATTTAATCCGGAACTTAAACAAGACATATATATTCATAATAAAGTAAAAACATATCAATAAAATCGAACATTAAATAATCAAATTGATATAATTCAATGAGTATATTGTGATTTGTAAATAATCTTCCCTAAATCATAAATAATATCAACCACTTCCTAAATAATAGAACCCTTCAATTTCTACGTTCTATATACAAAGTAGTATAGAGCGTTTGTTAAAGTATTGGAGGGAAAGTGAAGAGAGAATAGTTAAAGAAGCAATAGAAAATGAAGCGAATGTATCACGTTGAGTGGCAGGCTTTAGAAAATGTGGTTGTATCATAAAGAGTGTATTATAATAGGATGGTGTAATAGTGAACAAAAATGTAAAATCAACAGAATTTACTATAACACTGAAGGTATAGTAAATATATTATGACAATGCATTAAATTCTGTTTTTTTTTTTATAAATTATATAAATATTTAAATTGCCAAAACCGGTTGTAGAATTAAAAATAAGGATATTTATGATATTACATTTATAAAGCTATGATTAACCAATAAAAATAAAATGTTAATTACACAAGCCATTTAAAGTCTAAATCCCCCCTTTTTCCAAATTGTTTATTTTAATCCTCTTTATATCCACAACAATTTAATTGATAAGTAAATGCAAAATGGGAATTTAGGATAAAAATATATTTTAAAACCAGAACTGAAAATATGCATCAAATTTTGGTTTTTGTAAAACGCTGCTTTGCTAACTAATTATTCTATTACTCTAGTAAATATAAAGCAGGTTTTAGCTGTTTATGAGTTTGTTAGTATTTTCAATTTAGTGATCAAAAATTAAGTTTAACTCCACCTGCATGGTCATTGGGTGGATTGAGTAGCTCAATGACTATGCTGTTGTCCTAAGCCCGAATAAAGATGGGAGGTTCTAGGGTCAGGCTAGCACCTTACCCTGGGTAAAAATAAATCACACGCTCACAGAAACGGACACTTGCCTTGGAATAGGACTGATGTAACCACGACAACCCACGCGAAAAAACGGACAACGAATTGGAGAAAGCAGAATCTGCTGCGTGTTGCCACTTGGAATGTGAGATCATACAAAAACAAAGATCAAAAAATTTTAAAAGAACTAACAGATAACAAAATTAATATATGCGCCCTACAAAAAACAAAGATAAAGGGAAAAGGCCAAAAGAAATACTAGGAATATATTGTAGTCTTGTTATGGCAATCAGCACTAAATACCAAAATTGTATAAAGGAATGCAACTACACCAGTTTACGTATTATAGTTGTCACACTAAAGCCGGATGACCAAATAATATATGTACTATCAACATATGCACCAGAAGATAACAGACCGCAGCTTCCAAGAGACTCGTTTTTTGATCAAGTCTAAACCACAATAGACTCGCTACCAAGTGACTAAACCATGATTGTACTGGGGGACTTTAATGCACAAGTTGGCAACGGAACAGTCCTAGGAATTAAACAAAGGTTCAACAAGAATGTGCTGAATGATAACGGGGAACTAATAATAAACCTATGTGCTTACAATGAGCTGCGTATCAATAATACTTTTTTCGACATAAAACCGCCGTATAAATTTGCATTTGCAAACACCAGAGGCCACACATCGATCGTCGACTACATTGTGACTAATAGACAATTTCACCCAACTCAAATAGTAGAAATCGGCAAAAATAGAAAGCAACCATAACCATTTACTCGGAAGAATTAGAATAAACAACAGAATATCAAAACAATTAAAACCGGAAAACAATAAACTACAACAAAAAATTGAAGAAAACCCGATTTCAAATATTAATGACCTCAATCTAGCTTAGGAAACAATTAAAAACAATATCAAGATTTTTGCAAAGAAAGCACTTGGCAAACAAACTGTGAAAGTAAACCAAGTAAAAAAACAGAAAACACTATGGTTTTGCCTAGAACTCAAGGAACAGTGCAAAGAAATAAGAAGGCCTACCTACAATACCGCACTCTGCATACGCCAGAATCATATAACGAGTATAAACAAGTTAGGAACAAAACAAACAAATTAGTGAGAAAGATCAAAAGTGAACACTGGAAAATGTTCTCTAAACGTCTGGAAGATGATTTTTACAGGCTTTAGAAGCAGATATGGCAATTCATAATATCGCAGAGAAAGAAAGTTAATGAGCTGGTAGAACCATCCTTCATAAAAAAAGAAGAGTGGATCAGATATCTAACCGATCTGTATAAAATGGCCATTAACACTACAGAAACTAAGAAATAGGAAAAACGTTGGACAAGACGGTATACAAAACAATTTACTCAAGTACGGTCGACAAAGACTAATAGAAGAATTAACAACTTAAACTAAAACTTAACTAGAACTACTATCCTAATTTTCAAAAAAGAGGACAAAAAAATACCAACAAATTATAAAGAAATAAACTTTTTAAGCACTGCCCTAAAACTAACCACCAAGTTAATTACCAACAAAATCAACAGTCTTACATTGTTGGCGGATAAACAACATAAATTTAGATCGGAAAAATCTTTAAGACAAATAACAGAGAAATCGATTAAGTACAACAGCCCAGAACAGAACATTTGACCGTCTTTAGCTAAAAGACGTTATGCATCTCCTCTACAACAGGCAAATTCCTTACAATCTTATCAAAACTATAGAGAACATATTTACAAACAATAAAATACGAACAAAAATAGAAGGTGACCTTACCGAACCAGCGGGCAGCGGTATTTGTCAGGGGGGCTCCCTGAGCCCTACCCTCTTCAATTTAATAATGGAAGAAACTATTTGAAATGTCTGAGGACAAAAGAGATATACAAAGAAAATGCAGAATTCAAAATATTGTGCTATGCTGACTATGCCGCTCTTACGACTTACAAAGGTTATTACACTCATTGAAGCTAACAGCCAAGTCTCTAAATATGGAAATATCATCGACAAAAACAAAGTGCTTAACAACATCAAAAACCCCACTAAGATGCAAAATTGAACTTGACGGTAAAATGAAATTTAAGTACCTGGGTATAGAACTTTCCAATATCGGTGATATTGAAGCAGAGGTGAGAGACCAAACAACTATAGCAATTAGAATAGCCGGCTGAATACAATACGGTGCAATAAAAGTATGGGAACGGACACTAAATCTAGGATCTATAAAACCGTGGTGAGGCCGGTAACGACATATACCGCAGAATCCAGGCCAGGAAACAGCAAAAATCAAAAAATTCTTAGAAACACTTGTGATGAAGATACTCCGCAGAATGACTAAAAAGGCACTGTTGGATAGAGAAAATAGCGAGTCTATCAGAACAACATGTAAAGTCAAGAACATCAACGACTGGGTAACAGACAGGAAGAAGGAATGAAACAAACACATAATCAGGATGGATGACCGCAGACTCGTGAAAATTGCTTGCAACAAGTCTCCACTAGAACAAAGAGACGTTTGGCGCCCTAGAAAACGATGGAGCGACAGCCTCATGCAAGTGGACTATTATTAAACAGGCGATTTGCCTAAAATGAAGAAAAAAGAAGAAGAAGAAAATTGAATTTGAAAATTGTTTTCATTTTATAAAAGAGAACCAAATTAAACCAAGTATTTTATAATAGAGAGTGTTTCTAAGTGGCAAAAAGCTACTCATATAACTGTAACAAAAAAAAAATGGATACTGGTACAGACAAACTTATAGATTTGAGTTTGGTGGCTATCTATTACACAGCACAGCTTTTAAATCAGAGAAATTATTTCTGCAACGTTCATTATTCTAACTTTAACAACAACTACTTGTTGCTAAAAAATAAAAAATAAATCTAATCTGTCAAATGTATCTAAATAAGTAAAAAAACAACTGATTAATTCCAATAAAAATGTCAGACAAAAAAAAACTAATAAAATAACTCTTTTTTTTTTCTTCTTCGCGAACTAAGATTTTTTCTATTTTTTTTTCTTATCCAGATTTTGTCGTTGTTGACTGTAAGTTGTCTTTCCACCTTTTTGGCGGTCTTCCAACTGGATTCCTGATATACGGCTTGTTATTTTTGCATATGTTTGCTATGTGATCTGGACTCATTCTTAATACGTGTTCATTTCATTTCCTCTTCTTCACCTTTATCCATTTGTTGCCGTCTTGTATGTTGCATTACTCTCGCATTTGTTTGTTTGTTTGTCTGTCTCTTAGTTGTCAGCTTTATGATCGGTCTTAGGGTTTTTATCTCCAGATTATTGATTGTCTGTTTTATTGTTTTTGTGTCTGCTCTCGTTTCTGCTTCGTATGCTAGGTTTGGCCTTACCGTTATCTTATATAATCTCAGCTTGCTCTCTGTGGACATATATTTGTTTCTCCATATGGATTTTCTTAGACATCCGATTACTCGCATCGCTTTTGTAGTTTGCTTCTTTGAAAGTCATCACCTGCTTTATAATTTTGCTCTCTATTTCTAATTTGCATTTCTGTTGTTCTTTACTGATCACCCTGCATTTTGTTTTTTTTTTGCCAATACCTGCATATTGTATTTCTTTGCTGCAATGTTAAAAGCGTGCAGTTGTTTTTGCAGGTCATCTTCTTTGTCCGCAATCAGTACAGCGTCGTCTGCAAAGCATATTATGGTGATTTTGAAAGGATCCATTCTATAGCCTTTTCTTTCCTTGACCTCTGTTATTATTTGGTCTATGATCATATTGAACAGCCGTGGGCTGAGCGAGTTGCCTTGTCGTATTCCTCCCTTTAGAGCTATGTGTTCTGTTTCTCCATTTGGTGTTATTATTTTAGTTTTGTTATTGTTATTTAATTCTTCAATTAGATCTAATAAGCAGCTTTTTATTTTTTGTGTTTTTATAAGTTTCAGAATGTCTTTTAGTTTTACCTTGTCGAATGCGTTCTTTATGTCCACGAAGCACATGTATGCGGGCTTGTTGTATTCGATAAATTTTTCTACTATCTGCCTGACTATGAATGTTGCGTCTGTTGTTTTGAGTATTGGATGATACAAAGACCGGAAATAAGCGATATTTCTTCATATACCACTTCCCAAGGAAAACCAAACAAGTTATACCGGATCGACCTATAGTTGAACTCGCCAAAGTTCTCAACGGATGCATAGCTTATATGCATATCACCGACACCGTCTACTATAACAAAAAAGACACATTTGGCACAGAAATCATTTTGTAACCGACGTGCGTAAAATATTAAACTGGCTCTATTTGTACTTCCACAGTTCAGGACACCACAGAAACCACTTTCAAAGCCTAGCTATAAATATAGACTGGGAAATGTTGTCTAGTGCCACCAAGTCACACCAAACTGCAGTTTTCGCACAACTACCACGTAGTCGATATTTTCTGAGCACACCCAGGCTACTACAATCCCATACTCTGCGTTTACACCTCCTACCAGAGTACAACCAAAACATTCAAAAACAGATATAGGAAAACGACATTATACTAAATCGCAAAGCCTCCTCTACCAGAAAACTTTGTTTTGTAGAGATACCAACTTTCTTTCAAGGGTAAACACAAAACTCTACAGCCCGTTTTAAAGCTACAACATTCAACTTTGCGTCACTAGTTAATTAAATCTATTTGCTGCAATAGGCTAAGACCACCCATTCCAAGACGCTTAGTCTTGAAGAATAGCTACGACAATCTTTGCCAAAACCTATTGGTACCCTAAAAAGTAACCGCTGGACCAATCTGCATTCTCATAACAGTCACTACTTCCTGTAGCTATTTTCAAGGAAAATAGGCTAAAACACCACATTAATTCCTATCTTTTTGGGCATTAACACTAATCAAAAACGACACGATTGCATAGAATAACCTAACTTAACTTAACCTAACTTAACCTAACCTAACTTAACCAAAAACGACACGATTGCATAAAATAAAATTGGCTATTTTCTTTTTTCTTTGAGCAGTATATGTAACCTCGACTCATTTTTTGTTTTCTTTGTTGAAGCAAATGCGCACAAACTGATTGCATACAGTTTTTAGTAATACTTATGTATATTAACATCTAAAAAGACGTGGGCGGTTTATTTAAAATTTGCAGGGGGGGGGGGGGCATAGTTAGTAGCGCCGCTCCTGAGTATGAGTACGGTAGAGAAAATTAAAATAGATGAAAAGGTATATAATTGGAGTGATCAAGATCAGGAAGTTTAAAAAAAAAGTAAAAAAAAAAACCAAGGACATAGCTTAGATACACAACATAAAAACAAAAAATAACAAAAAATAAAAACAGTAAAAAAAACAGATAAGCAGAATTTTGTTTTGAAACGTGGCTAGAACTGACAATAAGAATCATGAGTTCTGGAAATATGTAAATTTTTTTAATATAATTGGAATGGTAGAGACGTGAATAGATAAAAAAATGGTAAAAGTTAAAGCCCCACATGTCAGTCAAATACATCTTGAAATGCCAACCGGCTATAATAGAAAAAAAAGAGAAAAAGCTAAAAGAGGGATAATTACTAATATACAAAAAAAAATAAGTCAAAAAGAAGATAGTGTTAAGAAAAATAAAGGAATGCAAAACAGATTTTTTTTGTGAGAAAGGAAAAAATATAAAGTAATAAGAATATACAACAATAGTATGAAAAAAACAAAGCAAAAGTTGTGAACTCAAATAAAAAAAAAACTGATTATAGCGGGAGACTTTCATGCAAAAATTGGAATGAGGGGAGATAGAATCAAACAAGATGACAATAGAAAAAACAAAAAATCAAAAGACACTACAGAAAATAACAAGAAAAGGAGCTGATCGAAATGATAGATGAAAAAGAGAAAAACTTATATAGAGACAAATGAGCAATCAGTAACAGACTATGTAGTTGTGACTAAGAAAACGTGGGAAGAAGGAGACACATTTAAAATAGTAGCCATTAGAACTGAGCTACTGTAAGATGACAGGAAAATTTAAAAAAAGTGAAGAAAAGGTAGTTTGGACAAAAAAAATCGTAACGTATAAAAAATATCTAAAAAGAATTAGAGATAAAGGAAACATGTAAAAGAGATAATAAAGGAATTTTATTAGAAGCTAGAAGGGTAGTGGTGGTAAAAAAGACATATAAAAGCAAAAAAAAAAGAAAAAAAAAGCAATTGGTGAAACAGCGAATGTACTTAGAAAAACCTAGAAACCTGAAAGGTGCTAAGACACAACTAATGACAAAAACACAAAAGAAAAATATCAAAATATCAAAATATCTAAAAAAATAGAAAGTATACAAAAATCAATGTAAAAAAGCTAAAAGTGAATTTATAAAAAATAAAGACAGAAGCAGAAGCATAGAATTACATACACAAAGAACTAAGAAGAAACCGGGTATATTAAGGCAATACCAATAGAAGTATGAAAGAAACACCTTTTGAGTTTGTTTGGAAGAAAAAAAAAACTTTTCAGACAAAAGCCAATCCAGCAAGCAAAAGAAACTTCAAAGAAAACAATATAAAAAAAATAAACAAATTACAAAAAAGAAAAGCCCAGGTATGGATAAGATACAAAATAAAGTGTGGTTGTGTGATACGAAAAAGTTGATTGAGAGATTGGGTAAGTTAATAAATAAAGTATGAAAAGAAGAAAGGTTTTCAAGTCAATAGAGAGAAAGTCTTGTATGCTTGATACACAAGAGTATAACCAAAAATCTAGTAAATAACTTCAAAGGAACAACACTATTAGGAACGGCATACAAGAATTACGCCATAACATTAGAGAAAAATTGAATGAGGAACTGGGTATAATTGAGTTAATGTCAGACGGGGGCAAGCTGGTTTCAGGAAAAGTAAAGGTACTATGGATAACAATATTGTTGAAAAAAGCATAGAAAAGTATATGCGTTATTTTTGGGCTTAAAAACGGAATTTGATAGTGAGAAACTGTAAAAGTGTATAGGAAAAAAAGAAATAAGAAAGCACCTGATAAGAAAAATGGAAAAAGTGTATGAGAAGGAAGCAAGCAAGGTGTGGGTTAACAGAAAAATAAGTGAAAAGTAAGACAAGGCTGTCCATTGAGTCCCACTTTGTTTACAACCTACAAAAAAAAACTAAGGTTGGCTTAAGCAGGGGGTAGAACTTAATAGAGAAAAAGTGTGGTTGCTAGCATATGCCAACGATATAGTAATACTAGCAAAAAAAGCAAAAGAAATAAAAAAAATAAAAAAAGTTTTGAAAAATATTTTGGAAAAAAGTTAATGTAACTGAACAAAAATTATGGTTTAACAAAACATTGCACAAGTACACACCAAGTTTTTAAAAATCAATCAATAGACCAAAAATTAAACTATTTAATTATCAAAAAAATTATCTTCTCAATATTACATTATTAAAGAACTAGAATTAAAAGTTAATTATTCCATATTAAAATTTTTGTTTGGGTAAAGTCATGTGATACCAACAGAATATTTGTGTTTCAAAAAAGAGCAGTTTGTGCAGTGTAGCAGATATAAATTCTGCAAAAACATTTTAATCATATTAAAATTTAAATGTCTATTCATTTTTGAATTTTTAAAATATGTAAAGAAATATATGTTTTTTCTAATATTTAAGTTATTTTCATAACTATATAGTTCTAATTTACTAGAAATACTACTTGCATAAACTCACAATTTATCTTGGTATAAACGGATACAAAAAATTCGTAATATAATAAAAAATTTACCTATCAAACAATAATGATATTATTTATTTGCTAAGTTTATAGTGTATAGTAAAGTAACATTTAATATTGTATGTTGTGCAAAATCTCCTGAAATAAATATTCCATCATTATTTATGTTGGAATTTCAAGCATATTGATTCTAGTTAATCAATATTGAGATATTATTACTAGAACATAAAAAAAAACTGTTTTAACGGCAGAAAATTTTAAAAATTTAACATTTCATGAATTTTTATTTGAGCATCATTGCCTCAGTTCAATTTTATAGGTATAAAAAAAACGCATGCGCAACCTTAGTTAATTTAATAATGCATCAGAAAAAACATCTAATTTTGTCCTTTATGAGTTATTAAATTTTTAACTTTAATTTAATATTAATATTTAAACTGATACAATACGGAAGTATTTTTTAGATTAATATTTATAATAAATATAAACGAGTTCAATTACTTACAAAATAATGTGTTTTATTAACTATTTTATTTATACAGCCAGCAGGTATTCCATGTTCAATATACCGTGTATATGTGTAAAAAGTCAGCTATTAATAAAAGCTGTAAATATATCAATTATTGGTGTTTACGTATCAATACTTTTACAAGATTAACGCAATATAAACGAATCGACCTTTTCCAGCACATTACGTATAAATATTTTACATTGAAACATTTTTACTGTATAAATATGAAATAGGGAGTTTATACATTATTGCCCTTATACAACTTGATCTTAAAAGCAAAATTGTGTATTATTTATATTATTATAACTTTATGCATCTTATATATTTAATTTTGAAAAATATTTGAATGTCTACATTTATTATTGAGAATATAATAAAGCCCAAGACGTACAGAAATATTTCACAATTAACTCCGCTGCAAATTTATATCCATTATTGTACAGCAAGGTATGTAGTTCGTTTAGTTTCTTAATTTTCAGGTTGCAATATAAAATAGCAACACGATATTAAAACTTAATACCTTGCAATTAAGGTTAATTAGTGTAGATATGAACCGCTTTTTACAATCAGAGTTTGCAATATTAAAGTTTCCTCTTAATAATAAAATTTATATTGCTTCAGATCTGCCGTGGTATTATATATAAAAAATGTATAGTGCCGTGCAACAGTATTTGAAATGCAATTAAAATCTAAAAGAACGAACGATGCATTTATTTATTACAATAAAATGGAGGCAGATAAAATTATGCACAGTACTGGTTTTTTTATTGCAAAACTAATTATAAAGCAAGCGAATGAATCTTTTTTATATATGAATTAAAAGATGGTTATAATTAAGTGAACATGTAGTTCTTTTTATCATATATTTGTAATTTAACTTATAATCAATATGTTAATTACATTTAAAAACAATTACTTTATGTATAGAGTTTTGTAAATGCACTTCTATTGATATTTCTAAGTGTCAATTTAAAGTTTATTAAAAATATGTAACTTTAGCAAGTGTAACTAGTTGGCAGCCGTTTGCTCAATTTAAGTTTATAACAGGTGAATTTAATTGGTGGAAGCGCCGGGTATATACTGTTAATGCATAATTCAAAGCTGTGAAATATTTCCATGTATGCAAAATCTTGTATGATTTTTCCCCGGTTGAAAATATATATGAAAAAGCTTTTATGTTTCAACAGAACAAAATTAGTTGCTGCATCTTTCTTACACAAATTGAATTCTTTGTTTATTTTTAATTCTTATTTTCTCTCTATAAAATATACGAATATATACAAGAAATTCCAGTTAAATTACAACCAACTTCAAGAAGTTAAAGCAATTTTGTTTAATGTAATTTTGCGCTACCACTACTAACTTAAAAATCATGACTAAGAATCAGGTGATAAGTTTATAAATCGCTTATCAAAATCAAATTTAGTACACAAACAAACAAAATGCTACACAAAAAATATTTAATAATGTATGTTGACTCCACATTAGATTAATAATTAAAATACACATTTGTTTGGGGTGCACAAATTTACTTAATAAACTGTGACATGCTTTACCACACTATAACATTATCAAGCAGATGATTAATGAAAAAAATACAAATGATAAGTTTATATATCATAAATTAAAACAGAAGTAGGTAAATTTATTACACAAAAAAATGATTTTATATAGTTTTATAAAAAAATTTAAAAAAGAAATTGTTTAAATATTGTAGATTTTTAATATAATAGTTTAAATGTTTAGTATATAAACTCATTATTTGTATATTTTATTAATTAATTATTTGTTTAATGATCCCACTGTGTAGTGAAACCCAAACAATGTGTTTTATTATTTTATTTATTAATTTAATAATGTATTTTTAGAAACAAAAATTTTGATACAAAATAGATTATTTTATAATTATGAATTATTACATATAGTAATTACCACTTCTATTAATTATATTAAATATAAATGACCTGTCAATTGAAATTGTTTTCTACTTTCTACGTATTGTATATTATTACCACAAACGTTTGTTAATTACAGCAAAGCAACAACTACCACTACCACTTCAATTAAGAACAAAAGAAATTAATTAAAATAACGGAGCATTTTTTAGTACTGTATGTGCTAATTGTGATTAATACCTAGAAATAAAGTTGTTGATTCTTTTGGCAAATATAATTCCGTGTAATTACCTATACTTTTAAAACGTCCGTATATTTTTTTTAAGATCCAATTAGTCTAATTAAATCTTTGTGTTTTAATTAAACTGTTTAAAATGATTTTAGAGCACAATATGTTTCAAATTATTATTATATAATTATTAAATTGATTGGGCTGTTTATTATTGGAATGTATAAATGAATGGTGAACTAGTTTAGTAATAAGCACATTGCGGCGTCGAAAAACTATTAATCATTTATGCCGTTTATGTGTTATAATTATCAATTAATCATATACATGCGAATCGATAATTGAATTAAAATTAATTATTCAAATGAGCGTTTCGAAAAGAAAACATCTGGTTACAAAATAATTACTAATATTTGCATGTGAGCTATTTATTGTAATAAATTAATTTTCCCACCCTCTTTATTAATAGCAAAATATTATTTTTTTTAAATAATGAGGTGCATATTAATTAAGTGAACTAATATAAATGTTCCATGCAAATATTTAATTAAAGAAAATGAAGTGATAGTTCTAAGTAGTAACCACTTTTCATATGTACAATTAATTAATTAAGTGAATAACAAATGTTTTATTGAAATATGTTTGACTTTCTAAATATTTATTTAATTATACAGAGTGTTATGTGTAAATATGTTGGAATAAAATGGAACGGCATATTCTTTGTTCAAAACTACAACAAAATATAAACATATGTTATATTGGCTTTTGTATCCAACAAACAAGGTCTTTTAAGTTAAAAAAATCTAGGTTTCTTTTAGTATACAAATTTAAACTATTTGTTTGACAAAAAATTATTACTTGCTACATTCTTAGCAAAATACTGAAACAAATAACAAAAACTACCCGCTCGTAATCAAGCTTCTTCTTTTCTGACATAAAAACTTCAAACGCTTGCAAGAGAAATAATTTTCAATCAAAAAATTTAACAGTACAGTTCAGTCAGTAAACCGATTCAATTGCAAGCAGCCGAAGTGACAGCATCAACCAAATTCAAGCCGCCACTCCAGCCAGCAACAACGATTCAAAAATTGCAATTAACATTTCACTTTATAGTGTTAATAGTTTCTGATGCCGTTAGGTGTTAATAATTATCAATATCTATTAATAATAATCTAATTTATATTGTTTTCTAACCGCAACCCAACAATTAAAACTAGATCAGCAGAAGCGGAGCAAGAACCGGTCTAGACTTGTGACCCTGAAAAGCCAGCAATGTCGGAGAGCTTCAAAATGAAGTGTGCGGTGCTACAGAAATCCATTGTTTTGTTAATTGCCATCAACACAGACCAGGCCGCTACCATCACGTTTTTGGTCGCCACCATGTCCAACGCCGCCTCCCTACTAACATCTAAAGACAAAACCCGCCGACGCCCAAAGAAGCAAGGCTGCCGCTCCCCAAAAAATTTAAGAAAAAGTGTAAGAAAAAACTTTTTACTACTTTAACCTTTCTAGCTACAGCAGCAATTGCCACCTCCCTTACCGCCTCTGTCGTATAAGTGAACAATAAAGTAGAGGAGATAAAGAAGGCCGATGACAAAGTAGAAGTTGCCACCTCCAACAACCAGTTCTCTGAGAACATTACATTGCCCGCCGCCATGGACCTCACCGTCCAGACGCAGGCAACAATTACTATTTCAACTTCACCAAGAGACGACGAGGGGTTCCAGCTCAAAAACGGAAAAAAAAAATTGGAGTGAGTATCCACTACAAAAATTACCCAAAGAACCTTTAGCCACCCCCCAGCTACCATTAGCGACTACGAACTAACAGCCGTTAGAGGTCCATTAAGTCAAACGGAGCTTAAACCTTCTGCTTCCAAACGCGCCGCTTTAGCTCAAAAAGAAAATGCCAGAAAAGACCACACCAAAGTGAGCTAAAGCCTGCCGCCTCTATATTAACCACGACGGTGCAGTGAAAACAGATAAAAACTTTTTTCTTTCCAAAGTCACTTTTGCTTTCTTCCGTTTTTTTCTCCAGCGATTGTTTTGAACAACAAACAATTATACCCAAAATTATCCAAAACGTTCAGGGACAAGAACGTCTTCATTTTGTTCGCACGTAACACTCACAAAAACATACGTATGATTCCGGCTACCATTGCCAACCACAAGAAGGCAACCACCATCCTAAAATTTTGCACCAAAGGTTTTCACACGTAGGCGACCGCTAACAAAAAATTCTCAAGATTGTCATTAAACAAGTTCCAGAATTCTTTACAAAGGAAGACGTAAGACGGCCAATGAATTTTTTTAGTTTCTGTTTGTCAAACATCCACCGCATGAGAAACAAGTTCATTTGCTTTCACATGGTATCAGTCCAGCTTAAAAAAAAACAAAAAAAGCAATCTTGGTGTTCTCTGCGGCTTCAAAGTCGACGTTGAGCGCAAAAAGTGTAGTGGCGGCATTTCTTAGTGCCAGAAGAGACATGCCCACACAGCAAACTGCTGTTACAATACAACACTCATCAAAATTGCGCAAGGGTTCACCAGTTGGCGGTTTGCCCCAAAGGCACTCTAGCTAGTGCGCTATATGCAATAGCCCTAATCTTGCTAACGACAGAGGATGCAAGGTATTCACCAAAATATTAGCATCAAATGGCAAAACCCGCGCCAAGCTCGGACAGCCTCTCAAGTTATCGTTCAATCTGCAAGTTTCCGCAAACCTGAAGCACCATCAGCAAATAAATTGTTTGCTAATGCTGTTGGTGTTCTAACACAGCAAGTAGGAATGAATGAGTCTCATTGCAAATATTTTTAATCAACTAAATAATTAAAATAAATAATACACTTATGCCGCGTTTGCTTCTGGAATGCTATTCTTCATCAAACAGAATTTTAACATCATGCTACTGTCCGAGTTGTTTCACAAACCTAATCAAACGCTTAGAATTTCAAATATCTACCTGGAAACGTTGGTGGTACTAGCAAAAGGTAAAACTCAATCACGCTTGAATCAAATGCGGTAGTAAATGTGCCCGGGTTAAGCGCATTTAATTGGCAGACATTAGACCGGTAAATTGCATTAAAACAGCAGATTTTAATGCAGTTTTTAATCATTCCTACCCCACAACAATTAGGAAAAACTTTAAGCACCCAACATGGAACAGTTTGAGAACTAACGTCATAGGTCAAGCGTTGTTGAGCAAATATGTTGAGCAAAAAACATTACAAGTGATGGTCTAAACAAGCCCACCTACTACAGCAACTTGTGTTTGTATATATATATTAATCTAATCTTTGGAAGAAAGCATTAACAGGCTTGCAACAGTAAGAACAGTTCAAGATATTATAAAAACCGTCAAACTTCTCATGCGCCAAATACTACAGAAATGGTCTCTAAAGCCCATCAGGTCTATGCCGATAATTTACTTAGACTAACACGCAAAACAAAGACATTGATCCGTATCAGAAGTACTACATTGCGACACCAGATATCAAGAAATCTTAAACATACTCCACAGCAAAGTAAGGAAAACCATAAGATTGAACAAAAAATTGTGTTAGCAAAATAGTTTAAAATTGATTACAGAAGATGGCAACCTAATATGAAAGATCTTTAAAACCTTATGGAACAAGTGATTTCTTATTCCAGTTATGCATGGATAAAATAGGCTACAATACTCTATCAAGAAAAATTTGCTGAAAACCTCAAACTTCAATGTGGAGCATGTCAAGCACCGAAGATGCGGAGCACGTCGAAACGGTCAAACAAGAAGTTGAAGATTTCTTAGAGACTACAAACGACGACGCGCCGTTAAAAAGCATACGACCTAATTTAAATCACAGAAATTATTAAAAGATTTAAAACTTGCACTGCTCCATGCCTCAATAATATATCAAACAAAGTTTTTTTGTATAAAGCAATAATGATGCTCACTAACATTGCTAATGCGATTTTTTGATCTAGCTACTAAATGGAAGGCTAACTAGTGATAAATATCTTAAAACCAGAGAAAGACCAGAAGTTTTTTCCAAACTACTGGCTTATCAGTCTTCTAAGCATTTTAAATATGGTCATAAAGAAGATAATTTTAGACAAACTTCAGGATCACAAGAAAACAAACAACATTCTCCTCCCTCCCTCCTCTACCAACATGAGTTTAGATAGAGGCATTTATCTGCTCATCAACTAAACCGTGTGACAAACTTTATTGTCAAAAGTTTTAGACAAAAAAATACAGAAATAACTTTCCTCTAGAGCTCCGCAATTTTGGACCAGCCCGGCTCAAAACCCGGCCCGGCCCGGCCCAACCCGTTCGGATTTTGGGCCAGGCCGAGCTTTTGCATTTTGGTCTGGGCCGGGCTTTGGGCCGGGCTTTTGTATTTTGGGCCGGGTCGGGCCGGGCTGGGCCGGAATGAGCTTTTGTATTTTGGGCCGGGCCGGGTTGGACTTTTGCATTTCGGGCCGAGCCAAACCAGCTATTAAACGTATTTTATGTAATTATTTAGTTTATACGTTTTTAATACACAATTTTCACACTATAAATTATTATTTACAAATAAAATAAATTTTAATCTAATTTAATGCTTACAATCCAGCAGCTTTTTAGTATTAAAACGATTACATTCTGTTTATTTATTTAAATCATAAATATGTGAATATATTTTTTTAATAAATAATTGATTTTATCTTTTGTTATTAATAATTGATAATCTATAATTTTTACATTGAAACTTCATATAGTACATAGAAATGTAACTAAAACAACAATTTATTTAAAACCGGGCAAAATAATTGGAGTTTAGACAAATAAAAAATATTATTGTGTATTGAATTGTTGTTCAACAAAATCACGTTTAAAACGGACCGGGTTGGGCTTTGAACCGGGCCAGGTTTGGCTTTGCAACGGGCCGGGCCGGGCCAAATTATTCCGGGCCGGACCTACTTGTACCTAGCTGGGCTTTGGGCTGGGTTGGACCGGGCCGGGTTTTGGGCCGGGTTTTGGGCCGGGCCGGGCAAAATTTAAAACGCCGACCTTTTCTCTGCATCATGTAAGATTGATAGTTTCTTATCTAAGCCGCAAAATTTTGGCAGTAAAATTCAAAAAACACCTAACGGCAGATAGTTTCTTAAAGTTGCATTCTCTCTCCGCTGCTATTTAACTTATACGTCGCTGACATGCCTTTTGGGATTGAAGCACGGGGATAAAATGGTACAATATATTGATGATATAGCACTTTTATATTTTTTAAGGTTGCCTAAGATGGTCATCTTAAGTGGTAAATCAAAATTAATTAAAAAAAAACAAAACTGTTTTCTTCAGATGGCAACAAATTACCCTTAATGCAAATGTTTTTCTTAATGACGTTTCCATACCGTGGTCCAATGCTGCCAAGTATTTAGAAATTACCTACTCACGTACAAATTACACGTGCAGACCAATTTTGATAGTCCCATGGCAAAAAATCTTTTTGTTCCGATTTTGCAACAGTGACATGTCTACCCGGAACAAAACCCGGCTCTACACATTTATTATTAGACCTATGATGCTCCACAGAACTCCATGGTATGTCCAAAACAAAGAAATTTAGGTAGAACTTAGATTACCTAGTCGCGCTACTAATACTAGTAGCGCGATCTACCTAAATCTAAGTTCTACCTAAATTTTTTGTAAATTATCCTAACCTTAATCTTGCTGAACTTGCTAAACCAAAAAACATTTTTTTTACTACACCCCAATTTCCAAACAAAAGGTGGGGGGGGGGAGGTAAATAAAACTTGGATAAGTGAATAGGTATTTCAGTTTAAAATATCATTATCACTTCTTTTGACATAACTTTTAACGCTTGCAGAAAAAAAAAACTTTTAGTTTTTTAATAACTGGTAAGCTGTAACTTTAGTTTAGAGTATCTTACTCACCCGCCTAAGTCAAAAAATTGCAAAGATACTAAGAATTACTGGTTTGCGCAAATTTGGATTTTGCCTATTTTTTCTAGTTTAGACATTGCCGGTCTTGTTTTGATCAATTGGCTGAAACGGCTTGGTTTAAAAAAATTGGTTAATACAACAATCCCGAAAAACAGCAATATCTTGATTGTTGCGTCGCTGAGAAAAGCGGCTTATGCAAAACATGACCTCACAACCCCCAAAGAGTACGTTTTGACAAACATTTGTTGGATCACGAGGAGCTGCAATAATAAATAAATATAAAAAATATTTTTTTTATAAAGAGGCATTCTGTATTATTCTTTAGCGTAGCAGTTGTTTGACCCTAAAGCTTATCTGTTAAACTAAGCGTTTAAACTACCCTTCAAAAACAAATAATGTATATACTGTATACTATATTATTTACGTACAGGTGTGTCTAAGACTGTGTTGAGGTTATTCACACTTCACAACTGTCCAAGGTTATTTACACATGGGTAAAAAAGGGTTTGGAGATGTGTAAAACAAAGTACATTGGCATTGAGGTTATTGAAGAACTTGGCTATTGCATGCCTACTACGCTGCCAAAGTTGGGGTTGTACTAAGCTGGAAAAGATTGTTATTTATACACTGGCATAAGGAGTTGTGTATTAACACCATATTTGGCATTGAAATATTATACGTAACAGCCGTTGAAGGCATGTTTTGTGCACTAGGATTTGATTTTGAGTTTGCACAATTACTGTAAAAAAGTGCTAAGCTTGCACTGGCCGGTTACGCTTTAAGGTTGTATGCATGACTAATTACACTAAAGCAGTTATAAGCACACCGGTATTAAAGTATACCTTGAGAATGTGTTAAATAAGTGATTGGTAACAGTATACTATGTTTTAGTATAACGACAATGGCCGTTCCTTGATTGTTTTATAAATTAATGTTAAGTTAGTTAATAAACGACGTATACGCACGGTGTGGTGGATGAGAGGTTTAACGTTTGTTGAGTTAGTTGTATAAAAAACAAAATTAAATAAATGAACGTAACAATAGTTGCAAAAATATAGCTGTTAATATATCATTAAGGCAGGAAAACGGATAAATTAAGTAAAGTGCTTGTTGCAAAATTATTGTTGGTTCTAACCACACCTAAGCAAATTATTTTACAAAAATTATAGCATATATTAATTTAATTTAATACATAATTAGTGTAGATGTAATCAGCTATATTTACTATGCAATTGTGAACTAGGCTTTTTTAGTATCTACAGTTCAAATTGCCATTTGTTCCCAAGGTTTGGTTGTCTTGGGGCCTGACTTGGTGCGGAAGCACGTCAGACAGTAGTACAAGAATAGAACGGCCGTATGAGTTGCTGGAATTTTAAAACTTTGTGCCTAGCTTTTGAAGACACAGATAGCTGTCCCTAGCGGATTTGTCTTCTTCTTGTAGGCAATACCCCATATGTGTCTCAAAGATAGTCTGAGTCTTCTAACCGTTAATTGTACCCATGGATACTTTTAACACTGACGTATCATTTTCATTGTTTTCAAAGTTACTACAATCACTCCAAGAAATGCCGTTACCTTTAGACCAAAAGTTCAAAACGGTACTCATAAAAAAAAAATGCATACTAGTCCGGAGCTGCAAATTGGCAACCTGGAAACTAAGAATGCTACCAGAATTGTTCTATATAAAGATTTTTTTGTGTTGGTAAACTGTAATAGAGTAGCTGTAACATACTTTATGCGGAGCTTACCTTTAATTAATAGCGTTTAGTTGGTTATTAGTCACAGTTTTTTGCTTAGTAATTAAAATTGTTGCAGGTTACAACCTAAGTTAACCGTTAATGCATCATTTAACTCAATATAATATTGCATAATACTGCTTTTATATAAAATTATTTCTGACACACAATATTGTAGTAATGCTTTTTTGTTTTATCTTAATGAATAAAAATGTATGTACATTTAAATATAAATTAAAGACTGCGTTTTTAAAACAAAATTTATTGTTAATTGTTTAATAGTCTTACCAAATAAAATAATTATTGATATCACATTGTATCAACAAATCGGTAGTCGCATAGCCATAATTGAAAATGTATGAGCGGGATGGAATGAAAGTGAATAGATGCAAAGCGCGGCATGAATGTGTTAACCCGGATAAATTACTATGCGATAGGGTGTTTGATAGAAAAATATATTTCATGTTGCATGTTTTATTAACATTGCGTTTAGTCTTTCCTATTACACACAATATAAAACAAGATTTAAAATTAATATATACATTAAAATAATAATTTATAATTATAATGTTTTATTATTTATTAAGGTTTAAAAAAAATACAATTATTAAGCATAATAATACCGATTAAAGGTAAATGATTTAATTTATTATTTCTGTTCAACGTTTTTTATTTATGTTATAATGAATACAGCAAACACATACTGAACTTTTATAATATAGATCCAGTGTCGCCAACATTGTAATAATTCTAAACAAAGCAATACAAAATTACTTTGGGTTTTGTAACTTTCTGAATAATTTTAGGAACTAATTAAAACTCATTTTTAATAAATTTGTCAACTTAATTATTTGTAATTCTATCAAAATAATATAATATATAATAAGTTTTAGAACAATTGTTCCCTTTTTGCAAACTTGTGTCATAAAACTTATTTTTACACACTGGATACATAAATAACTTTTGGCTACTCGGATTGTTGGATTGCATAAATTATTTCATAGTATATTAATGTTTCAAATTTTCATTTTGTAGTTATTAAACCGTAGTTGATTGAGTTGAAATTGTAAAAATATAATTTAACTTTCAGTAAGTAGCTGAAATAATGTAATTGCAAACTTCTATCATCTAACATTTATTCTTTGATTTTAAATTTAAAAGCAATATGCAATATTTTGTGATATATTTTTTGCCGCAATTTTAAAAGTAATATCTGGAGCTTTGATATAGAGAATGATTGAAACAGAAATTCATATTACAATATAAAATCCAATAATAAAGTCTATCCAGGTTTTTATATTATTAAGCAATATATGATGCAATTCCTGATATATTCTATAATTAATTAAAATAGCTGCCTTATTTGGCTTAGCGAAACTTCCTAATTTCATACTTGAAACTTTCAACTATATATCATTAGTTTGATTCCCCTCATTAGTGAGTTAATTGTTTATTAAGATAATTAATAACGTAGGAGTTGAATGTTTGTGAAAAAGCATTTCGCTAAGTGGGATATGTGAATTGAATTTTTCAAACTGCGGGGGATAACATGAATATCCGAAGTTATGTATCTCGCCCCGTTTGGCAATATTTGACGAAAATATATATCAATTCGGATTAAGTAATTTATTTACCACATGGCTGGGATAGGATGGGATGGGAAAAGCGCAGATTTTATGTACTGTAAATCAAAGGCCAACTTAAATTCACGCCGGCTATAAATATAAACGGAGATTTATATATAAATACAACGTTATGGTTGGTTGGCAACTATTTAATTAATAAGATATAAATGATGAGCAATTAAAAAAGTTTTTAATTGTATTGTTCTATCCACACAATAGGATTTATTCTTCTATTCCGAACAAAGCCAACGCTCTACGAATAAATCAATGAAACAATATAAATCTATACACATACAAGGTCGTAAATTTAATATATGTAGCTATATCTACATGACTAGAGAGAGTTATTTAGAGAATCCACTTTCATTCAACTTGTACGTATTACACCTGCAAATTATGGACCGACATGCAAGACTGCTTTTACAATATTATTACGATAAGCATCGCAACATGTCCCACATTAGTATGATCGATTCAGATAATGTTTATGTTTGCATTAACTTTAGCTTCCGCTTATAAGGAATGCATATAAATATAATACAAATCTCTTTTTAATCTTATTTTACAAATTACACAATTATTTACCAACCACAAATTTTAGCATTAATGTTATATTTACATATTACATCACACAAAAATAGAGCAGTTTTATGAAAAATCTTTTTGTTGTCTAAAATGAATTTATTTTAACAAGTAAATTAAAATATATAAAACTTTTATAGAAATGTATATAATATAGTTTATTTTATATTTTATTACATAAAAATGTAAAGTTTATTTAATTTTTAGAAGTGTTGTAGATATTTTTATGATTGAGTAGCAGTAACAATGTATTATAAAGCTGCACTCTGTCATATTCATTCTTTTCTATCATTAGCATTATTATCGGTAAGATAGCTCAGTGATAGATAGCTAGCTTAGAACGGTAGTATTTTTTAAATTGACGTTTTTTACTTAAACTATTTAACAAGTTGTAGATTTACGGAGGGCAATGTCAAATAGCTGTAAAATACACAATAAATAATAATAATAATACTTTTTATAACTAAGTTGTTGCTATTGCAACTACTTTAGTACACGTTTTGTTATCTAATTATTATGCTGGGTTGCACTAATACGATGGTGAACGGTACGTCGCGATCGGGTGTTTTTACAATTGCATCCACCCGACCCCTATGTTCTACAACGTATGCGCGATGATTGCCGAAGCAATTGAATAATGTTGCCCTGATTGGTTTCAAACTTTATTGTCAAAATAAATAAAAACCATTAACAAGTTTATTATAGTAATAGTAATTTATAACTATGGAATTTATTAATTTACTAGTTTGAGGTTAGAAACTGACCGTAATTCAAATATCTAGCAGACATTTTATGTGCTAAATAACTAAGTCGGTACAACAGAAAATATTCAAAAATGTTAACAGCAGTTAATCCAAACCTGCCATTTTGACCAACTTTTGTTGGTGCAATCCTCTATTAAAGTTTTTCAGTGTTTGGTAAGGACTATTACTGATGTTTTGGTTTTATGACGTTTTTGTATTTTAGAGTTTGAAAAATATTTCAAGACCATCTAATTAATTTTAATAAATTATACAAAAAAAAATATCATTAAAATAATTATAATATATAAGTTTCCTACTTCAACGCCGAGGTTGGACAAAGAGTAATTAGACAAAGTAACAGAAAAATTTAAAATAAACATAAAGAATTGTAGGAGAAGATTTAATTCTGCCAAGACCTAGAATACGTATTGGCATTGGCAATTTAATTTACGTTAGAAACTCCGTTAAAATTTTCTTTCCCAGAGTCTTTGCCTTACAACTTGCTTTTTTTTCTCATAAGAGTTAAAAACAGCTATCAGCGGCATGGGTCCCTTCTTTGTACCAAAGACCATACGACGTGCTTTATCAGGTTATCCAGCAGATCCCTCCTGCATGACGGAACGGTTGCTAAACATCTACATAATATGAGAAAGCGGCGTCTATCCGAAATGTTGAAATGAAGACATTATCTTGCCAAAGCTGGGCAAAGATCCAAACCATTTTTGGATTCAGCTTCAGATTATTTTCACTTACCTGTTGTTTCAATAAAATTTTAGAAAAAATGGCCAACAACCATCTGGTTTGGATGTTGGAAAGTCGCGGTCTTTTAGCTAAACACCAGGAGGTTTCAGACAAAACTACAACACCGTTGACTTTTTAATCTTTTTAGAAAATTCTATCAAAAACGATTTTTTGGCAAGAAAACACTTAGTTATGGTGTTTTTTGACCTAGAGAAGGCGTATGATATGACTTGGCGTTTTTCTTCAATCTTTTCTGCAAGATTGCAAGTTTAAAATAAGAATGAGAACCGCTACCTTAAAGACATTATATCTAAACAGTGCTCTCCAAGGCTCGACAACTAACGCCACTTTTTTTGCAATTGCGGTAAATGATATTGCAGCATTAGTGGTTACACCTGTAAAAAAATGCCTGTGCGTCAACAATTTGATGATCTACAAAGTGAGTGGTACCATACCTGCAACAACGTCAACTCTAGATCATCATAGACAAAGTGGACAATAAAACAAAGGCAAGAAATTTTTGTTTTTTTACAACAAAAATTTTGTGCAAGTGTTAAAACAGTCCGTTTCTTAGGGCTCGTGATTAATGAAACCTTTTCCTTTTGGGCAAATATTGATAAATTAGTCGTAAAGTGCAAAAAAACTTTGAACATGATGAAGTGCTTGGCCAACATTAACTGGCTACAAAACTCTCGTTTTGTTCAAAGTTGACTACAGCTGCGCGGTATACTCATCCGCAAAAAAATCCCTGTTAAAAGCCTTATACGCAGTCCATAACGCAAGCATCAAATCCGCTACAAAATTATTTTTTTCTTTGCTGCAAATCGGGTGTGCCCCCACTAGCCGTTTGTTGTAGTTGATTTGTACTCACGTACGTAGCGGCAATGCGAGCAAAAAGGAGTCTCAACTAACAACTCATATTTACCGCCAACAAAACGCAGCAACGCAAATACAATTCAGACATACTGTCATTAGGCCGGTGTGCGTCCAAACGCAGAGCTGAAAAAAAGCTTCAAAGCTGGCTTTGGCAAAATCCCACTCTGGCTTATGCCGGGGGTAAAAACTTGCTTTGATCTGACCTTCCAAAGTAAACAAAAAACTTGCCCCAACGTCATGTAGAGCAAGTTTCTTGAAATTGTTACTGAATACTCAAACTTTTTGTGATTGTATACAGACGATTTGAAAACGGATCAGGAGTGAAAAATGCTTTTGTTATAGACGGTACAGCCCATTCATAGTCTCTCCCAAAAAGACCTTTGTATGCACCGCAGAATTATATGCATTGCATAAAGCCCTGCTGTACTGTAAGACGTCATTTTATAGTTTGTTCCTCTTTTGTTAAGACTTGCTAAATGCCATCTTTAGTATATTGTACAAACTTTGATATTCCGCCTGGTTTGGATAAAGAGTTATCTTTGCTTAGACTCCGGGTCATGCGGGTATCGAGGGCAACAAGCTAGCCGATATAGCCGCTCGTCAGACGGCAGGCGCAGATTTTACGGACAACATTCTCATACGACCGGATGACCTTAAAGAATATATAATTTTTATCGAGGATTGGCAAAAAGCATAAAATGGTTTGAGAGCAAATTAAAAGAAATCAAGCTTTCCGTGACGACATAGAAGTTGCCTGTAGATCTCAGCAGGACAGAGAAGGTCGCCCTATGTCGTTTGCGCTTAAGACATATTAACTTAACCTCTTCGTATTACCTGACCGGCGACAAGCAACCCGTATGCCAAACGTGTCACAACCTTCTAACGGGGAAGCACTTTTTGGAGGAATGCCAATTTTACCTTTCTCACTTTATCCAAAGAGTTTTATAACTATTCTTGTTGCACAACACTATACCTTCTTCCTTTCTCTACTAATGATAGAGCAGCTATACGTTGTAGGTGATAAAAAACGTCTTGGTGCGACAAAGACGGAGATACTGAGAGTGTACGCTGCTTATACAATGTATAAACGACAGCTTGGAATCTCTAGTTATAGAACTCTTTGACTGTAACCGGCTTGTGCTCACTAACAACGTGGCGTCCATTTTATTAAACAAAGAGAAGTCCGTCCTTTACAACTTTGGTGCAATCTGTAATATTAGGTTTAGTAAGTTTATAGTCTGGCAGTTTACAGTTTTGGTGTCATCTGTGATATTAAGTTTAGTTAGATTTTAGGGTTTGGCATCAAAGCATTGTATAGATTTAGTGTCAACTGTGATAATAAGTTAGGCTTAGTGAGTAGGTTCTGTGATATTATTGTTGTTTAGTTAATGTTTAGTATTGATGTTACTTTGAATTTTGATTTTAAAACAGTAAGTATTATGTATAAGATCCACCTGCTCTAAATGTGAATTTTGGTCCCAAAATAACAGCAGCGGCTCAAGAGCAATAAAACACTTGACCTAGACTAAATTTACTGAGAACTATTGCAACTACTAGAGCTTGACCAAAAAAAGTTATTAAGAGACCTTTTCTATGGGATCTATACAAATAGTCACTTGACAGAGGAATAGTTGACATTGACCTTCATACTAATGCCAAAAAAAACAAACGCTACCAATTGCTCCAATACTCGGTTGCCTTATGAGCCAAGTTTTAAATTTATTTAGCATTTAAGTTTTAATCCAGCAAAGACGCAACGTCAACCAGCAAATTTTAGCATGCATGACTTCAAAAAAATCTTTAAGTAAAAAGCTACTGTTTGTGTAAAAGAGGTCGGAAACAAATTGAGTAAAACGAGAAGTCTATCAAAGCTGTTTACTATTATTTTTCCTACTTTACGCGTATTTCAAATGTTCATAATTAGGGGGAGAACAAGGTAGTAATCAATGTTCACAGCGCCAAAGGCCTTTAACGACTAATAGACCGGGCAACAAAGGTGAGTAGAAGGTACGGTATGTAACTAAATTGTAAGAAATAAAAAAAGCATATCTTAATTGCAAAAAAAAACAACAATAATAAGAATCACCAGTTTTTAATTAATAATAACACCAAAAGCCGACAAAGATACCTATTTAAGCTGCATGTTAAACAAGAAATAAGATCTTTTGCAAATAATTAGACGTCGAATGAAAATAACAGAAGATGAATTTAACAAAAAACATTACAATGTGCGTTCTTAGATGATGCATTTTTTTAACTTATTTGTACAAAGTAAAAGCGAAGACTCTAACCAAAGATAATGGTAAGCAAATGGAAGCCTTTAAGATGTGGTGTTACAGTTGCATGCTGATAATATTATGAATAAACCACTTAACAAACAAAATGGTGCATGGGCAAAAAATAAAAACAAATCTTGACAACAGTTAAAAGAAGGAAGCTAGAATATTTTACTACTGCATTCTCCAGGTAATATTGCAAGTAAAATTAAATAGCCATAAAAATCATAATTTTGTTTGGCCTAACAAAGCATTATTACAAACTATTCCTTAAACCTGCCGTCCAATCAGTTTATTATAGTCTCAGAACTGATTTTGGACGACTTAATCTAAAGCCTTAATTTGCAATGGTTTGTCGGAGTCCCGTAGTATGTCCGCAACAAAGACATATAGTCTAAAAAGACAGCAAAGACGACGTAAATTGTAAAAATCAAAAAACAAAAGAAGGAGCCATAGCGGGTTATGCGAGTTTTCTTGCAGTTAACTGGTACTATATTTTTAAACATCTCAACAAATCCAAAATTGTCATGCGCAGCAAATATGGCTATCGTATCTAGTGTCAAAGCTGGATTTTAAATTTTAGCAAAAATTTGGCTTTGACACCGGATGTAACAGACTTATTTGCTGTCTATAACGTTTTTAAATTTGTTGGGACGCTTGAAAACATAGTTCCAGTTGACGCATAAAAACTTGTTGCCCAATCAATAGTTTTTAAAGATTTTATGCAAAACTGACCCAACAACACTAAACCACCTCACCATCACATCAAGCATTCATAAACTAATTAAAGTTTATTTTTTACTTTACATTTTTTTCTAACCGGGCAGAATGAGTTTTTGGCAAACAATTTAAAACTTATAAAGCTGCAAGTTAAACTTGTGATTATAAAAAAAAATAATTAAAAAAATACTATTAATAAATTGAGGTAGTTTTTAGAAAATGAAAGTAAAAATGGCTGGAAATTTTAAAACTTTAGATTTGAATAAACATTGACCTATAAATAAATAACAATTTATAAAAATTGTATTGTTGCTTAGCTCATTATGTTTAATAGTAAAATTATTTGTGAGTTTGTTTAACGCTTGAACCTTTCTAGCAACAAACAAATTTACATTAAACACTATTCATTTTTTATATATTTTGCACTCTGTTACATTTAGTTGTATGAATTTCTTTTATTATATAACTGACGCAACAAACGCTAAACCTCCCATCCACCACACCGTGCGCTTACATTGTTTATTTATTAATTTAACACTAATACCACTTTAGAACAGTTTGTTACCAAATTGCCGTTTAATACCAGTTAATTTAACCGCATAACTGCAAAAAAGTTAATCATACTACTTTCTTTATCTTGTTCTAAGCTGTTCTTTCGTCTTCTAGCATCAGTGTCATTATTTACGCGAGCTACTTCATAAATTGAACTTAAACACAATTACCTTCATATTCTAAAAAATTAACAAACATAGAATCTTTCTCTACTATAGAACTCAATAGGTCGGAATGTCAGAATCTTGATCATAACGTCAATACATAGTATAATATAACACTCGTTACTTAATTAACATATTTCCAAGGTAAACTTTAATTTAATACCAGTGTATTTATAACTATTCTTTACTAATGTAATGTGTTCTGCATACAACCCCAAGGCCCAGCTGGCCTATGTAAGCTTGGCAATCTTTTGCAGCCCCTAAACCTCTACTGCCAGTGCACAACATGCTTTTGGTTATTAAGTATAAGGCTTTAGTGCTTGACACAATGTTATTATACAACCCAAAAAGCCTTAACTGCCAGTGTGTGAATCTTTTACTGCCCTCTAAACATGCTACAGCAGTCTGTACTTTACTGTATATGTGTGAATAACCTCTGAAGCTGAATTACACTCTCAAAAGATTCCTTAGCCATTGTGTAATTAAAGCTTTTTTTGTTGAAACTTTTAATGTAAAGATTTACCAATACTTTCCATTAACAAATATTATAACAAATTCTAACTAGTCCATTAATTATATACCCTTAACACAACCTCAGACGCTGTACCTGCACGCAAATATTGTATATATATAACACTGTTAACACTTTTCAATTTTAGGTATACTTTTGAGTTTTTGTATGTAATTTTTGTTAAATATTTATAAAGTAAATGCATTTTTTAAACATTTTATGTATTATTTAATGTATATACATATAATACCTTTACCACTCTCTATCTACCGATGGAAGTATATTTATGTACTGATTAGTTTGTCATAGCAAAATTTGTTTTAAATGCAACGCAAAATAATTAAATTCAATAAAGCAGCATCTATAAATTCAATTTTATGCTGTATTTTATTGCAATAGATATAAATAATCTCTTGTTTTTCATCCGTTCGAGCATGCTAACTAAATAAACAACTTTTTTCACTGCTTGCTTATCAGCATTGCTACGACGTCGAAACGTCTTAGTTGAGTGTTTGTGCGCAGTACTTTGTACACATTTAACATTGCTCTTATACATTTATATATACATTTTAATTAATTACATTAATTACCGGTTTAGTGTTGCGTGTTGCAAGTAAAATAAGGTAATTATTATTAATTGTATTTTTGTTGTTTAAATGTAATAATTATTGTATTAATGCGTTGTAAGTAAACAATTATGCGTATGCGTGCAATGTTTGGCTCTATAAGAAAGGTTTTTAAGAGTTTGTTTATAATTATTATAAAAAGCACCATTCTTGTAGTTAAAAAATCTAGTCGAGTGTGAATAAATTTACCGTAATGCAGAATTAATAAAATTCTATTATACCTACTAAATTTGCAGCAAGGAATTCTTTTTACATTAGTAGAAATGTATACGAACTTAGTAGTCGTTTTCGTAATAAACTTCATATTTATCAAACTTGGTCATGAAATCAATTCCGAAGTTTCTGGCTGTTACGGTGGACTATCTTAATTAATCTTATTCCGGTTTTAGTTTAATATCTCTAGAAATTCATGTACATTTTTTTAAATTTTGGATATTCGACTGTTTAATATTTTTCTATAATTATAAAAAATATATATACATTGACAAATTAGTTTAGGATTTGTTAAACGGGTTATAATTTAAATTTATTTATTTATTTATAACTTAATATGGAATTATGAGGTATTTATTTTCTTAGCAAATATTTGCAGGATAAAACCGGCCCGAATGAAGCTTTCGGAATGTTTCAATTAAATTCAAACCGTAGTACATAATTTAGACCATGGAGCAAAGAGACTATTATTTTATGCGACACGGGATACCGCCAACGAAATTTATACATTTTTAAAGTGGTCACTTTGGAAGTTACCCACTGAACTTTCTCACGTTTAACCTCTATGCAAAATGCATGCCAGTTAACCTTAAACAAAGATGATGGACCGTTTCGCATCCACCAAAAACCTCTTTTTTCATATGCAGAACGTGTATACTAAATACCACTTTCAGGTGGTTGTAACATTATATTACTATATTTTGAATAATAACTTGCACCTGGCTACCACTTCAATTGCAGTTTCGTGCTAGCAAAATTGTTAGAACGAATCTTGCTTTATGTTGTTTATCAAATATTTACAACAAATTATAACACGGTAAAATAACAACCCCTTTTTTTATTATTCATTCAGTCCATTAATTTAAAAACAGTACTCTTTTAAAAATATGTATCTTGTTACGAAAACAAACATGTCTGATATGAAGATAAATAAATTCTACGCAATATTATAATTTATTAATAAAGATAACACATTAAAATTTACATAAAAACCCAAAATTATGTCACTTTTATTAATATAAAGAATTAGATTAATATGGAACATTTTTTTAAATAATTAATAAATTTTATTACAGGTAGCTGGGGAAATAAATTCCAGTTTTGCGGTCGCGCTGCCAGAAGAAAAACAAGTTAGTATACATATTAATTGTAACATTTTTTGTGTACTCTGCTACATCAAAAACTATTGAATTATTTTCTATGAACGGAAGAATCGTATTACTTTTGAGTACTTGTTTCACATCCTTCTCATGCATATGAAATTGTCTTTGCCGAAAAATTATTTCAATATTTCAATATTGGATTGGATTTTATATCGTTTTGTTAATATTTGCATCTACGAAATAGAATTAAATAAACAACTCAACGATTGAAGAAATTGATATTGCGGGATAACATACAGTGGGGTTTGTTGAAATTGCAAGGATTGCACTACTTTTTCAAGTAGTTTAGTGATATTTGTATACACAATATGATTTGTTTACGATTCAATATAAAGAATTATAATAATAACAGTTAATTTAAAACAATATCTCAATTTCCTTTGAAACTATTTGACGTAATCTGAATTAATCTCTATGCTATGTGTATAGACATGATTATTACCTGTAATACGCATCATTATTGATTTATTTCAAATAATCAAATAAGCGTAGACAGTAAGTACCCCATCATAATTTGAAGGTATTTAAATTGAGCCTTACAGCCAACTTTAAACCCAATCCGGCTTTAACTTCGCTACCGCTAGACTTTGAATGGGAAATATTTTATGCAGTAACGCAAAATCTTTCCATGCGAGTACGTTTGCTTTTTAAAATGGGGACATATATTATTTAGACTTTAAAAGTATTGTAAACAGAGATTTTAACATTTTTCAACAGGAAAATATTGATGGATGATTTTTTTACTAATAATAATTGTTTATTTTTTGCCGTGAAAATATTAACATATACTTATACATTTATTACTTTTTATCTTTTTTTTAAACTAATATAATATAAACATAAAATAAAACTTTAAAATTTATTCTGTACTTCGGTTTTATTTATCTTTTTTCTTTCTTTTTTATTGCGCTTTTTATTCATTCTAACCATTTGTCATCTTCGTCAACATATCCTTTGTTTCCATTTGTTCTTTCCTCATTTCACAACATTATTTCAACAGGTGCTCTATAGATTCATTACTCTCACCACACACTTTGCATTTTTGCTACCTACTTTATTTTTATCCAGAATTTTGCACTTTTTCTTATTTACACATCTAAACCTTGCTATGATTTGTTAGCTGTAAGTTCCTAACATGATTTTCTTCTAAATACTCTTCCAGTCTTTTTAATATTTTAAGGAGTCTCATTGTATTTAGTTTGTGTAAGCTATCACTTTTTTTAATTGCCTTAAATCATCTTTTCTTTTATTTTTAATCTTCTTCAATTTTTGTTTTATACTTTTACTCATGTTTTTTGCAACAATCACCACTTTTTCTCTACCCAGCTTTGCTTACCTGTGTAGATTATACAGGGTATTTCTTAACTGGAGGCGAAAAATAAAACTTTAGGTACATTTTTTAATTTCAAAGAGAAAATCTAAATAACTTTTTTGTTTATGCGTGGGAAAACTTCGAAATAATTCTACTACACAAAAAAGGTGAGCCTGCTATTGCACCTATACAAACTTTTAACTGGACTTTTACCAACCTCCAAAGAATTCCGTGAAGGATTTAGCACAACAGACCACAACTAGACCACTCGCACATTAATCAAAGCTAGAATTGACGCAAGTATACATAACTGTTTCACCTCGGTATCTGGCTGACAAAATTGTAGGTGGAGACAAGTTAATCTGAAGCATCAAAAGTTTCAAACCTTTTAAGTCACCTGAACCTGACGGGATCAGTCCAGTTGAGCTTCAAGAGGCCATTGATATAGTTATACCTTGGTTGGAGACTATGTTTAAGGCATGTATAAACTTTTTATACATCCCAAAAAATTTGAGAGAGGTCGAGGCGGTCTTTATCCCAAAAAAAGGAAAGGCCTCACACACCTCCCCCAAAGATCTGAGATCAATCAGATTATCATCATTCCTGCTAAAGACGCTTCAAAGACTGATTGATTTGCACATGAAGAAGGCACTACACCCTGAAATGCTGTCAAAGTCTCAGCACGCATACATAAAGGAAAAATCTGTAGAAACGGCACTCCACGCCTTGGTAAACCAGATTTTGTGAGCTCAATGAGGCATAAGGAGTTCACAATGGTGGTCTTCCTCGATATAAAAGGGGCATTTAACAAAGTGAAGCCTAAAGCCATAGAATCAGCCTTAACTGGACTAGCAATAGACAACGCTTTATGTCACCTGATTGGAAAAATGCTCCGTGAAAAAAACATCAGAGCCACAATGGGAGAATCCCACATAAAAAGAAAGGTGAGTAGGGGAACCCCACAAGGGGGCGTACTCATTGCTTTGAAACATCACGTTAAAGAGCTGCTCTTCCACCTTAGGAAATCTGGTTGCAGGGTCGTCGCCTATGCGGATGACGTACCAATAGCGGCCTCAGGAAACACCTCAATATAATGTCGCAACTTGTCGAAGGGGCCCTAGTGAAACTAGCGCAATGGTGCAAAAGGTGTGGCGTAGCAAAAACCGAGCTAGTCGTTTTTACAAGAAAACACAACATCCCAGAATTCAAGCTCCTAATGCTAAAAGGCACTGAACTGACGATCAAGGAGAGCGCCAAATACTTAGGTCTCATACTAGACCGAAAGTTATCATGGAAGCTCAACATAGACAAAAGAGTATGAAAAGCAACGGTGACGCTGTACTCTTGCAAGAAAACGGTAGGAAAATCCTGGGGCTTTAACCCCAGATTACCTTCAGGCTATACAGATCCGTAGTTACACCAATACTTTACTACGGCGTATTCATATGGTGGCCGGCACTTAATAAAAGAGTCCATCAAATGGCGCTTACAAAAGTGCAGAGAATGGCGGCGCTCATGATAAGCTATGAGAACGACGCCTACAAAAGCCTTGAAGACAATCCTGGACATAGCCCCGGTTGATCTAATGGGCAAGCAACTTGCCATTAAAACAGCACTCAGACTAAAGTTGGTGCAAATGTTGACATTGGTCACGCCGGAATAATCAATGAATTTAAAGGAGTGCCCAAAAACATAGACCGCTGTCTAGCAACACCTGCTTTTGGCAACAAATTCTCATACCACATACCCTGTAAAGAGGAGTGGATGGAGAAGAATGGTGTACCAGCAGGACACACGCAGGTCTACACAGACGGTTCACGAAAGGAGGACAAAGTGGGCTGCAAAGTTTTCTTCAACAACCCCAATCTCAGAATCAGCCTACGCCTGCCAGACTACTACAGCGTTCTACAGGCGGAGGTAACCACCATAAAAGAATCAACAGAGTAACTGATGGTAAATGGGAACCCTGGTGAACAGATCCACATTTACACCGATAGCCAAGCTGCTTTCAGGACAATTACTGGCGTGTGCACCAACTCAACAGTGATCTCTGACTGTCCAAGCCACAGCGGGATCCTAGGTAACACAAAAGCGGATGAGCTTGCAAAGAATGGCACAAGCCTAAACTCAACCGAAGTTCTACGGGATATTAGTATTCCATTTGCTTCGTGCAAGGAGACCATAGCCGTAATAACCTCAAACCTAGCGGAGCGAAGGTGGAAGAATGAAAACACCTGCAAGGTAACCAGGCAAGTATGGCCTCACCGAAACAGGAAAAGTAGCACCAACCTCTCTAAAAAGAAACGATATCAGACTGGCACTAGGAGTCATCACGGGGCACTGTCCCATTGGCAAGACTGGGTATAGCAAAGCGGAACTACTGCAGAGGCTGCCTAGACGAGGAGGAAGAAGAGATTGATCAGCATTGTTTATGCCAATGCTTCTCTCTGTCCGCAACACGATTGCTCTTCTTAGGCCGACTTTTTTTTATGACCTCTCTGACCTTGCATCATTAGATGCGCAGACTTTCATGAGGTTCATTTACAGCTCAAAATCGTTTGACAAAATCCCCTGAGGAGGGTTGTACTTTTAAGTCCATCTAAGGCCTATGTGAGCGTTAGCTGCCACTTAAACCTAACCTAACCTATACACAACTAATTAAACAGATATACCAAGCACTGATAAGATTGATGTAGGTAGAGGAGTCAGACAAAGAGATACAATATTACTTAAAATATTCATTCTTTTCCTAAAAGATATCTTTAAAAACAGAGAAAAAAAAAGTATTAACATAGATGGCAAATATTTAAACCACTTGTATTATTCTAATAAGCTCAGATCTTCTCAAAGGCATGCTAGAAGAACTAAACAGAGCATTACTATCAATTGGTCAAAATGATACTTGGAAAACTCAAAATTATGAACCAAAAAGCAACAGGTCAACCAATCAATATGAAATCAAACAAGTAAACAAAAAATTGGCTTAGTCTATGAATATTTTGTCCTATAATGATTTCTAAAAAACCCCTTTGTTTTGAAGATACAGGGTGAACAAAGATTGCGGCAGTTACAACATTTTATTATTAAAAAGTACATGTAAAGTTGCTGAACCTAGAATAAATGTTCGAAATTACTTCTTCCAGCCTAGATACAAGCATTCAATTTTCTTGTCATTGAGTGCCGAACTCTTTCAACACACCAGTGTTGTTTCTAATTGAGTTACACCCAGCCATTATCCGATTTTGCAAGTCGTCCAAATTCTCCACTGGAGTAGCGTAAACTAATGAGGGAATCGAGCAGGTCAAGCTTGTGGCCTACCTCAACCAGTCCAGCAATCTCCGTATGTTGCTGTTAAATAATTACGAGCAACTAAAATGTGGTGGTGCACCATCGTGTATAAACCACAATGCAATTCTTGTTGCCAATGGTACATCATTCAGAAACTGAGGTAGCATTTGTTCCAAAAAGTTGCGATACACCTTGTCGGTAAGTTTTCCTGGTAGATGTACTGGTCCAGTTAGACAGTCGCCCACAATTCCAATCTAAACATTTAAGGACAACTGATGTTGAAAACGATCTGAACATACCTGTTGCGGATTTTCATCTGCCCACAGATATATAGTTATAAAAATTTCTAATTGCATTTTTTGTGTCAGTAATTAAAAGATTAGAACTAATGTTTGCAAACACCATTGACATAACACAATACGTGAAGGAAAATCAGCAGATAGTAGTGCCTGAACACACTGACTGTAGTATGAATACAACAAATTGTCCTTAAGAATTTTCCAAACTGTCTAATGACTTACATTCAAGAAATTGGCAATTTTTCACATAGAACTACTTGGAACAACTTCCTTTATCACATCCAGCTCATTTTGTTTCAGCTGTACCCTTCTTACTGTCATTGTTCTTCCTGGTCCTTATTTTTGTTTCAATGTGCCTGTTTCACGAAAACGTAGATGAATATTTTTAAAGATTTTTTGGCCGGAGATATTACGGCCAGGAAACCGTTCAACGTACAATCGTCTACCATGTAATGAGTTGCCATCAGCAAGTCTATACATGAAATGTATGTCCGTCATCTCGGCGTTTATATAAAGATTTATAATAGAGGAACTCACTAACTATTAAAAACACGTCAAGCAGCCAAACGATACTCAATCTAAACAACTGCGACCAATACATGTCATGATCAATGACAAGACTTATTAAAATGAAATTCACTTGTACATTAGTAGATAATTTCTAAGTTACTGTTAATAAATTTTGTACTTGATATTTTATTAATTTTTGTACTTGATATACTCAATGGCGTACGCAATACTTTTATTTACATTAATGATTTCAACAAATATCAAATATGGTTGTCGCAAATTTTGTTCACCCTGTATCTTTGAAACAAAAGATTTTTTTCAAAAATCATTAAAGGACAAAATAATTTTAGAATAGGTCAAGAAATAACCTTTTCAATTTTTGCCGCATGTTTATCTAACACCGAGTATACATCAAACAAACTAGGGTTTTACGCTTCTTGTCATTCAGAATATTTTACTAAATATACTATTTGCATAAACTCTGCAATCTGTTTCTAAATATATTTCTTATATTATTCTCACTAGATGCGTAAACTACTTTTGTAAGGTTTAGCTCATTTTAGATAATTTGTACAGTTGATTATTGTTTACTTTTGAAGTTGTACAAATATATCCAAAATTTATCACTTGTGTCGATGTTTTAAACAGCTTTTGATTATTGTATATGGTTGTACTATTGGGTTATTTAAGCGCGATAGAACTTATAACAGAGGCTAGGCTCACTTTTTAAAGGTTATAAGTTTGACAAATTCTCAAAGATAGTCTCACACCTAAGCAACGCTTTCAAATTATTCAAATTTACTTACTAGATAGATTAAGCACTACATACTCTCTAAATGATACAAAAACATGAAATGTGTTTACTTAAAAAATTTGCATGAGCATAGCATATAAATAAAAAGATATCCAATAGGCGGTACCAAAATGGACTAGTGCAAGGACAGTTGAGCATGCAGCCTGGGTTAGATTTCCGGCAACGGCAATATTTAATTTGTTGAATATATTTTTTTGCAAGGCTTAAACTGTAGATCCCCCTTGTTTGTGTAGAACAATTATCGCACACCACAAACATACGAGAGAGGCGCCTACGCTTGTAACAAGAATGGCGTTATAAGAAAAAGAAGATGAATTGCACATACAACAAACAAGAAATACAGATAACAGTCAACGTCGCCAGATAACTTGATGTAAATACAAAATCATATCAATTTTATTCTTTTATTCAAAAAAGGTCAAATAAAAATCGCAAACATCAATTAAATCAGTAATTGAACATAACATGTACCAAAAAATAATATACTTTGCTGAACTTGACACAAAATAATATATTTTATTATAACGCTTGTGCCGTCGGACCTTACAGCTACGTTTGTTACATTCAGATTGAACAATTAAACCTTGCACAGAAATACCATGTAGACATCTGGATTAAGTATACTCACCAACCCAAATCTCAAGTACATCTTAGTCAACATCAGTTACACTAAGTTGCCACATCAACAATGTCAACATGAGTTTTGTGGTTTTTATTGTAGCAACTAAAATTTGTAACATGCACAACGTACAAACGTGTCACTTAGAGCAACTTTGTCTGGAAATAGGATTAAACTTAGACTGGTTACAACTACCTCTGTGGTTGGAAAGCCTATAGAACGACAGAAGCTTGACGGTCTGGCGCTAGACCCTATGAACTTGAAAAATCACACTCCAGACTATAACACAACGATATCTGGACCGAATAAATTGAAGTAGGCCGTACTCTAAAGCCTAATTCTGACGAGCTAGTAACCATGACCGCAATTTAACTGTAAATCACCGAGCATAGCCACAAACGTTCTAAAGGCAAGTCACTCATACACATACTCTAGCCGTCTACGTTCATGTGAAAACGGACGCCGATCTGTAAAAACCGCATTGAAGGCAAACCCGTGAGCTTCCAACAAAATAACCGACCCACACAACAAACAGGCATAAATTGCCTGCCAAAAACGTGACAGTCTTAAACGGGCGTGAGGCAACACACTTTACCCCGGGTTGCAACCAACCGACATTTGAACCAAATAAATTGTAGTAGATTGAACGCTAAAACTTGATTTAGAGGAGCCAGCGACCATGGCCGCAATTCATCTGCTAGCCACCCAGCATAGCCACAACCGGTCCACAGGCAAGGCAACCATACACTTGCCGTAACCGCCTATGTTTGTAGAAACCGTTAACGCGTATCTTTTCACGGACTATAAAAACGCAACGCAAAACCGAGTCTTCTGGTACACCGGACCCCGAAGAAAAACCGAGCATTGCACTTGCCGCCAGGCAAACTACCAATTGTGTTCTGACTAGAAGTTTGGAAGAAGATCTATATTTATCAATTTGTCGTCGGTCACAAAAATTGGGACACTTTATACAACGTGGAAAATTTTGAGCAAATATTTTAGATTACATTTGTATAAGATCTACCAACTAGATGTTGTACAAGCTGAAATTAAAACTACAAGATTATTCTTAGCGGCGTATCTTTGCCGATTGGATTTTAGGACATTTGGAAACTGCGCATATATAGAGTAAAACTATTTTAGAAAAAAACTATTTAGATTTTATTGCATTTGGAACAGTTCACCGTTTGGTGCGGTTAAATAAAACAATTACAAGAAGAAAAATAGAAGGCAAAACTCAAAAAACACCACAAAATATCAACAAAACGTTAAAACTAGGAGGAAAAACGTTAATGGATGCAATAAAACTACTACTCAATAAATGCATCAAAGAAAAGAAGAGACCTACTGCGTAGAAAAACTCCGAAATGATTCTATTACACAAGAAAGGTGACAATTTAGACATTAACAACTATAGATTTATCAGCCTGCTATTGCACCTATACAAACTTTTAGCAAAAATCATTACAAACAAGCTAACAAACAAACTGGGTTTTTACCAATCTTTAAAGGATTTTGTAAAGGATTTAGCACAACAGACCATACCCAGACCACCCGTACATGAATCAAAAAATGCACAGAATACAACGTACTTTTATACTTGGCATGTATCGATTACAAAAAAAAGTGTTCAATTTTATTGAGTTATGTGCCATTTTTTCTGCTATGAACAAAGCTAGAATTGGCTCATGGTATACACAACTAATCAAACAGATGTACCAAAATGCTACCTTCTATGTGACAATTGACAAAAATTTGGGCACTGCCAAGATCGATGTAGGTAGAGGAGTCAGACAAGAAGATACAATATCATATAAGTTATTTATTTTTTTCTTAGAAGATATCTTTAAAAACGTATTAAAATAAATGGCAAATATTCAAACCACTTGCGATTTGCTGATGGCATTATCCCAATAAGCTCAGATCTCCAAAAACTCAAACGCATGCTAGAAGAATTAAACTTGGCATTATTATCAGTCGGTCTTAAAATGAACTTTAGAAAGACCAAGATCTTGAACCAAAAAGCAAAAAATTGTTTTCTAAACCCGGATTGTTTGAATATAATTAATCATTTGTATATGAACTACTACTACTTATGTTCAATGAGTTTTTCTACAATTAGTAATAGATGAACATTTTTATATTCTATTGGCTTAATTTTACTTTTGCATTTACACAATTTATTTTTTTAGCTCATGATAAAATGTTCTAAAATGTGAGCAAAAACGACGATTTAGAAGCCTAAGGGCCTAAAAGTCATTTGCGATACTTGATTGGCTATAAATCACGATTTTACATGTCATACCTTAAAATCTGACAGTAATGAAAGATTATAATATACTTTAAAATTTAGAGCAGGCAACAAAATATTGAGTGTAACTTGTGCCAAAATGCTTTTATTGCCTGCCCCTACCTTTTGGCTCTAAAATGCGGGCCGAAACAACAATTTAGAGGCTTTTGGTTCTAAAAAAATGTGCGTTATTTTATTGGCTATAAATCATGATTTTACATGATGACGTCACACCTTAAATCTGACAGTAGTGACAGATAATAAATAAACTTAACAATTTTTTAAAATATAAGCAGCTTTTAGCTTTCAGCAGCTCTCACTGCTTTGCTCTTTTGTGCTGTTAAAAGCCGCGGGCTGCTAAATTCAATTTTTGACCTTTGATACACTATATACTATAGCAGTTTTTTTGCTTTTAACAGTCCTTACTTGCTTTGCTTCTCTTCGTGCTGTTAATGTGTATTTTTGGTCTTAGATACCTTATATACTATAGCAGTACCAAATGAGCAAATCCTATTTTTGGCCTTTGATACTCTACTAGTTAGTTTTGTGAAGGCTGTTGTTACAAAATTTAGAAATGAATTATTAACTACAAGTACGTTCTATAAATACGTACTAAGACCATTCAGGTGTAAATTTGTATTGTTGCCAATTTTATCTAGATTTTTAAGAAACTATTAAAATTTACATTTTTATAATTATAAGTGTGAGCCTGTGGGCAACATTTATTTAAAAAAAAGTATTTTATACAGAATTGCCACTGTTCAGATGCTAGTCACACTTTATTAAGTTAATTGTAAATAATTTAAAATGTTTGTCATTAATAGATCTTATTCTACTCTTAAAGTCAAAAGAAGTAATATAATTGATGGTGATCTCTACTACGTTATTTTTTACAAATATATTACTAGTTTTGGCTCTACTAGAACCTTCTACAGATGAAATAAACTCAAGTAGAGACGAAAAATCATAACTAAACTAAATAATTGTTTTATTATTTTGAAAAAGTGTTTTATGATTGGTAGTCTTAGTTTTACTATAAACATTACCATTCAGTTTAAAAACGTTACTTATAATTAAACCTATAATTATTTATTTATTATTTATAATATTAGTGGCTATGCTAGGCATTGATTTAAGCTAATTCATTCAATATCAAATAATCTATTTTTATAAATATTGGTTAAATTCAGTTAGTTAATATTAAAACATCAATTTAGAATTAGTATCAAAATTAGATTTTAAAAAATCTTTAACATGATCTAAGAATACCGCGTTACTATTGGGTGAATATTAAATAAATATCAATTTATAAAAGCAATTAAATAAAGTAATTGAAATACCTTTTTTTTTGCACTAAATATTTTAACATCACATTAATTAAATTTATCACATTGGCGTATAAAAACTATTAATACTATAATCCTACATCAAATTCATCTTCCAATACTTTAGTTTCAGATAAGCATAATTTAAAAGGTTTAGCATCTTTAACTTATTTTTTAATTTATGTGCTAACAAACTTTGTGCATATAAATACATAATAACATTTTTTACTACTTTCTTGTTGGATGATATATTATTCAGCATAATTTTATTTTATTTTTGGAATTTGAATTAGTGCATGTATTAATTTGCATTTTTTAAGTTAAGTACAATTGTAAATCTACTTACATACATAAACTGTTGAATTGGTTTCATTTGGAAATTGTATATTTACCTATAACAAATAGAAAACATAATGATTAATGTTGATATAATTACATAGGTATAAATATAATTTATAATAATTGGTGAAGCGCAAATGCAAAATAGTAATTAAAAACTTTTCTAAAATGTTTACAAATTGAAAAGTTATTTTAAAACTTCACTTTGGTACATATTCTAATAGCGGTTTACATAATTATTGTAATCAAACATTTTTGATTATTATTTTTTGCTAAACTAAGTTTTGAACCAAAATTATCATAAAAACAATGTTTGGAATAAGAACAAAAGCAAAAAAAAATGAGTTAACATGAGTGGCCCAAAATAGTGTGACATGTTACTATTTTCTTTAAACGAGTAGATTATCCAAAAACATTGATTTAATATTTTTTGAAGATATTGATAATAATTTGTCAATAAAATGCCCGTTTGCAAATCTACTTGTTGGTATATGTTGTAAGGAGAGCTATTTCTAAATTTGGTTCCTACGGTTGCTTCACGCTTTTCTACCTTGTTGTCAAGAACCGTCTTTACTATACAGTAAAAAACACCGATCATTGGTTACTGCCAAAGATAGGTATGCAAGTGCCAGTAATTACATTAATTACAGGAAGAGGAAAAACATAAGATAAGTATTTTTCTCACACTCACAGGGTAGCTTCAGTCAAGATGGGATAATAGTTATTGAATTTAGAATGAGAGACACGACAGTTATAAAAACGTGAAATAAAGGTAGAGTTGTAGGTAAGGGTCAGATAAACGTAAAACATTACAAAACTATATTGGTGTGTTTAACATACTGAAGTAGACAACAATATACTGTGACGTTTTTAAAAGATATAAGATGATCTATACTTATCGGTAGCTGGACATCCTTTGAGATAAGGTTTTGCCATAACATAGATTGAACTATAGTGAATCATTCAAAAAATTAATTATTGGTTGTACCTACTTCACCACTCATGCAAAGCAGGTTATTCACGATGTTGGTTTTGAATAAACGCTAAGGAGATTGCAAATGTCTAAACCTAAGGCATAAATCAATCTTGGATTTTTTTTAAACCATTATTTTTAGTTGAAATGGGTAGTTTCTTTGCTTTGACTAATAAGATTAAAGTGTTAATGCCAAGAATTTAAGCTATTCTGCAGAAAGCTGGCATAGAGATTTGTGTAATTGATAGTGATGATTACACCGTCTCTTAGGTCCTAGTTTTGCAACATAATTTGTTTGTTTATTGCTACGTATGCATTAATGGCTTGGCACTCAACAAAATTAAGTTATCAAACCTTTGCTTAGCAAGTCAAAAATAATGTTCTAAATGTGCTTAACTCAAATGTTGCTTCTAATGCTAAATGCATAAGAACATATAGCATCAAAGGAACTTTAGAAGTTCTAATTATTATACGAGATTAAGAACAAAACCTTATAAATGGCATATAGTTTGCGGTAAAAACAGATTGAAAGTTGTTCTGTCTCTTCCAACTTTATTGATGGAATCCATATACCAATAGCGGGTGATCGTGGGTTAACAACTAAGCTTTTGGTAAAAATTTGGATGTAGTTGGGCCAGCGGTGAAAGGTGAATTTATGGGGAAAAGAATCATATCTAGCGTGTGTAGATAAGTATTGAATAAAAGTTACAAATAATTTAAAAACAGAGCTTTTGTTAATGAACCTGTCATATTGAGAGACTTCATTAAATGGTGAGATTATGAGAGGACAACCTTTAGCTGGCCAAAAGGGGTGGTTGCCAAAAATGTTGCGTTTTTGTAATATGCCCCATGCATTTTTCTTATTTGCAGTGGCGTAAGACTAGATTTTACTTGTATAATGTTAATAGGAATGAAATCCATGGCTTCTATACAGATTGGCCTGTTTTGAGTTCTGTCCAATATTTTTAAGTTAGATTTACTGCAAAAAGGTAGAAACTGTAAGTCAAAGCTAGATTTAACAAAGGTTTTATAAAAAATATTAAAGGATTTCTGTTTTTGTTTTTTCAGTAAGTGCCTGCAACACATCTCAAAATGGTAATTCCTTGGGTTCAAAATTTCTGAAGTCCATTGACGTGGTTACTCCACAACAATTTGTTGTCAAATGTAAAATCAAGAAACTTATATAACGGTGCTCGGACAATAGAAAAAATGTTAATACTAAGACAAACATTTATAAATATTATATTACTCCTGAAAAAAAACATTTTAGTTTTCTGCTAACAAGGTAGTTCAAGGTCTGTAGTAGTACTAGTTTAATGTTACGGCTAACACTACCTGGGATGTAGAAAAATTTGTATCTTAAACCATTTTATCAATTGCACTTTGATAACAAGTTCAAACGTTTTTTGAACACAGGAGGAAATAGCAATAGGCCTAAAACTAGTTTTCATGTCTAACAAAGGTTTACCCATGGGTACAATCTTAATAATTTTTCAAGTATCAGGAATTGTTTCATATTTCAAGAAAGTATTTAATATGTGATTTGGTAAACAAATGGAATTTGTGTAACATGGAATATGAAATAAGATCAATTTCTATGACTGAATTCTTTCTTTAAGCAAGAACAAGGTTGAGTTTGCTTATTTATATAGATGCTGTGAGAGTATGTGGAAGTGTATTAGCAACATTTAGTAAAGTGACTACTAATAGTGTCAAACGTATAAAAGGGCTACTTTTGACGAAAATTTTGAAGTCTTATCTTTGATGAGAGTAATAAGAACGGTGAAAAATTCCAATAGAAAAAATCTAAAAAATCTTTAATTTTTTTTTCTTTTTGCGTAGCGAGCTTCTTTGCTTAAATCCTAACTTTTCTAGTCGCGCCAAGATAAGATAATGTTTTTGTATGGCAAATAATAGTGTAAAAGCGTTTTCTTTTGTTGACTGCCTAAAAACATCCCTGGTCTCACCATGACCAAGGGTTTTTTTGGTTTTTTAGGCAAAGTTAGTAGCTTTGGGGAAGTTGTTTTGGCAGCATTCATAAACCAGGTAAAAAGTTGTTAGTACTTTGGAGACGGGTTGCCTTCAAATTTAGCAGAGAGAATTTTTATAAGAATTTTAATCTATTTTATTAAACAGATTTGTTTGTATTGAGTATATAAAGCAGTTTTTAGACAGATTTGTTTATAGTGACTATACAAAGCAGACTAAAACTGAGTGAGATGAATTGTAGTAATAATAAACTCATCATTTAGAATAATGAGACCCAAAGAATCTATAGCAGCTTTTAAGAAAATTGTTGCTAACTTTATAATATAGATAATACGGAAAACAATATGTTTTTAAAATTTTGTATTGAACGAGCAATTAGGAAAACAGTAAAATGTTAGTTGGACATAAAAAACTAAACAAATTGAAAACAAAGTGAGATATTGAATAAAAGATTGTTGTTTTATAAAAGACATCTTGACTAAAAAAAATATTTTACAATAACTATTCTCTCTGATGTTGTTGGACTACCTAAATCAAGAATCATTAATCTTTAGTTTGATTTGTGTAGGTTGTGAATAAAGAACTGAAGAGTTTTGGCTAAGATTTCTACAAAGTTATAAACAAACGATGCATTTGTAAATGGTTTTGCATCTAAGAATGGATACTCTAAAAGGTTATATGTTAAAGAATCGGGCAGGAATTGAAGAAATAAATGTTTTTGAGAACGGAATTTTTCTGAAGATTTGTCATGTTATCTTCTCTGCTTTGAAAATTTCTTTTTTGTTGGTTTATTGTTAGGGGGGTTTTTGACTGAGCAATTTTGATAGACAATAGAATTTGTGGGTAGGGATAAAGCTGTAGAGAATAGTTGACAAGACGTTTGCCGAGAAAGCTCAGTCGTAGGCAGGGATTAGGGAAAATCTCTATGCAGTTGCGTAGTTTGATTATTAAAATTAGATGGGTTAGGCTTTGAAGTTTTATGAAAGGAAAAGCCATAGTTTGTTTAATTTTAGATTGCTCTGTATATTCAAATCAAATTCTTTTAGCTAAATATAATCTAAACTTATTGGTGTAGTGCGGGCTTTTGCAAAACTTGCAACATGGAAAATTAGGTTTGCTACAATTTTACAATTTAAGCAAAAGGACATTTTACACTGCTTTTGCACAACTTGGAAATGCGGCCATACCGCATGTACTTAAAACATTGAATTACTTTGGATACTAATCAGTAAGGAATTGAGATTAAAAATATAGAATCTAAAAGCAAACAAAAGAAACTCGTTGCAAAACCGTATATTATCCAGCAATGATGCCAAAAAGGTAACGGCAAAGGCAAAGGCAAAGCAACCAGACGCATGCTGCGCAAACAAAATGAAAGTTCAGGAAGCTTAGGCAACTAAACCAATTTTAGCGACAGACACGTAAGCAAAACTTACTGGTGCCACAAACAAAAGTAACTAAGTCAGATACGCAACAGCAACACCTAAAACTAGTTACACTACACACTATTGTACATAATTGTACGCCAGCGTCGTAAAAACAACCAAAAAAAAAAGAGCAAAGAACTTCAATAGAACTTTCAGCAACACCTTTAAAAGTATTACATTAGCAATATTTTTAAAATAGTACTCCGATTGCTCTCTCAACTCAAGAAACATTAAGATAAATATTTTCAGTAGGATTGCAAGCATTACCGTTGAAAAAAAAATTATTTATAAAAATAGATTTTTTAAAATCACGCGCACAGTCGAAAAAATAGCTTTTAAGCGTCATCGCTCAAAAAGAACCTTTTGGAAAAAAGCAAAACCATTGCCCAAAAATTAACAGATTTGAAAAAAATAAAAATGCCACAATTAGAAATAAGTAGCTTATTAAATAGGTTAACGGCGCAAAACAACATCTAAATTAAATCTTGGCAAGTCAACTCTAATCCAGATTCTAAAAAAAACCCATCTTGTTTTACTTATAAACAAGAGTTTTTTAGAAAATTTAGAAAGAGGCAAGTTCCGTCAAAAAAGTTATAGATGTAAGTTTATTGCCGGTCGACGAATCAATTTAACGGAAAATTAAATATTGAATACTTTGCAGATCAATCTCACTGTAGTGAGCATATGCGGCTTTTAGTTTGTACATTGATATCGCCCTTGTCAAGGACATTAAACCCAAAAAGAAAGAAAAGTTTTAAAAAATAAACGCTTTGAGTAGATGCCTGTTTACAGCCAAACCTTTATGCAACCCCGCACATTATTGCAAAACACGTACTAAATTCAATGATATTGTATTAGAGATTGTCAAAGTAGAAGTAGTAGAGAAGTTTAAAAAAAAGATCTTTCTTGGATTCGGTTACTTTTGCTACGATCAGTTACAACCTTTACACAGATCCAGCAGCTTACAAAAAGCTTCAACGCTAATTTTTTGGTGCAATGCAGACGCTCACTACAGGAGAAGCAAGGACATAAACATAAAAACGCCTACGTTTTAAAATGCATTACGTAGCAAAGTAATCGACTTTACACTAGCAAATAGAAAAATTTAGGGTCTGTGTATAGTTGACAAAACGTGAACACATGAATTGGAGATAATGACATTTTCAATTGATAACTTTTTTAAAACCGTTTTTGAAAGAAATACATTTCAACAAGATTACTTGGTGGAACAGAGGGCTAGGCCAAATATTTGAAAAATGTTAAGAGGACGGTGACTGGAATACAAAATTTTGGAAAGCACATAACCTCTAAACGTTATTAATATTGTGCTGACGGTTTAAATTAAAACCCGTTTCCATCTGGATTCTGGACCTTTCTGTTAAATCTTTATATCTTTAAGACTTCAATTTTAAGGGAGTTACTGGCATTGTTTTTTACACCACGTACCAATCTCTTGCAGGATATGTAGTGAGACAAAATGTAAGGTTTTAAGTTCTGACTATTGCAGAAGATGCTGTTTAATGGGTCATTAACGTCAACAATTTTAGAAAAAAATACAGATACTAATATATATTTTTGGTTTCAACTTTAGTAGTACCAACCACCTTAGATTTTTAAATTTTGCTACTAATTGCAAACGGGGAAATATTGCGGTTATCGTTTGGTTTAAGATAAACTTGGTGAGGAATAGAATCTGAAATAATGAATCTTTTTAGCAACAAAGTAATCATTCTAAGAATCCAGGAACTGGTAACAAAAAAATGCATAAGTTTTGGAAAGTTTGATATTTTCAGCTCGGACTTTGGCCATAGAACGCCTCTGTAGTCAGCACGCTAGGTGTCGGGACATCTGGCGCTTGCACGCTAAGAAAGGTTTTAATTAGTACCCAAAAATTGTTTTTGAAAATCTGAAAATTTTTGCATTGAGTCATTTCTTGTAACATGAACGCAGCTGTGCTGACGCCGTGCGTTTGATTATTAAGCTGTCTGACTGCTTGATTAAGGTTTTGTAATGCATCGACTATCTGCCAATAAATTTTCAACTTTTCAAAAACAATTTTTGGGTACTAATTAAAATTACACCTTTCTTAGCGTGCAAGCGCCAAGTGTTCCGACGCTTGGCGTGCTAACTCTACAAAGGCGTTTTATGATCAAAATACAGTCCGATCTGAAAATATCAGACTTTTCAAAACTCTTGCACTTTTTTGTCACCTGAAACTGCAGTCAGAATGTGACTTAATAAATTGTGATATGTTTTATTTATTTATTCAATTGCCTTTCTACCTTTTGGTGCAAGGCTTTTGGGGTAAGGCTAATTGTGATATAAAAACATAATAATTGTTTTATTTTATCTTCAATTATAGATTATCACTTAGTAACGCTCAATTCAAATATATTCTCTATAGAGTAAACAATCTATGCTTAAAAGGTTTTTTCACTGAATAGTAGACATTTGTGTGCAATTAATTTGTTGGTCTAACATATATAACACTTTTACTTTACTTATATTAAAAATTAGAATGTTTAAATAAATTAAAATTTTCAGTACATTGTTTTAGCATTAATTAAAAAATTAAAAATTAAATATAAAATAAAAACCTTTAATTATAATTAAAAATAGAAACCTTGCATATTTGCTCTTTTGTTCATTATAACAATAATAATATTGGGTTGAATTTCAGGTTTAAAAAAGTGCAGGGTAATTTATAGCTAGTTGATAAGTTCCATTACCGGAAAGTTGTTAAATTGGTTTAATTGATTCCTCTGAACAATTGATGTTTTGCGATTAATTAATTCTACTTAATCTGTTTACTAGATTTACGTTTTATTTTAGTTCCAGTAGGAGTTACATTATTACAAAACACATCTTATTTCACTATAAAGTAAACTCTTTTGATTAGTTTTAAATTTTCTATCAACAAATCATCAAGCTCTAATAAATTCTCTGTTAGATGTTTCAGTACAATCTGAAGTCCGATTATTATACGAATCAAAAGTATTGAGTCTTTGTTGTAAAATACGGACAAGTAGAAATGTCTAGTAAATATAAAAAGAAAAAGATTTTTACTATTATGCTTACAACTTATTGTATTTAAAATGAGTTGGAAATAATTAAATTAAGTATTAGAATAATGCCAAATCTATTCGGTTTGGGTGTATAATTTTGTATAAAAATAGAAGGTCTTTACAGAATATTAGGTTTGATCGTCTAATGTAAACATAGCAAAAAATGTAGTTGGTTTGTTTAAAACTTGGTGGGGATTACGTGTACGTGCGTTTATACCGCAGCCATAGACTTGAGCTAGCGTCGAGATCCCCTAACCCTAAACGGTTATAAATGCAGACTAGCTCGTCGCCATATAATTAGATTTTTACTTATTTCGTTATATTTGTGCGCGGTAATAAATATTGATGAAGTATTATTGTATGTAAATAAGTTTGTCTATTAATTAATATATTGGTAGGAAGTGGGTAGAAAGTTTGGCGTAGAAATTTGCATTTTGCGATTGAAGTGTGTTTTTTTACTGTGCTGGAAGTTTTCTTGCAAAATTTAGTACTATTCATTATTTTTATAATTGGGTCGAGGAATTTTGAGGAAAATTAAATGGTAGATAAATATTCTGGTTAATTTAAATTACGGGTATGTGTACTCAGAAGAGCAATGTTAATCATTTAAGGGAAATGCATGACAAACTATTCTGTTCCTTAATTGAAAACTAAAGTGGTTTGTTTGTTTTTTGCTCATAATTGTTTACAATGTAAATTATGAACGACGACGTGCCTTAGAAGAGAGCTCAGTTAGCAAATGAAAAATTTCAAGTATATGTATATAAAAGCGTAACATGTAAAACAACGGAATTTCCACTTAGGATTCAAAGCTTTTAAAGCTGTAATGACAATAGAGAAAGCTTTGTGACCTATCTTATCGAAATAATGACCCCTCATATCTTTAATCAATAAATGTTTTCATGGCTTTATATATCTAAATTGCTCATCTGGCAATTAATTCTTAGATAAGTGATTTCAATATTTAAACACATTAGCCGCGGTCCGTGCGAATATTAAAACAGGCAAAGTGCATATTAAATGCAAAACAATTTGGTAGAGCAGCGTCGGCCTTTTGACAAAATCCTCTCGAGCTTACATGAAGCGTTATTATAGCTAGAGAGTTGGTGGCCATAATAAAAACCCAAAAAAGATACGAAACCAATAAACTTTTTTTCCTCTCGCGTTCGTTCATTCGGGTTGTTTAAAGTTGGTGCGAGTAAACCAGATTAACAAAGGCGATAAGTAATGCTTGCTATCCTTAATCTTACACCAAGCTTTCATATCGCACACAACAAATGTATACCATAAAAATGAAATAGAGAAATTACGGCCGCACGACAAAGAGTACAAATCGCCCTAAAAATAAAAGCTTCACCAAATAATAAATAGCGATGGGCCATTTCGATTTTATAGCACATATTTCCGCAAACCAATCAAATATATAGTCCTCTTATTACTAGGTAATATATCCTGTCATATTAAGATAAATAAATAACAACATTAATTCAATATTCAAACATTTGATTTTTACAGGAAAATTTTATCAAATTATAATTATCAATGTCTGAATTAATTAAATTTATTAAAATAAACATGAATATAATAAATAATAACATAAAAAATTGGTGTCTATTGATTAGATTAATTAAAATGTATACTGGTCATGACAATTAATCCTTTTAATGTGATTATATTTTATGATATTTCGGAATACTGTGCACATTTAATTAATCATTAAAATTTAATGAATAATTATTTCAATGCATTGCGTCGGAATGTTATAAATCCAATTCTATACAAATGTTTAAAGGACAAAGGTTTATTCAATATCGTTTCAATGAGTACACACTTGCATTGTTTTGTAAAAATATATTATATATACACTTGTTAATTCAAAAAGATTTTGTTTATGTTTATACGTCTATTAGTGATCATTAATTAAAAATACTGATGGTTTTAATTATTTGATATAATACAACTATTTGCAAAAATATCATGTTTGTTTTAATACTGCTTGTAAGTCAGGCGTAACTTATCAACAAATAAATTTACTTGTCAACATTCGAAAGCCCGTTCGAGTTATTAGAGTTATTATCCGAGCACACATGTTCATAAAAAGTTTCTCCCTAAAATTGTATAAGGAATAACCTTTCGGCTTTTTCCCAACAACTCCGGTATTTTTAAACACGTTAGACATTCATTAAAGAAAAGATCGAATTGTAGGTGGATAAAGGTAGAAATTTTGACCAAATACTATTATTTAAATAATTTAATAAAATTTATACTGTATTTTAAAAACTAATGTTTTGAGTAAGCTTGCTCTTAAAATTGAATAAAAGTTACATGTTTTGCTATAATACTTATGAAACGCTCTATATAACTCTTTAAATAGCAAATTAAATTCTGGGAATAAAAAATAAACCCGTTACTTAATAAATTGCATTTCAGTACATGACAATTATGAAACATTATCCCGAGGTATTAAGGATACTTTTTAATATGCTGCTGTAGATAGGAATGTTCTAAATAAGATTGAAAGACTGGTAAGTTTTCAATAATTTTGCAAGTAATAAATAAAAAACTGTTAGCGGAACTGGAGGAAAAGGAGAGTCTTGTCAGCACGCAGTATGGTTTTAGGAAAGTGTGCTTTACAGTTAATGCCATCACAAGGGCACAAAAAACTGAGCAAGGAAACAAATTTAACAAAAAAAACGTCATATTAGTGACGCTAATTGTCAGAAACGTATTTAACTATGTTAAATAGCCTGACATGATACAAAAACTATAGGGGAAAAAGTATTTCCGTACCTAATCAATGTCACAAGTAACTACCTAAAAATAATAATAGGAGAAAACGACAAGTTTGAGCAGAAATTAACTAGCAAGGTACCGCAGGGTTCTGTTAAAAAGCCAATTTCATGAAACGTTTGCTACAATGGGGTTCTGAGACTAAACAATGCTACAGAAAGTATTTCTTATATGGTATGCGGGTGACCTGGCAACCAAAGTAACAGAAAACTGCAGGAAAAATGTTGAATGGACGTTGGCAAAGATAATGAAGTGACGACCTCTACAATTTGTTGCATACAAAATTGAAACTACCATTCTAGCTAATAAAAAGAAACCATACAGAAGAAAAAATTGATGACTTTTACGGACACCTACAAACAGCTATGGAAACTGACCTCACAAATAAGAACATAATAAAGGGAGACCTTAACGACAAACTTTGCAAAAAGCAGGAAGAAGATGAAAAATATATAGGTCAATATGGACTGGGTACCAGAAAGGAAAGAGGGCATACCATGTTGAATTATATGTGCAAAAATAACTTATACTCAATGAGCTTCTTTTTCAAAAAGCGACCAGAACGAAAATGGAAATGGTTATTTCCAGACAAAAATACATAGAACGAAATAGACTTTATTCTCACAAACAGAAAGAATATAATTCAGGACATAACCATACTAAATAAGTTCAACACGGGACGTGACCACAGGCGAGCGATGATTATCATTGATAAGTAAAGCAAAAGAAAAAACAGCACAAAAACGAAGACACCAACAAAAATAAAGGCAAAGAAACTCAAACAACATAATAGCTTGTATAAAAAAATAATAGACAAAGCGCTAGCAAACGATGACCTAAGCAGCGAGTGAGTGGATAAAATAAACAAGAGACTGGTCCAGATAATACAGGAATCAGTAAAACAGCTAAACACCATAATACCACAAAAAAACAGATAAAGAACAACTCATTGATAAAGAAACAAGAAACCTAATAAAAAAGAGAAGAAGTCTAGCGACAAGAAACAAAATGGCAACAACAGAACACACAGAAATATCAGACGGAATATAAGAGACCAAAGGATAAAAGCTCATGAAAAACAAGTGAACAAAGTAATACAAAACAACGAATGTATGAAAAGCCTTCAACGAAACACCGGAAAAAAGAAAATCTACTCGCTACGCAACAAAAAAGGAAAGATAGTTCACGATCAAGATAAAATCTTACACATAGTAGAGAATTTCTACACAGACTTATATGAATCTAAAACACCGCCAGAAAAAGAAGATGCTGGCACACTGAAGAAAAAAATACAAAATATTGGATCAGAAGACATCTCAGAGATAGATATCAAAGAAATAAAAGCAACTCTGGAAGACATGAAAAACAACAAAGTAACAGGAGATGACAACATATCAGCCAAAATGATTCGAGAAGGAGGAGATGAATTACTAAGGAAGACTGCAAAAACCACTGTTAAGGACAGGTAAAATACCAAAACAATGGAAAAACGCAAATGTGGTGCTAATTTGTAAAAAAGAAGAAATAACATCAAGATAGAAAATGAATGCAATAGAGAGGCAACAGCAACTTACATCCTGCACGAGACAACAAAACCAATCCAACTCAAAAGGGGAGTACAACAAGGCGACTATTTATTACCAAAACTCTTTATATTAGCGATGGTAGAAATATTCAAGAAAATTGATTGAAAGGACAAAGGAATTAACATCAACGGGACACGACTAACTAACCTAAGATACGCTGACGATATTGTTATCCTCGCACAAAGAGAATCACTGAGGACAGGGTTTAAAATGAACTTATCAAAAACAAAAATTATGTACCACGGGATAGAAGAAACAGTAATGATAAAGGGATAGCAAATCCAAAAAGTTGAAGAATACATATACCTGGTGCAGAAAATAATAAATGATCGGAATAATCAATAAGAAGAAATAAGCAGAAGAGTAAGATTAAGATAGATGGTCTTTGAAAAACTCTCGTACATTCTGAGAAATAAGAAAATAGCTCAAAACCTAAAAACAAGGATTTTCAACCAATGCATATTGCTAGTGATAACGTACGGCAACGAAAACTGGACTATGACAAAACAAAACATAGAAAAACTAAAAGTTTTACAAAGAATTATGGAAAGAGCAATGATAGGTAAATCAAGAAGAGACCGATACAAAAACGATAGAGTTAGAGCAATAACCAAAGTCACCAAAGTGGTAGAGAAAGTCGCATCTCCCAAGTGGAAATTTGCGGGTCACGTTGCAAGAAGCGATATATCGAGATGGGACAAAAAAATAATAAAGTGAAGGCCCTATGAACATAAAAGAGGAAGAGGAAGACCACCTGCGCGGGCACGACAATCTCAAAAGAAAGGCAGGGCTGACATGGATACGAGTGGCACAAAACAGAGAACAATGGAAAGAATTGAGAAAAACCAATGTTCGAGAATGGACTTAATAGCTACTGATGATGATTTAAACTACTATCAAAAATAATTAATAGACTGACTTAAAAACTGGATGATTACCAACCTCCAAAATATACAGGCTTTAAGGTTACTGTGTTTTGCATTAATTGACTTTAAAAAAGCATTTAATAGCATTGAACAAAGTTTTAGTAGACCAAAAGTACAAAGACCTGAGAAATAAAAATAGGCATGCAGCAACAATATACGTCGTACATAAGAACACTCAACTTGTCCCAATGAAAAGAGGAGTCAGACAAGGGTATTCACTATCTCCAAAACTTTTTACAAATACTCTCAAAAACGTGTTTAAAAAAATTAATTGGACAGACAAAAAGAAACATGGTAACGGTTAATCGCTAATGAATTTAAGATAAATAAAAATAAATACCAAGTCACTCTGTTTCTTTTTGGGGTAAGCAATCAAAGTGTTGGGCACACAGAGAAGACATAGCACAATACCTAAAATAACGGGTATTTGTTTGAACAGTGCATTTTAACAGTCCTAACGTATGAAGCGGAAACGTAGACAAACACAAAATAAAATAAAACGAGCAATGATTGGCATACATAGAAAAGACAAATACTGCAATGAAAGAATACAAGTTATTACCAAAATAACAGTCATTGCAAAAAAGCAGCGTCTCTAAAATGGAACTAGACAAAACACGTAGCAAGAAGCAATATAAACCGTTAGAGCCAAAAGATTATTAAATATTGAACCAAATACAGACAGGGTATAGATTTGAAATGGCGCACGACTTGGATTCTACGGAAAATTTAGATTTTACTAGTAATTTTTTTTAGTTAAACTTAGATTTTTAAACAAAAAATGCGATTAATAGAATAGAATTTTTTTAAAAATTTTATACTCTCATAAATTGATCAGAAGACTACTAATAAGTTATAGAAACTAAAAAAAAAAAAACTAAAGCAAATTTCTCATAGCTCCCCTCTCCCCTGCTCTGCTCTGTTTCAAATGAATGAAATTGCCCACGTTTCAAAATAAACATAACAGGCTAAGGAAGAAAAACAGAATAGAAAAGCTTCTACAGATGGTTGCTGGAACGGTACTAATACACTTGCTGGCATGATAAAATATATATACACAAACAAGTGGTAATGAAAAAAAAAACGGCTTGAGATTCAGAAATGACAAAATAATAACTAAAATGAAACAAAAACAACGACTAAGTAAATAAGTAAATAAACAAAACTAGTAATACAAAAAACAACTCCTTGGGTAACAAAATAGCATGGTTTGGCTATTGGATATTGGAAATCGTCATAGCTATTCTAACTTTATTAGCTATTTTCCTAAATAGTTTTGTTGTACTGCAGTCAACCGGCAACGCAAATTACGCAGCCACAAAACCCTGCGCCGGCTGGTACTATGTTTTCTTTGAATTTTTTTTCCAAGATGATTTAGAAAAGTAAATATTTTGTGTTTTTTTTGAGTTTTCTGGCTTTGATGAAAAGTAGTTTACATTTTTTGTTAATTTTTTAGCACTTTAGCGTTTGTGATTTTATTTGTTCTTCTAATTTCTAGTTTTTATCTTGTCCATCTATAAATCTTTTCTCTTTCTTTAAGTTTCTTATCTATATTTTTTCTTTTTCCTTGTAGTGTTCATTTCTATACTTAAGAGTCTTTTGTCTAACATTTTTTGAATTTGCGAACCATCTTAGCTAACTTATTCTGATGTCTTCTACTAGATTGTGCATTATTCTCATAGTTTTTTGGATTTTGTCGTTGATTCTTAATTTTCTTGCGGCCCTTCTTCAGAAATCTATTTCTGTTGCTTTTAATGCTTTTTCTACTCTGTTCTTAAGTGTCTATATTTTATTACTATAAGTAATTATGTTTTTACTATTCTGTTATATATTTGTTGTTTGTTTTGGTTTGATATGCTTTTAACCCATAATACTCCGCTCAACATAGATATTGGTCTTCTACTTTGTATATTTTTGTCTTTTATGTTGTTGTCTAGTGTTTTATCGTTGGTTATTTGTGCTCCTAGTTATTTATTATATTTTTAATTTTTTTTGCAGGCTTCCTATACTCATATACACCGTTTTTGTATGTTTATTTTTATACCTTATTTGGCATATTTTTCTATGAGTTTCCTGGTCATTTATTTAATATTATGCTGGTCTCGTGCCATTATTATTTGGACGTTTGCAAAGCATAGTGTTGGATTAAAAAGTAATGCTTGTCTTTCAAATCGCGCAATCAGATTTTAGTTTACTTCTTTATTGTTGCAATTTTTTGGAAGTGAATGCCTGGCAAGGATTTCTTGTTCCTTGACACTTAGGTATCCCGGTAGTATTGCTTCAACACCTCAACCGCGTCCGCGCTGACTATTTGGTACGTTTGCATCATCTTGATAGATAATCCAAACAAGTTTTTTTGTACTCCAACCCCTGATGTCAACGTTGACGTGGCGTAGAACAGCCTAGATCTGGCCCCTTGACTGACATAGCCCTTCTACGTTTGATATTAGTAGAGACACCATTGCCACTGATTTTGCGATTTTTGCCACAACCTACCAACTATGTCATCTGTTTGCTTCCAAAATGACCTCCAAATATTTAAGGTATTTGTCGAATGGCACGGGTTTGCCTTCCACCGCTATCAATTTGATTTAAATATTACTTGCCACGGTATAGAAATGTACATTTCTAACTTTTAGGGCAACTTTGACGCAATGTTGCCGTTTTCTTAAGAGACCGCTATTTGCCACTCTTGTTACGGCAGTTTGGATTGCATCTACAGTTAATCTTTCATTTTGCATGCTTCATATAGCAGGCAAATTAGCCTATATGACAATCTAAAAAATTTCTACTATACTGTAAACAAACCGATCTGCAGGTTCTTGCTATATAGGAGTTAGTGGTTCAGCGGATAACACTATACTACTGCTAGTTTGGCTAGTAGTTCATTAAGACCAGCGGCTTTTTTTGTGAAAAACTTTTTTGTTGCTTCTGCCAGTTTTGTTTTTGTCGGTTTGCGTCTAATAAAAGTGTTACGTTTGTATTCAATTGACTTGTAGGGGTAGTTTTAATTGATTGATTACACTATGACTAATATGCAAAGTAGAAATAAGAAACTGTATCATGTTTTTAATACTTGTTTTTTTTAATAATTTATCTTGTTCATGATTACATCTTTCTATTATTAATCAATAATGAAGATTTAATTTATAATTATAGTGTAGAAGATATTCTGTGGCATTGTTTTGGTATTAAATTTAAAATTTATAATCTATTCGATATAATTTATAATGTAAATAAAATTTATGAAAGGAATTGTGTTAATTGTGACTAGATGCAAGGTTTTATTAGAACAAACATTATTTATTGTAGAAATAGTCATATACTAGTTTAAAAGTGTCAAAGAATTCTAGTGATAAATATATTGATTCCAACATAAAAACATCAATGAAACTCAAATTAATAGCACGTCGTGAGGATGAAGGTTGATAGCTGTTATATATGTAGCCCTGTTTTAGTTATTTATAACAGTGCCTTTTATTAAATAATGATTTAGGCCTTGTTAGCAAAAGAAAAAATGTTACAGTTAGATTCTGTTATTTAAATTAAAAAGTTTTGATTAAATCTTGCAGACTATTTTTTTCGATAAATACAATTTTTTATTATAAAGACAAGTCACCTCAATTTTATGAAATGACAGTTTTATCCTCTAAACAACCCGCTTTAGAGGATTGCAGGTCCTTGGGAGTCCTCAATTATATATGATATATGGTGCAGTTCGGTTGACTTAACTTGTCCGAATCTTAGAAATTATATGATATCTCGACTTAATATTTGAAGGAATTTATTTGTAAAAATAGTAAATATTGTTGTGGTTCAGTGGATCAAGTTTTACATACGATTAGGTTGTAATGTTTAATACAACTTTGTACGTTCGATTGAAAATAATAGACAAAGAGATTCCGTTACGCTTGATTTTGTTAAAAATTGAAACCAGTTCAAATATTTATTCCTGTTTTTGTTATTAGATTTAGTTTTGTACTATAATAAAAGTAAAGTAATTTTATATTTGATGTTTAAAAAGTATTGCGAAATGAAATAATTCCAGTTAGCAATTCGTTTTTTAATCAGGTTTTGACGATTCGATTTAAATGCTCTGCGAGAAGCAGCTTCAGGTATATATATTCGGATATACTGATTGACATGCGATAAAAGTGTAGTAAACCTGGAGATGTTGGCTGAGATCAGACCCTTTTAATACTGGATAAGAACGGTTCACATTCGGAATGCGCTGCTTTTCCATTCACAATGCCTGAATTAAAATTTTATCATTTTGATTTCATGCTGCGCTTTACCGGAGTTAAACCCGTTACCGTTTCCATATTAATTGATCTTATTTTAATGGTATTTCAAGAATCACTAAGTGCTCAAGTTAAAAGTGCTCTTTTGTTAACTTCCTCAACTGAAAATAACTTCTGATTAAGAATCGCCTTGTTTCACAAAAGATCCCCTACACGATTTTCATTATAATAGCAATTTCATCAACCTTAAACCATTTTACATCAATTTTAATAACTTTCATTAAAAAAAATGTTATACACCGACAACATTCAACAGGATTTCACTTAAAAAATACTTTAAATTATTGAACTAATATTATGAAGTAATTAATGGCTGCCAATTATAAATGATAATTTATTTATTAATACAGAGAGAGAGAAGGAGCACAAATTATTAATAATAATAATGATTAGCATTATAATGTCAGCCTTAAATAGATTAAACTCGTTATCGATCCTTTTAAAAATTATAATTATCTATATACCTTAAACATGATACTGTGTTGTACGCGACTTTAGTAATTAAATAGATATATATTTAAAACAAATTTTATACAATGTATTTTACATGTTAACTCATATTATGCTGTCATACATTTACACAATATGCATTGTTTATTTGTTTCTATAATTAGAGTACTATTTGAGTATGTATTAAGTTGATTTCTATTTACAAGAGCAATATTTGTGCTTGCTACCAGTTTTATAATCTTTACGTTGCTTCTAAAATAGCGGCATGTTATAGATTTTATATTACTGACGTTACTTTTTTTTTCTTGTTACAGGGCATACTCGTATATTTTTGTATGGGCTTTGCAATAAAAAACACAGAGGTCGGCAACTTTTTTAAAGTTAAGAACCATTTTTGAGTTTAAAGTGTTGGAAAAACATTTAGAGAGCCGTACAAATTTTGGTAATCTTTGATCAATTTTAGAAAATAATAATTTTACTATTAAATTATAAATAGAACGTTTCTATATACAATACATGGTTAAAACATCTTAAAACATTATGGTTGGTTTGTTACATAAACTACAACATAAGCCATTCTAACTTGGCTAATTGTAATCTAAAATTCACTGACACTTTATTAGCAAAACTTTCCGAATATATTTTTTTTACTGAAATTGATGAATTTTTACTTAACTAGAAAAATTAACTTGGTACAATACATATACATATCAAGTGTTGTACCTCAAGCTTCCATACTGGGCTCAATGACATTTTTGGTCTATGTAAATGATTTTACTTGCCCTGATATGGATACAAGATTTACTGTATTTTCAAATGATACTTAATTTACTACTTAAACAAAAATCTAAACTCACTAACAAACAGCATACTTGATACTCAGATAAAATCTAAAAAAGCTAACAAGCTCAAGTTTGTGTAAAGACTTACAAGGCCAACACAATTTGGACAACAATAAAACATTAAGAGTCACTCTTGACTACAAACTTTTCTGGTCAGATCATGTGCAATTCGTGGAAAATAAAATTACAAAAAACAACTTTTTATATGATAAGTTCAACCTATGAAAGTGATGTGCGCGCTACCTTAATGTATTTAAAGCTCTTTACAGTACTACTAATTTATATTTTAAACTGTCTTTTATTTGGTAAAAAAAATCCATGCAAGTATTCTAAACGTTTGCATTGTGGTCATTGAGATACTGGACCGTTGTAGCATGCCAGGTACGCTGCCAGAGTTGAGATTATACTAAGCTGTTAAAGATTGTTATTAATGCACTGGCATAAAGCCTTGGGATTGTATGTTATTGCTGTATTTTGTATTGGGAACTCATACGCAACATCTGTTGAGAACATGCTTTGTGCATTAGGATTTGATCACTTGGGCTTGCACAATAAGTGCAAAAGATTGTTAAGCCTAAAAGTTGTATGCATGAGACATTACATATGTAAACACACACTGGTATTAGAGTATACCTTGAAGAGGTGTTAATTAAGTGATTGGTAATATAGTATACTATGTACTGATATAATTATAGGAGTTCTGACATTACGACCAGTTGATCCTATGAGAAAGAATATTTGTTAATTGTCCAGAATCTATTAATAATTATGTGCAAGTTCAATTTATGAAAATCTACTTAGAGCGCGGGACAAAAAAAAGAAGTCAGTAACTTGCGCAAATTTGACGGCATTAACAGTTTCTTAAACAAATTAGTGTTAAGTTAAATAATATACGACGGTAAAGCAAGGTGTGGTGGTTGGGAGATTTAGCGTGCATTGCGTCAGTTAATAGAAATCAAAATTTATAAACTGGGTAAACAATATTATTACAAAAGAGTGAATTATTTGTTCAAAAAGTTGCATGCAGCTCCGGAGCTGCAGATTGCCAATGTTTAATTATTATCTCTAACATAATTTATTTATTTTCTAATAAGAAGAAACCAATTAACTAACTAATTCAAGAAAAGTCCATACTTAAATAAATCACTTTAAAAGTTTATATAAACAAACAACAGACATGCAAAATGTCTAAGAACAACCGAAAGCACGAAGGAAGAAGAGAACAACATAGAAGAGGTAAAAGAAGATAGGCTTTTGCAAAAACAGATCCACGATCGACGCAATATTCATTCTAAGACAAATATGAGAGAAGAGTATTGAATACAATTAAGCAGCGTTTGTTTGCTTTGTAGACCTTACACAGGCATTCGATAGATTAGAATTACATGACGTTAAAGAGATTTTAAAAACAAAAGGCGTAAACCCCAAAATCATCAAACTAATCTGAGTTCTAAATACAGACAATAAAACAAAGCTCATTATAAATAAACAACTGATTGACAAAATACCCGTCAGCGTGGAGATTAGACAAAGGGACAGTCTGAGCCAAACACTTTTCAGCACTATCATGGATGAGATGATTGAAGAATGGGCAACAAAAAATTTAGTATCATATGTTATGCGGACGACTCAATAATCATAGCGGAAGATGAAGACGACCTACAGAGACTGCTTCATAAGTTTAACACAAAGGCAAAACAATTCAATATGCAGATATCATTGCAAAAATTAAAGCAATGGTGCTATTAAAGGAGCTCATTAGATTGCAAATTCTCCATCAAAGGCAGTTGTATACAACAGGTAATGCGCTTTAACTACCTAGGGGTTGAATTATCTAGTTAAGAAGACCTATACAATGATGCTCAAATCCAAATAAAAAACATTAAGAATTGCAAGATGTCTACGTGACATAAAATGGCAAAACAAATTTATGCAAAAAGAGAGTAAAGTACGCATATATAAAGCCTGCGTTAGGCCAATTATCAGTAGAGACCAAAGCAGACACAAAGAAGACAAAAGGGCGTCTACGAACAACGGAAATGAAGACCTTCCAAATCACATCGGGTCTCAGCATCAGGGACAAAGTACGCAGCGTGGAGTTTATAATATTGTACGTTGGACAAGAACAAGACGTCGAGAATGGAACCAGCACGTACTAAGAATGGTTGATAACAAACTAGCTAAAAAAGCCGCAACATTATTACCGAACACAAAGAGGCCCTTTGGAAGGAACAATAATTGGAAATTAACAAGACTAGTTTTACATTAAGAAGAAGAAGATGTTTTTTTTTGAGGTTTTGCTTTATGCGCAAAAAACTTTTTACCTGTTTTATTTTATAGTATTTATGTTAACAAAATTTATATCTATAAGGTCAGCATCAACATCACAGCATCATTGATTGGTAATTAATAATAAATAGAAAAATCTAAGATCTGGCCAAAAACGGTTAAAAAGTGCAAAACTTGTCAAAAATAGTATAATATTGTCAAAAAACATAAAATCCGTCTAAAAACTGTTAAAAAGTGTAGAAACGTTTATGAAATCTCCAAAATAGCAAACTTTAGCACAAAATATCAAAATATTGTTAGATAAAGTCTGGCCACAAAGCTGTAAAAAATGTAAAATTCTATTCATAAAATGTCTAAGATAGAAAATCCGGCCATAAAATATGAAAATATTGTTAAAAAAAATTAAAATTATAATCATAAACTGTTGAAAAGTGCAAAAACAATTAATAAAATGTCAAAAATAACAACATCCGGTCATAAAATATCAAAGTATATACAAATTTACTAAAATCCAATTATAAAACTGTTGAAAAAGTAACATTCTATTCATAAAATGTCAAAACTAGCAGAATCCGGCTTTAGATTTTTTCCATAAACTGTAAAAGTGCAAAATTCTATTTTAAAATGTCATAAATAACAAAATTCAAATAAAAAATATTTAAATTGTGTCAGAAAAACTGAAATCTTGCTAAATACATTTGAAAATTCTATTTATAGCGCGACATTTTGCTATTTTGAGAAGAGTGCTGTGTAAGCCCACGTAGTCGGAAAAAGTAAAGTGCGGCCTTTTTGAATGGGGTAAAATGGTAAGTTTTTGTTTTATTTTGCTCAGTCAAAAAAATGCAGTAGTTGGTAGAAAAACGCTCATTTTGCGTTGAAGCCTGTTTTTCAAACGTCCACTCAATAATTGCGGTGCAGCCTGCTTTCCGTGCACGTTTTCAGTTTTCCCTTGTCGTCGTGTACCTAGACGGTAATCAATTTTGAACTGGGTAAATGCATTTAGAACAACAAGAAATGTGTCATCAATAAGAAAAAGATCGCAGAAAAAAGTGACAACACCGGAAAACGCCAACCGAGTACGAGCAGAGTACAGAAATCTCCAAAAGAATCTGCTTGAAAACAAACCCTTGCTTTTGGCATTTCAAGACGTTTTCTTTAGCGGATTTTGGTTATGGTCTAACAACTGTCAGCACAGGATTATGTAACGCAACAAACATGTAGTAAAAACATGATCGCTGCTCTTCCCCGAGACGCAAATATGTTCTTTTCTGATGAGGCACATTTTTGCCTCAGTGGTTGCGTCAACAAACTGAATATGCGGTATTTGAACAACACAAATTTCAGGGAACTTTACGAGAGGCCCTTTTACCCGGATCGGGTCACTGTGTGGTGCGCCATTTTAAGAGTAGGCATTATTGGCCCGTATTTTGTCGTGCAGTAACTGTGAGCTCGGAACATTATTTGATTATGCTCCAGGAGTTTTTTCAGCCTGTTCTTGAAGCAATGCAGTTAGAGGATACCTGGTTTCAACAAGTTGGTGCCACAGCGCATACATCGAAAGTTTTGATGAACTTTTTAAGGTTTTTTTTTTCCTGGACGTCTCATCTCTCTCAGAGGGGATCTCAACTGGCCTGCACGCTTTCCTGATTAAGCTCTATGTGATTTTTTTCTTAAAAGTGTACAGCAATTGTTTCCAAACCGTGGAAGCCCTACAGGACAATATTCGGGCTGAACTAGCTACGACGGGTGGCAAGTAGAGAGTGAATGAATATTTTAGAAACCGGCTTTTCCAGTGTGTGCGCAAGAAAGGACGACATTTGCCAGACACACTTTTTAAAACAAAATAATTTAAAATTTCCCTTATTGTGCTGGATGATAAAAAAATAATCTTTGATTTTTAAAATAAAAAGTGTCACGCTCCATTCGGCAATAAACTTGTAAAAAGTGTAAACATTAAATTATAACAAAATTAGTTAACATATTTTAAATATTGTTAAAAAAAAACAAAATTTGGCCTAAATTGTTAAAAGTAGATAATTCAAGCAGTAAATTTTAATATTTGTCAGAAAATTAAAATCCGGCAATTATACGAGTCAAACTCAGTTTTTTTATTTAGCAAATTTAAAAATATTGTTTGGTTTCAGTAACATTTTCTATTTTATTAGTACAAAATAGTTATATAAGCAAGGTTTAAATACACTCCACACAATAGTTTTTAAATTGTCCTATTTGTTCTGCTATTTTTGAACGTGGTCGCAAACTTAATGTTTAGTTTGCAAATCTAATAAAAAAATAAATTTATGTTTTTAATTACAACAATTTTTGTTGCCATTGTGAAGTATTAACGATAATACACACTTAAAGGTTAATAAAGAAAGAAGTGAGGTAAGCCAAAGTAAGCCAAAACACTCGCTTTACTTTACAAATATTTGTTTTTTGTTAATTCAATACTTACTTGTTGTTGGTAATAATTTTATACATTTTTAAATGATTTTAAAATATTACTTAATAAACTTTCATATGACGCCAAATTTGATGTTTCAGGGCCGACTTTGCTGTTTTTAACTTTTTATAAACAAAATTTTGCAGTTTTCAACAAATTATGACCAAATTTTGCTGTTTTAAACAATAATTTGATGTTTTAAGACAGGATTTTACTAGTTTTAAGATTGTTGTTATAACAGTACTACACTATATGTACTACCATTGGGCTGTTGAACTTTTGAAGTTAAAAGTTTGGCAAAAAGTTTTCGAGTGTTTATAAATTGTCAAAAATGTTAGTAAATTATGAAAAAATGATTAAAAACTTTTATAAATACATTTGTTGTCAAAACTATTTTGTAAACTGTAACTAAATCGTCAAAAGTATTCAAAAACACCTTCAAATTCTATAACAGGATCGATAATCTTTTAAAGCTTTTAAAAAAGTTCATATACTGTCAAAAATTGACAAACTGTCAAACATGTTTTAAATACTCGTTCCTAAAACTTGCCAAAATATCCAAAAAACTCAAAAGTTTGTTAAAATTGTCATCTAAAACTGTCAACTACGCTCGTAGTCAAAACCATTTCCTAACCTAATTATAAAATAGAATTTGTCTGAAACTAACCTAACCTAACTGTCAAAAATGTTCTATAATTGTCAAAACGTTTTAAAATTATATCAGTAAATTAAATTACTTATAAAAACTGTCATAAGTGTTCAACAACTGTCATAGTTAATTAACAACTTTCAGAAAAGTTACCAAACTAGAGCAATTTGTCAAAAAAATAGGTTCTTAAAATCCTCTAAAACTTCCAAAGCTAAACATACCGTCAAAAATCAAAAACAATTATTTCAAAATTGTTATAAAATTGACAAAAAATGTTCTAAAACACCACTTAGATTGTCAAATGTACTCAAATTGTATTTTTTTTTTAAATTGATACTAAATACTCAAAATATTTACACACAAACTGTTCTTAAATTATCAACAAAAATACAAAAACTGCTCCATACGTTTATATAACAAGCTTGCATAACATTTATAAACTGACAAAAAAAAAGTGGATTGAGTATTATTTGGAAAAAAATATAGTTTTGCTTACCTTAAGGTAGACATTGAATATTTTAAAACATAATTTGATTAAAATTGTTCTAAATGTTAAGTTTAGCAACAAATTAATACCTGTGGGAATATTCTCTTGGATTTATCAAATTATATAACAATTCATAAAATAATAAAAATGCTTCATTTTATATTAAATGTAACAAGTTTAAGGTAAAAAAAAAAAAAATAAGCAGAAGTATTTGTATTATTTGGCAATTTTATTTCATTTATTTTTAATCGATTTTATAAATCATTCAAATCAAAATGTAATAAACTAATTATATTATATTATTAAAAATATAGACAATTACGTACATAAAACGCACATTGTCAAACAATTCTTATCTCAGTTTTAACAAAATATTTTTTAAATTTAAATTTCCCGCGTCCTAACCTATTTAGAAATAGCATGCAAAGCCTACTAAATTTGATATACTAAAATAACCTAATTAAATAAATAAAACTAAAATGACTGAAATTAAAACTTACCTGAGTTACCTGTTGCTAATAAATAATAAGGATAAAACAACTGTCTAAATCATTTATTGTAACTTAGTATGAACATTTTAAAACATTAAATTTACTGATTCTAATATTTCTGTTATGACATCATACAAATCTTATGGAATTGAAATTTAATTTTTCAAGTTGTTTCTCAATATGAATAATCTTCATTCTGTGGTTTTGTATTTCTTTTAGTATATCATCTTTAAGCATATTCGATATTCTGGTGACAGTGCTGGTAGACTCGTTAACATTTATTTCTTGTTGATCGGTCCTAATATTTATTTCTGGTTGATCGGTTCTAGGTTTCTTTGATATATTTGCATCACCTTCCTTAAATGTATTTTTTCTTTTTCCTGCCTTTACTTTTTGATCTTCAAACTCTTGTGAGTAAGATTTGTCTGCCATTTTAATGCTGTGGTTATGTATCAAACTTTTAACGGTTGCGTGCAACAAGTTCAATTGACTAGTGTAATGCTGCTGGCACTATTGTCAGTTGTTTGCTCTGCAGATATAGCAGAGCGCTTTATTACCGGCTTTATAAGGCAAGCGCTGTACCGACTAGATTATGTTAAAACTTTTTTAAATAATTTAATAATTTAACCCAAATTAAGTTTAGCAACAATTCAATATCCGTGCGTTATTAAAACTAAGTATATAAAACGCACATATTTAAACAACAGAAAATCAACAGTTAATCGTTTTCAATTTATGTTTGACACACTCTACCAATAAATATAACTTAGTTTGTAGACAAACTTTGTCTTCTGTTCCAGGCCCTAATTCTACAAATCATTTTAATATTGCGTCATAGATTTTTTTTAGCGAAAATGTCAACATATTATTCACTAATTAGTAATACATATTGATGTTTAAAAATGCAATTGAAGTTTGTTTATATTAAAGCGATAAACGTTATCGCAATGTATCATAATACGTTTTCAGGTGATTCAGAAGGAATAATAAAAGTACTATTTGACATATTGAAATAAACTAACCAAATAAATGAAATAAATAAAAATGCAAATATAACTTACCTGAGTTATTGTACTTAATAAATAATAAAAATAAAACAGTTAAATAATTTATTAATTTACACCAGACGATACATTTTAAAAAATTACATTGTTTTCTTCTTTAAGTCTGATATGGTAGTACAAAGGTTTGTCATAGTTTGCAATTGGTCCATTCCATCAATTTTTTGCTCAATATCACCAATATCCCTTTGAAGATTTGCTAATCTCTCTTCTAAACTCTGAATTTCTGTCTTTGGTCCGTCGGTGGTTTTGCTGCTAGTAGATGTGCTGGGTTTATTTGTATCAACATTCTCCTCTGGCTTTTTGGTCTCTTCTTTATTTAATTTTGCTTCTTCCCATTCTTTTAAGTGCTTTGAATATACGTTTGGGCGAGATCTAGCCATGTTAAAGCTTTAGCAAACGCTTATCAAACGAACTTGCAATGTATTGACATGCGGCGAACTGAGGCAATAGACGACTGTTTCGATGCCAGTGGTATGCAGGGTATTGTATTAGTCATTAATTTGTTTATTTATTTAAGATAAACTTTACAATAGCACGTATTAAATTACGTTGGCTTATTCAATTCGATTTATTTCATTCTTAGTAGTAAACGTGATTAATATTTCTTATTATCTAAGGTGTTATCGTAATGCCTCCTATTAGATAAAACGTTAAAGTGTGTGAAGAGAGCTGTAATACAGTTAAATCTTACACTGACTTTTGACGCGTTTTATTTGAATCGGATGACCAAAACAAATTTATTATTTAAAGATAATAATTAATTTTTTTATGTAAATTGCCATGGGTGGGTGGGTCAAAGTAGTTTAACTTAAGCTTACTGTTTTATATTTATGTCCCGTCTACCCGCCCAAGTGTTTGTGATCAAAAAAATTATTATTTTGTCAACGTTGCGCATACTTTAGAAACGTCAATCAACAGCTGTTGATTAGCAAAGTTTTGAAACATCAACACTTGAGTGGATGAGAAGGTCAAAGTAGTTAAAGAATAAAGCACAAACTAGTTTATACTAAGTGTTTGAGAGCAGAAAAATTATAATGTTTTTGACTTTGCGCATATTTTGGACAAACGTGTATCATCAATTGTTTGTTAGCAAATTTTTGGAACATCAAAATTTGGGTGAGTAGAGGGGCAAAGTAACGCTTGTGTCCCGCCCACCCGCCCAAGTGTTTGTAATAAAAAAAAAAATATGTCTTCAACTTTGTACATATTTTGGACAAATGTCAATCAATAATTATTAATTAGCAAATTTTTGGAGCATCATTGTTTGGGTGGGTGGGTGGGCCAAAACAGTTTAATATTGAATTGCAAACTGTTTTATAATTGTGTCCCGCTCAAGTGTTTGTGATCAAAAAAATTATATTTTTGTCAATGTTGCGCATACTTGAAATATCAACCAACAATTGTTGATTAGTAAAAGTAGTTTAACAATAAAACGCAAACTAATTTATACTTGTGTCCCGCCTCCAGTAAGAGACACATACAGTCGTGTTTCAAGGTATGCACTCATCATCAGTGTGCCTAGCATCTCACTGGTTGAAAAGACAATTTACATAATTTATAGTAACTATTTTAAATTTTTTATTATTATTTTATTAAACTTAATATAATATACAGTGGCAGAGCTAGAATTTTTGGGCCTTCTCAAGCACTTGCTTTCGGGTAGCTCCGCTACTAAATATGGGAATTTTATTTATGAGAAGATGCTCACTATAGTATATTCTTTTTTAAAAAGCAGCACGGATGAACAATTGCTTTACTGCTGCATTCTTTTCTCACTTTCATACACTATATTTTTAGGTTCTCTCAAAGAAGGGGGGGCAGGTATAGATAATATACTTAATTGTAAGATACAGCACTGAGGTAGAAATAACTCAAATAATCAACAGATGCCTGACGAAATTTTTCCAGAATGTTGGAAAAAAGCTACCCTAGTACTGATTGAGAAAAAAAAAAGTAGGAAAAGCGACTTTATACAGGCCAATATGCTTAATAAACACACTAGCTAAAATATAGGAGAAAGTACGGAGAATAGAACAAGAAATAGAAGAAAAAGGAGGATGGGAAAAGGAAAAATACGGATTTACCAAGAGAAAAACAACTTTAGGAGCTATAGACAAAGTAAAAGCAATAGCAAAAAAAGCAAACAGCGGAAAAGACAACACTGTGTAATGATAGCGTTGGACATACAAAACGCGTTTAACAGCGTGTTACGGGAAGCAATTATAGAGGCGGCAAAGAAAAAAAAACTGAAGAAAAAAACAATCAAGATTATATGGAGCTACTTACAGGGTAGAAACCTAGTGACCAAGAACGGAAGATTTATACTTACGAGAGAGGTACCACAGGGCTCAGCACTAGGACCAAAACTATGGAACCTTATTTATAATGAGTTACTTTGAATGAGGTTGCCGGGAGGCGTGACAATAACGGCATTTGCGGACGACGTAGCACTAGTAGGTAGGGACGTAGAAATGGATATACTAAAAAGAGGACTAGAGCTGGCAATAGATATGATACAGTTATGAATGAGAAATAAGGGTTTAAAATTAGCAACACAAAAAACAGAAGCAGCCTGGCTACCGACTAAGAGAACTAATAGAGGAACAGGTATGATACAGGTAGGAGACCAAGTGATAATTATAGGGAAAAAAATCAAATACCTCGGGGTGACACTTGAAGCAAAGAGATGAAACAGGTTAAGGAAGCAGACATGGGAACAAAAAAAATGGAGAGAAAGCTCGGTAGACTCATGCCAAACAACGGAGGTCCAGGAGAAGAAGCCAGAAGGTTAATAGCAACAGCAGCAAGAAGCAAATTGTTATAAGGCGCAGAAACATGGGGAGAAGCCATGAAGACAAAAAAAAAAAAAATGAAATAAGAGAAGCTACAAGAGCCAGTTCGTTAAGGATCTGCAGGGCTTACAGAACGGTGTCACAAGAGGCAGTAGAGGTGATTGATATGATGGTGAAAGATAGAATAGAAATAAAAAAACTAATAAAAGAAGGAAACAGTAAAAAGGAAGCCAAGTTAAGAACAAGAGAGAAGACAATGGAAAGATGGCAGCGACAGTGGAATAGAGGAGAAAGGGGAGAATGGACAAGAGAACTAATCCCGGAGATAAAAGAGTGGGTAGAGAACAAACTCAAGACGTGCTATTATACAACACAAATACTGACCGGACATGGAGTCTTTGGAAAGTTTTTGCAAAAAATTAAAAAAATCAAGGCAGAGGAAAGATGTATATTCTGTCAGGAAGAAACACATGATAATGCAGAACACACTCTAGTAGAATGCAAAGCGTGGGAAGAAGATAGAAAAGAACTAGAAAAAATACTGGAAAACCAAGTGGATAAAACAACAATCATTAAGAAATTCCTAAGAGATGAAAATAAATGGAGGGCGCTAAGAAACTTTGCAAAAAAATGAAGAGTTTGACAATGGAAGAATGTAGAAAGAAAACAAACAAACAATAGAAACAAACACACAAAATAAAAACCATAGAAGAGAAAGGAGAGAAACGAGAGAAACAAAATGAAAACAACAAAACAAAGAAAAAGATCAAACAAAAAGAAATAAGTAAGGTCAGGAAATTTATACATACCAAGAAATAGAAGAAAATAGAAGAACATTTACAGAAAATACGATATCAAACGAAGTTGCAGAGATAAGAAAAAGGAAAAAAGAAATGCTAAAGAAATGCAGAAATAACGAGGCAAATACCAAATGGTAAGTACGCTATCTCGAGGTTGACGGATAACGAAACTTTTGAGATGGTCAGAATATACCTGGCAACAAGAGGACACAAAAAAGTAATCCCAGATGGAGATACAAGGATATCACTGTAGGTAAAACTAACAAATTTAAGACTACCAAAAGAAATACAGCTAATGGAACTTCATAAACTATTCATGAAGGAAAGGGGATACAATGAAGAAGAAGTGAACAAAGACCTAAGAAAACTAAGAACACATCTGAGGACAAACCAATTAATTAGAATAAATAACACACGGATTGGAGAAAGAAAAAAATGTAAAGCAGGATGTCAATGCAGATAAAAAGGGATTAAAAAAAAAGACAAAAGAGACAGAAAAAAGGTAGGGGCTATAGGGAGAGAGAAGGGCCGGGAATAGCATGCGTGCCACAGATTCTATGTGAAAATCCGCGAGGCAATAACCAGCCTACCTCAAACTATTGCCAAATCTAGACTAGCTTGACAAGGACATATAACAACAGGATTTACGCAGAGAAGAAAACCGGAAAGTATTGCCATGCGTAAGTCATTCTTAAGGGCCACTTGTTGAGGCCAACACCTCACTACGTCCAAAAAAAAAAAAGATAGAGCACTAGAGATTCATAACTTCATGTACTTCTTTATTATTGCTTTGAATTAAATTTCCACTTTGGCTCATTTGCTATTTTACAAATGGAACGGTCTATTAAGTAAGATAAAGTAAAGTGTCTTCAATATCCTTCTGTAATTGCTGCAGTTTTTTGTAACCCATTTTTTCTCTCTTTCTCTATGCTTTGTTGCACTAGTATATTTTAGCAATATTTTAGATCTTGTTTTCATATAATTTTTGTTATTTCTAGTGAGCTTTTTTGTTTTTCAACTTCTTTACTGCTTTTTTGTAAATTATAGTTTATTCAATTCTTAGATAGAGTGCGGAAAATCAAATACACGCAATTTTAGCAACGGTGCATTAACACATACAGCAAACTGCGTGCTAGTATTTGTCTTTCTGTAGTCTACCTTGAAATTGAATAAACTATAGAAATTTATTTTATAGTTGTTTATTTTCACAATAAATTTTGCTTTGACTATTCTCTAAATGCTTCATTTTGAAAGGGTTCAAAAATAAAAACAAACAAAGCGCAAGAGTAAATTTTCCTTTATTTGTATTGAGAGTATGTTGAATTTAAAACAAGGTAAATAGTGTTCTATGTTAATGTTGTAAGAGGTTAATATAATCACTTGAAAATTTATAACAAATGTAAATAATTGAATTGGATTTAATGAAAACAAGCGAATCCCGTTTTCTAACAACAATCTATCTGGTTCGCACTTGTTATTTTGTAAAATTTATTCAAAGACCCAAGAGTTTTTCGTTTGTGCCTTGGCGAACCGCCGACATGCATAATATATTCCGCAACTTTTTTCCCCGGCAAGGTGTATTTCCGTCGAGGAGCTGTAATTATAGTGAAAGTATGTAAATTTCCGTAATTGGCTTTAATTACTTAAACAAGAGCGGTGTAAATGCAGACGCATTGTTTATTTTTATTATGATTGCCCGAACGGTTGGAATGAAATTCTGGTTTTATTTTTAATTACTCGGGGTGAATACATACAAAAAATATAATCATTGCGGGGTTTATTAATGATTTTATGCAATTGCAAAGGTAGATTGGTTGGGGTTGATTAGAACAAAGGATTGCTTTTATTATAACTTTGTTTTCTTTGGGAAATGGAATTGTAATTTGGATGATGATTAAATTAAACAAAATGTTTCGCGTGTAATAAACAAAAGGCAGTTACGATAAGATCGTAGAGATTTATACAATGACAACTTGTTTTCCATAGTTAACACATGTAAATCTAAATAGAGATATTATGTTATGGTTTCAAGGAATTTGTACTAAATACCCACACAGGAATAAATGTAACTAAACCCATTTAATTAAAGTAGTTTATACGCTTTCATATGTTCGTGGAATTTATAGCCAACTCTCCGCTGCTAAAATTGAACAGAATTTTTTTATTATCTCTACCTACAAATCAATGGATTACTACTGCTAGTAACCGCAACAAACATATTTTTTAAAATCATTTTTAATTAGTATAATCGATTTATGTGTTATAATATTATTTTTAATTATAATTTAATTGTTGAAGATATACGTGGTGATATAAAATAATTGCGTATAAAATTTTATTTGCAACCATGAATTTTAACTTGGGGATTATTATGGGATTGCACCTTACGTTCCAGCCATTTGAGACAACCATAATCCCAGTTCGAAGCGAAATTAATGTGCTACACACTTGCTCATTCCCAGTATGTAAATATGCAAAACACAAAGGAGCAAACTGCGTATGCCACTTGCGGTCGTAGGTAATATACATTTTCATACAAATGATTACTAATTAAACCTAAAATATCAAATGAATTCCACCGTTATTAAAAGATTGAAATCAAGTTATTAAATCCGCCGAGTTATCTTTAATATCTATATTTGAGTTTCAAAAAGCATATTTGTGGTACTTGTGAAAAGTCCGGTGTAAGGGATCCGATTTGTCGGCTGGCTTTTACCGGACTTTTAGGCCGGCCAGCTTTTACAGTTTATTTCAGGAGGTATTGTATTGTTAAGCTCGTGCACAAAATAACGCCAACGTTGATCTTTTTCATTTCCTGCTAAGTCATAGGAAACTAAAATCTGACTTTAATTTCCACATTATTTGGGTTCATTAATCATGGTTTTAGCTACTATCTCACAATGCCCCATTATAACGAAATTATTATTGCGGCGGACCACTAATTATAGCACTTAATTGAATTTTCGAGTTTTAATAGAAAAAAATTATATTATATTTGAATAAATACCTCAATCAGTTCAAGTTCATTATAATAATTTCTTTGTTCTATCCCTTGGTAATTTTTGTTTAATTATTAAATAGTATTAGTTATCGATCGTTATGTTCTTATTAAACGTATTTGCGTTAAATATTTTTTTTAAGTAATGATTAGATAAATGAATGCTGCAATCTTAAAAGAAAACAAATAACTATCTAAAATGCTTAGTTTGTTTTAGAACTAGTTTTGGAGCTTGAGAAACGTTAATTAAGATTTACCGAAAATAATTTAAATTATCTTTACCTGGTAAAACTGCTGAACAAATATGATTAGATAATATGTTAATGGAATTACATAATATGCCACAACAACATAAAATTACCTTTGAAACTATTCCATTGAAGACTAGATTTAAGCAGCCTTTAAACATTGACTTTGAATATTTGTGGCTTATAAGTCTTAGGAGTTTGGAAGTTTATTCCATTTGTCGATAGTACGGTTAAAGAAATATCTCTTAAAAGTTTTGGTCCTACATCTCTGAACTGTTAGTGAATATTTATTAGAATTCGTAGCAAACCTTGTACTACAAGTAAATATTTGTTTAGATGGCAAAATGTTTTGTATTTTGTTTGAACAATGTCTATCTATAAAAAATGCAAAGAACTGCAACATTACGCCTGTGTTGTAAAGTATCTAAGTCATTAGTCAATTTTGGATCGGCAATGATCCAAATAGCTTGTTTCTGACTAGAGTTTAGAAAAGATAGTGTAGTTTTCAATGCTTTTCCCCATACTTGGAAACAAAATTTAATACAAGGACAAATATAAGTTATATATATATACGCAAAAGTTGAACAGAAGTTAAAAACTTTTTACATCTATTAAGAAATTCTAGTTTTCTAGATACTTTTGAAGCTATGTCGACAACTTGGTCGATCCACAGAAAATTTTGTGAGATTGTTGCACTTAGAAAACAAATTGAAGATGATTTAGATATGGATTTGTTGTTTAGTTTATTATTAGATACTGATGAAACTACGGATTTGGATTTTGACACAGTAAGAAGTTAAGTTTTTTTAGAGTTAGAATTGATCAAGTTGCGAGTACCCCATTAAGACATTGTTTTGAAGTCTTTGTTTATAGATGCTACAGATTCTAACCTAGAAATTGTAATACGCTTTGCCATATTTGTCGATATGGTCTTTGGAAAGTATAAATGGTGCTATTATCTGCAAAGTTATGAATAAAGTTTTTAGTTATTTAAAAAAGTTTATTATTGTAAATCAAAATTTTTATGATTTTGGGATAAAACTATCAACTTTAACTATAATTTTTTTATTGTCAAGAAAACTATTGATGAGATTTACAATTTTTTTATTACGACTTAAACAATAGAGCTTGTTAACAAGATTAGATGCCAAACCCTATCAAACGCTTTAGAACTGTTTAGAGATACTTTTCAAAAAAAATTTACAGATTGGACAATAATGCAATTGGTCTATAGTTTGGCAAGTCAGACTTGTTTTCTTTTTTAGAACATTTGTAGTTTTTTATTAATTTGAGAATATTTCAATTTTGTATGATGAGGCAAATTATTTTTCCAATAGCCGGCATTGTAGGTACAGCAATGGGAGCATTTATAGTAGTAGAGTTAGATGCAAATTGGTTTGCAAAAATATAAGCTTTTTTTCTTTGATTAGTCCCTAGATTGTTTTGATCATTTTGAAGAGAGGGTATTGAAGATTTGGTACTACCTTGCAATGAATTTATTGTTTTATAATTTTTTTTGTTTATGAAAAACTGAGAAATTTGATTAACTATGTTTCTGTTAATAGGACCAGTCATCAGTCTCTGAACGGAATAGAAACTAAAAGACGACATAAGCTACGGAATAAGAAAATGATTTTTGGAACATGAAATATTCAAAGTTTTTCTACAAAAACAAACGAAGTACTAGCGGAGCTAACAAAAACAAAGCAAACATAATAGTCACAGAGACAAAAAAAAAGAAAGGATCGGAAAACCTTGAAAAAATATGACCACTTCTATAATAGAGTAGGAAAAAATGAGAGCCCAACAAGGAATATTGATCTTTATTTGGAAGGATCTCAGAAGATTTATAACATGGAAAGCAATTAACGAACAAATTATTATAATGAACCTAACTCTATACGAACAAAAACTGACAATACTAGACGTATACTTCATAAACGATGATGCAATAATCGCAAAAAATGATAAAAAATAGACAACACACTAGAACTCATATTGAAAACCGAAAAAAAACCTCAAGATAAAGTACTAGGATAATACGGAGAAGATATACTAAACGACAATGGCTGCAGATTAATTACATCATGAGAACAGAATAGCCTTAAAATACAGACCGGATTCTACCCACACGCAATATACATAAATGCACCTGGACGCAAAAATCAAGAACCTTAAATTTATGCTAACGACAAAAAACAAATCAAGTCATACAGGATGTAAGGGTGTATAGAGGTGCAAATATCAAATATCCTGTTCTCGAGGAAGTACAAAAAAAAAACACAACATGAACACAACCAAAAAAAGAAAAAAGGACTGGTTTAACTTGGACAACTTAGAAAATGAGAGCACTACAGACCATACAATATAAGGATAACGAGGAACATTAAATCATGCATACATGCAGCGGCTAAGAAAACATTAAGATATAAAGAACAACAACAAAGAGTGACACCATATTGGTGGGACGTAGAAATAAAAGAAGATATAAAAGACAAAAAAAAAGAACCTGGCATACTTGTCCAATATGTCGAACAAGCATAAAATATGGTATAAACAAGCACAGGCAAAAGTCCGGAGGAAAAGTAGCCAGAAGAAAAACAAAGCATGGTGAAAAAAATAAAATAAACACGCATATTGGAGGACAAAAGAGTAGCAAAATCTGGAAAATACTAAAATCTCTGAGACAGGAAAAAAAAGACCTAATACCACCAATAACAATAGAAAAATGGGAAGATTATTTTAAACAGTTACTAACAAAAGATAGACTACTTTTTCAAGAGAACCCAGAAGGAGAAGGAAACATAAACATAACAGCATCACCTAAATCATTAAAGAATAGAAAGGCACCCGGACTTGGAAACATCCCAGCAAAGCTCATTAAACGTAGAACAACAAAACTATAAAAAGAACAAACGGTACTAATCCAAATCTGCTTAAATGGAAAGCCAACTCCGGAAAAATGAAACATGCCTCTTTTATCTACCATACACAAGAAAGGGGACACGGGACTGCGACAATTACAGTGGGATAACAGTAACAAGAACATTATATAAAATATATGGCAAAATCTTGGCAAAAAAAATTGAAGCAGATTACAACGACATAGAAGCGGAGGAGCAGGCAGGATTACGGGTTGGAAAATTAACAATTGACCATCTATTATTCTCCGTTACTCAAATAATAGAAAAAAAATGCGTACAACCAAGAAACCCATCTAGTGTTTATAGATCTGAAAAAGGCGTATGACAGTGTACCACAAAATAAACTATGGGAAGCACTAGAAGGAACTAACATAAATGCAAACATAATAAAGGCGATACAAAGATTATACCAACACCCATCAGCAAAAATTAAAATAAAGCAAAAATTATCAAAAGGTTTTAATATAACTAAGGGGCTTAATCAGGGATGCTGCCTATCCACGACCCTGTTTAAAATATACCTAGAACAAGCGCTAAAACAGTGAAAAAGAAAATGCAAAAGCATGGATATACCCCTAAACGATAATATCGTCTACACACTGTACTTTACAGACGCTCAAATAATGATAGCGTAAGGTTTACATAACATCATATAGACCAGAAAACTCATAGAAGAATACAGCAACTGGGAAATGGAAGTAAATATAAAGAAAACAGCGTATATGTGTATAGGAAGACAACAACAAGACCACATCCGAGAAAAAAAAGAAACATAAATACTTAGAAGCACAGATAACTAACAACGGAACACAAGATGACAACATAAGAGATAGAAATATACAAGGTAGAAGAGCAATGTGTATATTGAAGGGAATATTATGGGACAAAGGCATATCGAACAAAAACAAACAACGAATATATAATACCATAGTAAAAACCATAGTAACATCGAAATTATTAGAAAATTCTTTTATTTTTACTATGTTCATCTTAGAATAATGACAGATGAGGATGTAGGCACAAATACCCTGTTAGTCAGTAAATGAATGTTCAAAATGATAATTGAAAACTACTAGTTTAAAGCGATCTGGATCTTTATTGTTTACTTTAGTTTCCGTCAAAATAAGAATATGGAGTTTCCTATGTTCAAGATGTTAATGTATTTAAATTACGTACAGTACAAAGAGAAATAAACCGTTAGATCTGTCTCTACAAAAAAAAAACAGTAAGGAAATACGAAGAGCTATTAGAGCAAGCTCGTTAAAGATCTGCAGAGTCTACAGGTAGCACTAGAAGTAATCGTGGTGACACTATCCGCTGATTTGATTGTAAAAGAAAGATTAGACATAATAAAAATGGTAAATGAAGGAACTAGTAAATAAGAAGCAAAAAGACGGACAAGAAAGAATACGATGGAAAGATGACAGAAACATAGAAAAAAAGAGAAAATAAAGAATGGACAAGGGAACTAATACCAGAAATAAAATAATGGGTAAAGAATAAACCGGCCACTACTCACCGGACATGAAGCCTTTAGAAAGTATTTACCAAAAATAAATAAGTTGGAGATATAAGAAAGATGTAAATTTTGTAAAGAGAACACGCGTAACGACGCAGAACATATGTTAGTAAAGTGAGAAGCGTGGGAAGAAAATAGGAAAATGTTAAAAAAAGTATCCAAAATTGACAAATCTACAATTATTAATATATGCCTGAATGACAAAAATAAATAGAGAAGATTAAAAAAACTATGCAACGACAGTAATAAAGAAAAATATGAAGAAGTTTGAAGTTTCAAGATTTAAATAAATCAAAATGACATAAACCAACTATGATTACCAAGGAATGAAAGGTAAAAAGAGAAAAACGTTTATTGAAACATTATTGAAGAAGAAGAAAAAACTGCTCAAAGAAAGCAAACTGGCAAAATGAACTAAGCAATTTCCGAACGGTAGATACGCTCTTGAGGTTGACAGGCAATGCAACTTTTAAAATAGTCAGAGTATATCTGGCAACCCAAAAAAACTAACTCCAAATAGAGATTCAAGAATCTGACCAGAAGTAAAACTGACAAATCTAAGACTACCAAAGGGGATACATCTAATGGAACTGCACAAAATATTTATGAAAATGAGAGGATACAACAATAAAAATATAAAAAAACTAAGAAGATATCTAAGAACAATGCAAATAACTAAAAATGACTGAATAACACAAGAATGGGAGAAAAAAGAAATGGATGTCAGTCTTAGCAAGCTTTATAAATTTTGCAAAGCCAAAACCAGCCCACCTCAAATTAATATCACATTTGTGACAATGACAAGAATAAATTGACAGAAACTAACCCAAAGAAAAAAAACAAAAAATATTGTTATGCGCTAGTCATTTTCAAGGGCTACTTGCTAAGGCCAACATTTTACTTTGTCTTAAAAAAAACCACATTAGTATTTTCTTGTCTGGAGCATTATATCATAAAAGTTAGTTTTTACTTTTGTTAAGTAGAGCCATTTTTTGTCCACATGAATGTACTTCAACGTTTTTTTTATTTCTTGGATAAGTCGCACAACATGCCAAGAACATAGTTTAACCTACACTTCTTAGTTTTCTGACAAGAAAGATTTGAAAGTACTAAAAACTCTTTTAACAGCACCTTCTTCTAGACACGATACTTAGTTCTTAGCAACTTGCCAACTTTGGTACACAGATCACAATGTGTTGGATTTTATGATAGTAGAATTTTCCGCACTTTATTAAGAATTAATAACAAATTTTTTAATTTATTATTAGCTACTGAAGATTTGGAACAATAACATGTTTTTGGTTTATTCCAAATAAGATTAATAATTTTTAAGAAACCGTGAAAATCCGCACTAATCCGTTTAATGGCACGATATTTTACTTTACCATTGTGAAAGGGTTTGATCAAAGATTGTAGAACTCTTTGCTGCTGGCCGTTAAAAAAACAAATTTGAAGGTATTTTTACATTTTGGATAGTTTTTTCATGACAACCGTAATAATTAAACAAAAACAATTGTTACAAAATTTTACCTGTTCACTTCAATAACTATTTTGACATAGGTCACTATATTTGCTTTGTTTATGCTTAATTTAGTTTTTATTATTTATATAATTTATTAATAAAACTAAAGCCGGTCATTTTATATTTTTTTTTTACTTTCAATAAAAGTTTAATTAATAATATACAATTATAATTACATTCATCAAAAAAAGTTATTAACAATCATTGAGTAATCATAAATAAACTGATAGTTTTCTATTAACCTTACAACTTATTCTAGTTTATTTTAAATTAATGTATGAGAAATTAATATTAACTGAAATCATAAATGACATACGGCAATAATAACGGAAGCAAATCCTCTATTGTGTAGAATTTCTGTGATATTTATTACTCTTGAATGACTTGATTTTACATCATTATTTCTTTCTTTAGTTAAATAAGTTGTTATTATTTAAGAAGCAAGTCTGATTACATGCACATAACTTGTATAGAGCAGAAATTAAATTATTATTTCAAATTATCTTTAAATATGTCGTCATTACTACGAGACTATGTTTATTATGCATGATAGTTGTATGCCAATTGTATTTGCATGCTGTTAATAAATTATATGTTTTCTTCATGCAACAATTATAATTAGTATGCTTGATATTTGTAATTGACCTGATTAGATAGTAATTGCAAAACTAATGCTAATGAATAACTGATTATAATTACGCCCGGTGGATAGACTTAATGGGATTGATGTATGTGTATTTATTTCGTACGTAAGATCATATATAATTATGTAACATGATTAAAAGTTATATTAGATTCTCAGCGTTTACATGTTTAGGATGCGAGTTAATTTAAAAGTTATTTGGATAAAAAAGTCTGATTAGTTTTTGTTGTGTGAAATAAATGTATTCTATTCAGGGCTTTTGACTCAGTAACATTTACACCTCCGCTTAATAACGATGGATATAGTCCGGGCAATACAAAATGTGGGGGAATGAGAATGAAGGGAAAAATACAGCAAGCAGGGCATAATCGTTCTGACCACTTTTCCGGAATGGAGGCGTTTTAGTCCTTCATTGCCGTAAGGACGAAGGAGCTTTCGCAAACAGCGAGCCCGCCTTACATAAACACTGACTGTGTTTTTATTTAGAGGGATGCTTTAGTTTGTCTTAATTTTTCTTTCTCAACTTGGAGAAAGAGCGTGTGGCAAATAGAAAAACAAAACACCGGACTACTTCAAGAAGAAGAAGAATAAAAAATAAACGGATCACCTATAACCGGACAATTGTGAAGGGAACTGGTTCGCTTAAGAGGTGGCTAAACCCTCCGTGGTCGGAATCGCATTGTCGGAAGTTAAAATGAAATCTCGTGCTCGGAAAGTCAATTGACAATATTGCAATTAAATATGGCAGACTCCAGCAAAACGTCGCTATAAAGACATTGCCAGCATCTTCTTTTGTCAGTATTTAACTCATTATTACTTTCATATTAAACAATTTCATAATAGCCATATTTATTCAAAGTTTCATAGAAGCATATTTATTCAAAATTTAATTAAATTGTAGTTAATCCATTTAATGATTAAAATCTTATGTTAAAAAACACCTCACGTACATTAATTCATATCAGATATACACTTCACTCATTTTATTATATTCAACTATTTTAATTAAATTATTATATTATGTTACAATTCAAACAATTTCATAGTAATTAATTAACAAAAATTGTTAACCAACAATTTTAATTATACTATGTTTATGTAATATGTTGCTTTAACATTTACAAATCTATGAAAACGTTTTATAACTTTCATAACGATCTTTAATAGGCAGCAGATAAGTACACACAAATAGCATTTTGAAAGCACTATTACTAACTATAAAACTAAACATCTACCGTCGTATATAATTTAACTGCTTGATATGTTATGAGCAGTAATGATAATTTACTTATTGAAATTTTAATATTAATTAGTGGTATATCAAAATAATTGTTGAGTATTTTTGTTTTGGACAATATACAATTGTTAGGTCTACATGTGACCCTTTTCTCACATTATTGTACATTTCCATTTTTAAATATTATTCACCACAATGAGTGCTTCATTTTCCCAACAATTACAGAACACTTCATACGTGAAGCAATCCATATGTTAAACAGTTTCCGCCCCTAATCAATTTCAAGCCCAGTAGCACCCGGCCAAATGGGGCACACACATAAATACACTTTTATCGACTATTTTCCTGTTACATAAGAGTAACTAAACGCTTCCCCTGTTTCCTGATATAATGACCCTCATGCAAGTGTCTCGACTGTCTGTACTTATTGATTATATTAAGAATCCAAAATTTCACCCCTCGCTTATTTTAGATGGGGAGACCATTTTCTTTCTATTTCAAAATTATAATTGATAGAATTTAGTTAGGTAGTTAATGACATTCTCTTAAACTCAAATCCTCAAATGCGAGCAGTCATAAATTAAATTAATTTTATGATTAATCCAAAGGGACGATAATAAAAAGATGCCGCCGCCTCAAACATCTGTTCGTTTGCTATAATAACCGCAATAAAATAACTAATTTCTCTCTATCTCACTCACTCTCACCAACTAACCTTTTGAAATATAGGGACAACAATTACCTATAAAAATATAACAACCCTTTCCACCTTTCAGATTTACATTAACTTCCAGTAGATTAAATTATAACATGTTACTTTATTAAACTTTGTTTATACAGGGTTAAGCAAAAGTGTATATATTTTCTATCGTTCACGCAATTTAAATTAATTTTTGTTTAAAATCCGGATTAAAATTTAAGTGAAGATCAGCCAAGTTTTGCTAATTTATAGGAAAAGATATAACACTAACGTTTTAATTTTTAATAGCTTCAATTTTTAATCTTTTGGAATCACTTTTATTTGATCTAAAACATATTTTTAATTGTTTAGCGAATTAGTATTTGCTTTCGATTTTAAGTATCCCTAAATGAAATAAAAAAATAAATTAAAGTATAAAAACCTACTTATTTAGGGAATTAATATAACGATAGTTTATCAAGTATAAACCAATTATCAAGCAATATAATTTTGTTTTTAAACTTTATGTTTGTTAACTTATAAATATAAAATATGAATAAAAAATAATGATATAAGAATTTTGTTGACTCAATAACTCGTGGAAAAGTTTTTTTATATCGATTTTTTCTTAATTATTTATTCAGTTTTGCTATTTTTTTAATCCGTATAATTCAAAATTGGTAAAAAATATTATTTAATGTTTTAACTGCTGACTGACCTAATAACCAAAAATAGTATTTCTAGTCTTTATAGATAATAAGATTTTTTTTTTCTTATAATTTTTACATCTGTAGAAGGCTCAAGTAGAGTCAAAATTAGTACTGTTTTAGTGAAATAAATTTGTGATAAAAAATATAGTAAATTGTTTTATTATTTCATAAACATGAATTATTACGTAGTAGAGGTCACATTCATTAATTATATATATATTTTGTGTTAAATACCTACGTTATACTCTGAACAATAAATAGGATCCCAATGTACACTACTTTACAGAATAGACTCTAAAAACATCGACAATGAGGCAATTAGAAGCTTTTAAAATGTGGATTTACAATTGCATTTTAAGGATATCTTAAGTAGACAACCTAACAAAGCTTGAATTACTAAGAAAGATAAACAAATGACTTTAAGTATTGAAAGCTGCAACATTAATTCATCTAGAACAAAATAGAAAAGTATGTCAAACGATGGTTGCCAACCTTTGATAGAAGACGGCACAAGAAAAAGTAAAAAATATTTATTTGTGTTTTATACCAGGTTTCGATTATTTTGTAATTTTTTTTTCAATTTTTGGATAATATTAATTGTCATTTTTACTTGTTATATAGTTTAAGCTATTTTATATATGATTTGGATATCTCTAATATTACAAAGTTTAATAGAAATACGAGATCTGTCTAAAAAATGTTCGACTTTTTGCTGGGATAAAATTATTATTTACATGACGGGATTAGGACTTTAATTAAGAACAACCCAAAAGTCAATAGAACGGGCTATGTTGGGGGTGAGCCTTAGAGACAGAATACGAAATGAAGAATTAAAGCGGCAAACAAAACTTACAGATGCAATGACACGAGTAGCTCAACTAAAATAAAGATGAGCAGGCCACGTTGCCAGACAAGACTGTAATAGATGGACCACCAAAATATTACAATAAAGACCAAAAAGAACAAAAAGAAATGTCGGTAGACACCAGAAAAGGTGGCTTGATGATATAAAGATAATCGCAGGAAAAAGATGGTTCTAAGTTGCGCAAAATAAAATAACATGGAGAAACCTGGAAGAGACCTATATCCAGTAGTGGGTAGATTAAAGCTGATAAGAAAATTAGGATTTTAATCCGCTTCAAAGTAGGCACCTTGCACCTCCACACATTTTGGCCACCGTTCCTTCCACTGCCAAAAATTCTTCTGAAAGTCTTTTTTTAGAACGGTGTTCAACTTTCGTTGCGTTTTGCATAATCTCATCTTTACTCTGAAAACGAAATCCTTTTAATGGCATCTTTAATTTTGGAATCAACCAAAAGTTGTAAAAAGCCATGTTTGAAGAGTAGGGAGATTGGCAAACGACTAAAATTCTATGTTTTGCCAAGAAAATCTAGTGCGATGAATGAGAAGAAACATTGTCGTGATACAACTGCCACTTTTTTTGCTATCTAGGTCTAGTCTTTTGTGCCAAACTGCATTACAAAGTTGGCGGAAAACTTCTTGGTAATACTCTTTTGTTACTGTTTCTCCTTTTCTTTCCGGTGCGTATTGATGATACACAATTCTACTGAGCATCACTTTCATTTTGTTTTTCAACTGTCGCGCTTTTTTGTCTTGGCGAGAAAAAATGCTTCCATTGCAACAACTGTGCTTTTGTTTCCGGGTCGTACCCAAGCACCCATGATTTATCTCCAATTACGACGGTGTCCAGAAATCAAAATCCTACAAACAAGTATAACAGCACCTCACTGGACGGCTAGCAGGCAATAACTGACGCACCAGAACGCCGAGAAAAAAATAAGCATGCGCATTACACTGTTTTTTTTACAGTGCAAAGTGGCCATGGCTTAGCATCATAACTATGCGTAGGAAAATTCAAGGTTGGATACTTTTTAGACAGAATTTATATATTTCTGTAGTTGTAATACTTTTTTAGTTTTTCATTTTTTAAGGAGTGGGGCAGAGAAACTTCTTTTTTTTTAATAGCTTGTAGCAAAATTAGTGTGGATTTCAGAAGAATAGAGTTGAGTTGAATAGAAGGTGTGGAATTGGAAATTAGTGTTTCTGCCCGTATTAGTCGCAGACATGGTTTGGTAAATGCAGCAGCTCGTTTTTGCCGTAAAAGCGTATTGAGATTTTATTGTGAATGGATGCTTTTAGAAAATTTAAAAAAAAAATGTCCTAGAAAAAGAAAAGACCTTTAAGGACTCTAAAACACTTGAAAATGTCTTCATGCTGCGGTCATCCAAATCTTTTCGCGTAAACATGCCATTGCCATTGGCGTCTCAAATTGTTCTCTTTGTCAAATTCTTCATGGTAAACACTATTTTTACCTGTACAAAATAATTGCGGTCTAACAACTGACGAAACGTGATTATGTTAGCCAACAAACATTATGCGGGCAACTTGTTTACACCTTACCACCTATACAGACAAGGCATATTATTACTTGTGTTAACAAAAAAAAACCTTTAGTACTGAAATTTTATAGTTGTATGCAGGGTTTATTACATAGTAAGGAAAAGCCATAAACACACGGGTATTATATATAGTTTGGGGTTGTGTTGATTAACTTAGTAGTAGTATTATGTTTGTAGTATTGATTCTAGCTTTACGAGTTATTGGGTCTTATGATTTGTTTGCTAATTTAATAGAATATATTGGTAATTGTGTACAGGTTCATGTTATAAAGAAGCGTACAAGAACAACCTTTGTGATGAGCCCGAAATAACACACGCGGAGGTGGTTCACGCAATCAGAGCAGCTAAAACTGGAAAGTCCGCCGGACCAGAAGACTTCTATTTGGAAGTACTCAAGCTTTTCAACGACCAATCTACAAATAAATTGGTCAGCCTCTTTAACGCTATCTATGTTTCTGAAAAAATACCAAGTGAATGGTTGGAGTCACACTACCAAAGAAGACGTGGCCAAAAACATGCAAAGACTACTGCATGATTAGCATAATGAGCCATACGCTAAAGATTTTCCTCAAAAAAATTCATGGTCAATTATATCGTAAATGCGAGGAACATCTCTTTGATACTCACTTTGAATTTTGGAACGCGCTTGGAAGCAGAGAGGTCTTATTTGGCATACAAATCCTAATACAGAGATGCCGCGACATGTCCACCGATGTATACGCGTGTTTTCTTGATTATCAGAAAGCGTTTGATTGTGTTGACCACGGAAAACTTATCAACCTTCTTTAGAATATGAACTTAAATAGCAGAGACGTCCGCATTATAAAAAAATTGTATTACAACCAAATCGCTGCTGTCAAAGTTGAAAACATGACTACCGAGTATGTCCCCATTTAGCAAGGTGTGAGACAAGGCTGTGTCCTTTCTCCACTGGTCTTTAACATATACTCTTAACAAATCAGACAAAGCACAGAAAGGAATTGTTGTCAACGGAGAAGTAATAAACAACTTGCGTTATGCGGACGATACTGTTTTACTGGCAAGAAGTGCTAATGACTTGCAGGCGTTACTGGATAGGGTTGAGGCTAAAAGCAAAGAAAAGGGGTTCAAGGTAAATATCAGCAAAACCAAAGCTATAGTTATTAGCAAGGATGGTGAGCTTGCAGCAAACTTGAGTACAGGCAACCAACAGATTCAGCAAGTCTCCTGCTTCCGATATATAAGATGCTTATTGAGCATTAAATGAAATAAAATCCTGCTTATATCTCGTGACTTGTCAATACCTTTACGTATTGGTTTACTACAGTGTTACGTCTTTCCAATTCTGTACTACAGAATGGAAGGGTGGATTTTAACAAAGATAATGTGTAGCCAACTTGAAATTTTTGAAATGTGGTGCTACGTTGCCTGCTTAAAATATCACGGGTAGACAGAGTCCGAAACACCAAGGTGCTTGCCCGCCTCCAAAAGCAACCAGAGGTCATGTTTACCATCAAGAAACGCAAGCTGGAATACTTTGGACATGTTATGAGAGGTGAAAAGTACCGTATCTTGCAAAACATTATGCAAGGCAAAATCCAAGGCAGACGAGGTCCAGGAAGAAGACGCACGTCCTGGCTGAAAAACCTAAAAGAGTGGTATGGTGTCAGTTCAACAAGTTTGTTTCGTGCCGCTGCCAATAAAATAATTCTCGAAGGACAATTTGGCAGCAAATGACCGTTTGACAAAAAAATTGTTGAAACAGTAAACCAGTATACGCACAATGTGGTGGATGGGTGGTTTAGCTTTTGTTGCGTCAATTATATAAAAATACAAAATTAATATCTGTTTAATAATTGTTTATTTCTGACTGCAAAATAAGTTGACAACAATTAAAATATTTTAAAATAAAATTACGCTTGAAAAAACATCTAAAGACAGACAAAACTCCTTTAGATACTGACGTCTTAATAGTTTATAGAACAAAACACTATACAATTTTACACATTGTTAGGTAATAAAACAAGTTTAATCATATAGTAAAAGTTGTTACGAGTATAAGTAGTATTTAAAAAAACTATAAAATATGATAAATCGTATCGTCCGTAAAAAAAATGAAACAAATGAAAAAAGCCCGCAGTTGCGGCGGTGTCTAGATCTTCCCTTCGGACCATGAAAATTTAAGGTAAGACTATGTGGAGTTTCTGCTAGTTTGTTTATATTTGCAGCAGGTCTCCAAGGTAAAGAACTTTTTTAGTCGATTAAATAATATGGGTAAGAGAAGTCGGCCAATTGGATCTGTAACTTTGGAATAAAGATTGACATTGAGGACAGGGGTACGTCGACTTTTGGTTAAAGTGCCGGGCTTGAGCAAAACAAAGCGTCTCAAAGTTAACCCAAGTTTGGTCCCGTGCCTTGGCCTCTTGCGAAACTTTTTTTTAATTTTATTAAAATCTTTTTCTAGATCTATGAACGCAACTATGCTTTTTAGTTTTTTTGTTTTATTGTAAATATGTGGTTTTAGGCTTTTGTGGTTTTTATAAATCTGCATTGTGACTCCGATATTGTAGGCTGTGTTATTTGTGAAATGCTGCTTTTTATTTTTGGTTTGTACGCTTTCATTACAATATATTTCTGAAATTGTAATCTTTTTTAATTTTACAACTTCTACGTGGTGGGCAGAAGAATTTCTTTTTTTTTATTAACTTGTAGCAAAATTAGTGTGGATTGCAACGGGGTAGGTTTGAGTTGAATAGAAGGTGTGAGATAGAAAATTAGTGCTTACCCGTGTTAGCAGGGCGTTTTTGCTGTAGAGACGTATTGAAAATTAATTTTATTGTGGGTGGATGCTTTTAGGGAATAGAAAAATGTCCAAGATAAAGATACTTTGGGATAAGGATTGACATTAAGGACCGAGGTGCGTCCGGTTTTGATTAACGTGCCGGGTCTGACCAAAACAAGGCGTAAACCCAAGCTTGGTCAAGTGCCTTTTTTTGCTGTGAGACCCAATTTGAGTTTGCGGCTGGTGTTCTTTTTGGCCGCAATTTAACGTTCAGTTCAAAACTGACACAGACTGAGAAAACGGTCTACTTAAAATAAATAGATAGCCATTTGAACTAATCTGTAATGTAGTATTATGTAAAAAGCAGAGTTTTTGAACTTGTCAATTTAAAGACAACTCAAAATAAAATATAGTATCCGTTTTTGATTATTATAAATTGTTGTTGTTTTTATTTAGACATTATTTGACTTGCATTTTTAACAAATTATTGCATTGGCCAATTTGAGCAGTTCTTACTTGCCCACACAACAGTCTTGTCACATTGTCGATGTAGTTACTTTATTCTTTAATATTGCTATTATTATATATGCTTTTCATTTATTTTCTTTTGGCTAGTGTTTTTGCATTTGATAATTTTATGACTTGTTCTATTGATAACTAACATTGGCATCTTTTAAATGGTAAAAATAATGTCTAACAATGATTAATTATATTGAAAGCATTTGGTAATTTATAGTGAATAGAAATGAGACACATATTTTTTTAATTTATATATTTTTTCAAAAAATTAAAGAAAAATAAACATAAACTTAAAGTTTTGCTTCATATGTCTAATTATTAATTAACGGTACTAATTATGTATACGTAATTGATATATATATTGGTTGAATTTAACTTTCCAACCTCAATCAAATCGATATAAACTAACTTAGTTAACTATTGAGAAAATCAGTCATAGAAGTTGTATTAGGACCATACATGCACTGATAGTTAATGAAATGTTGTATCAATATTGTCATTAGTTTTAACCACATAATTTGATCAAAGTTTTTGAATACATTTGGTTATCTTTAGTTTAAACAAATAATATAATTAAACTTTGATGCAGTATTTATTTTTATGGAAATATTTCCTTAATTTGCATCTTACAGCAACATGAAAGTTGGTTATACATTTCAATATCAATCATAAGATGAAACAATGCTACAACGGTACTTTTAAAAAGTAATTGTTCAAATATGAATTACAAAGCAATGATCTTTATAAATATTTAAAAATTAATTAAACGCTATCTGGAAACTGATTCTAGATAATACAAACACACACAAATTGAATATTAATTCATTTCTCATTGAAATAAATCAGATCAAATAAAATATTCTTTTGTAAAATTCAATTCTTACTACGTTTGTTCGTGTATTGTAATTATATTCATAATTACTGTTTGAAACTCTCAGATGGAATGGTAAGGATTATAATTATTCTTTTGGGGATTCTAAGAATTACAGATTGTAAAGACGCGTTTATTCAGTTTTGAGAATGTCCTGATATTTATCATTTAAATTTAATGCATTAATATATCAATAGTAAATTAATAAAATCAGCTATTTAATGACGTACTAATGACAATAGAAATGAGTGACATTATTCATTATTTATCTGAATGGTTAAGACAGTAGTACAGTTACTAGACCTTGCACTAAAATACATGCATAATGGATTGTGTTGTATAGTTTGAATTCTAGTAATGGTATGAAATAATTAGATTTGTACTTGTAGCAATACCTGACAAACTATCTGAAGCATGCATTACACATTAATAAATAAACGTTTAAGTTATAATATATATCAGTAGTTTTTATTTAGTAAATAATACTTTTATTGTATGTATGCATCGGACAGTTTGTGGACTATGAGAGATTGCTGCAAAACAAAGCTATTAGCTTTCAGTGTAACCATTCTCATGGTTTATACAGATTATTGCTCAAAGCGCGGTTTGTGACAAACGCGTCCATTACAGCCTGAACACAATTATACTTGTAATATTAATAACAATAGTTACTATTTTTTAATAGAAAATATAATATGAAAATATTAAGCTAATATATGAATAACTAATAACAAAAGTAGGATGTTTTCTTTATTGGAAACAAATAAGAAAAAAATACAATAAAAACTAATTAATTATTTATAAATGAATATAGTTAGGACTTAACTGTAAGCTACTAATTGAAGAAAATTTAAACGTATCAAAAGTATTACAATAACGAGTACAAAATGGTAGAACGTATTCTTAAAAATGATTGGACTATATTGTACAAGAGAAAAAAAAAGATGAGCATGTAGGAATGGTGAATGCATATCTAGAAAGAAGGAGAAGATGCAAAATTACTGTTGACTGATGTTCTAAGAAAAGAAGAAAGATACAGTAAAACAAATAGGACTGCAAACCAAGAATACACCAATAATGATGAAGAGGAATATAGGTAGAAACCATAAATGAAGACACAGAAGAACAGAATGACAAGGTATTTTCAACCATTCTAACTCATTAACAATACAATGGTTTCTGCATTTATTGTGTGGTAGACAAAAACGTTTTAAAGTTTGCGTCTTGTACTAAATAGAAGCAAAAAAGTATAACTTTGTTTATATAAATTTAAAAACTTGGAATATGCAACAAAAAAAGCACAAATATTAAAGAACAAAAAATTATTAAAAAAAATTACAAAAAACAGGACTAAATAACTTAACTAAAACGGAAACAATAATTAATTTGCTTTTCAATCGGAAACTCGCACCAAAGATACACTGCAGAACTGCACCGATCGGCCGCGTAAAGCCAACACACTTGATCTAGGACAACTCATTCTCTAGTCAACACCCGTTACCAACTTCTACCAAGACCTTGCAGTCTTTTGCCACAAAAATGTATTTCACTTGACGAGATAGATTCATATCTCCGACGATCTCTGCTCAGTGGTAACCCCGAAAGGTAACCACTCCCCCAGTAGCTCAGTTTCTGCATCTGAGGCAATTTCCAGGAAAAACAAACACGCCATATACACAACCCCCATTACTAATACCCATTTTCTCAGGCATAACACTAGGCATAAAGGAGCAGACATTGCCGTCTCCAACAGACAGACCGGCAACAATAAGAGCTCAACGTAAGGCATCTTGGAGTAAAGGTGCTCTAAACTTTACAGACCTTTCACTAAAAAACTCCATCCACCCAAACTTTTCCAAAAAACCGAAACAACTTTATTTACGAAAATTTACCATCTGGTTGCTCATTACCGGAACAACTTCCATACTTCCCAGTTCGATCTAAGGGACGTCACCTGAAGCTGAAGACCAAAAAACTACCACACACTAACCCGTTCTTTTTTACACACCTTGACTTGCAAGAAAAAGATCTAAGTAGGTTTTGATAACTATAAGCAAGTACCCTTGTAGCAAAAAAAACTATACATCTATATACTGTACTGCTGATCAGGTAAAATATAACAACACATTCTGGAATTTAAAGCCAAAGATTTAGCAGATGAGGTTGGGGTCAAGATTTTAATCTCGAGCGGGAAACTCTGAAAGACTACTTTGCATGGAAACCTTTTGAACCCAGGAAACACGAACAAAACACCAAAAATGACCTTAAAGAAGACCTCAACTTTGAGAGTTAGGAATTCTGTTTATTTGCTGTCAGACTTAGACTCGAGCGTAGATGATGACTTAAGCAAAGATGAATCTATCAAGAATAACTCGACAGACATTGACGCACTCTGTCAACAAGCACTCAAAAACGGAACTCAGACTTAGCACAAGAGAAACACTACCACCCGTCAACACGGTTCCTTTGCTTATAAACGCAGACCTTAACCCCATAAAATAAATCATCTGTAGGCGCACCAGGATGACGTCAGCCTCTTTCGGGTTTAAGTGTTCCCGTCCGTGATAAACTCAGTTTTAAACCGGATCACGTTGCCAATGACGACCCAAGAAAAACCTCATAGTTGCAAACACCCAAAAGCTAAACTTAAACGCGCTAACCAAACTTGACGCCTTTGAGAGTTGAAGTCTAGTAAAAAGTAAATCGTGTGCAAACTTTAGTAGATTACCAATACCAACCTCTCTGACAAAACTATAATGTGTGTAAAAGAATTGCACTCACCAACACGTAATCCTACCTTGGATTTTCAAGGAAGTTTTGATTTTACTATTATATTTTTTATTAAAAATAAGTGCAAAGATATTAATGAGTATTAAAAAAGCGCAAATTTTTTTATAAATTCTGGAAGCCTCTGAATACACAAAACTCTATCAAATCTTCATCAACCGAGAACGCAACAACTTTTTTGCTTCCCAATTGGAAACACTTGGCACACTAAGATTGCAGAACTGCATTGACCGGCTAAGTAAAGCCAACACACCTGATTCAGGACAGCTCATTTCTTAGTGGGTGTTGTTGCCAACGTCTACCGAGACCTTGGAGTTTTCTACTACAGGAAAGTATCACTCCTGACGCAACGGGTCAAGATCCAAGATCCATATCTTTGACGACAACCGCACAATGACCTTATGGTAAACCCGGAGGGTAACAACTACCCCCAGTAGCCTTGTTTTTGCCCCTGCGGCATTTCTCAAGAGAAACAGACAACCCAACTCAGGCATAACACTAGCCGTAAAGGAACATTGGCCGCTGTTTTTTACCGCTTTCTTTTGTAAATGCAAACGGTGCGATGTTATATTTCTTTAATATTATTATATGGCATGGAAGCATAGACTCTGAAAGAAATTATCTTAAAAATGTGGGTCTACCGCCAAAATTACCTAGACCTGTTACAAATAATTGAATTATGAGAAAAATGCACAAAGAAAAAAAAATTATTCAACATCAAAAAAAGAAAACTTGAGTGCTTGGAATATATTACGCGAGGAGCAACTTATTATGTAAGAAAAAATAGAGAAAAAAAAATGTATAGCGCCGCAGAATTTTAAAGTTGTTCAATTGCATTTACAACACCAGACAACTTTTAGTGAGCTTGTTAAAGTTAAAAAACAAAACGCATCCAAGTGCAAAAACCATAGACTAATTTTGCTAATGAGCCAAGTTTTAAAAATATTGTTTTGCATTCTGCGTACTAGACTACTCAAGGAACTTGAGCTGATTGAAGACACCCAGTTCAGATTCAAGAGTGAAACTGGCACACATGAAGCAACATTTTGTCTAAATAATTTAGCAATTTTTTATTTTTAAATGTAAAAACAATCTAGAATCTGTGCTGGAAACAGGCGGCATATGTCAAGATTAATAACCAAATCACAACAGAAAAACTCAAAATGAGAAGAGAGGTACGGTAATGTTGAATTTTGTCACTAATGCTATTTAACTTTTTTGTCGAATGAATATCCTCGGAAACCTTTGATGATGTAAAAGTTGGCATAAAGGTTAGACAACATTGTGATCATAGCAAGCAGTCAGCAAGAAAAACAATGTTAATAAACAACATAAACAAACAAAAAACAGAATCTAGACTAAAAATGTACAGAACCAAAATAAAATGTATGGTCATAAGTCGTAATAACTAGGAAAGAGTTTTAATTGCGGTAAAAAGGGGAGACGATTGAAAAAACCAAAACCACAAAATATCTAAACACACTAGTAAATAACAGATGTTATTTTTAACAGGGGTTCAAAAGTAGGTTAGAACAAGCGAGACAAACATTCAACAAATTATGCCTCTTAATTTGCCTCAGAAAGTTTAAGTGCTATTTTTGCCAGTCTTATTGTTTAGAGTCAAAACCTGAACGTTAAAAGCAGCATTCATCAAGATTAAACCTCTCAAAACGTAAACTTTGAAAAGAATGTTCTAAATTGACCACATTAACAATGAAAAGGTACTAAGATGATTTGGGGTAGAGAAATCCCTATTAAACTACATGAAACAGCGCAGAATCACCTACCTCGGCTATATATTAAGAGGGCCAAGATATCAAATACAGAAACAGCTCTCATGGTTCAGGAACATTAGAAACTTTGAAAAACTATGCCAAGCAGCAATAAACTAAACAATATTATCAGTAGAAAACTATTTGCTGATGCACATGAGTGTATAGCAACAGAAGAAGAAGAAATCTACAAAAAATAGAGATTTGCAAAAGACATGAACAATTTGATAAAAAAATGAAAAAAAACTACTTAATATGATGGAAACCTAGGTAAAACAAACAAAAACAAAATTTAAAGCAATGTCATCTACACAATAACATAAACATTTCCACAAATGCAACAATTTAACTACCTAAGGATTCCAATAAAAGAAACAAAACGGAAATTAACGAATGAATAGAGAAAGTTATAAAACAATACTACAGAATAAACAACAGATTTTCAAAAAAATAAGAATAGTATACAAAAATAAATGTAAACAAAGTAATATTTAGACCGGTAGTAAACTACAAGCTACTGAAATGAAATACTTGAGAAGAGTAAAAAAGAATTATAATTGCACTATTTAAAAAAAAATTTAAAACAACTTTTACTGAAGTTTATAGAACAAAGATAACTAAGTTAGTAAGAACACTTACAAACTATAAAAACACTAGATTGGCAAAATAAATATGGGAGGCTAGTACAACAAAAAATAGAAAAAATTGAAGAAACATGAGATAATACAACAGTAAAAGCTTGTAAAAAAATACGGGAAAAGAGGCTAAAATAATAGCGTAAAGTAGAAAAGAGTAACCAAAATTTGTACATAAATAACCTTTTATGATAACAATAAAAAAATATAATGAGATAATTAAATAAAAGTTTTTCTGAGAATCAAATTTGCGATCCGGCACATTAATTGGATGGTTAAACTACTGCGGTACTCTTCTATCTGAAGAGAGCACTTCTGTAACAATACGCACTCGATATTCAATAGTTTTAGCCAGTGTTAATCTATTTTGGTGGTTTAAAGCAGAAATAGTTTTCACATACTCAAACTTAATAATGGTTTAAATATTTTGTTTAAGTTTTTGTTTAAATAAATATAATTCATTTTGTTTACTAAAGACAGTAACGAGTTTCTACCGTATGTGACACACAATTCCTGCATGGAAATATAGGCCAACGTTACCGACCTCATAACAAATATGCGTGTAATATGCTACTTTTCAAAGTTAAAGTATTGTTATTTGTTATTTATATGTAATGAATTTGGATACATTTAAAAAAATAGAAACAATTTTTGTTTAGTTTATTGGAACAAAAAAGCTTGATTGATGTATTTTTTAAATTTTTGATTGGCTATACTGTTGGTAGTATATGATAAATGTGCCAATTCAGTTTATACTCAATATACAGTACTATAAATTTATGTATATTTATTATTTGCATGTAACAATTGCTTGATTTTGTTTTTTCATGTTTTGTAATTTTTATTTTTGTTTTGTCTATCCAGGTCTCAACAAACTAAACAGTGCTTATACCGATTTTTGTGATTATTAGTACAATTTTTGAACCGTATTTTATAAACATACAATCAAAAAGCTTTGGTTAAATTTAAGAATGTTGTTATAGTTCAAATAGGATGTTACAGATACATTTAATTAGTATGTATAATATATTATAAATTAACTTAATGCACATTTTGTTGAAATAATTCCTTTTTTATACAGGTTAAATTAAAATCTCTAATTCCATAAATTATGCACACTGAGTGTATAAATGAATGTATTTATGCTATCCTATGTTCAAATAATGGTCATCAATAATCCGATATAATTAAAATATGTGGAGATTATTAAAATATAGCCATATATTCGCATATGTTCATTGTTCAATCATTTGTATTTCATATTTGCTTGTAAAATAAAATTGCATAATGCAATTAGCTTATATGGATAGAGTATGTGCATGGTTCTTGTTAGTTAATTAATTAAATTTGTGGTTTGCCGGTTTATAAATTGTTTAGGACATTATATTACGTTGAAGTAATTAAAAAGGGGTTGGCGTTTGAGTTAATGTGAATTACAAATGTAAACGAAAACCAAAAGTATTTTAATGGGTATCGTTAAGTTGGAATCGAATAAAAAGAGGCGAGTCCGGTAAAAACACAAAAAAACGCGAACAACAGTCATTGTAATTTTACAAATACTTTCAGTCGGATTTCATTCTAAAATTTTATTCGTACGTTTTCATATATAAATTGTGACATTTTTCTCAGTCGGTAGAATTCGGATTTTTGTTATATTTAGCATAGTAGGTGTGAGCTGTTTTATGTGCACATATTCGTATTTATCAACGGGTATGGAATATGCGTCAGTCCCGGCCCTATGCCGCTTTAATCACAATAACTGGAACGCTGTCAGATGTTATGATTACACTTGGTGCGTGTTCTCGCAAAATAAATGTAAGATATAAAAGCTTTCCCGACAATGAAATACATTCCCCCCAATTCCAGTGTGTAGTATTAACGGAATAACTGGTGGCGGAGAACGAACGAGGTGGCCCGTTCCCCTCCAAAAAGTTACAAATGAGTTTATTTGGATTCATTAATTTACATTTTATCTATGGGAAAAGATGTACAATGCAACGCACGCCCTTTTAAATCTATTCAACCAGGTAAAACCATACATTTTTAAACCAAATAAATACCCTTTCTCACATGATTTATCGCCTTTTTCCTCCATACATATACATCAGATTACTTTACTACCCTCCAATGTCCACTTAACGTATTTGCATCAAAGCAATGCGCTTTAGTATAAAAAGCTTTTTAATTATCATATATAAATATTATTATTACAGTATCGTTCAACAAGGTCATAGTTAGAAGGATATTTTGCTATTCCGTCACAATTATAACAATTGCTTTATACTAACTTAGTTGTAGTTGTTACTAATTAATACGCCATAACATCTGTGTATGGGATTCCAGCTAGGGATTGTGAGGTCTAACTGCAAACTTAATATTCATTATAAAATCTAAAGCTAAAAACTGAAAACTTCTTTGAAACATTTGAAGTAGTATTTGGATGCTGAACTTTATTTAATTATCACAATTCTAAGTTTTATGTACGTTTATTGTTTTATCTGATTTCACTACCCGTATAATAGAATATGTGCTTTAGGATAAGAAGTTATCATTATGTTATATAGGCTTGTGAAAATTACTACAGAATCTATTGTGTTTATTTTTTATATATTATTTTATAGGTAAGCAATGATTTGAATTTTGCACGCTCTTACTCAACAGAGAACATTGAATATTCGGACTAACAGTTTATTTTGTTGACATTAAAATAAATTTACTTTATTTTGTAACTGAAATAATAAATTGAAGTCAATTTGATTATAAGAGCTATACATGTTTATATTATAAATGTACTTTATTTGAATATTTTTTACTCTGGATTGGAAGAGGTTTTTTTCTTTATTTGCCATTTTTTGCATCCAGTTGTTTTATGTTGTTTTTGGTTAGTATGTCCTCGATTACGTAGTATTTTTTACATTGTTTTTATCAAATGCTTATTTGAGTGTGCCTTGCTGGTTTGTTGTTTTTTTAATTATTTTTCTCAGTAGGAAGATTTGATTCTGTGCTTAGCAACTTTTCCTAAACCCATTTTGTAATTCCTCTACACTGACTTTGGTTGCTTTTGCAAGTTTGTTTTTTAGAATAAGTTTATATGTTTTGATTGCAGTACAAATTATACTTTGCGCAGTTTCTAGTGATTTCTTTTTTAGATGTTAGAATTATAATTGTTTTTCTCAATCTTTTGGAACTCATGTGTTTCAGTTGTTCAGGCTTAATATTATAGTGTATTTCCCGTTTCTTAATAACCTCAAAGATTGTTTTATATCTTTTTGTTTTATTTTTGTTAATTTTTTCGTTTTTACTTTCTTCATTATTGTCTTGCCTAGTAGCTTTACAAAATGTTTCTTCTGTTTTATAATTATTTCTGTTTTTCTTTTAGAATGATGCTTTGTTTGTGTTTTAGTTGTCTTAAATCTACTTGTTTCTGTTTTCTGCAATTTTTATTATTCTGTAGAAAAGCTTTTGGTTTTCCTCCATGAGGTTTTTGAGGTATTTTATTCACTTTTGTTTTTTTGTTTCTTATTTCTAAATTTGTGTTTTTGTTTCACCGGTTGGTTTGTATTTGTTATTATGTATTTAAAACTTGTTTATACTTTCTCTATTCTTTTCTTTCTTATTTTTGGTTGATCTTCTAATATTTCTTAGTTTTTTGTGTTTGCGTTATGTGTTCTGCTTTCACTAGCATTTCTTGCAATTTTTGTTTTTGCTGTTACTAGATAGTGATCACTACCAATTTTTGAAATTTTTTTGTCTTATTCTTAAAGTGTTTGTTTGTAACTGGTGACAGCATCCAACAACAGAGATAAAGCGGAACAAAAAAATCAATACAAATTAGTGCTTTTTGTTAGTTTTTACTGTACTGGTACTACTGCTCTAGCTGATTATCTTTATTGCAAACTTTAAATAAACCTGCATTAATTTTTACATTGTACCGGCCTTTGGTTGTTGTTGCTGGTTACAAACGAGTACCTTAATAGTACACAAGCATATCAAAATTTTTGTTGTTTTATTTATTGCTTTAGAATTAATAGTTGAGTCACGGTATGCACTTTATCTAATACGGTAGGTTCATTATGCACACATTATTTTGTTACTTTAACTATTGTTGTGATGCAGTCAATTTTGTGTCAAGTAAATTTTATTATTATAGTAAACTTACACCAGCCCGATGCGAATTTTGCAAAGATCTTGCATTATTTGCTTATAAGGTCCAATTGACTCAGCCGTTAAAGGCAGACGGCCATTCGGTTTGTTATTGCTTCATAGTTTGGACCTTAGAGCAGGTCGAAATGGATATCGATTTTGCTCAAAAATTCATCTTTTCTGACAAAGCGCATTTTCGTCTTGGCGGCTATAATAACAAACAAAACTGTTGCATCTGATTATTTGATTGATTGTGATTGTCAAAAGCCATTTTGGTCAACAACGGTGAGAAGACATTTTTTTTTAGGACGTAGTGAGGTGTTGGCTCTCAGCAAGTAGCCCTTAAGAATAACTTACGCATGATAATACTTTCCGGTTTTCTTCTCTGCGCAAATCCAGTTGTTATAATGTCCCTGTCTAAACTAACCTACGCTAGTTTGAGGTGGGCTGGTTTTTGCCTTGCGGATTTTCAATCATCATCTGCGGCACGCAAGCTGTCCCCGGCCTTTCTCTCTCTATAGCCCTATTTGTTTGTCTGTCTCTTTTGTCATTTAGCCTTTTTTTATTTGCACTAGCATTTACTTCTGCATTCTCTTCTTTCTCCCATCCGTGTGTTATTTACTCTAATTATATAATTTCTTCTCAGATATCCTCTTAGCTTAATAAGGTCGTTGTTCACTTCTTCTTCATCGTTTCCCTTCTCCTCCATGAATCATTTATGCAGTTCCATTGTATTCTTTTTGACAGTTCTAGAATTGTAAGTTTTACCTCTAGTGATATCCTTGTATCTTCATCAGGAATTACTTCTTCATGTCTTCTTGTTGCCAGGTATATTCTGACTATCTGAAAAGTTGCGTTTTCAGTCAGCCTCAAGATAGCATATCTACCATTTGGTATTTGCCTTGTTATTTCTGTTATTCTGCTTTCCTACAAAATTTCTGTTCTCCTTCTCCTTATTTTTGCAATTCCGTTTGGTATCGCAGTCTCTGTAAATGTTTTATTTTTCTTCTGTTTTTTGGTATGCATAATTGTCACGTCCTTTCTTATTTTTTTCTTTTTGATCTTTTTCTCTGTTTTCTTCTTTCTATTTAGCTTCTCTTATCTCTTTCTTTTTTCGTCTATGACTTTTAGTTTGTGTGTTTGTTTCCATTGTTTGTTTTTTTATATTTTTCTATTGTCAAACTCTTTAATTTTTTTTTTAGTACACTTGTTGCAAAGTTTCTTAGCGCCCTCCATTTATTTTCATCTTTTAAGCATTTGTTAATAATTGTTGTTTTATCCACTTTGCTTCCTAGTAAATATTCTAGTTTTTTTCTATCTTTCTCCCACGCCTCGCATTCTACTAGAGTGTGTTTTGCGTTATTGTGTGTTTCTTCCTGACAAAATGTCCACCTTTATTGATTTTTTGCAAGAATTTTTTAAATGCTCCGTGCCCAGTCAGTATTTGTGTTGTATAATAGCACGTCTCGGGTTTCTTCTCTACCCATTCTTTTATCTCTGGGATTAGTTTTCTTGTTCATTCCAAAATTCTGGGAAAGTTCCTTCTTTTAGGCACCTGTTGATTATTTAAGTTATTTCTATCTCGTTTCCGTCTAAAGCTGCTTTAACAATCTTTGTTGTTATGTTATTATTACGTCAACAAGGTTACAACCACCCGTGCATTACAGAAGAAAATTTAAAGCTGCATCAACAAAATTCAGCTACATTTATGCAGAATGATAATTGAAAATTTTGACAATAAAGTGTGTATGTGCCAGCAAAGCCGTGGAGGCCATTCAATAAATAACCCTTTCTCATGACTTTATGATTCAATAAAAAATAACAATCTAGGACTAAAAACTATGCTAATTTTGGGACACCCTTTATATGGGCACCAATTCCTTGTTTTTTTGTTTGATCTTTGGTCTTAGAGCCTCTTGTTGCATCCGGCCCTTTTCTATTTTAGTTTGGAGCTTGCTTTACAGTGTCTGTAGATTTCATTTTTTTCTGATCTATTTGTTTGTTTTATGGTCTTTTAGAGTTTTTTTTATTTTATTCAGGTTTGCGTTAAAATTTAAGTTTGAGCCCAGTACGTGATAGTCGGTGTTGTATTGTAGATATCAAATGTCTTGATACGTTGGTGTAATAGTATGTTATTGTTTCTAAGTTGATATAAAAGCTTTTTAAAAACCACTCATTCCATTTATATTATTCTACTTATTTCTGAAATTTGGTTTTCTTCTTTGATTTTTTTTTGTTCCAAATAAATGTATTTATCTGTTTCTTGTTTTTGATGTTTACATCTATTGTTTGTTGTTTGTGGGAATTGGACATTACTTGGTTTGTTTAAGACTTTTCAATTGGTTCTTTTTTAGTTGTTTGCTAATCATCATCTGCAAATTGTAGGTAGTTTAGATGTCTTTCATTTACCAATATTCTTTTATTCTCCTAATTTAAGCCTTTGAAATTGTTTTCCAAATCCGTGGTAAATACTTAGTGGAATGTTATGTATAAGGATTCTGTGTAACCGAAAACACGGAGCACACAATATAAATCAAAAGCAGAATAGAGATGCTCGCAATGTTTTCACAAATATGAGGAATTTTTTTTTGTAACAGCGACATTAAACTAGAATTCTAAAGTGTTATATCTTCCCTACCCTCTTCTATGGAATGGAAACATGGACCACTAACCCAAACAACACCAAGAACCTAGAAGCATTTGAAATATGGTGCTACCGGAGGATGCTCAAAATTTTATGGACTGACAAGATTACCAATGAGGAAGTACTTTGCAGAATGAACAAAACAAGAGAGATCACCAACACAATAAAAAGGCAAAAACTAGAATACTTTCTTGGTCATATTCGTAGAGGGGACAGGTATAACATCCTAAAATTAATTATTCATGGAAAAATTAAAGGAAAATGGTCAATTGGCCAAAGAAGATTCTCCTGGCTCAGAAACCTAAGAAAGTGGTTTCAATGTGTCTCTGCTGAACTATTTAGAGCAGCTGCCAACAAAGTCCGCATAGTCATGATGGTTTTCAATCTCCGTTAAGAGCGGAACTCAAAAAAGAAGAATGAGGATTCTATACTTTAAATTTAATTTGATGTTGACAAATCCTTCTTCTACCGCCCATACCTCTATTCTATCAAAAGCTTTCTGTAATCTAAAAATGCTACATTTAGAAGGAAATTGTATTTGTTGGTTTTTTCTATGAAGATCTTTAAAATATGTGGGTAGTCAGTAGTACCAAACCTTTTTTTGAATCTCACTTGATTTGGCGGTTGCATCAAATTTAATGGTTAACCTATTAGTAATTATTTTTGTGAATATTTTGTACATTTGGGATAGGAGAGATGTTGGTCTATAAATTTCAAATTTTGCTAGGTTTCCTTTTTTGTAAACAAATATTGTCTTTGCACAGTTCTATTTTTGTTCTATTTCTACGAGGATGCTGTCATTGTCCCGAGCCTTGTTTTTTTTTTTCAAGTGTTTTTTGTTTTATTTTGTTCATGGTTATTTTTGGTAGAACTTCTAAATTGTTGTTAATTGTTTGTTTTAGAAGATTTTGTTTTGGTTTGATGGCTGGTTTTTTGTTTGAACTATACAAATTGTTGTAGAATGATTAAGTTATCTGTTAAACATTTTTACCTCTTTTATGCGCTTTTTTGATGATTTGAAATGTTATAGCCTGATTATTTTGTTTAGCTTTTGGAATTATAAACAGCTTCTTTTGTGTTAGTTTAGCATCTTGCGATGATTGGGTAGCATAAGTTGCGATGTCTGCCTTAGTTTAAAATTTTTTATCTTCTGATTGCTATAAATTTTTGAGGTTGCTTTAATAAGTTGATCTGTTATTGCCAAACTTAGATCATCTATACTCATTTTTTTTTTTTTATTATTTTGCTTTTTACTAGTTCTTTTCTGTACATACTATATTTCTTCAGAAAATTTGTATCTATTGTTTGGTGTTTGTTGTGGTATTTTTTCTGTCCGGTTTTAATGGGATTTTTAGCTTTTTTTCTAACCATTGATTGAGTTTATTACTGTTTTGTTTTTTGTTTTGTTGGAATTTATATTAATGACATCTTGTGGTGTGTATCAGATGAATCTACAACTTTAGATTTCAAAAATCAGTTGATTGGTTAGGAAGATTTAAATTGGCTTAATGAGCCAGTTTATGTTATGAAGTCTTTCTACAAGATAAAAAATATAAAATTAGGTTAATTTAGGTTCACCCATAAAATCTAAATTACCTTACCAGCTCATATATGCCCGTACATTATTTTTTAAGTATTTCTGGATTTTGGTTTCAGAATTGTTTATCTTATTTGTAAACCCACAAAAAAACATTTTTTTCAAAAATATTTTTTTTCTCTTTTGTTACAAACTATTCTGTACACAGATAAGTTGACTGTAACAGATATTGGTGAAGTCAAGTGTCTGGTCCACCAATAATCTCATATTAATTACAATAGTTAATTAAATAATAATGTAATAGACTAATGTTATTAACTAGTATTAATTAAAATAAATACTGAAGAGAAGATTTGATTGATTGATATACATTTTTGTCAATTTTGTTGGGAAATATTATGTTGTCTTTATATTATATTTAAAGTCAGAGTGAATGTTCATTTTAAAATGTTATCAATTACTTTATCAAACTTTTTAACAAGTATAACAACGATTTTAAGCTCTTACCGAAACGTAAGCAATAAATCTTTAGAATACGCTGTTTTATTTATACTACTATAAAGTGGATTTGGAGTTTTTTGATCTTGATAGATCTATTTAATCATATTTTGTTGTTTTCTTTAAAAATTTATTGGTAGTTTTTTGGATATTTAATTATTTCTTTTATTATAATTTTATGAACCATACATAGTTGAAAAGAAAGATGCCAATTTAACTGTTTTTTTAAACATTTAATTATTTTTAAACTATTTCATCATTTTTGGTAGCCAAAAAAAAAATTGGTTTGTACTATATAAAAAAGTTTTTGGCTCCTACTGTAATATTTTGATTTTTGTGACTATCTTATAACAAAGTATGTCACTCTAGAATTAAGCAGAAATACAGAATCCTTTGGATGTTCTTTCAAAGCAGAGATGTATGCGACACGTCTTGAAAATTTGTTTAATTTGTATAATTCATCAGCAGTATACCTATTGGTATATATAGGTTGAATGAGGATGGTTGGACGACGTCGTTTATTAGTTGGATTTGGTGTACTACACTTGGTGATGCTGAGTGTAAGCAACTTGTCAAACGTGGTTGCATAGAGAGCTTCAAAATAGTTATTGATCCAGGGTTTTAGAAACGTCAAATTTAATGATAGGTTTTATTCTAGTAAACATTGGTACTTAAGATTTTTTCTATCTTTGAAACATAGTTGGGTGATGTTTAAGTTTATATTTATCTTAGTAGTCAAAGCTGTTTGAAAACTATTTATACCAATTGCAGAGTGACAAAAAAAGAGGTGGTACTGCGGATGTTGTTTACATGAGTTTTTATTTTTGCTGTTATTGCGATAACAAAGAAGGTTCTGCGTTTACAAACCCTAAATCCAGGCAAAAATTGTGCTGTTCAGATAATGACAAAAGTAGTTCTAGGTTGGTTGTTAAGTAAGAATTTGTTCTTTGATAAATTTTGTGTGCATTATATGGGTTGAGAAAAGTTTTTAATACCAAGTAAATGCAATGTTAGCAGACAACCCAAAGAAGAATGAGGATTCTATACTTTAAATTTAATTTGATGTTGACAAATCCTTCTTCTACCGCCCATACCTCTATTCTATCAAAAGCTTTCTGTAATCTAAAAATGCTACATTTAGAAGGAAATTGTATTTGTTGGTTTTTTCTATGAAGATCTTTAAAATATGTGGGTAGTCAGTAGTACCAAACCTTTTTTTGAATCTCACTTGATTTGGCGGTTGCATCAAATTTAATGGTTAACCTATTAGTAATTATTTTTGTGAATATTTTGTACATTTGGGATAGGAGAGATGTTGGTCTATAAATTTCAAATTTTGCTAGGTTTCCTTTTTTGTAAACAAATATTGTCTTTGCACAGTTCTATTTTTGTTCTATTTCTACGAGGATGCTGTCATTGTCCCGAGCCTTGTTTTTTTTTTTCAAGTGTTTTTTGTTTTATTTTGTTCATGGTTATTTTTGGTAGAACTTCTAAATTGTTGTTAATTGTTTGTTTTAGAAGATTTTGTTTTGGTTTGATGGCTGGTTTTTTGTTTGAACTATACAAATTGTTGTAGAATGATTAAGTTATCTGTTAAACATTTTTACCTCTTTTATGCGCTTTTTTGATGATTTGAAATGTTATAGCCTGATTATTTTGTTTAGCTTTTGGAATTATAAACAGCTTCTTTTGTGTTAGTTTAGCATCTTGCGATGATTGGGTAGCATAAGTTGCGATGTCTGCCTTAGTTTAAAATTTTTTATCTTCTGATTGCTATAAATTTTTGAGGTTGCTTTAATAAGTTGATCTGTTATTGCCAAACTTAGATCATCTATACTCATTTTTTTTTTTTTATTATTTTGCTTTTTACTAGTTCTTTTCTGTACATACTATATTTCTTCAGAAAATTTGTATCTATTGTTTGGTGTTTGTTGTGGTATTTTTTCTGTCCGGTTTTAATGGGATTTTTAGCTTTTTTTCTAACCATTGATTGAGTTTATTACTGTTTTGTTTTTTGTTTTGTTGGAATTTATATTAATGACATCTTGTGGTGTGTATCAGATGAATCTACAACTTTAGATTTCAAAAATCAGTTGATTGGTTAGGAAGATTTAAATTGGCTTAATGAGCCAGTTTATGTTATGAAGTCTTTCTACAAGATAAAAAATATAAAATTAGGTTAATTTAGGTTCACCCATAAAATCTAAATTACCTTACCAGCTCATATATGCCCGTACATTATTTTTTAAGTATTTCTGGATTTTGGTTTCAGAATTGTTTATCTTATTTGTAAACCCACAAAAAAACATTTTTTTCAAAAATATTTTTTTTCTCTTTTGTTACAAACTATTCTGTACACAGATAAGTTGACTGTAACTTTTAAAATAACTAAGTTAGGCACAGAACACAAGTAGATTATTGATATGCTGTACAATAGTTGTGAAAGAATAGTTTTAAATTGTATTGTGAATGCTATTTTAAGTTATGAATACTTAATTGTATATACATTTTTCTAACTAATGTGTGTATGAAATAAATGTTTTCATAACAAAACAAAATTAAGTCAGTTAATTACAAATGTAAATTTCAATAAATTTCTCCCCTTGTAAAAATGTATATTTACTTAAAAAACGAATAACATGATCCCATAATATAATGCCTAAAGGTGTCCCATCCCTAAACATTGAAAAAGTAAACTTTTGGATATTAAAAGAAGCGGCCCGCGCCATCGATTTTTTCAATACAATTTTAATTTAAACTCCTTAAGTTATTACGGATGCTAAAATATTTGTTAAGCAGTTTTCAGTTTGGAAAATTTAGTTCGAAAACAATTTAATGATGAACAACAACAGCCTGAAAAAAGGAGCAGTCACAAAACTTTTAATAAACTCATTTCCGTGTATTTTTCATGTCGCCGATTCAATCTGGTGCGAGCGTCCCGTCTCGAAAATCGAACACATTTTTCGGGGTGTTCACTATGACACATTGTATATATTTTTTGTCAGCTGCGTGTGTCCCTTGTGTCATCACTTCGGGGCAATAAGATTTTAATAATAAAAAAACAAACCTTACTGCTTCACTGAATAACATAAACACGTGAGTAAAATTGAATCATTTCAAAACTGATAAGTCAAAATAATTTATTCAAGTTGTATATTTATACAATAATTTAAATTTGTTAAGTAATTAAATTAAAATAAGGCCGAAATAAATTTAACATTTTGTACAAATAAATTTAAAAAATTAAATTCTATTTACAATTTTTAGTTTTAAAGTAGCTTATTATATGCATACAATTGTTGCTAAATTTTCAATACTCCTGTGTCACTACATAGTGGTTTTGAGTATACACTCAATAGAACGAGCATACAATTATACTATTCAGCCCTTTGATAATTTGAGTAAATGAAATGGATTGCACAGATATTGGTGAAGTCAAGTGTCTGGTCCACCAATAATCTCATATTAATTACAATAGTTAATTAAATAATAATGTAATAGACTAATGTTATTAACTAGTATTAATTAAAATAAATACTGAAGAGAAGATTTGATTGATTGATATACATTTTTGTCAATTTTGTTGGGAAATATTATGTTGTCTTTATATTATATTTAAAGTCAGAGTGAATGTTCATTTTAAAATGTTATCAATTACTTTATCAAACTTTTTAACAAGTATAACAACGATTTTAAGCTCTTACCGAAACGTAAGCAATAAATCTTTAGAATACGCTGTTTTATTTATACTACTATAAAGTGGATTTGGAGTTTTTTGATCTTGATAGATCTATTTAATCATATTTTGTTGTTTTCTTTAGAAATTTATTGGTAGTTTTTTGGATATTTAATTATTTCTTTTATTATAATTTTATGAACCATACATAGTTGAAAAGAAAGATGCCAATTTAACTGTTTTTTTAAACATTTAATTATTTTTAAACTATTTCATCATTTTTGGTAGCCAAAAAAAAAATTGGTTTGTACTATATAAAAAAGTTTTTGGCTCCTACTGTAATATTTTGATTTTTGTGACTATCTTATAACAAAGTATGTCACTCTAGAATTAAGCAGAAATACAGAATCCTTTGGATGTTCTTTCAAAGCAGAGATGTATGCGACACGTCTTGAAAATTTGTTTAATTTGTATAATTCATCAGCAGTATACCTATTGGTATATATAGGTTGAATGAGGATGGTTGGACGACGTCGTTTATTAGTTGGATTTGGTGTACTACACTTGGTGATGCTGAGTGTAAGCAACTTGTCAAACGTGGTTGCATAGAGAGCTTCAAAATAGTTATTGATCCAGGGTTTTAGAAACGTCAAATTTAATGATAGGTTTTATTCTAGTAAACATTGGTACTTAAGATTTTTTCTATCTTTGAAACATAGTTGGGTGATGTTTAAGTTTATATTTATCTTAGTAGTCAAAGCTGTTTGAAAACTATTTATACCAATTGCAGAGTGACAAAAAAAGAGGTGGTACTGCAGATGTTGTTTACATGAGTTTTTATTTTTGCTGTTATTGCGATAACAAAGAAGGTTCTGCGTTTACAAACCCTAAATCCAGGCAAAAATTGTGCTGTTCAGATAATGACAAAAGTAGTTCTAGGTTGGTTGTTAAGTAAGAATTTGTTCTTTGATAAATTTTGTGTGCATTATATGGGTTGAGAAAAGTTTTTAATACCAAGTAAATGCAATGTTAGCAGACAACCCAAAGGCTTTATGCCAGTGTACGAATAACAATCTTTTACAACTTAATACAACTCCAACTCTGGTAGCGTACCTGGCATGATACATCTGTCAAGTACGACACTAAAACATTGATTTTTCTAATGTTTCTGAGGCGATTCTACTACAAAGAATGTTTTGCGGCAGAGAAGTGTAGTCGTTTCTACAAATAGATACAGTAGTTTTTGGAAAGAGCATTAACAGTTTCGCCTCTGCACCAATATTAAACAAAAAATTAAAAAATGTTGACGGGTTTTTTAGAAACATTACTTTTGCATCTATTGTTACAGCAATAGAGAGCAGAAAAATCAAACTGTAACAACTACATTTTACGGCAAGACTGTAGTGTCCAACGTTGCTGGCAAACGTCTACAAGGTCGTGTGTTGTCACCTTTACTGTGATGCTTTCTCTTGGACGAGTTATAGCAGTTACAGTTTTAGGTTACTCTGATGATCTCATTATTTTGGTAAACAAAAAGTTTGGGGCAATTGTATCTAACATAATGCAAGAAGGAGGGACTACCAGTAAACTCAAACAAAATATTAATTGTCTCTTTTACAAGACAACAAAACAGGATCCACATTCATGATAATAATAGAAAACAGTAGTTGTTTTTCTCACAAGACAACAAAATTCCAAAATTTTGAACTTAAGAACACTCTAGGTAAGTAGAGCAGAAAGTTCAGAATCTTGCACTGACCAATCAGTCTGCCTCATGAATTCTGGGGAAGGCAAAAGCTCAAAAAACATCAAAAATACATAAAAAGGAAAACCTAAAATAATTACGATATATCTTGCAACATACAACATCCGCACCATGAGGCTCGACAAACATCTAACAAACCAAATGTACTGGGAATCAGCAAAACAAGGAGAAGGGACGAAGCACTAACCACCCTGCAATCAGATCACCTTATAGATCAAAAAAACTCAGACTCAAACTTACATATTGGTGGTGTAGCCCTACTGATACACAAAAACATCAAATAACTTGTCACCAAAGCACGGGCAATATTATACTGAGTCATCTATATAGTCATCAAACTAAAAAACAGACTCAGCATGCAAATTATACAAGCAAACGCCCCCACCTCTTGTTTAACAGACGAAAAAAACAAACAGTGCTACAAAAACATAACAACCGCAAAAATTGAAAAAAACATCAAGTTTACCATCATAATGGGAGACTTAAACGCCAAAGTTAAAGGAAAAACAGCAACGGACCCACCATACCATGTAGGTCTGGGTCAGAAAAACCTAAGAGGACAAACATTGACTAACTTTCTTAACAAAAAGAAATACTGTTTAAACACTTAAAAAAAAAATACCCAAGTAGGAAATGGATTTGGAAAAGTCTAGACAACACGACAACAAATAAAATAGACTACGTTCTAGCAAATTACAAACGCATATGTTTGGACGTATCAGTCTTAATCCGGTTTGACACAGGAAGTGACCACAGAATAGTAAGATCCAAAATACAACTCAACGTCCAGCTAGACAAAAAGCGACCAATAGAAAAGAGAATCCGACTCATTATGTTAGAACTCAAAGGGAAAAAAGAAAAATACAACGTCCAAATCAGCAAAAACCTACACCTAACCACTGAGCTACAGAAGTTAGAACTAAATGCTTTAACAACAAGAATTACAACAATCATCAGAACAGCGGTCAATAAAAGTGTGTGCACCGCAAAAAACACAAAACCACAAAATTAGCAAGAAAATGAAAGTACTGATCAAGGAACGGATTAAAAAGATCAAAAAAGCCACGACTGCAGAGAATTCAACACAAAACAAATCCATGAAGCTATTTAAAACAACACCAACATAAAAGTTTTGCGCGCTGGAAGATTAAAAGGAAAAGCAGCAATACATAAGAAAAAAATTCCAAACGAGAAATTGTCATAGAAAAGGATAAAATTGCAGAAAATATTAATAGATTTTACGTAAACTTAGCAGTTCAATCCGAAGATCAGCGGACAGGATCGAGACAAACAGTCCTAAATGTAAGATCCAAAAAACTTCAAAAAATTAATAAAGCAGAACTATGAGCAGAATTACACTATCTTAAAAACAACAAAACACCAGGCAAAGATCAAATATCAAGCAAAATGCTGAAGACTGGATAAGAAACCCTGGAAAAAGCAATCCTGAAACTCTTGAAGAAGGCAAAACTCTTGACTCATGGCAACCCAGAAGTAATCCTTTTTTTAAGAAAGGAAATATTACAATATTGGTGAACTACAAACTAATCAGTCTACTGTTCACTTTTTATAAGTTACTATCCAAAACGATAACAAATCGGCTCAAAATTTTGTCTTTTATCAACCGGTTAAACAAACAGGTTTTTAGCAACGCTACAGCAGGACTAACCACATTCAAACAGCAATATACGCTGTTTGAATGTGGTTAGTCGTGATCAAGAAATATTTACCTCTACATGGCATTTGTGGACTATTAGAAGCCTTTGACTCCATTCAAACATAGGCAGTACTCCAGAATTGACAATGCCTGAATTAACTTCAGATACATAAACTTGCTTAAATGCATCTACAAATACGCAACCCTAGACGTCAAAATTGGAAAACGACAAGGAAAAATTGATCAAAAAAAGCGTCAGGCAGGGCGACACCATCTTGCCAAAATTATTTACTTTAGCGCTGGAAGACGTGTTCAAAAAACTATCGTGAGAGAAATAGAGAGTAAGCATCGAAGGTAACCGCCTAAATCACCTTTGCTTTGCTGATGATATTGTCTTTATTAGCAATGACCCAGAAGAACTAGAAGAATTGCTACGCAAACTTGACAAAGCCTCACAAACTGTGGGCCTGCAAATAAACATGCACAAAACAAAAATCATGAGTTTAAGTAACAAAATGGTGACCATCAAGAATTACACTCTAAAAAAAGTCAAGGAGTATATATACTTGGGGCATAGCATCAAATTAGAAAAGGCCAACTAAACAACAGAGATAACCAGGCGCATTGAATAGATATGGGCTGCTTTTGGCAAATTAGGATACATTCTACGAAAATTTAAAATTTCAATAAACTTACAAAGGAAAGTTTATAATAATGTATTTTACCTGTCAGTACAAACGGGTTAGAAACAAACTATCACAAAGAACAGCACAAATAGACTTTTAGTCTGCCAACAAACAATGGAGCGCGCTATGTTAGGATTAAGTTTACAAGATAATATCCCAAACGAGGAAATAAGTTGAAAAACTGGAATCACAGATGTAATAGAACAAATGGCGCATCTTAAATGGTAATAGGCGGAACACGTGACAAGAGAAAACGGCAAATAGTCTAAGACAATATTACAGTAAAAACCTAGAGTATCTTGGAGAAGGGTTGGGCGCCCCCAAATAAGATGGAAAGACAATATACAGAAACATGCGGGCAGAAACTGGATACAGACTGCTCAACAAAGATCAACATGGAAACGTATGAAAAAGGCCTATGTTCAGGAGTTAACAAAATCAGGCTAAAAAAGAAGAAAAACACTTGATATGACTTAATAATTGTATACTGATGATTAGACCCATTATCACGTACGGAACGTTTGATTAAACTATTCTATTCTATTCTTAAAAATACTGCAACAAAAGTTGTACAAAGTACAAAGATTAGCATGTTTGCTGTCAATGAGAACAACTCCTACAGCAGTTATGAAAACAATGGTCTTTGCTACTACTATTGCATTAATTTGTGATGAAGTTGGTGATAGAAGTAGCGTACCGACTATAGATAGATTAATACACTGTAAATCTCAAAGTTTACAGACCAAGATGTGTGTTAGAAGAAGAAGATACACCAAAAATAATGTGATAATATAGTCGCAAGACAAAGGAACAAATAAAATATATCCCGGACACCATCTGGTATACAAATGGAACCAAAGATCATATTAGCACAATTGATTACGTTGTCTTTGGGCAAACATGTCTTAATTTTTTAAGCAGAGATAACTGCCATTGATCGGTGCTCTAAAACATTAGAATAACACTTTAATAGACTAATAAGTTTCATATCATATAGCTTAGTGTTGCTCTACAAGCGATGCGAATGCCAGTAAAAAAAATCAAACTGGTGATGAACTGATCACGTTTGATTGTAACTCTTAAAGTGGATCAGTTAGCCAAACAAGAACCACAAAGACGTTCATAAGACCTAAACCTATTTTTAGGATCTTGAACAAAACCGGAAAATTAAAAATGCGTAGTAAACATGTAACAGAACACAGCAACTGTGGAAAAACTGCAAAAAAAAACACAAAACTAACTGGGTCATTACATATTACCCAAACCTTAGTAATGCAGATAAACCGAACAAAACTGCGAAAGTATACAAAACTTATAACTAAACTTTCTGGTCTAAACAAATTTGCGTTGAATGGGAATCCAAGCAGATTGTCCAAGGATAAAAAACGTTGCTACGTTGTTGAGTAAAACGTATTGTTTTATCGGCAAGCAAAAGCTAACTAAAAAAAACTCAATACTACTAAAGAAGTAACAACTAGAGGTGCACAATAAAACCAAAAGCTTGTAGTTTAAGGCTTCTAGACGTGCCACTTTAAGAAAATAAACAGTAAATGTTTTAAATGTAAGAATATTAGGAAGAGGCGCAACGTTCATATATTTATGCGTACTTGTGTGTTTTTTGTTTTGTATATTTTGAATCAATAGTTTTATACCACCGGCCCCGAAAAAAGTTTTGCTTAAGAGAATTGAAGATTGCAGATTTTGTAATAATAATACCAAACAAAAATGATAAATCACATTGTTTTGTTGCAAAATAATAATAATAATTTAGATGATTTAAATCTGTGCAAAAAAACTTTTGATAAATCTATTATTTCTAACTTCACTTCTACTTTAGGCTCAAGAGAAACTCCAAAGTTTGAGCTTGTAGCAAAAATGTCACATGTTGTTATAATGCTACATGACATGGCCCTCCAAGACTACTCTAAAATATGTCATCTGTTTCAATCTCACGCAATTTAATCTTGTACTGAAAAACAAAAAACCGTATAACAATCAAAGAACGTTTTAGTCAGAGGTTTACTAGGCTTTGGTATAATCATATTTGATAAACATTTTTGCAACAGTACTTGCTTCAGTCATTTACTGCCAACATTTTAAAGAAGAAATTGTCAAACCATAAAAATAATGGTTACATATATCATAACTTTGAGAGATTAGTCTATCAATTTTATCGTGTATACTATAAGGTGTTATAAAATTGACTCTTACTATGTCATAATTTATCACTGTGAAGTAATAAACCATTTACTATTATTTTTATCACAACTACGACTTAATGGATGTACATCCACTCCATCAGTTCCAATTGAGCTAGAGAATAAATTGCCCAAAAGTTATAAAACTATACTTGTCTGTAGTAAAATATTAAATTTGTTGGGTCTATCGATTTATTAATTCAAGTAAATTGCAACTTAGATTGGTATTTGAGACGCGTATAAGTAAAACTCACATTGTTCAATACAAATCAATTTGAGAAAATTCATAAAAATAAAAGTAAAGTATAGAAAGAATAAAACAAGTTTTGCTTCAAAATTTGAATGTCATAATGCGCGCATTTTGTTAGATAATAATATGATCGGCGTGATTGAAAAAAACAATACGATCCAGTACATAACTATTTTTTTACAAACAGTGCACAAAGCAGATTTGCTTCTACTCGCCTTATTTAGTTCTTCAATGTGATATTTAAAAAAAATTCTTTTAATATTCATACAAACTTAATTATAATTATTTTATTATGTTAATTATAATTTGAATTTGTTTTATATAATATAGTAATTATAAATGTAAGTTGCAATTAGCAGTATTACGTTAAAAGTTTAAATAGAAAAGTAAATTAGCACAATTTCACATATTTTATTTGATATGAATAAACCTTATTTAAAATTTTTTGTGCATCCGATAAAAATTTGCGTCGAGATTATTTACATTAAAAATACATCCTTTTTCAGTCTTATTTCGTCCATTGAATGTGGCGTTTGTTTCAGTTAACATTGAATTTTTACGTGGAATTTGTGGGTTTTTTGTTGTGGCATCTACTTGGTAAATGTGCGAACCATGTTAAAATTAAAACGATATTCAACGGAACAAGAAGAAAGCCGAGAATATATTGTGGACGACATTTTCAAGGTTGGATGTTACATATTAAAATAAAACTCACATCAAAGGTATTTCTACGATATTTTTACTACAAAATGTGTATTTGCTCTGATGTATATCTTGTCATTGCGTCAGTTTCGTAATATTTATGTATATACGTTTTTAATTATTACAGAGTCTCATTCATGATTCATTAGTACATAACAGAAAATATATTTTTTTACTTATAATAATAATCTTTGCTTCTCCTTTCTGACAACATAAAAAACTTTAATTTTTAATACATTTTTTTACAAAGTTTGGATATTTAATTTATAATAATATTTTTTTCTAATATAAAATAAAAATATAAAATTTTTACTTATATATAGTTAATTATCAACAATATTTCTACAAATTTACTGGCTATTTATTCAACAACAATAAATTTATGTGTGGATTTACATAAAAGAAGCAAAATGAAATAAAAAAAGCAGATTAAAATAATGTATGCAGATATATATCACATAATATCCATTTTGTATGTCGTTTTAAAAGCAGCTTAAGCATGAATAGTCTTTTTAGGCTGATATGCCAAATTCAAACTAACTTTTAAAGCAGCATGTAAGATTTTCGCGTAATTTAGTCTATTTGCATATTTGTTACAAGTTCAACTCTGTTTGTTAAAGTTTTGTTTCTGGAGCATTACAAAGAAAAGATTGCGTTCAAAGAATGCAGGAATATATGAAAATACTATATAAAGTTTAATATAATTAGTTAGGCCAACCACCTAGTTACATCACTTATCTTTGTTCTTTGTGGTAAAACTTTTAAACGTTTAACATAAAATAATATAAGGCATCAATACTGCACCTGTGTTCTATGCGTAAAATTGTTTTCAAGATTATAGAATAGTTTTAATAAATTTTAGATATACAGGGTGTTAAAAAAATAATGTAAAAGAATTAAAGGGGTGGTAGCACAAACCACAACAAACAAAAAAGTCTTAATAAACATGGGTTGTCATAGCAATGGTTTTGGAGATATGTAACATTATTTATTTTTATATATTTTTACAAAGAACAGAGTTATAGAAGATGATCAAAGTGCCTTTCTTCTATTTTCAAACAGGCACGACATCTTTGTCTGAAGGACATTTGTACTCTTTTTAAAACCCCCTCATTGGCTCGGATTTCTTGGCATTCTTCATTAGTTTTTAACTACAGCTTCTGGAGGCTATTTACAGAAGTAGCATACACTATTGATTCCAAATATTCCCAAAGAAAAACAGCAAGAGGGTTTAAATCAGGCTATCTTGTTGGCCATAAAACTGGTCCGCTTCTTCCTACCCACCTATGTGGAAAAGTTTAATCATTTAAGTTTCTAACGGCAATCGAAAAATGAGCTGGAGCACTATCATGCTGGAACCAGATTTGTTGCATGTGAGCCAAAGGAATGTCATCCAAAAGATTATATATTGTGTTCTGCAGAAAGTTGAGGTAAGCAGCGCCTGTTAATCGGTTTGGTAAAACAATAGGACCTAGAAATCTGACGCTTACAATACCCATCCAAATCTTTAATGAAAAACATGTCTGATGTTCACATTCAATTACAGCATGTGCATTATGAAAATTAACAACTCTAACTTGTGTGAACCCGGCTTCATCCGTAAAAATTTTGGCAAGAAACTGCGTGTCTTTAGCATCTTTGCGTAGAAACCAGCGACAAAAAACTAAACGTGCCTTATGATCAGTTAAATTTAAGGCCTGTACTCGTTGTACATGGTATGGATAGAGCAACTTCTCGTGGAGGGTTCTCCAAACAAGAGTAGCACCAATTTCTACCTCGGTTGATATTCTCCGCACACTTGTCCTTGTCCTGCTCTAGGAGTAGATATCGACTTTAGACTGCCGGAAAGATAGCATTGTTTTTGAAGTGAATCGGTATCTCTCAATCTCTGGTGAATTTTTCCAAACACACGATGTGAAAGAATCTGGAGATTTGGGGTTGTCCTAAATTAACTTGTTAGTTTAATCTTAAAATAAGACGTCATTGGTGCAGCTGGTATAAGGAATGCAAAAGGTTGGGCAAAATGCAATCTTTACAAGATTACAGTCATAAATGTTTTCTTAATAGATCAGCAAAAAGGTTGTTTAATGTTTCCAACATTTGTTGCTTTTTAAGTATTTTGAATCTTTGGACATACAAATCTGCTAATACAAGAGGTCAATTTTTGAGAAAATTTGTTGAATTATAAATTGATGTGTATCTTTAGATTTATGCCAAAAAACTATGTTTTCATTATAAGTTCATTTTATATAATACATATTGTCTAGTTTTTTCTTTAAAGTAAAATGTGTGGTTAGTTTTGAGTGATAACAAATTTACATAATTGTTTGTGAGGATTTGACTAGAATTTTCTCCGTAATTGCAGAGACTAGGTTAAGAAGTCATTGATGATTGTGCTACTTTTAAATTTTTTTACCACCGCCACCGTTTGTTTTGGACCATTTCTTATTGGGTCTGTTCTAAATGGTTAATAGTGCGTTAGGTTTTTTGTAGGTTTTGTGTACAGATGTACAAAATTGGTTTTCAATTTTATACTTTTACAAGAGTTTCCTGTCGCAACACAAAATTGTGGTAATTTTACGTCAGTGTTGGTTAAGAACAGCTACGATCAATTGTATTTTTAAATTGATAAGCCAAATATTTACCACCTTGGCTATTGATATCAAAAAATATTTGTCACAAGATCAAAACTAACTAAGCAGTTTGAACAAATAGAATATTTAAATACATCAGGTAGCATACAAGCACCAACTGCAGCTATAGAGGCAATGCTGTATTTGTTACCTCTTATCATCTACGTTGAGTAGGTAGCAACAGCAACAGTATTGCGTTTGAATGCAACTATACTTTGGTATACTGGAAGGAAAGCTGGCAGAAACTGTCCTTTTGTTATTCTGCTCCTACTTTAGCAACATGTAAAAATAATATCAAACTATGCCAACAACATGTAGACAACATCAAAGCTGATGGGCTGGCGCGCGGATTTACTACCAAAATGCAACCTTACCACTCTACTAAAAGCAAATACGTTCTACGCATTAAAATTAGGGTAGTTTAATATTTTAGGTTGTAGACAGGAGAAGAAATGATGAATGTCCCAAATTTTAAAGTAGCAGGTTTTCACTTACAACTAACTTTAAAAAAACTGTAAATCATAAGAGAATTTAACTTGCCAACACATGCATACGTTAGCCATTGAAAACTCAGCCTAACATATGGAGGGTACAAAAATTATGACAAGACGGTGTACGCAAAAGAGTGCATATTAAAGGGTTTTTGGTTTGACATGGCCAGCACAAGGAAACATTTTTTATCTATGTCATGTTAGCAAATTTCTGCTTCAATTGTAGTTTTGTAGAAGTTTATACTTCAGGGGGTAGCAGGCACTCCATAGCTGCAATTTATGTTGTTTGCATGCTACTTGTACTTAGCCATGCCGTTTGTTGCAATTAATTTAATTGATTTTCAGATGTTTTCTGCTTGGTTTTTAGCCACTACACTAATGTTCCGTAGACCAGCACACGTTTTTTGACAATTGTGTATAGCTATAGTACTATTTTTGGAGACTATCCTCATGTTTTGCCTACATCTAGTATACATTGCTAGAACGATATGTACTTTTTTGATCTTTTATTTAAACGTGATCTTCATGTGAGTTGGGTTCAAAAATTACGCTCTAATATTTTACCTTGGTTAACAGCGTTAATAGCGTGTTTAGGAATTTTTGTAGATTTAGTTAACCAGCTTTGAACTGTTAGCGGCAAGTGATGGAAAACCCCGACGTTTGTGAGAGAAAGTTGGTTTTTTTTTAACCTAATTAAATGCTCAGAAATCCTGATTGCTAAAACTAAGAACTAAAAAGTTAAGAATGCGGAAAATTTGATCAAAACAAATATTAAGCCATAGTAGGTAGAATAAAAAAGGATGTAATTAAGAATCCATGAAAAAGATGGAAGGTAAATAAAGAAGTCATAGAAATACTAAGTTTTTCTGAAAAAAGAATTTACAAAAAAAGTAAATGAATAAATTCTAGGCCAAAGAAAAGAGTCTTGCATCCCAAAGTAAGGTATATTGGTGGAATGAGGAGTTGAAGGTTTATAAAAGAGTTAGTGCAAAAGCTAAGAGAAAAATTCACAAGAAGACAAAAATCTAAGCACACAAACAAGACAAGCGTAGATTTGAGTAAAATTTTGGGGTTGTAAATATAACAAAGAATAAATTCTTGACTAAAAAAGAAGAATTTTGAAACCCAAAGCAAGGCAGTATTTGCAATTAGAAATTTATTAAAAAAATTGTGCAAAATCCAGGAACAAAATTACAAGAGGACAAAAATCAAATATCAATATGGAATACAAAGAAGAACTTAAAACAAGGTACACAATTTTAAATACCAAAAGAGATGTGGAAGAAACTTCGCATTAATGTAAATTTAGGTCTTGCGGTATAAGATTGTCTCAATAAATATATATCTTAGCTCAATAATAAAATGGGATAACATATAGGTGACGCAAGTGTCACCCAGTCACTATGAACTAATTTGCGTGCACGGCAAGTTAAGGTTAAATAAGTTTTTTGTTCTAGATACTGCTAGAAATAATATGCAAAATTGATAAGGTGGTAACCAAAATACTGTTGGAAATGTTTAACTGACTACTTGTAAAATGAAACGTCTTGGAGATATGGATAGACTTTAGACTGGTCTTGTTAGAAAAACAAACTTATTAGTTATAGGCCATTATGACTGACAAATAACATCCGAAAATTGTTCAAACACATGATCGCAAATAGAGTTAAGGAAGATGTAGATAACAAACTATTCTAGAATCAGTATTGGTTTATAAAAAGCAAATTCACTTTAGCAGCTATGGAAAAAGTGATAAATAAATGTTATGAAAAAGACTGTACCGAGTCACTTCATAAACACAGAACCCATAGTCAGAGAAAATAAAAAATAAAAACCTGATGTCATGTGGTGTTCAGCAGTGGTTCATACTACAGGGGGTGCAGATGGAATGTTTTGCTGACATTACAACTGTATTAGGAGGGGGGGCACATGAGGTATCTGCTTTACCGGAAAGGGGGTTTGTTAGCTTCTTACGTCTTTATCTTTGCAGATGCTGTATTTTTAACTGGTTTATGAGGTGTGGTTCAAAGACAAATAGTTTTGGACTCACCGAGTCTGATAAATTGGTTGTTCTTTATTATTGAGAGATTAAAATTTATTTTTTTGGCTTTCCACTCACTATGGAACCCGCAAACTAAAAGAACTAAGAATAGCAACAAACAAAACTTATGCGTTCTTCCGTAGAGTATGACACTCGACATTAATGTCAGAAATCCATAAAAACAAAGTTAAGTGGTTTAGTGTCGTTCTGCTATTTGTTTAGATATGAAAAGTATAAAGTTAACATACCTTCTAGTCTTTCAACAATGAATTTGGCTAAGTATTGCTAGTGCGATTTTTACGGATGCTATCTTAGTTATTTTTGTGGTGATACCTATTGAATTTATGATTAAATATAGAAAAACTTTT